>OW121819.1:47436148-48036148 GCA_933228935.1 Pemphredon lugubris
TAAAACACTCGACCGGGAGAAATGGTGGAAAAAAATGCCCTCGGTTACCTTTCGAAGGGGTAGTTGGCACTCTCGGTGCGCGCTTTCGGATTTAACGCGATCTCCCTTTATCTAGCGTACAGAATTAATCGGGACTTTAACTTTAATACCGTTTCCCGCGTTCTCGGTAGGCAGCTCGGTTACCCGATTTTTCAAAGAAACGATCGGCGAGATGAGCGCGATCGGATAACTTTGCGTTCGCGATGCGCTTACCCGGATTCAAGTTTCGCGAAATGGATCGGTCGCCCGAACCTCCCCGAATCTAATTTTAATACCCCGGACTCTCGAATCTTCGGTATCCTAAGCCTACTAATAACCGTTAGCCGACGAGGGGACGCAGCATAAACCCCGCGCGAGTCGTTACGCGCCTATCGCTGTTCCTGCGTGGTAAAGCGCATCGCGTCTTCGTATTAATGAGCCCATCCACCTGTGGATGGGCCAAACAATAGAAATTGTTTTTTTTGTTGCATTTTCTTCAAGTATAACGTGTAAGGAGTGTATTCCCAAAGTTTTATGTTTCGATTTCAAAAATTTCCAAAATTACAACATTCCGAAGTCTGAGAAGGAAAATGCGGAGTCAATTTTGTAATAATGAAATATAATATTGTTGTTTTACAAACATGATCTTGGTAGGGACCAGAGGCAGTAGGATGTGGAATATTCTGCAAAAATTTCAGACCAATCCGCCGTGTTGTTTGTCAGATTTTACACCCGCCGAGTGAACAAATTGTGACTACACTACACTTGAGACTACAAATTTGCACGACGGATTGCTCTGAAATTTTTAACAGGATAAACCACATCCTACTTGCTCAAGCAAGCCCCTACCAGAATCATGTTTATAAAATTACAATATCATACTTTATTATTGCAAAATTGACTCCTTAACGGAGAAGGTATTAGTCGAGAAACGCGTGGATTGGTACGCTCGTGGTTCGACAATGGTTCGTTTAACCAGGCGCGTCGAGACGCGTCATGGGATCGAGAACGCATTCGCGGTACGCGCGTCACTTTTGGACCTTTGTCGATGAAAATTTGTTTTAATGGGGTTAACATGGAATGTCATGGTAGAGCGTGGAGTTTGGAGATGCGTTCGCACTAACGTATTATCCGTATAAACGCGTTTGAAGGTAATTCGCTCTTTGCATCGCGGCGTGTGCGTTGCGCGTTACGTGAAAAGACGTGGTGAGACGTGGCACTTTACAGATATACTCGCACGGACGTGTCGTATGTATAAATATACCTATGGGATACCACGGGCTATAAATTTTTCCCTCTCTTTATACGTCCAACTATGCATACGGAATACCATGCGTTCTAATGCCTCTTGCGGCGTGGCGTGTGAGTTCCCGTTAACGCGACGCGTGTTACAAATGCGTTTCTAGGTTCCACGACCACCATCTCTCCTGCCAGGACACGATTCGTAACGCGCGTTGCGCGAAATCGACCCCCCCCCCCCCCCCCAATGTTAACTTTCCGGAAAGCGAGCGCTCCTTTATTTACGATTTGACAGGGAAAGCGATGCTCGAGTAGCCCCATGTGCGCGGTTGTACACATTTCGCGGAGCTAAATCCATCCTCGGTATTCTGTCCGCGTCGCGCAACACCCCCCCCCCCCCCCCCCCCCGTTGCGCCCCACCCCGGATCTTTAATATTAATGGACAAGTTAGTAGACACCCTTCCTTCCTTTCCGCGGCGTAATGATGCCGGCAACGCTGTCGTTACGAACGTCATGTATATACACACATATATTTCCGCGCAAAAGTCCACCGGAGACCAATGGCTTTTTCGCCAAACGCCCGAGGGATGTCGGCCTCCGCTCCTCTCCGCTCCGTGAGTATCCCCGGGAACCGTTCGAAGTCGGGAACTTCGTCGCGCATGAGTTTTTATGTGGTCCAGGATATTCGTGAAGCACGAATCTGCGAGAAAAATTCAAAATTAATTTTCGGCGAATGAGAAAATATGTCTTCGGTTGTAAGAAAAAATGCACTTTCTCTTACATATTCTCACTTTCGAGGTATCCTGGTCCGAAGTATAAAAGACCAATACTTCTTTTCGAACTTCGCGTAAGGTGTATTTGTTGTACATGTCAAATTTGTTTCCGCTTATTCTTCTCTGATAAATACATAAATCCTGTATTCCACGAGTCGACCGACGCGAAAACTGGATTTTTTAAACTGCAGCACGTGGGGTTTTTATTTGCACAAAATGCAAATTTGGATTCAGTATTTTTTCGAGTACTCGACGGATCAACCGTCCCGTATAATTTGAGCAAAAGTTAAAAACAAATTCTCATTATCGCATACTTAACGCGCGCGCACACACGCGTTACGATGTGCGCATACAAATTTAACGATGGTAATACTATCGCCGGTTATACCGCGCACCGTGATTACGAATCGCGAATAGGCGGTAATTAATATTTAACTTTCGGTTGCGAAGCAGATTGCTATAATCCACGCACGGGCGTGTAATTAAACGTGCGTCGATACGGAATAGAATCGCGTACCGAATGATTGCACGTCGTACGCGAAATTGCGCGCGTTAATTATCGCGTCGTGATTTACAATTCGCCCAAGAAAAAGAAAGAAATAAAGCCAAACGTAATAATTGTATGTCATTCGTGAAAGATTATCTTTTATCCCTAAAGCGCGAGGAAAATAAATCTCTCTGTGAATATTTATGAATGCTTGCAGTCCAACTCCACCGCTTTTTGACACTCGCTCATCGCCAACTGGTTGTACTTTTCTTTTTTTTTTACCAGCCAGGAGCGTCACTAATACTGTTCGCAATTCATGAAAGGTGTATTCTTAGTAGCGTCGAATAACCAACCTGAGAATGCGCTAGTAACGCGCAACGTCTTAACGCGTGTTACGTTTACGTTGCATGCGTGGCCCGTTACAGATCGGCATTTTTTAACCCTCAAATGCATGGACTTTCAAGGTAGAAAGTGTTCGAAATTAATAAATTTGCTATGTTGCTAAATGAATGAATGGCAACATTATGCATTTACGGGTTAATCAAAACTGGAATTTCTTTCTTTTTTTTCTTTAAGCGTTTAGGTGCAAACACTTCTCTAGTTCCTAGGATCATTTTTATAAAGGAAAAATAAATATATAGCAATTCTGCAACCGTACGCATGCAAGGGTTAACTGACAATTTCGAATTTTTTTTACTTAAAATCTACTCATGCGAACTTATTTGTTTCGAAACTTTTCCAAGTCTTACCCCTGGCCGTGGTTTCCTGATTTATGGTTTCGTTGCCGAAGGAAAAAAATTGCGCGATTTCCTTCTGACCGAATCGCGAACGATCGAATTAATCTTCAATGGATTTCATAGGAGAATGAGTTACAGGAATTTTACGAAGCATCCTCCTCCTCTATCCGAGATTCTTTTTGAGCTGCGCTCGACCTGACTCGATTGCGATAGTCTAAAACGGCCCTACGTTGTTCTTCGTTTTTTTTCACTCCAAAACCATTATGGCAGGCTAGGGTGCCCAGGTAAAAGTTGGGACCTTTTTCTTGCCGAATACCTCACCTCCAACCGTAGCGCTTGCTTACCCGACGTGTAAATATAAATTATTTACGCACGATTGTTCTATAATACTTTCGACTTCGAGGTGTATAATATTTTTTAAGAAAAGTGGCTGGGTATCGAGACGTACGTTGAGTATGTATACATATGCATACATATATGTACATATATGTATATGTATATGTATCAATATATAAATTTCATTGATCACAAATTCGAACGATTTCGTGGAAAGATTTTCTTCGATAATCAATGAGATAAAAAAACTCAACTTTCTCCGTTGTAAACATGCAGGCCTTTAATTTGGACCCTCATCTATGTTGTAATAAACGAGATTAAATGTCCAGAAAACATTAAAAATTGTAACACGTTTCGCTATCGTTATCATTACTATCATAAATGCAGTACAATGGATAGAACCTCCAGGCGGGTCTAATCTAGCCCAGGAGCTAGCAGTTTCTCATCACTGACTTACAATTAGAACTCAGACAATCCTTCTTCCATTATTACGCGTAAGGTATATTTGCCTCTTAATGTCCGTCATTCGAATCACGAATATCCGAGTCGTTGGTATCGAGGTAAACGGATACTGGTTTATTCGAGCTGTCGCATCACTGCAATGCGTCCCACCATTGTCTTAAAAAAACCACATCGCTTTGTTCCCCGATTCATTAGATACTCCTGAGAAATGGTAAGGAGTAAACGTACACATTTGCCAGACAAATTGACCACTTCCACGTCAGGGTCTGACCCTATAGGTGGGTAGTCGAGCATGCACGTGGGTATATGTATATGTATAGGTAGACCGAAGACAGCCCGAGGAGCCCATTACACGGTGCGTATACACGGTGCGCGTATGGGGTGGCCTTTTCTTTTTTCTCTCTTTCTTTTTTTTCATGGCAAGGTGATTTCCGTTCGGTTCGTTCCCGTGACTCACGGCTTCGTACGCGAGGGAACGAGGAAAAGAAGGAGGCCTTCGATCGAATGCACGCCGCCGATAGCTATCCTCTTTGTTGTTCGGGGTACATGCTCGACTAGAGCGATCGCGCCAGCACGCACTCAGCTCGGGCATGAGCGAAGAAACGCAAAGGAAATGAGTGGAAAAAAAAATCATTCCTCGATGCCCCTCGCCTCCACCCCCCCCCCTCTCTCTCTCTCTCTCTCTCTAGTCCCTAGTCCCTAGGTCGGTCCTTCTTTCTCCATGCACTCTGTCTCTCGACATTCATCGTCCTCTTCCTCCAACTCCTCAGCCTCCTCCAATCTTCCTCCCGATCTCTTCATTTTCTCCGCATTGTAGTTGCCGGATCGGTATTACGAAACTAACGAGAGACGGCAAATCGCGGTAACTGGGGCGTAATGCGCCACGAGGAAGGAACGACGAAGTAAATGGAGAGAGACGGAGAGAGGGAAGGAGAAATGGAGAGTACTCTTGATTTGCTGCTGGTAGCTCGATTTTTGTGGTCGACCTTTTGTCAGGAGCTCGCTCTCGCAGAGAAAGGGGGGCACGATGGAGGCGGTGTATAAGAGGTACGCGCGGAGAAGTAAGGGAAGGAGTGGAGGGTTAACGGGAAGAGAGAGAGAGAGGGGGGGGGGGGCGGTTGGAAAAAATGGCGAATCTCACTAACAAGCTTTCGAACGAGCTTGTGGGAAACAAGCTCGAGGCTGGTTTCGTCGTTGAAGTACACTCAAGCGGAGAAAAGCCGAGCGTGCAGGCGCGTGTACTCTCTCTCTCTCTCTCGCTCTCTCTTCTCCTCTCTCGCGATCGCGTAGCACGTACGCTGCTACACCGACGCTTGAGCGACCTGGAGGATCCTCGAGCGCTCCACCCTTTACGCGGTAGTGCTCTCTCGAAAATCCAACCCTTTTTGGGTCGGGCGACCAATCGCTGCTAGAGCCGCTAGCATACTATAGTTGTATCTTCGCTCTACGTCGTCCACCTTTTTTTTTCTTTTTATTTTCTTCCGTGTCGCCTCTCTCGTTATGCCCCGCATACGTGTGCACCTCGAACGTTACCGCTCGAAATTCTATTTCCCCCTTTAAGGGTATATGGCACTCCGCGAGTGGCTTCTTCGTTTTCCTACTGCTCGATTCGCCCGAAAGGCTTTCTGTATTCTCTCTCTCTCTCTCTCTCTCTCTCTCTCTCTTGCTCTGCTTAGCATCCGGATTACTTCTCCACGACCCGTTGTACTTCCGCCTTTTACCCTTCCGCCGCTGCAACCCTCGAATTCGGCAAGTTCTTCGGAAACGGGCTCGCTCCCGTCGATAGCCTCGCTCGTTACGCGATGCAGTACGGTGAGTCCCCGAATTACGCGGATTCTTCGAAGCGACTCTGAAAACCAATTCTGAACTGTGAAAATCGTTTTTGGATTGCCACAACGGGAGTTTTGACGGCACATATGTGGAAGAGTTGTGGACAACTCGTGAGTTGTTACGTTTACAGACGTAAATACTTGTTGTGTACTTACGCACTCTTGTGTATACATATACGTATATTTGTCTTGGGCGGTTTTTCAACTTGCGCCGAAAAGCTCGAACGGTCGAACGCTCGAACGCCCAAACGAATTAATCGCGTAAGTCGAGAACTGACTGTACTCGGTTACGGTCCAAACGTGGAAAAATTCCGATTTCCCTCTTCCACCTTTACCTGATTCTTCCCGGGCGATTCGGTTCGCTCGCCCCGAGAATTCATCGTGGGAGAATTCGATGGGTTTCATTGGCGTACCGCGATACTACCCGTGAAATGGTACGTCTCCCGATCTCTTTCGTATGGCAGCTGTCTCTCGATGACTTCAGTCTCTCTCCTTCACGGTTCTTCTTCCCGCTCTCGATCTGTCGTTAGTATACACATGTATACATTATGTATACCCTCTATCGCCTTTCCACCTGGCACGCTCGTTTCGCGTTTCGTTCCACCCGAAAAATATGTAGTTCCTGTCGTTAACGTGTTCGTAACCGAGGATAATTTCGTTGATATCCCTGGCACCGTAGTACCAGTAGTGATTTACGTAACCCTGACTCGATGTTATCCGCGGTGGATTTCTTTCCACTCAATTACATTCTTCCGGGCGGCTCGATCCCTTATATCTCTCGCGTTATAAATCTCAAAGTGTAGAGAAGAAACCCAAGGTTTCCCAGATATTTTTAGCATCCCGTAAGTAATTTAGATAATGCCCCGCGGTAAGAAATTATAGTCTGAAAATAATTCATTAAATCAACCCTTTATTTTGGCAGTGACCTAAGTCCATTTTGTTCTTTTTTTTTATGACAGGAGCTTCAAGTTGTATACGTTACTATAGTAAATACTATGTGATGTGAATCATCGACCGTATAATCAATCGGATCAATATTATCAAATTGATTGGCGTTATTATCTGATGGTTTAAGGCATGGAAATATTAAAATCCGCGAAAAAATATGACAAACAATTAACATGAAAGTGCACAAGTCGCACCAGAAATCAATAATAATAAAAAAAAACAACGATTACTTCCGGGTTTCCTTTATCGATTGTGAGCTTTTAGTATTGGCAGGGAACGTTATTAGAGTTCTCCTGCGGTTTCCATCATGGGATGTGTGGGTTTAGTAAAAAATCTCCCCGTAATTTTTCCAAATGTTGGTATGTAGTTTTGGTTTATCAAATGGGTTTTGGACGGATTCTTCTGAATGGTATTCTGGCTTCATTCACAGGTCAGAATAGCATTGAAGGCATATCTGTTTCTGATGAGGCTTCAAAACAAGAGGCGAAACGTTAAGGGTATTATGTATGGGTATGTGTCGACCTGTGTGTTCTTGTGCACTTTCATGTTAATTGTTTACAATGTTTTTTCGCGAATTTTTTATTTTCATGTTCTCGAGTGATCAAATAATAAGGCAAATCAATTTTTTAATGTTGATCGAACACGCGCTACTACGATCAAGAAAAAAAAAATGGTCTTGGTTCACGTTCAAAGTAAATTGCACAAGTCCCGCGCCTCGGAAATCCGAACATCCGCGGATCGATTCGCTACAGGTGACGCAAAGGCCAACATTTTCATACAAGAACGATAAATATAATAATTAAAAATTTCCAGAGAATAACTAATTCGCATCTCGGTGGTCCGAATCTCCGGGGATCGAGCAGTCGCCCGCGCGTCGTCTGCGAATGTTGCTTTCACGCGATCCAGCGCGACGTCGAGTTTGCGGGAAACGAACGATGAAAATTGGCACTTTGGACGCGTCAGACAACGTTCGAAGTTTTAAAGGCTATCGAACTTTAGCTAGCCAATCTCAGGTCCGGCCATACTTGGACCTAAGGTATCCAAGTTCAGCGAATGTCGCGGTACCATTCGTTCGAATCAAATCAACATACGTTAGCCTTTATCAGCGCAATGCCGTAAAATAACGAGACAACGCGTCGCCCGCTCGTTCTTTTTAATACCTTTCGTTCGATCTTCCCCGCTATCCTCCTATTATCCATAAACAACTTTCGACGTTTCCAGAAATCGAACCATGGCGCACGTCGATAGGTAATCGCAATCTCGAGACCGGCATCGGCGCAAAATGATTCCCCCTCCTATCGGCGATATTATCGCGGCGCACTTGGGATCTTGAAATTGTGGGCCTTTTAGATGTCAGACGAAGATCCCGGGTGTCTCCCGTGCCGTGCAATCGGGGTCGGATTAAAATGGGAAAGAGTCGGGAGACGGATATCGCGAGCGAAAGAGCCATGCCAGCCAACCCACAATCGGAGAGGATAAATTCCCCCCGGGGGTAGCCTCGCCTTTCCATCGTCACGGATTCTTTCCTACGATTTGTTTCTTTACTTTCATCCACCAGTCTCGCGGTCTTCCCTTTTCGTCTCGCTTTACCCCCTTAGCGGCGACATTTGGTGGGAGAAGGTCGGAAATACCAACGGTGCGCGATGGTTCCAGCTTCCTCTCCTTCTTTATTCCTTTCTTGCTTCGAGGATTACTGGTTTCGATCGTTTCGGTCCAAGAAAATCAAGTACAAGGAGAACAGGTTCATCTCGTGGCTCTCTTACCTCGGTCTTGGTGTATTACACATCCTTGGCGTTTAATTTCAAAGCACGGGGCAGAAGACATTCGGATCTTGGAAAGTGGATCTCGGTTCGATTCTTCGTCTTTGTTTCTCTACGTCCTCTCCCCACCCTTCCTCTTTCGCCGAGTACCACGTCTTACCGTCGCGTCACGTCGTGTCGTGTCGTGTCGTGTCGTGTCGTGTCGTGTCGTGTCGTGTCGTGTCGTGTCGTGTCGTGTCGTGTCGTGTCGTGTCGTGTCGTGTCGCGTCGCGTCGCGTCGCGTCGCGTCGCGTCGTGTCGTGTCGTGTCGTGTCGTGTCGTGTCGTGTCGTGTCGTGTCGTGTCGTGTCGTGTCGTGTCGTTTATTTGCCAATCCAGGTATGCACAAAATTGCACCAACCGTAGTCACGTTTCTTCTCTCGTTTCCCGCTGATGTATCACTCGTTCCTGCCTTTCGCGCGAAAGAACATGGTGTGTGCAGGAAACACGGGGCGAGAACACCGTTGGCCCGCTTTCTCCGTACTCTATGGTGCTATCGTTCCCAATGCGAAGCCTATCTATGGGAATTGTGAGAAACCGCGCATTCTCTTCACCTTTGATATCCCGTTTTCGTATTTTCCCTCGTTACAGGTCGAGAGCGAAGAGCAACCCTGGATCATTATTTGCGATCCGTTGGCTTACGTTGCTTTTCAAATTCGATTGCGAAGGACATCGCGAATGTCGGATTTCATTTTCTTTATCCTCCAACGACTCGTTTTAATGGCTTTTACCGAGGAAACGGTAATTATAGAAAACGCCTGAGGAAAAAGCAAAGCGTGCGAAATATATTACAAGAAATTGCTACTTGCTTCCCCGTTTCAGGATTGTACTTTTTGAAAAGAAAAAAAAAACTTTCTCTTTCCTTTTTCCGTCGCCACTGGCTTCTATCCGCAGCACAAAATAAACGCCTAGAACAAAGATACGCAAAATACATATATGTATACATATGTATGTAGGGACAGACACACGGCATCCTATTTCCTCGTTTCGAACTAATACTTTTCTAATTGTAAGATCCAATGGGCAAGGACAACGCGAACGCTTTGCTCCTTTTCCATCCAGTTCTCCAGTTTCTCTCACCGCTATCTTCTATGGGCAAAACGAAAGAGCAACGGGGAAAAAAAAAACTGGCAAAGTTTAGAAAAGTCACGTCTCGTTTACTCGTCTCAGAATTATACTTTTCCAAAAGCCAATCGCGAAGAACGTTGCGAACGACCGTCTTCACGTTTTACTTTATTTTTCCACCCAAGAAAAAATGAAGCTTAGGAAACACGGAGAGACGACGCATCTTGCGATAACGTTTACCCTGAAGGCCAGGTACAGACGTTTTCACCTCTGTACCATAATACCTGGCCTAAGATTTCGCGATTTATACTTTTTGTTTCTAAAGTCGTATTTATTACGAGTGACCATACCACGATGTCCTTCGTTGCTCTTCTCGATGCCAGCGCTTCGCGTATTACCAATTTCCGTCGTTCAAACGAAATGTATCCCGACAATCCTGCTCCCTCTTTTCCCCTCGGGGACGCACTCGTTTCCAAACTCGTTGCGCGCGAGAATTTTTCGACCGGGACAGAAGCTGAGCGCGGACACTCGGCATCTCCATCTAGGTGTGTACGTACGCGATGCAACGGCACGCTCGACGGTGATGCGCGTGCATATAAATGAGACCGGAAATAGGCGCACAAACAAACAGACAAACAAACCGCATTCAGCGACCCGCGGATTGTTCCGTGAATTTTGCAGGAGTCATATTCATTTCTGAGATTGGCTTCTTCTAACCTCTCGTTACGTTTTTTTGTTTCTCTCGCCGCCACCCCCTACCCCCTTCTCCTGTCCCTCCACTCTTACTCACTCGCTCTTTTCCGGTTAGCATCGCAACGGAGAACGAAATGATTCCGTCTACATATATCGGAGGTACTATACGAATATCCGGGCAGTGGGATTTCCTCTTCGTACAAACCATCTCGAAAAAAAAGACTAGCAACTCGTTATCTATGGGACTCTTTGCGTATTCTTGATAAAAAGTTTGCGCTCCGAACGTTTGGTAGAATTAAATAATAATAATCATAGTAAATCTTGCTCAATTGTTTCACATGTAACTTTAAGGGGCTAGGGATTGATAACGTCTACTCAGCTCCCCCTCGTAGCCGACTATTAATTATTTCCATGAAACGAATAGAGCGCACAGTTTTTAATAAGGGAATAGAAAAAGTGTACACGAGCGGTGCGTAATTCTGGCACTTTTCGAAATTAATATCTACGATCGAGGAGGGTGACTGTAAGAATACAGAAAGACGGAATAAAGCATAGAAGATAAAGGAAGCGATGATAGAGGGAGAAAGAGAGAGAGAGAGAGAGAGAGAGAGAAAGCTAGCGTACGAAGCTGATCGATCGATTCATCTTGCCAGCAAAACTTGCGAGTTCGAAAACCACGGTTCTTATTCGCTTACCCACTATACAATTTCGGGGAAACCGGTAGATCGTACGAGTGGCAACGCCGTTAAGAAGGTGGCCCGTTTCTTCCAAATATTATCTATCGGCCGTTCACCGTGAAATTACTTCCGCCTAGTTTATCGTAACGCACGGGGGTGACGGGACAAGCGTGAGAGCGGTACCAGGTAGAACAAGCTTTTGTTCTAGGAAGGTTCAAATACCTTCTCCCCTTCTCGCCACCGTGCAGGGTCGTACCTTTGATAAACATCGAACCCAAATTGAGCGGAATCGTGTCCTCTTCCACCGTTCGTAGCTCATTTTCGTTTCTCGTTTACCACGGTGAGACAGCACAATTTTTGTTTAATATAGTTCTTCTCATTATCGCGTCGCCACGGTTGTAATGAAAATAGCTATCTTTTGATTCTAATCGTTTGATTCTAATTCGGTTTTACTCCGCTCCTGTATAATCGTGATCAAATTACACTGTTTCACGTGGTTCGATTAAAAACCGGTTTTCAATTTTTCTACGAAATAGTATACTTCCTAGATTGATTTAACGCATTGCGTTAGTCGCCACCACTGCACACCCGTTCTGTTGCGCGCGTTAACTCCCGAAGCGATCGAGTATCTCGCGATTATACATAGAAACTCTGACCCTTCTTTACCCCCTCTCTCCCTCTCCCCCTCTCCCTCTCTCTCCCCTCTCTCTACCGTACACCAAAAACCAGATTGACGGGTTCAATTTTGTACGCGAATATCGAGCTTATCGGTTTTATCCGTTCCGATAAGGTGGCCTCGAACTCAAAGCGATCGCCAAGACAGAAGAATGATCCGTCGGTCCTGTTCCATCCCAGGGGAGAGTGTTCCATCTTGGATCCCACCAAACGCTTACTCGGAATTGTATCAACTCGTTGCAGCCGTGCATCGGCGTCTTCGTTGCCCGATCGACTACGATAATTATGGCACCGCAGTTTAACGGAGGTTTCTGATAATTTGGAGCGCGAAATGCGGGAGAAATATTCGAGAAAATGCCAAGATCGATAGATCGCGTAAAAAAATAATAATATCTCTAGGGTACGGTATTGTTTGTCGAGCTACGTCGTAGCTTACGATCGGATATTTAGAAATGTACCTCTATGTTTACCTTCTCAATCTTTACAATTCCACGTGAATCTTAAAGTTCCCATATCTACGATCGTTGTAGTTGTTTCATCATTACTTTTTCACAAAATTTATTAACCCTGAAATTTTACAAGCTACTCTTCCCGCGTTCGTCGCGAAGAAAAACTCAAAATACGTGGCTTAATTATCGTAATCGTGCCCCGTTGCCCCTCTCCGTCGAGGTTGCAATCACGGAACATCTGAGAGCAGATGCCAAATCGTAGGAGTCACAAATGCTTCTCCCCTGTCTCTTTGACCGTCCCTCTCCGTGGCTACGGGCGAGAGTTCATCCGCCTCATACGCACGTGGCTAGCCGAATATTTCCACGGCGAGGAGATTCGAAAAACAAGAATCGCGCCTCGGTGCCCCGAGATCTCCTTCCTGACATGCACGAAATTCAGAAGTAGAGGAATACCAAAAGTTGTCAGGATACCGAGCGGCGGCGGTCGAAGCGCAGTATCTTCGGGCAAATTGTACGAAAAAAGCATCGGCAGAAAATATATTACTCTCGAGAAGCTCGTAACATTGGTAGGGAACCGGATATAAACACGCTATTACGACTCTTCGTGGAATTCTTATTGACAAAGATGACGCGAAAGCCTCGCTGTTTCCGGTCGCTTTCGCGCCGATGATTGTCTCCCGTGGCACGCTACCGACTCACGTTTTTATTTTATCTCGCGAAAATTTATTCGCCACTAGGAAGTCTCTCCCCCCGTCGACGACTCCGCCCATAACTTTGAATATCCCGGTTCCGTTTATCCACGGGAAAAGAATTTCTCGCGGGAACGCGGTTCTCCTCGAAGACGAAACGCGAAGATCGTAAACCCAGCGTACACAGAAATATTCGATCTCTATCATCGTCGCGGATAAATCTCGCTTCCCCTGAGACGAAATTAAAAACGGTATACCGACGAGCGGTCGTCGGGGTAAGGATTGATCGTTGAAATTTAATGACCGAAATTAAAGAGCTATGTCGCCCGTATTCCGATGAGTCCATTTCAGCGAAACGACGGAGGAATACTTTTATCGGAGATTTAACTATCCTTCTTCCACTTTGCTCTCCATTCCGATCATTCTCGTCATCGCGAGAGCCTGCTGGACAACTTAACGAACGGCGTTAAGGGCGATCGCGTGGATCGTTAATGGAGATGACGACGAAGAACGGGGCAGTCGCCAGATTTGCGACGATAATCCCAGCAGGCTGATTCCAAGCCTATTTCCGATATCGGACAGCTGGTATATAAAGTACGCTCCTCCTTCCCCCCCCCCCCCCACCCCCACCCGCCCCTAAAACGACGTACTTGACTTACGCGCGGTTGAGCCGTTCTCGTTAATAAGTACCGCGCGAACGCTCCCAAAGTCGAAAGAGCAGTTCCCTGTTTCTCCTCCATCACCACCGATTTTCCTTCCGCCTGCTCTATTCCACGTTTCTTTCCCTCTCACTCCCTCCCACGCTCTCGCAGCCTCTTTCCTAGTTTGCCGTTTCTCAATTTCTCTCCCTCTTCGAAAGCCTAACGCAACGATTTCCTCGTCTCGCTCGAGGCCCACCCCACCCCCATTTTTCTCGCCGTCTTCCTCCGTCGTGCCATTTCTCTTTCCGCGCGCAATTCCCTTCCCACCTCTCTATTATTCTCTTTAAGGTCGATTTTCGAAAAGAACGCGATAGACGGGGTGAGGGTGGGGGGACGAGGAACGGACATGAGAGAGAGAGAGAGAGAGAGAGAGAGAGACGGATTCTTCCACTTTATCGTTGCCCCAAAGTACCAGCGAGTATTTCTCGAAATAACTCCCACCGCTATTTATCCTTCGCTGCACGTATTCGTCTCTTTCACTTATATTTATGTACGATTCGCATCTAGGACAGGGCGATTTTGCCTAGTACCTATAGATCCGTTTGTTTATTCCCCGTTGAACCGGAGTGAGTATCTCGGCACCTTCTCCCGCGAATCTCGCGTTCCTGAGCGCGTCAAAACGCCGACGTTAAATCGCTTCTATTCTGGGAAGGTGGAGGTTTTCTCTCCGTTCTCCCTCTCCGACCATCGGAGAGGGACGGAGGAGATCCGCGGCGGTGGCGGATCGTGCCAAGGTATCCGCGACATTTCATAAACACGAAATCAATTTTAATCCCCGCCGTCTGTCGGCCCGCTCCGCGCAAATGGTGCTTATTTATAAGCGCGGGGCCACTTCCTGCACCGGATCGCCCGACTACGTGGCATTCGCGCCCTTGCCTCGATGAATAATAGCCCGAGATTTCACCTTTTTCTTTTTTCCCTTCCTTCGCGTACGTCGAAATCGCGTATTAATTAACGCGCTAACGGGAATTAGCAACGCGGAGAAGTCTTTGTGGCGCGGACGCGCGTGAATCCCGATTATCACCTATCCGTTTGATCGGTGACATTAGTTCGATACGAAGTCATTTAAATAGCGATCGATGGGTCGTTCTCAATCCTGCGAGTTTTTTCTCCACTTTCCTACGCGGAGATCATAATATAATAAAATTTCATAATGCGAAGTCGTGTCTCTCTCGGCATAAGCCCTCGCTACTTCCAAGCTTACGTATGAGTACCTACCTATGTTCCTCTCCCGGTCAGAGCGAAATAATTGTTCGCTCTAATTAATAATCGAACCTAATAATTTCTCCAGCTTTTCGCGCCGGCTTCATTGAGAACGCTCGCTTCCCGCTGGCAATTTGCCTCCACTGGCCACTCCTATAAATAATATTAATCCCTACCGCCGTAAGCGCATACGTCGTCTTCCTTTGAAAAAGCGACCGTTCGTTTTCGCGTTGCGCGTCCAGCGTTCCTACCACCTAGCACCTCACGGTCCGCGGTCACCGTCGCCTCACCTGCCCGAGGGCAGCCTGGCTAGAAAATTTAATTAAATCCACGCGCGGCCGTAAATTATGGACCTATCGACAGAAGGGGGTGTTGGTGTCTTCCCCGTTGAAAAGAGAGAAATCTGAGCCGTGAGAGCTAAAGAAGAAGACAGGCCAGGCGAAAGGGGAAGGGGAGGGAGAAAAGAGGGCGGGGAGGGAAAAGTGTCGGGGATAGGCGGGTTCGGCGATACATTCGGCGTGTTGTGGTCGCTGTTAGCACCGTTAAACTAGCCTTTACTGTTCCGGCTAGACCTTTGAGACGTGCCGACTACGCGCGAGCAGCTCTGGGCAATAAAATGCGTTGCCCGTAAAACGCCGCGCCTCTAGCGACTACGACTACGAGTACGACTACGAGTACGGGTACGAGTACGGGTACGAGTACGGATATGAGTACGGGTACGAGTAAGGCCCCTTTCACACGAGGGATACTCGAAAGAAACTGTAATTTCCTCGATATTAGGAGACTGATTGTGGGCGACTGGGCAACTCGAGTTGCCCCTTACGTCAGCTTTGCACGCCAAAGCGTCTACCAAACTGGGGGTGTCACCTCGCAATTTCGTGCGAAACGCATTCTGCCGACTACTGTTTGCATTTTATACGTTGTTCGTATCTTGTACATACTGTTTAGTAGAGATTTTAATAGCGAAGAAGATATAGTTCTTTATCGTTATTACTATAATCACTACAGAAAGAAATGTGGAAGTGCATTCTAATCCATCCTTGCAATGAAAAAAATGTCAACTGTAGACTGTAGATTCGCGTAGCTGGCAAGGAATTGCAAGAAACGAACTCCGATCATCCGAATGACACACATCGTTGGTGCAGAAGAATAATGAGACGACAATTCCCCGTGTCAAGGAAGCCTAAGAGTACGAGCACGCGTTGTACGAGCTATGGCCCCGACCGTTCGTGTACGCGACGCGCGTCGTCGCGTCGTTTACGTGGTATCCGCGGCAAACGTTGCCCGTTCCGCGGCACGATATAGTAGAGAGGAGAGGTCTCGGTCGCGTGTGCGCATACGGACATGAACACAGTGCATCCGGCTGCACTCCTTTTCCTTTCTCGATCCCGCGCGCGTACGCCGATTTTAAAAAGGGATCCGCGTTACCGCGAAGCGGCTCGAATTCCCGAAAACACTTCGCTTTGATGTGCCGTTCGATGGTGCCGCCATGGACGGGCCACCTAGTGCGCGTTGCTTTCGATTTTTATTTTGCCGATCGTCGCGGCTCGTTTCATGTTTTCCTGAATCCTCCGGTGGACCCGCGAATGGGAATCGAAGAGACCCGGGAAGGCTATTTGAGCGGCTGGGATAATAAACCGCATAGTTTTCGCACATTAGGATTTTGAGATTGGAGAGGAGGCGATACGTCGAGGCAGTTGAGTAATTTGAGTATCAACGCGGAAGCTCGGTTTGTTTTTAAATATTTATTGGAAATACATAAATGGTCAGATTTTTATTCACATTGTTTTCTACGTATACGAGTAATATGGAATAATAAATATTCATTAAAAATTTGCAAATCTTGAAATTTTTGTGTACGTCCTTTTACACAATGCATATAGATAAAGTGTTAACGCTTGCGGAATTGCAAAAAAGGAATTGCAAAAATTGCTTAAGGAATTGCAAAAAAACACGTCCGTGTGTAGGTATAAGTTATTTAGTTTCGATAAGAATTATTATTCGTGTCCGAAAGAAATTTACCATCTCCCGCGCAGAGACACCCTTCCGCTTTAATCGTTTGCATTAACTGCTTCGGACTTTCTACTTATTCGATACCGACAATGAACAATGGAATCCCGGTTAAATATGAAAACATGAAATATTCCGTTACCCGTGGATATAGCGTGAAAACGATCTCCGCTAGAGATCGATTCGCGACGGCTCGCGTTCGATCTTTCCGCCGATCGTTCGATATGTTTAACGTGCGGAAAATCCATACGCGTGGCGCGACGTTCGCGACGGAATGGTAAGGAAAGTCCGGGCGGGGGGGGGGGGCAGGGGGTAGATGCCGAGGGTAAACAGGAGGGTAATTGGGAGAAAGCATACAGAATTTTCTGCTAAATTGAGCCGCTTCCTTGGAGATGGAATTTCTCCCTTTCCCCACCGATGGCTTCTACTACCCGTTGCGACGACGTAGCCGCAATGAAAGTTTTCCAATAAGAAAGGAAAGAGGTAATCAGACTTTCCCGGATACCGGCTGCTGGGAACTCAATGGTCCGTGTATCTACGAGTACGCCTCTAACCAACGTCTCTCTCTCTCTCTCTCTCTCTCTCTCTCTCTCTCTCTCTCTCTCTCTCTCTCTCTCTCTCTTTGCTCGTCCCTCCCCTGCACCTTCTCCTCCGCGTTTGATATCCGCCACCGAAGGCGCCCCGCGTCCTTTTTCTAAAAACTGTATCTGCCCCAGAGAACGCTACGGAATAGTTCGACGCACGATATTCCGTGCAGAGTCGGCACTGATCTCGATCGGCTTACTTTCGACTTGCTCCTGGCAAAAAGCTGAGCGTTCCATGGGATTTGCCGAACGAGAGCGTTTCGAAAGGAAGGAAAGGTAGTAATCGAGCTCCGTTGAGTGAGAATTCGAAGATCTGGATCGCACGGGTGGCAAGTAATCTTTCAAGATTTTTCATTTGGTATTTTCAGCCGAAAAATATTATTCGCGTTGATTGGATGTTTGAGTACTATTTGGCGAACGGAAGCTTGAGGACGATGGAAAAGTACGTTATAGTTGAGCTTTGTTTGGCGAGAATTTCAAGATTTTTCATTTGAAATTTTCATCCGAAAAATATTATTCGAGAAGATTCAATTCTCGAGAAATATTTGGTGAACGGAAGCTTCGAAACGCCGGGAAAGTAATCATTGAAATTCGTTGGCCGAAAATTCAGCGATCTAGAACTACGGGGGTTGATCTTTGAAGATTATTCATTTCGAATTTTCATTCGGAAAATATTACTCGAACAGATTGGATTCTCAAATAATGTATGGCGAACGGAAGCTTTGAAACGATGGAAAAGTAATAATTGTTCAGTGAGAATTCGATGATCTAGATCGCCGGGAGTAGATCTTCGAAGATTTTTCATTCGGGATTTTCATCTGGAAGATATTATTCGAGTAGATTGGATTCGTGAATAATATTTGGCGAACGGAAGCTTCGAAACGAGGGAAATGTAGTAACTGCGCCCTCGATTCGATTAATCTTCCAAGATTTTTCAATTGAAATTTTTCATCTGGAATTTTCATCCGCAAAATATTATTCTAATTGATTGGACTCTCGTGTAATATTTGGTAAACAGGAGTTTGGAATGAATGGAAAAGTAATGAATCAGGCGGTTCGTTGGAAAACACAAAGATCTGGATCGCCGGTGACTAATTTCTGAAGATTTTTCATTTGAAATTTTAATCCGTAAAATATAATTTGAATCCGAAATGGAATAACCCTTCGCGAGAGTTCAAAGATCTAGATCGGCACGATTGGATCTTCCGAGTTACCTAACAAATATTATTTATTTAAATTGGTCTTTGATTTTCTATTAATGCCACGCTTTCCCCCAGTATATGAATTTCTTTGAGTGTTAACGGAAGGCAAGGAAGTTTTCGAAAATGATGTTGTCGCGAGAATAAATCTCGCAAATGAACCCCCGTATCGGTGTACACCTGTTTGTATATTATCCCGAAGCAAACAACATTGTTGACGCGCAGTACACTATCATAGGGTTCATGGTAGCATGATGCATCGTGCTACGTGCATACACCCAAGAATTAACTCTGTATTATTGCTCGTCAGAGTATCGATCTACGCCGTGAAAAATAAATATTATATCGATAAAGGTTCTCCGAGCATCGCGGATGACACATAAACCATAAAGCTATTCAACATTTATCGCAAGATTAATAACATCTGGATTTTCCATTTGTCGCCCGGAAGAGTCAGCCGAAAATTACATTCACTTTTCATTTCTGCGAACATACTCGAACGTTACGTGACGAGTGGTGATGCAAAAAAGGAAAATTTCACTCGGCAAACATTTTTGCTTTTCCGAAAAGTTGTTCTTAAAAATCACGCCGAACGTAAAGATTCTTATCGCTTCTCCTTTTTCCTTTCACCGATTTTTGGTAGACTCGCGGCACCACGAGTAACCCGTCCGAAATTTATCGAGCGCGGCTGTAGAAGAAGCGTCTTTTCGGTCGCCGACGATTATTCTCAGCATACGTGCCCCATCGCTTTGATCCTACTCTCGGTAAATAAATCGAGGAAAAAGTATACATCGGTAGTAAGGAATATTTATCATTTTTGCACGGTGGATGTCTTCGAGAATTGTACGGTTTCGAAGAAACACGATGGCTTCAATTTCAAAATAGAAACAAACCTTCCCATGGAATCGTGCGAAGAAATGGACTCCAAAATAGTATCGCGAGTTTTACGAATCGTCACGATACGAGGCGAGGCGAGATTATGTAGGTACCTACATAAAGGAGATAATCGATTTTCGGGATGATAGCACGCCTTTTCGCTCTTTCATCAGGAATTCTAACATCTTCATGCCCGTCCAGTTTAAATCGAGCGACGGGACAATTTCTTGTCATAAGATTCTTGGCTGAACCGCACGCGCGCGCTTTCTGCTTTTTTTCAGAGTTGAATCATTGTAGATCGATCGGAAATGCCGGTATCGCATTTTTCCTCGCAAACTCGTCGCGCGTGTATTTATATTTATTCGCTATTAAAACTGTACATCTTCGTGGCCTTCGAGTAACCGTCGAAACGTTCTACGTATGTATGTATTATCTGTCGACGGGGAACGGTTTATTCGTTTATCAACGTGGTGCGATAATACGCGCGTAAATTGTTCCTTGATTCTATCAATTTGATAGAAGTCTTTTTTTCTCTTGAATAATCGGTAAGTCGATTATCCTCTTTCCGTTAATCGACGTTCTACCGTACGATTTAAACACGAAGAATGAAACATAGGAGAACGTAACATTGGAATGTGAAAAAAAAATCAAGTTGAAGAAATAAATGTCAATCTCCATAATTGCCAAGATGGTATAAATCCACCAGGAGCATAAGTTATCAATAACCTTTCAATTTTTAATAACAGACAGGTTTTACCCGTTCCCTTATTCCTCGGGCTTGGAATTAGAAGATTAGAACTCCAAACGATTTATACTCCTTGACGGTGAAACGTTACTAATCGCGGGCGAAATTACGCTCATTTCGAGGCAGGTGGGAGCAGGTATGTAATATTAATTCCATCGTTTCCGTTGAGGCTTACAGAACTCTGGCAAAGGCGCAGTGGCTCCGCTTGGCTCGGTTCAGTTCCGTCACGTTCTTTCCGCTTCGGCGAGCAATGCACCGCGCGCTCGTAGAAACCCTTCGCAGATTCGAAGAACCGGCCGAAGAAGCCCTTGCCTTCGGCACAAAGCGTGCCGCCAAGCGGGTCTGCTTGCCCCGCGGAGGTAATTGTCTTCTTACGATTAGCGAGAGTACAAGTATTTCGCGAGTAAATAGAGTAAAGTTATGAATGGCGGGGTAACGCAGTCGGCACGGGGGAACAAAGTAAACGCCGACGTGTACAAGTATACATACATAAGTACTTACGTTGCGTCGCGCCACCGCCGGACCGCTGCCGCGACGCGGCGCGGCGGTGGGGTTGAAGATATTTCGACCCAGCAGTTTCACAATTTCAGAAAAATCATTGAATATGTCGTCGCACGAGGGTTTCGCGTTTGGGGCGAAAGTAGAGTAAATTTCTTTTTTCACGTTTCGTTGATTTACACGCGATACTAATATACATATGTACATATAAACGTGAGTATTTAACCCTTAAGCTCGCGTTACGAGACGTAAGAAATGGATTTGGTTCACTTGCACTATGAATTTTCCGTGAATTCGTACTCCGACTTTTTTAATTGCTGCCCGAGTCAAAGCTTGCTTTATTTAAAATTCTTTAACATTCCGCGGGTTAGGCCCATTTTTGCTTACATTAGTTTCCGTTAGATCATCAAAATTCAATATACATATGGTCGATTCCACGTCAAATCGCACACTTAAATTCTTCGAAATTCTGATTTTGAAATATGTTATAGAGGGAGGTGAGACAAGCCAACCGAATTTTTGTTGTATTTTTTATTTTTACTTTCGAGGAGTTATGAGACTTTGAAAAATTGGGACGCTTTTTCTTCAAACATTTCTAGGCGCGGACTGGTTTGCCGTACAATTATTTGCTTTTTTAAGTTCGATTCAGAAACGATTGTAGTTTAACAAGAAATTTCAACCCGGTCCAAAAAGTTTATTTTCCAACGCATAATTCATAAAAATAAAAAATAAAAAATAATCCTTAATTTGACTGTCCAGGCAGGCACCGAAGATGATGAAAAATTTATATCCTTGTAGCGCGTTTCGAGACAAACAGTTTGCAAAAGAAGCAGCCACGAACACGATGTAACTTCGGAGTAATTGAAGAAAAAGTGTAACCGCCTCGGAATTACTGATTTTGCCAGCAAGAACGCTGAATTGGGAGGTGGGGGTCGTTGCGCAGGATATGGTCTTGTCTCAGGCCAATTATGTACGTGTTAACTTTCCGGAATTATTTTAACAAACATATGGTTGCTACGAATGCGACTTGGCGATATTGTGTTTCCAACATCTATCCGCGCTTGAAATATGTGCGTGCCATTGATTATGAAAGTGGCCCAAGTCAAGAATTAACGAAAAAAATGAGTTTATCAGTGATTTCGCGTCATATTCTTTAAAATCAAATAATGTGATATAAGAAGAAAGGAAAAACATGTATGACTGACCAGTTTCATGGTCATGGAATCCGCCCGACGAGTGCGACTCGCCGTTACTAGGCAAGGGGCCCCAAGGAATCAAGAGCATTATACGCTTCGAGAACGGCGTATACGAATTCGAAATTCTTCACGAAGGCCGTCCGCTTACAGAGACGTGACTGAATACAGGACACTTGGCCACCCTGTATGTTTTTCATCGTGTACTTACTCGCTGTGTTTCGCGCGGCCGAGTACTCGTGCATGTGCCAACAGTATATGTATGTATACGACGACGAAGAGCGGCAACTCGAGAGTCAAAGCCTCTCTTCTACCACCCGTTTGCCATTTCTTCTCCTTCTTCTTCTTCTTCTTCGTCGTCCACGCGCCTTTCCTCCTCTTTCCGCGCTCCCTCTTATTCCCGTTGATGCCGATCCTCCAAAGCGAGAGGGAGAGAGTGGGCGGCGGACGGCAATTAGCATACTCGCGCGATCAAAGCGGCGGTGGGACACGTGCGACAAGAATTAACGACCACCAACGGGACGACTCTTTCTTCGCTCGGTGCGCAAGCGATAAATCGCGCTTCCGATGCCTCGTCGGCACCCCCCCCCCCGCCCCCCCCCTTATACCGCCCACAACTTCTAATTCGTCTACTCGTCTACTCGTCTCTAGGCGAACACTCGTCGCGAGTATCTTCGATTCCCGATACGGGAATACCGGGGTGTAATGCTCTCGTTCTCGTCTATTCCTTTAGAAACGAGCGTGAGTCATACGCCGCGCTGATGTATCCTAGATTCATGGTTCAGAGAAGTCGGAGTACTCACGTAACGAATAGAGCTTACTCGACGATCATCGATTGATTTGCGAGCAAACGCCCTCGATAAAGAGTGCAGAGTAGTTACGTTCGGCGATTTAGATAGTTTCTCTATACTCTTTATATTCGCGATTCGCGCGATGCGTGGATATCTCTATGAAAGAACGCGATCTTTCTGAGTGCTCGTTTTTAAAAGGAGACTCGGTATTAAAAATCACGATGGAGTACCTTTTTTCCATCGGGCACGTTTTCCACATTTCCATTTTTCCAACTCCATACTTTTATGCATAGAGAATAGAGTGTACTTTGCTATCTTTGATTGGACTTGGAGTGTACGTTCCTAGCCAGGTACAGGTTGGCTTGTTCATTATGACGATTAGTTTTAAAGTAAATGGGTTTATTTATTGTTAATGTGGCCACTGCGCAAAGCTGCTCATAAATTAGAATTTATGTTCATACATGTTTCCAGCATAAACACCCAACCCGAGTCTAGCGTAATACGAATGGTTAATAACGAGTCCGCTCGTTGTTTTTCTGGTTTAGTTTTACGAATTAACTAACACGCGAATATCCTAGTTCGATTCTTTATCGGGGAATAATAACTTTCTCTTGACTCGCGATCGATTCGGAGCACGAAGCGCGTGGTCGTCAAAGGTGAGCAAACATTGTATGATGATTAGCTCGTCCCGGCGCGCGGCGTGTGTATTTCAAATCATTCATTAAGTCAGCCATGCTCCGAATCTTCAATGGCCGCCGTTAAAAGTTAAAAGTACGCGCGCGCTCGTTTCGCTTCTGAACGCGTAGTAAGAGACCCTTAGACCGCTGATTATTCCCAATTGCACGAAGTTCTGGATTAGCTAATAACAATATTATTGCCGTGAAATTAAATCGTAGGGCAAACCGTTAACTGGAAATTATTATTATTTTTGGCGCGCGATGCGTATTCCGCGTTACGCGATGAAGTAAAGTTCGTGACAAGAGACACGGTCTTGTCTAGGATCGAGTACAAGCACGAAGGGAATTAGACCTTGTATTTTATCTTACGCGGAGATTAGTTGAAAAATCCTTTGCGAGAAAATAGCTGAAAAAGGACGGAGCTCTAGGGAAAGATCGTTAGGACCATAACGCGAGTACGAGATCTAGTTATTAATAATTCGCGTGATAGGTGCAACGCTGTTATTGTGCGTGAAAATTCTCGACTGGGGAAATTTCTCTCGCAAAATCCGTATTAACTTTAAACGCAAAAGAATTTTTTCACATAATTCTCAACACGTTGTCTTCCTTGTAATGTTTGCAAAAGTATTGGGTTGTCCGGGAATTTTGTGCCGATTTTCGGTAGATGGTATTAGAACACGTCTAAATATATGAGAGCGATTGAAAAAACAAATGACATGTGTACATATTCTAAAAGATGATATTTTACGCATCTGTAGAAAAAAAGTTTGATTATGGTATCATTATTTTTTGTTAGTTTTATCCACCCTTATTTAAATATGGAAGGAAACAAAGTGAATTATAGACGTTTGATGCTTTTTTTTTACCGGAAAGGCAAAAATGCAACACGAGCAGCAAAGAAGATGCGCGCTGTTTACAGTGACGGTGCTATAGCCGGAGAAGGAAATGGAAAAATGTTTTTGTTAAAAGTACCTGAGAGATTCTGGAAGGATGGAATATTCAAGTTGCCCCAAAGATGTAGAAAGCTTGTGGAACGAATTGGCATCCGTACAATTAAATAAATATATGTATATCGAAATTTAACTGGGCTGCGTTTGGATTTTCCCTAAAAATCGACACGAACTTGCTGGGCAACCCAACTTTTCATCACGATTCCCAGTGTCCTTCGCGCTCCGTACACAATAGCTATCGTCACTCCGTAAAACACAAACTTGGCATGTTTATCAATCGGCCGATGTATAAATAGAGTACAATACCGGTATACGGAAATTTAATCTCATTACGAATACGTAAATCTGGTATCTGAAGCGATCGATCGGACGTGTATCGCTTGTCGCGTGCCGCATCCTATTTGCTCTAGGCGATACGGCACACGCTCGAAATACGATGCCGACCCGAACCCCCCCCCCGTCGTGCCACCCTTCCTCCCAATCTCGGATAATATACCGAAATGCAAATCGCAATATGCTAATGCAAGCGTACGCGGCATCCGACAACGTTTTGTCTAACCGAGCGTTAAGATCCCGGGCAGGGCACTCGCCGACTCACTCTTGTTTCACGCGCGAATGACGCTTCAAACTCGGACCCAACGAAAAGCCTGAACCAACAACGGGTGTACCGCTCTCTCTCGTTACGACTATGTATAGTCGAAACTCGACGTGGCGAGCGTCGGATTCGTCGAGACGCGCCCGCGGATCGATGTACCGGAAGACGTTATCGAAGGGAAGAGGAAGAATATGGCTTATGGTCATAGCTGTCGATGAATTGGCAGTAACCCGTTGGAGCGAGAATTGTTTATCGTTCGTGAACATTGGTCGCGACGAATAAAAATCTCGTTGCCACGCATCGACAACGCGACCGTCGCTAGATTCGTGTTAATCGAGGGGTCGCCGATGAACGAATCAAGTTTACGGTGAGATTTGCTTTTTTTTTTTTTGAATTTTACAAGGATGGACGCGAGTCGAAGTTTTTAGGACGAATGGAGTTTCGTTGTGTCAAAGTACAGAAAATAATTGTTATTTCCCGATAGTCTAGAAACTGCTTAACCGCTTTGGTGCCGATCGAAAGCTTTGTGTCTGATTGTGGGCGAAAAATACGGAGCCAAGTTGACGTACGTTACTCGACAAAATTAAATATCTTTGAAATCTTGTAACTTTATACATATGATCAAAATTTTAGAGCATTCTGTCTAGGCTCGTTTTAAAGCGCGAAGCTCCTAGTTTGGTCTGCCGCCAGGCGATTTTCATCTGCGAATTTTCAATTTACCAATTTTGCGATAGCGTTCCCTCTCGTTGGGAATAGTAATGGTTAACTGCGAATTGTATTTCGTAATAATTAGCCTAAATAATTTAACCTCGTTATTACATTTTCGTAATAAACGATGAAAACGGGTCAATTATAAATTGAATCCTATCCCAATCCCATTTCTCGCGCCAAACAACTTTCTTCAAAAGCGTAGATTAGTCGGGAGCGATAGTCGGGGAGATTGCGGTCGATTTTATTGCAAAGATGAGCGGTCTCGTTGTTAACCGCGGTCTAGACCGCTAAGCGCATTGTAAGCTAAACAAAAATCAACGCGCAATCCCTTGTTGATTCTCCGACTCCTTGTTTCACGCGTGAACGGCGCTTAAACCCGGCACGGGCGAAAGCCTGAACCAACAGAGAGTGTTTTCGCGTTATGACTATACTCTCTCGCGCTGCCACCGAGCTCGTCGAAGTATAACAGATTGGCTTATGACAACACGGATAAAAGGGACTTGTCGAAACGTAAACAACACGTTTGGCATTATTGTTGGTGAAAAAGAAAGTAGAACTCGGGGAATTTGTTTTCAATGGCGAACGGCGGCAAATAAACAATGGGATTGTTTAATTACGGTATCTCTGGTCATTGCCGGGGTGAAGAGCGGAAACGCGAAACCAATCGGCGCGGATATACAAATGAAAACATTTCCATGGATTCGCGAACGCGGACGAGTAATTTGATATTTCATGGGAAAATGTTATTATAACGTTCGAATGACATCGATCTGCCCCGATAAGGGGGGAGATGAGGGGGAATTGGATATGAATTTGTACATTTGTCGAAAACTACTCTCTCTCGAAAATAGGGAACCGAGTATCAATTTTTTCGATATTAATAGATCGTGAATTTGATCGAATTACCCTACGTTTTGACGTAGGGGCCGGAGAGTATCGCGAACGAATGAGATGTCCAAAATATACGCGAAATATATTTTTAGAATTTCGTAGAGACTGAGGAAGGGTTTTATCTCGATCCCATTTCTGTCTCTGCCTTTCGTAAAAATTTACCTATTGTATTTGTTGAGTAAAATACGCAGTAAAATTATATTAATTGTCCAGAAAGTATATTGTTCTTGGGATGTCTTGTCGATGCGTTTCAACTGAAGGAGAAACCCGGGACAAATGTTGCACTCAACGAAACTCACCATTCTCGAAAAACACTTAACCGAGTACAATATTGTTCAGGAATATTGCTAACGCTTGGAAAAAGATACTCCTATTTAGATCATACGATTTTACAAAATTCGTATAAATATCGAATGGGTGAGGTCAATCCATTAAATTTCTTGCTTTAAAGTAATTCGCGGAAACGTACAGTATACTTCGAGTGACGTTCGATCTACTCGAAAGGAGAAAAGTTAACTCAAATCTTTCCATTCTTCGAAAACTACCCCTGCCGGATGTAACGTACCCGATCGAAAGATTAGTCCTGTTATATCTCTGGAGTTATCTTTGGTGGCAATAATACCATTTTTGGTATACCACGTATAAACGGAGTAAACCTGAAAACACAATTCGCGTAAACGTAATTTGAGTGACGTTCGATGTATTCGACACAAGAAAAGTCGACTGAAATTTTCCCATTTCTCGTAAGCTACACCCCCCCCCCCCCCCCTCCCCGGTCGAAAGCAACATAACCGAGCGGAAAATTTTTTCCAGAGATATCGTTGACCCTCGCGAGACAACAATATCATTTTTGCCGTACCACGTACGAACGTGGCGACATCTTAAAACACAATCCGTATAAATGCGGTTGGCGGCGCGACAATAACTTGGAACGAAGTCACCGCCGCGCCGTGGAGGCGGTAAGGAACGCGGTAAGAACAGGTAAAAGCACCATGGCGGGTGCCGTGCGCGGAACCGCGTACCGACATAAATGCGATGCGAGGAATACGTATTCTTGAAAACACGGAGACTAGTACTCTATTTGATATCCCTGGGGCTCGGCGCGTACACTTTTAGATTCGGCGCATGTACGTGCGCGCCCACAGACGCAAGCGCGCGAGAAGAGCAAAAGGAAAACAATGAAGGCCTCAGGGGGAAGCGATGCATCCCCTAATTAAGATTGGCCTTGTTTCGAGCAGCCCGCAAAATGATTTGTCAATCCCACGGGGGATCCAATGTATCGGTTGTTGCGTTGCGATCGACGAGCGAACCCGCGATGATGCGATCTTCCACCCTTTTCCCCGAGTACCAACCCCCCCCCCCCCCCTCCCGCGGTTTTCGTCTTTGTTCCGTGATCTTTCTGAAACGTTAAATTCCCGGAACCGTTTCAAAGGCAGACTGCAACCGGCGATGAGTCTCGCGTAATCGGGGAAAAATGTTTTATTTTTTTTGTTCCTTCTTTATTTTTGATTTTATCCTTTCGCGGGTAGACGCGCCATTCAGGAACGATGCCTCCGCTGTCCTAGTCAAAAGAATTTCCATTGAAAGGAAGCTTAAACGAGAACTAATTAGAAAGACATTGAGGCTACGGGAGCATTGGCAATTTTATCCGAGCAGTCATTTCGTTTGCACCGTGTGCAATTATTTCGTTGCACAGAATGAAACTATGAAACGTAAGTTTCTTTTTTTTCTTTCGAGCATAACGAGATGGTTTAGTTAACATTTTTTATTTCTGTTGTTATTTAACACATTTCCTGGCATAACGCATTTGACTAACGTACAGCGTCATTACCACGCCTTGCGCACCGAAAACGGTACACGCTACAAGGTTTAATATATCTATAAAATTTCTCTATTTTTCAGTACTGTAAATTCATTATTTTGGCACTTTTAAGCGTTCAACGAGAAAAATATCATTTGACGTAGAAATGAGTTTCGGCGTTCCACGGAAAACAATACTCCTGGCATATTCCGGCTCGGCTCCTGCTTCGCTTTCGCAAACAAAAATCGATCCATAATTGGCTTACTCCACGTTTGAATGGGTTTTTCGGTAAGAAAGTTTTAGAAGTACATCAACTGCACGTTTACATCCTGAGCTTTTATGTTTACTCTCCCGCGCCGATGCTATGGACGTTCGGGCTAAAAACTTTAATCCCGTTAGCGCTAATTCCTGCCCCTATCCTGTTAGATTCTATTCTCGGGCCATCATCAAGCTCGGCTCTTCGCGGAAGGAAATTAGCGATCGGGGAATCGAGAGTCGACCGCGTAATCTAAATCTTCCCGTTGCATCGTCAGCTTCGCCGTATTGCCGTGCACTCTCGCGGGACGTTGCGCCTCCGCACAGTGTTCGGAATAAGCTTTTTAGGAGGGCAAAATTATTTTTTTATGAAATTTCTTCACTTTTTGAGTGCTTAGTTCAATTATAAAGTCAATTTTTGCATTACGCATTCCTAAAGTCCGTATGGGGAAGGGGGGCCTATCTACTTTAGGAAGCTTTTCCGAACAGTGTAGATCAGCGTTTCCCGAACTGTGTGAGTCGCGATCCACTGGTGGGTCCCGAGTCAATTTTTGGTAATAGAGAATATCGATTAATTTCTATTATGCTAAGTAAATAAAAATTGCGAGGACCTCTGTATTTTTATCGTATTCAGGACTTTAAGCCTCTATTTACCCAAATGAGACGGTTCCAACGTCGTTATCGGGGACGGTGTTATTACTCCAGGACAACTGAAGAATGTCTAGTCGGTCTGGCCGTCAGAAAATGGTAGCGTGTTCGTCGACGAAGAGAGTCAGACTATGTCTCTCATCGTCTGCCAGTAAACCAACGACGCCGGCCGAAAGATCGAGCGCACATCAGCGCACGTTATCTGGCAACGATGCGTGTCCTGACGCACCGTGCATTCGTCCGTTCGTTTACGAATGCCGAGGCGCAAAAGGAAAGTAGATAAATAGCAGCCACTTTTACGAGTGGCCTCGCAGCTCGTGTTAGTATCCAACGCTTCTCCGAGTAATCCGCGACGATCCGGTGAGCTGTATACATTTGTACATTTTCCAAAATCCATTCCCCTCAACCCTGAGATTTCATGCACACAGGGGGTGTCCAAACTTTTAGCTTCAAATCATTCGTGCACCAGAATAGTGACACAACCCTAAACCATGTATTTCTCCGGAACAGCCATTAAAAAGTTTCTGGTTTCTCTTAGTTTGGCGTAGGTAAGAGGAGAACGATACAACCGTTTTCTGGTCGTTGTTTTTGCACGTAGCAACATGTCGTTCCTCAACATAAAAATATACGGATTTTGCTGCACATTTTCAAAACAACCTCGAGAATGGAAATTTTTGAGTCGTGTGATTATTCTTGTCCATCAACGAAATATACTTCGGTCCTGGTTGCAACGATAGCTGTTGAGCAAAAGATTTAGTAAACAATTTACGATATACGATATCCACGCTGACGAATGAGCAACAATGCCGTGGCGTAATAATCATTAGCTTCTTTTCGATAAGAAATCTTTGTCAAGAAGCCCAACGTATATTTTCATAGACTCTCTATAGACCTATACCAACGATAGGTATCTGGCGACAAGCTTTTAAATAATAAGTATTACAACGCCGCGACGCGGCGCGGCGATTCAAAAAACTAATGTAAATAAAAATCTCAATATTGTAACGAGTTTTACGATTTTGCATTCTGATCTACTAATCTAGCGCGATACTGACGCAAGACGGCGTGATTATTATGAACTAAACGAACCATTCGCGCTTCCTTCGTTCGATTATCCAGCACAAGGATAATACGCGCAAATCGACATCGAGACTTTTGTCCTCTCTATCGAATGTCATTCAATTCCTCTCATCGAACACCGCCACGAAATCAAAATCAGAAGATTCGCAACAATTACTAACCCACGCTCGACACGATATCGCTCGCGAATTAAACTACCCCACTTCTACACCCGTCGGGATAACGATCATCGGATATCACCGGTACGAATCGGTTACAAAAGAATGCGTAGTTTAGGATATGTATACACTGACGGCTACGGAAAAGTTGTCGAGTCTCTGTTACGCGCAATCTACGTTACCCCTTGAAACCAACCAGCCCTCCCCGACGTCGAAGTCATCCACGAGGGGTGGATACCGGAGAAACGGAGGAGGCATCGTAGGAATCGACAAGTGTGGGTAGGGGGGGGGGGAGGGGGAGGGGGAGGGGAGCGTTGGTTCGGTAATCGATACTAATTAGGACGAGGCAAAGTTTCGGTTGTACGAACCACGGCTCCGCTCGTGCACGCACCCACACGCACCGTAGCTCCGTTCTCCTGTGCGTGCAAGCACGAACCGGTGTACGATAGGTATATAGTATATCTGCCTACTTACGGGGTTAATACTACGATGTACGACGTATTGTGGGCTTTCGGGGATTTATCCCCCATTATAATGCCGGCAGCGAGTGTTCTCGACGTAAATGGGCCCTATCGCTGTCACGTGGACAAAGCGTGGGCCGACGTGGTTATGACGGCAACGCGATACCTTTCAGGTAATAATAATAATAATGATAATAATAATAATAATCATAATCACCGTTTGCTCCCGGCCTCGTGCACCCCGCCGATGATAATAGCGAGCGGATCTCGTTGCTTCTCTCTTTTCCTCTCCTTTCTCACTCTTTCACTCCCCTCTCGAGTGAATGGAGAGCAGAGACGAGTCCCTCCCGCGGTCCCGGATACATCATCGGATCTGAATATGGATTTCTTTCTTTTCTACCGCTGCTTTGTCGAATTATTATTCCCCTCGTTGCCTCCGTCCTCGCCCCCTCTCTCTCTCTCTCTCTCTCTCTTGCAGTCGGCACGGTGCGCCTTATTCCCTAACCGTCTCGACTTACCCTTACCGCGGTCTTACTCAACGTCCTTCACCTCCCAGTGTGCTCGAGTGTCGCATCCTTTCCTCTATCTCCTTATCTATCGCGGCATGGACTTCCTGCGGGGGTCTCAATTTCGAGGAAAAAGGATCCTAGTTTGCCACAATACTAATATTGCGTTTCCTTAACGAGACGTTGTCGACCATTGACCAAGGTTATTAAAGTAACGCTGGAAAATTCGATACGGGCGACCCTAGAATCTCCGTTAAATTTCCGGTCGCGATCGATCGTTGGTTAGATTTTCGATCGCGATCGAATAATAATTGGATTACGTGCTGCGAATGTTGACCGGGCCGTCATCGGACCGTAATCGGACCGTGATCGAGGCGCGATCGGACCGTGATCGGGCAGAAGCGGGACCGCTAATGCGAATCGAGCTTTATGCGAATCGGACTTAACGACTTCCGATCGGAAACACTCGACCTCCTCCCGATTCCACACGCTCGGCAGCCGAGAACGAACCGCCGCACCGTCCGGTCCCGGCGTTTCTTCTCCGTTGATTCCGTTTGGCCTTGACCGCGTTAACCGGCCGGCCATTGACGAAACCTACCCCGTGTAAAACTTACCCCGTGGACGGTTCGTATCGCCAAGTGATTCACTCGCGTATATCCGTGTACCTATCGACCGCAATATCGCGCGACTTCGTCTTCGTTCGCGAAGGGGGTTGGACGTCACGGCCGAAATCGGTTGTTTGCGGAGAGGTTTAGCCCGATCGCAAACATCCGACCTACGGATGATCGTCGCCTGCAAACACCGGTCGACGGGGAAGATCGAAGCACATCGATTTCGGGCGGACGGACTAATCCTCGCCAACGGAACGGTCCGGTCCGGTCCGCTCTTCGGGTCCACGACATTTCGGCTGGAGTACACAAGATAACGGGGGACCTCGCGGCGGAGAGAATCAAGTCCGCGTCGGGCCGGGGAACGTTCGTGAAACGGCACTCTCGAAAGGGGCCGTAAACCGTACCCAAACAAACCCGAAATAGCTAGCGAAGTCGGAGCCCCGTGAAGTCGAAGAGCCGAGCCGCGTATTCTCGGCCGCAAACAAATAATAAACGCGCCTACGCCGTTGCTCACAAAGCCTATACCTGATATGGGCTTTCTCATTAGATGACTCATGTGATTTCCTCGCGAGAACGGCGGCGAATAAACGAGAAACCGATCGCGGGGAGGCCTAACATTCGTAAACGGGATTCCCGGACGAGCGGCGTTGTTGCGTTTTAATTTTAACCTTTGAGACCGGTAATAATACCTCCGTAATGACGCGATCGCATTTTTTTGTGATCTTTTTCTGTGATCATCGAAAGGAGGTGCGTACGTATGTACGAATTGCCTCAATAACGGACTTTTCGTCAAAATTTCCGTTTCTCCGTTTTTACTCGCATCCACCAAAACTTTAATACAACTAATACTATTGAAGTAATAATAAGAGGCATTGATGTCAGAATTGTGTTATCAGCGGAAGGTTAATATTGTTACGAACGTGAAAATACTGCGATCGTAGTATTGTGTATCAAGCGCTTTGTACCGGCCGCTTCCAGTTTCGAAGGCTTTGGATAGCAACGTTGTTCTTTAATAATAGTTTACATGTATTAATTCGCGTATTACGAATCGAGGTAGACTCGAATTTTTCTAGCCTTCGTACGCGTTTGCGTCATTTCATCGTCCATACCGATAACGCGTTGGCCAGCGCAGCAATACGATCACCGATAGTCCGGGAACGTGGCTCGAGGGGTTGCGATCATCGTTTTCGAGAAAGCCAAGGCCACACCCCCGATTCTCATTAAGATTTACTGCCTAAACCAACGCTACCTATGTATGTATGTCCGCGGTCGAGGCTGCCATCCGGACCCCTCTCCAGAAATAATACAATAAAACGATGGGCGGTCGCTTTTTAGAGCGACGACGGCGATTAGTAAGTGGCGGAGGAACAACGTGTGCGCCTCGATTCCCTTCGGGTTATTCTCTATCCTTCATAGTCAACTCGTCCCTCTGCCTTTCATTTGCTAGCGCCGCGGTCGATCCAGTACTTAATTCCAACCCCGGAGCAATTTTGTATAGTCGGCGATTTATGAAGTATAAATACAAAAACGCGAGTTATTTCCACGATAGGTTTCTTCTGTTCCCGCTACTTTCGAGAGTAAGAATGAACGAGCTAATACCGTGGTAGGTGTCGCAACTCAAAAAATTAAATATCCGTAGAATAAGATTGCTATTTTTCTTTACCCGAATTACTCGAAACTTCGAAACGAAAGAGAAATTCGTATATTCGGATAGCGAGATCCCTGCCTTTCTTTACACGGCGATACAAGACGGACCAGCAATGTAGACTGCTCCAAGACCGGAGAATCAACCTTCTCCCTAGGGAGCGTGCCGCAGGAAGTCATAAATACGTGTACCTACATAACGTACCTATAATTGTCCTTTCCTTTTTCTTTTTTACGAGCATCACTCCACGGGGATAACGTTCCCGGCGGACGCTTATCATTGTAAATTTCACTCGAGCGAAATTCGGTCAATCCGCCGTTTCACAAACGATGATAGATACCGACGCGACGAGACGCGACGCGACGGTTCCAGGTGTCCGATGTATGTAGACCGCGCCACCAGAGATTATTAATGATCGCTCGGCCGAGAATCTGTACTCTTCTCCGCGGAAATATTGGCCCCGTCGTCGCGTCGTCGTATGTACACCTATCGCGCTCACTTCCTTGGCTTTCCTTCTGTCGCGTCGTTGGTTCACGATACCAGTTCGCGGCTACGGCTTCACCGGTTCGTACCCGTACCATCCCTCCCCACCGTCGTTTACCCTAGCCTACCCTTCGTCCTTTTCCCCTCTATAATTTTCACCCGAATACCTGCTCTAATTATAGGTGGTTAGTCACGCCAAAAGTTTCTTTGCTCCGATTCCTCAGTGGCCTCGAGCTCTCGCGTCTCCTTCGGGCTCGTTTCACGCAGAAAAATATTTCATTGTAAAACGCTATCCCGAATTGTCGACGCTGTCCCGCGTTATGGTGTCTTCCACCGCGTCTTCCGCGAGCCGGAATTGGCAAGGTGCGTCTCTACTTGTTGCGACGTATGTATAATATGTATGTTTACTTAACTTTTTGCGTTTGCGCGCACGCGCAATTTTGCAGAGTATCGAGAGTATTAGCGCGTAGTTGTTACCGTAAACGGAAATAAAATATACAGTTAGTTATACTGATGAATTAATTTTGGTAAGAGAGAATTTTTTATTCGGCGGGCAGTTAAATCGTCCGCGTCCGACGTTCGTGGTAACGTTTTCTCCCGCCACGACGCGAAACGTGAGAAAAACGGGGAACACGCTGATAACGCGCGGTGCGTTAACACGTTTAGATGCCGAGCGTGGTATTCCACTTATACGTGTATATTGGAAAACGGGTGTATTTAGCCCATTTAGAGTTGTGGGTGCGTTTGGCATATATTTTGAATATGCCGGGTTTTTCTGTGAGAGAGAGAGAGGGGGGGGGGGGGGGGGCGATGATTATTCGTACGTCGATGCAGACGCGTGAGCGCATGCGTAATCTACTTTCTTTTGTTGGGGGGGGGGGGGGTTTCCTGATAAAAAAAAAAACACTTTTTTCGCGATTTTTTTCTATTATTTCAGCAACACTTTGTAATTTTTTGATTGCAAAATATCAATAAATTAGCCGGCGACGCAGCTTTTTCAAGAACGCCTTTGGAAAAAGTCGTGTTGAGGTGATCCCGCTGTATCTCAGCAGAAAATTATCTGAAATCAAAATCACAAGAAAATTTAGTTAGAACATGACTAAATCCTAACCCGTACGTTCTCTGATTCTTATTTTTTTCATTTTTAAGTTTTTGGTGGTCGTTTGAAGCAAAAATTGCGATTTTTCACTCAAATTTCCGGCATTTTACCGGAAATGGTAAATGGTACAGTTGGAATAACCCCTTAATGTAAAATAAAATTATCATACGCAACGTAGGGGTTCGGTTTTAGTCATTTTTTAATCTAATTTTCTTGTGATTTTGATTTCAGATAATTTTCTGCTGAGATACAGTGATCACCGCTTTTTCCAGAGACGTTCTCGGAAAAGCTCCGTCACCGACTTATTTTTTGATATTTTGCAATAAAGAAATTACAAAATGTTGCTGAAATAAAACTATATAATGTGAAAAACGTTCAAACAAATGTGCTTTATTCATGCGTCTGAAAAAAATCGCAAAAAACGTGTTTTTTTTCCACGGTAACCACCCACCCCTCCACATAAAACGATAAACCACATAAAACGATTACTAGTATTACTATTATTTTCGTCATAAATTCACTGCTCAACGACTTTTTTCATTTCTTTAACGAATACAATAACATAAGTTTATCCATTTCCTAATCGGAATCGGATTCAGAACTTAAATCGATTAATATTTTGCTATCACTGTGTTCATCTCAACTGATTTAACTAAATCGCGACTTAAAACTGCGCGGCAATATTCGCTCACATAGGCAGCGTAGTTTTTTCCTGTGTTGTGCTGTGCTGCGTCGCGCGCGTCCCAATATTCGCCCGGCCTGTACGTGTGCAGCCAGATGAAACACCCCGCGTTATGGCGTTTAACGCGTTTAACGCATTGCATTTTCAGCACGCGATGGCCCACGACATTTTATTTATTTATTTCCCCTATTACTTTACATCGCGCCTAGTTTCGTGTCGAATAAGCGTGTTACGTTGATTGGATGGAAGCCCATTGATCGAAGCCGCTTTAATCTTCTTTGTATCGAAATGTCATCAGTTCATCGTTTGATCGGACTGTTGGAACGTGTCGGAATTTTACGTTGCTAGGCTTCGGTATAGTTTTCTACTACACCGCTGAGCCCTCTACGTACCGTTCGTCGATGAGAAGAAGGCACACGGGACGTCCTAAGGCAAGAGTGCGTTCGCCTATCCCCTTTTCCGACGCTCTTTCGGCCCGTCGTTTAACATAGTAGTAGGAGCCCTTTTGCACGAGGGGCAGGTAAATCTTGTTGGGGTAGTGTTTACAGGGTAACAAGTATTCTTTTCTTACGCCACGGCACGGTCGCTTTTTTCCCACTCAGTCCCTAACCGTCTCGTTTCCTTTCTTTGTCGGGCATTTCTACACGAGCTTATTAGTGCGTGTGGCAATGTGGCCAATGGCGAAAATGCATGCGCCCCGTCCCTATGGTTGTATTCGAATAGGTATTCGAATAGGGCGCGTTTTTCTCAGGTGCCATCTCCTGATCGGCGCACAGTACGTGCGGTGTGTTTCACGTGGTAGCAATGTCTATCGTATCGTAAGGAATCCCATTGTTGAGCCTCGAATCGCAGGATGATGTGAATTTTGTTAAGTCTCACACCTCCACGCTGATTTCACCATCATCGTGTACAAAACGGGTTTATTTACATTTGATAATTTATATTTACATCTGGATCTACAAATGATTTGCACGTGTAACTAAATATACAGCGAGTGTTCTGGGGTATCGAGCAATCTACAATCTCATCTTCTACCGTATGTTAATCGATCCAAACGTTGTTAAATCAGGAAAAAAGAGAAAACCATTAACCGCTGACGCTTGTATTAATAAAATACACCATAAACGTATCCACTTATCTTCCCGGCAATACGATAATCATACGACAATCGAATCGAACGTAATTAATGGAGCGAAAACAGCAAACCGTTAGTCGTTGACGCTTATACATACATGTTAATTCGCTGAAGGTAATTCCGGCTAACCAGCGTTAAAAAAAATATATATCGGATAATCGCTTAGCTGCCTGAAATTCTGGACAGATATTAATTCGCTTTTTGAAGCAAAAATTACAATTCCAATTATTGCTGTTATTACGTTGCGATAAACACACCGTAAACATATCCAAACATCTTTACGAGGGACGTAGATTTTCGATGAAAATAATAACGCCGAACCCTCGGGGAATTGTTTTAACCAAAGATGGATTATCGGTGTACGCTACCGTACGATGATCGATTATAATCGAAAAATAATTAAGTCAGGGGAAAAAAGATAACCCTTATCGTTAACGCTTACCCTAATTCGCCAAATATTAATTACGTTCGTCGCCGTTATCGCGTTTACGATTAATGCACCGTAAACATATCCAGGGATCATAATGAGCGTCATAAACCTTTTGCGAAGATAATCGCGGTGAACGCTTCCGGGATTGTTTCAGGTATCTGGGAATAGAGGCCAGATTAACCAGCGGATCGGGGCAAGGGAGCGGTGCCGATGGACAAGCTCAGATCGCCGGCGCGGGTGTGATCGGTCCAGCGAGCGCCGAAAAGAACTGCAAAAGTGTGCACCTGACCGGCAAGCAGCAGGCGATATGCTCCCGCTCGCCACCCGTCCTGCAGGTATTTACCTCGCGGCAGGGGCAACCTCGGATTAATGCCCGGGGAAGCACGCCGCTAATTCGATTCAGGAGGCCTACGGTCGAGAACCACAGGCGTATACTATACATACAACTTTGTCGGTATGATTTTTCGACCAACGTTGGCACTCGTTCTTTCTTCCCTCGTCGACGATTTTTTCTTTTTTTTTTTTGTTACGCATTCGCGAATCATTCGTCGCGGGCCGTTCGTTGGTATTATTATATGTATAGCGGCTCTCGGAGAAAACTGTAGAACCAGGAATTTTGGGTAATCGATTTTCTTTTAGAAATTTGGGAGACATAATATTTTATTTAGAAACGTCAGATAATCGGTATATTTACTCTTTGAAATTCTAGAAAATTAATTTGCTTTTAGAAATATCGGATAATCGCTTAGCTGCCTGAAATTCTGGACAAATATTAATTTTCTTTTTGAAATATCGAACAACCGATTTCCCTGCAGAAACTTCGGGTAAACGATTTTCTTTTAGAAACTCGGCATAATAAAGTTTTTTTTCCAGAAATTTTGTACGTTTATCTAGATGATCTTGCAGAATTTCTAAATATCGCGCGCGGCTTTACAATACATCGACGTATTTAGAATAGGTATAGGTATACACATACATACATACATCCATACATATACATACATATGTATTTTAAAGGGAGGTTAATCAGAATTGCCGTGCAATGTATCGTGATTTCTCCCGATTTTTGTCTTGTGTGTTTAAACGACTAGCCATTATTACTCGTTACAACGTCAAAACGTATTCTTGATTCGCGCATCCTGTTATCGCAGTTCCAACGAGAATCATTGTATCCGGTTTCAATCTCGGTGTGTTTGTTACGGGAAATTTAAATGTTCCTCCGCGATCTACGCGTACAGCGATTCCACACGTGCGTTGGATTCGCACGATTCTAAAGAACTCCCGGAATGTCGGGCTCGGGTTGTAGCTTTCCTTTGCCGCGCCTGTAATATTTAATACTCCAGCCGTGTAACAGTCAGGGTCTTTAGTCAGCCCTTTGCGACCTCCTTTTGAAGTGTACTTACGACCGGGAAATGAAGTCGCGGAAGGTGCACAGCGAAATTCGAGAAATCGGTTGAATCGGCGTATTTATGAGTCTTGGAAACGATACAAATATTTTTCATTGCGTCTTTCGAATTCCAAGATCTGACGGATATATGGCGAATATTTATACATACAGACGCGTATTTTTATACATACATACAGTGACCCACAAGGATGCCTTCCCGGTTGTAAGGAAGGAGAAGCATATTCTCTGGGATAAAAAGATTTTCGCGAGCCAAGCTTTACAGTCGTGAGAACCTTACCAATTCTTCTTTTCATCTCTCGCGTGCAAAACTAATTTGGATAAACATCTGCGATCTACTGTTAAGGGATAGAGCGTTTCTGATAAACCTTCTCGAAGAAGGTTATTCCGGATATTGTTCGAGGGCCGCTCCTTTCTATCCGAAACTTGGGCTGCGGTAGGCGCAACAGCTTACGGATCAACGAGAAAACGCGGTTCACGTTCCCCAAAATCGCGTTTACCTTTCCCTAATGCACAAATCTTGTCGGAGGCGCGACGAAAATGAGGGTTTGGACTGAGTCGGATGCGTAGAAACCGGTGCCTAGGTAAACTCGAGCCTCGGGACTCGATATCTCTTTGAACGTCGCCGACCATACCGCTTTTCCGAGTCTAGGTTACCGACAAAAGGCCCGGCATGAATATTCATAAAGTCGTTAGGAGCATCGGGCTTTAATTTTTAACGATTGCCCGGATATGTTTGGGAAGACTAAAAACATCCTCGCTGTTGCGGTGAATTGCTACGTACGTCAATTTATGACACGTTACATCGAATGAATCGAATGAAAAAGTGAAATCTTAAAGTACGAGCTTTTGAGTCTCGTTACAGGACGTGCCTTTACACGTCTGTACTCGATTTAAAAGAAACGGGGAAGTAGGGGAGAGGAGAGAGAGAGAGAGGGGGGGGGGATTTTTGGTATATCTACGTACATCTAAAAGGGTATAAATAATATTCGATAGACGCGTTACCGTTTAGACTACCGCGTAATGGCCTGATCAACGTAATCGTAATAGTCAGGTACGGACGCTGGTTTTCGTAGGTAAGCTACCTGCCATTCAATCTTCCATTTGATTCGCGGTTTTACTTTCAGGCAGTTAGCGCGGGCGCAAGATTGGCCATAGAGGAGTGTCAGCACCAATTTAGATCAGCGAGATGGAACTGTTCCGTCAGCCCGGAAAATCCGGAGAACGTTTTCGGCGGTGTGATGCTAGTCAGTAAGTATAAGTGCAGCGGGGAAGATAAACCCCGGTTTATATCGGAAAACGTCTTGACGTCGTAATTTCGGCGCAGACAACCGAGAGACCCGTCGACTCGGTTCACATTTGATTCGATAGCATCGTGAAATGATATTCTATTACGGTGAACCGAGATTACTTTCACTCGGATCGCACATCTCTTCCTACCCTTTTATTTATTTTTTTTATTGCCGTTTGTTTTAACGCTAGAACTACCAGAGCAGTCACTTTGACTGGTATGACATTTTTATTCGAGGCTACCCAAATTGACCATTTTTAAGTACATGAACGAAAATTTATTTCTAAGTAGCGTGAATGTGTATGATTTTAAACATCTACTTTTGAACTATATAAATATTGGTAAAGTTGGTAAAAAAAAAATTGTAGAAATAGGTATCTCGCGTACTTGTACTTGGCCCGAGACAAGACCTTGACTCTTTTGGTACATTGATCGTCGGCAGTTCTAGTGTTAAAGGGATTGAAAATAGTAGATAACTAGGCTATTTTCTAATACTCGAAATAATGTATAATATTATTATTATTATTGTTATTATTATCATTATTATTATTGTTGTTATTATTATTATTATTATTATTCGTGGACGGAATACAAATATGGTAACGATGTTTTAAAGATAAATTGTAGGTAAAATAAACAATTTTAACGCGGCCCAATGGACGTACGTCGATCTGACATACCGTACAAGCATTATAAATAAAAAGGCATATTCGATAAACGATCTTTTGTTCTACATCTACGGATACCATAGCAACCTGTTTTTAAACACTGATCACTGAGGATATTTTAAAGAAAAGAAAAAGTGGAATGAAAGAAATTACGGCCACGTATTTGATCGCATCCTCCAGCGGTAAAATTTCGCGGCCACGTCGGTCATGGCGAGAGGGTTACAAGTGACACCAAACCACCGTTTTACGATATACTTGTAATCGTTTAAACTCGAACCGAGAATAGGACTCCAAATGCGACGAGGATTTCGTTACGTCCTCCGCCGTTTTTGTTCGTAAATCATCGAGTCCCAATAACGATTCTGGAAAAGTCCAGCACGCCGCGTATCGTAAACGGGTGAAAATATTTGCCACGGTGACGGGAAACTGGGCTTTTTAATGGTCGCTCGGCCTTCGAAGCGTCGAAGATAAATTAAGTTTAATTAAATTTCATTTCATTTGACGACGATGAGATTGCGACGGCTCCGCCGCGTGACTCGGAGCTGCGGATAACAAAAAGAATTCTATAGCGCAGAAATTCCGGGTGCATTTTTGCAGACAGTCGCGAGGCAGCGTTCGTATATGCGATATCAGCGGCTGGAGTTGCATACAGCGTTACGAGATCCTGTTCCAGGGGCGAACTCACCGATTGCTCCTGCGACAACCAGGTCAGAACGCGCCGACCAAATAACTGGGAATGGGGTGGCTGCAGCGAGGTAATTCCTTCTCTATTTCTCTAGACAAAGTATGCGCGACGAAAGAAGAATTAAACCGCGAATCTTGAGATTAACGACTCGTTAATCCGATGGGGATTTCATGAACATTAGTCGAGAGGTATCGTGATGTCAAATTGGAGAATATTCGTCGAGAGTCAACTTCGTACAATCGCAAATTTGTATCTCGATAAAGTGAAAAAATAAATATTGCCATTTTTGATATACCATATCTCGTGATTCGCTGGACCAATTTTTATGAAATCATACTCAACTTACTCATCCCGGCGCGGCCTTCCCGAAAGCTAATCCGCTTTAACAAAACAATTCATTCTGTAATGCGATTTATCCACCTCGAAAGCCCCCGTTCGTTCTTTCCTGAAAAGGTGCTAGTTCTCGCGTACCTACCCCAGTACATACTTGGCCCGAGACAAGGACGGGAGAACTAGAGCTTGTATGTTTTTTCAGGGAAGAATGAAGGGGGGTTTACGAGGTGGTCAAACCACATTAAAAAATTAATTTTTTAATTATTGTTTATCGCCGACAAATCGTTTCTAACGGGTTGCCTATAATCTGGGAAATTTGAATATACGAAAGGAACGTTTATTACTTTGATTTATCGAAATCCTTCGACGGTATGAGAGAGACCCCAGGGGATTAATCGCGTTAAGATTTTTAATGGGATTGATAAAATGTTTTGAAATGTTAGATTGTCGTATTAATGATTATAATACGATGATTAATTATTCACTCACTTTCCACCTCGAACTTCAACGCGCCACGGCACATTGTCGGTAAGACATCGACAACTCCTCCATTTAAAAAAAAAAAAAACATTTGCCTTAACGCACAAAGAGAAAAGAAAAGGCTAATCGAAAGTAAGAAACGACTCTCTCGATGTTGATCGATCGTTTATGTAATCGTTAATTAAATGCGAAGCCGTATAACCAAATACTAAATTCTTACGAGGGTCGTCGGTAAAGCGGTGGAAATGCTCGTGAAAATCAACCGAGCCGAAGAAACTTCAATTTCACAAAACCCGAGAAGCATCGATTGAGCGATCGGGTAACGAAAAAGTACGAATTCCTAAAGAGGGAATATAAATGTCTCTCGTAAATCAACGCGTAGGCATACCGACTCACGTGAACGGTGAGTTTCCGTCACGGAATACTGGAATTCCGATTCCCGGGCGTACGACGACTATTTTGACCCTTTCTTTCTCCGTTTCCCTCTCCATCTCCCTCTCTCTCTCCCCCCTTTCTTCTCGCTCAAGGGGAGGGAGACGTAATTGTATCCTTTCTTTGCGTTGCACTTTAACAGTCGAGCGTGCAAAAACACTGCCTCGCCCGAACGTCCCCAATTTGTCGTTCCGATCTCTCTGCGCTCGGTCGACGTAAACCTTAACCCTGGACGAAGACAAAGCTCGTCCTGTAAACGGATGCATTTCATGCGAACGGCTGACCCCTTGTAGACATTGCCAGCTTACAAGGGGATTAAGGGGACTAAGCTTGTTAAGTTGCAACAACCCCCCACCCTCGCATCCCACCCACATCGGGCACGTAACCCGCACGTAAGTCGACGCGTACAAACGTAAAGGCATGTAGCATGTCGAGGTTGGCGTGAAAAGAGAGGACGAGAGAGAGAGAGAGAGAGAGAGAATGAGGAGAAAGTAGAAATAAAAAGAGCAGTGTGGCAAACGGTGTGGCGGGGGTGGGGGGGGGCAGGTAGGGGGCTGACAAACGAGGGAAAAAGAAAGTAGAGTAGGGAAGGAAGAGGAGGGAGGGAAAGTGGAAGTAGAAGTGAGAAGTGAGAAATTAGAGAGGCGAGAATAAAGCAAAAGATGCGGGGTCAAGAGAAGAAGGGAACGACACGCGAAGCGACCAAGAAAGAAAGAGAGAAACGTGTGGACGAGTAATCCTTGGAATACACTTGCGAACGACACTCGATGCGTTAACGAGTCGGTTAACCCTAGGGAAAAATTGAGTAACTGAGAGTAACGAAGCATTTTTTTATTTTGTCTTTTAAGTAGCTAACACGCAAGTCTTTTTTTTTTCTTTTTCTCTTAATACCACGATAAAGCCTCGTGGGGATTGGATGTGTTTTACGACATGTAAATTGCCTCAGAAAATAAGAATATTCATTTTTTTTTTTTTTTGCCAGCACCAATACACACCCATCGTCGCGATAAGTATTGGCACCATGTATTTCGATCTCATTGTTAGGAGTTTTTTTGACGCTCTGGATTGTCGAGTAAAGAACGATATCGGCCCTAGGACTCGTTCGCGTGTACACATTATCACGGGTACTCGAATCATACAAATTGGTGTCCGGTCTTTATCTCGGGCATCCGAATCCAACGGGTTTTGAATCCTTAGATCCCTAGTTACAAGTGTGATTCTACCTTAACTCGCGTGGCAGCAAGGAGAAGGTGTGCCGCGAAAGAGCAACGTTACCTTTGGAATTACACAGAAGCGGAGCACCCCTTTCTCCGTCACTGATCGTGCCGAGTTCCAGAGTCGACGGGCAACGGATTCCTTAACGAGGGAGGGAGATCCCGTGGAATAAATGTCTCGGTCGGGGATGCTGACAGATTTTTGAGATAACGATGTTTGTTCTTCCCTACCGGCTAACCCGCACAAACTTTAACGAATGGAGGTCCGCGCCTCTAGTCGATAAGTCGACGTGGGTTATCGCATTCTGTCGCGCGAAGGAATCTCTCAAACCTCGAAATCGATCAAGGATCACGGGGGTGGTAACGGGAGACTACGCTTACCAACCCCCTGCTCATTACAGGAATGCCTGGTAACTTTACGCGTTGCGAATCGAAACGCGTTTAGTCGTTTACGTTTAGCGAGTTTGTGTTGAAAACTTTTTGCGAGGGAAACAAAGGATTTCGGTCGCGCATTTTCATTCCCTAGATTTATCCGAAGCAAGCATTTGTTTTAATCGACTACTTCTTTCCCTCGACAGCCGCGCCGCCGTAGCACTAATTGTAAGCAGTGAGAATGAAAGCCGCGTTACTTAACTTCAACCTTCTCGACAGAGGATTTTTTTAACGCGTCAAAAAGGAATCTTGAATAGAAACTCTAAAACACGTATCCTCGTTTTACTAAATGACTCGCGTCACCCTCATTTTCCCCGACTCGTCCACCTCCGCCTCGTAGAACGCGAAAACCTTGATTCGTGTTGTTCAAGACCAACGGGGATCTCTATAGTCTTATACGCTTATCTCGTGCATCTAGGACATACACTTCGGAGAGAAGTTTTCGCGGGAGTGGTCGGATGGTGGCGAGGAACCTGTGAAGGAGGGCGTACTCCAGGGACCGAAAGGGCTGGCTGGCCAGCTGATGAGGAAGCACGATAGCGAAGCTGGCAGGCGTGCCGTTCGCTCGAGAATGCAGCGCGTATGCAAGTGTCACGGTGAGCCATTAATGCGTCCTACAACAGATAACCTCGTGTCTATCTACGGTCTTATTTTTCATTCGACTCGCTTTAACGAGGAGGAATTTACCCTATTCCTTTTAGCTTCTCCCGCGCGATCCACGGCATGCGTCAGTATACATACAATGACAAGTAAATGATGGACGGTGCGCGGACCGACAGGAGAATAGCATTTTTAAGCACGATCGTGCTACGCGAAGGTTAAAAATCCAAAGATCGCGACAGACTTTATTTGTTGTCAAGCTAAGCTTTACGGTAAATGTGTAATATCGTTGTGTGATCGTTGTGTAATCCCTTCCGGTACGATTTAATCATGAAAACTTTCCGTAAATTTCTTTATTTTAGGCACATTATCAATTTCCTTTCAAATCCATTCTTCTGGTGATGCGTCAGCGCTCTCTGAAATTAATTACAGTGGGTGATCGGTTAACGAACATAATCCGTTCCAAGACGATGTTCGCTCTCCGAGTTGTTCGTTACTCGATCATCGATTTGCCATAGATCTTTATGGTAAAAATCTCAGGTTTGACTTTCTTGCTTTCTTTCGTTTGCGGAGCGTTAAAGAATCTGTCCAATGTCGATTGGTTTTCTCTGTTCTTCAGGATTCTTCGATAGTGATTAATAGGATAGTCGTTGTAGAGATCCACAAGCCTATTGACCTAAACACGATTTGAATGTCATTCTAACAATAAGACCGTTGTTCTGACGTTCTCCAACTTATTCGAAAGATCTTGAATAGGAAATGTTGGCATTGGTCCTCTTTCGACTTTTTCTTTTGCAGAAACCACATCTACCTGAGTTTCTTGGTGTTTTTCTGTCGTAGGATCATTTTCATGTTTCACAAATGTACTGCGTGGTGTTCGTGATCCGTACATGCGTTCGTTGTCCGAACATTTACATTTCCCGCAAAAGCGTTCGTTGTCCGATTTGTTCGCGGTCCCGTCCGTCCGCTAACCGATTACCCATTGCATTATCATATTCAACAGTAACTTTAGTCACACGACGAGTGTAGCTCGTCATTCTACGATATGGCATGAAAAACCATTGACGAGCGAGCTAGACTCGTCATTTTACCGCAAGGGCTTAATGGTTATTTAATTTCCTCCGCGCGATTTCTTATCTCTTTTATCGATCGAATATGGCCTGCAATTGCAATCTTACATTTTTGCCAGGCATGTCCGGCTCCTGCAGCGTTCGCGTGTGTTGGAGAAAACTTCCAGCATTTAGAGTGGCCGGAGCAGCTTTGGCGGCTCTGCACGAAGGTGCGGCTCTGGTCCGACTGGCTCAACGCGGTGGAAGAAGACCGGCAAGGTTGAGGCCCGCTCGTCCCGATTTGAAGCGGCCAAATAAAACGGATTTAGTCTACCTCGAAGACAGTCCCGATTACTGCGAAAGAAACCTCACGTAAGGGAACACCCGATCCGCATATCACCGGTTTAACGAACTTTAATTAGCGGCCTAACGATGGACTGTTCCGGCTCAATCCACCAAGGTCCGGTCGCGCAAACCCATGGATTCTTATGCGGCTTTCAAATGTTATTCGAGCTAACACTTTTTAACACTATCTCTACCTAGCGAAGGTGTCCAAGTCCAAAGACACCTTTTCAAATTTTCACCTGAAACAAATTATTAGTAGTAGTTTAATCGTTTTTTCTCAATGAAATCGTTTACCTTTCCTATAATGGTTGTTAAATTAATTATGCGGTATCCTTTTCCTCCAATCCCTTTCTGGATCTAAAATACGTTTTTTCGACCGATAAACCGTACACGCAGAACCGTGATAGAAATAGTATTAAAAGTGGTTTTACTTACGCTCACTCAAATGTTCCGAGTATTTTTAACAAATTCTCATCTTCTAAATTACCGTAGATAACATAATCGGATAAACCCAATTTTGCGGATGTTGAAAAAACTTTTTGCAACAAAAACATTTGAAAATAGCATAGAATTCTATTCATCTGGGTGTGCCCAGCCTTGTTTGCTTCGCAGGGAACCACTCAATCGTATCCTCATCTTCAATTATTACCACAAAAATGTGTAATGGAATATCGATATCACAAACTATCGAAAACAGATTCCAGCCTGAAATTTATCGGGCATGCAGAGGTTACCGTAGAGTATTACGATTAATTTTGATACTATGCAATTTTTATTAATTACACAGACTCGGAATTCCTGGCACGAGGGGAAGGATATGCAACCGAACGTCCCCCGGCCTCGATGGATGTCGGTTGCTATGCTGTGGACGAGGATATCAGACGAGAGTACGAGACGTCACGGAGAAGTGCAAGTGTCGATTCGTCTGGTGCTGCCACGTAAAGTGCGAGCTATGTCGACATACGCGGGAGGAGCACGTTTGCAATTAGGTAGTAACTGCATTCCCCGGCCGGCCTACCGAAAGGTGCTTGGCGTCCATTTACGTCGAGGCAGATTTTCTGCGGTCGATCCTCCGATGTCCCCTTTCATCCCGACAGAATCAGGGTGGACGGTGACTCCACCGATCTTTAACTTCAAATCGGCCGACAGGCCCCCCACCCTCCCCGCCCGGGAGGGTAGTAACGGGACAACGAATCGCCGCGAGAGGCTACAAAGTGACGCATTACGTTAGATCATTCTGTACCTGGCAGTCAGAGTGTCGTAAGTCCACTCTTCGGCAACATTGACTTTATAGCATAGTTTCAGACGGTTAGAATAACATATCCTTACATATGTGTATCTATGCTACAAACTAGCGTTTCTCAAATGTTTCGTAGCAGCGACCGACGCCAGGGCTCGCTCGATCCGACAAGTCCCAGCTCGAAGGCCAGTTTTCTAACGCTGCGCTGTGAAAAGTTAGTGGTAAACTGGCTTCGATAACCCCCAATTCCTGATTACTTCCTATTTGATTCCCACGTAGAGAAAGGGTGGGGGTGTATTGTCAATATACAGAACTTATGCGATTCGTCAACTTTTAATTCGAATTATTAATTATAATAAAGGAATAATTAAAAGTTTTGGAAAACGTTTCAAGAACAATATTTCAAGTATTTTTAAGTATGCATTGAAATATTATTTCAGTAATTTGTTGTCAAAAACATTTAATAATTGTATCATTTTTGTATGTTGCTTGTGATAACCTTATCCATAAAGTGTTCTTGGATTATATCGCGTCCTGCACTTTGAGAATCGTTCATTACAGATAGCTCCACGTCGAAATCCACGAAAAACTGTCGAATTCTCAGTATTAATATTATAGCAACTACAATGTTTCTATGAAGTTGCAATTACGTGGCTTATCGTGCTAGTCTGGCTCTCAGGTGCACCATTATTTACGTAAATGTTAACATGTTGAGAATCGACGATTAATCATTCGAACCTCTCGACGTCTTCCCGTCACTTGCGAAGTGCAACGGGTATTACTCTACATTATAAGTGCGTTAAATACGAAATATTCTGATGTTCTCGCCCCATTTTCGGTATCATTTTATTAAGCGTGTCGATAGTCTAGGAAAAATGAACATTCATCGGAGATGTACTTAATCCCCTTTAAAAACAAAAAGATGATAGCTCTGTTTGACCTAGCTGGCATAATATATTTGCACGTCGTTCGTTATACCACGATTGAAACTCAATATGTTAATAGTTTGCGAATTCTGCTGACCCGTGCATGAATAAAAAAAAGAGAGAGAGAGAAAGAGGGGGGGGGGGGGAGAGAGAAATTGAAAGAAAGAGCGAATGGGAAAAAATATTGCGTGTACGTGGATGAATGAATGTGCAATCGAAAGGAAGAGACAGAGCAATAGGTGAGATTAGGCCACTCGAAAACCACTTTTTTCGTGCTCGCACATTTGCGTATGACGCGAGAGTCTTATTTATACCGAAGTAAATACCTCCACGTTCTGGAGGTATCTCATTGTATACCAATGCTCTCTAGCGCGTAGAACCTTGTCTTTACCTAAATATGGAGCAACTGGAATGCTCGCTATATCGGCCGTAACGGCGAACAATGCGAGTTACGAGGAGCGGGGCGGACTACGAAAGTGAGTCGACATCGAAAACGAAAAGTCGGGTGCGTGTGACACGACATTCGCTCACGGCAGTTCGCCCCGAATCGCTCGGATCGGGAACAATTCTGCCAATGAATGTACATATACTATCCTAACTGTTTTTTGTTAGATTTTACGTCCACGACTGTCGCTGTAAATACGTAAGCATACACGATTTTATCGATTTACGTTTAAATGCTGCGTCGGTGAATGACAACAGTGGGGGAGGGACCGGTTCTGATAGAGTGATCGCTCCTGTGTTTTCCGCAGCCCCGTGTCGATTTTTTTTAGCACACACCGAACAGTCATATCTCCCGGATTTCTATTCGTGATTCAGGTGCGCATATGGTTAACACACCCATGTATACGTGCATATGGGTGCGTGCTTTTCGCGCGTGGAAGAAACTGATACTTTGTTGCATGCTCACGCTAATTAAAGCCACAGTCTAGTCAATTACGAAGCCCCGAATTCGTTTCGCAAAACTATTCGTAGGGGCAACTTTCCCAGTGTTCAGCGCAGAGAAATCGACAATTAGCACGATTGTGTAGAACACTCTAGTTCTTTTATATTCCCAATCCGTTTCCCCGGAAATCTTGGGATCACGGAATTTCGGGAAAGATCGTTTCTGCGACACGAATTGAAAAGCATGACAAGAGAAAATGAGGCGCAACCCAATTTATTTGCTTGGATCGCGTGAAGAAAGGCCAATTTTTTTAAGTTAATAGCCTTAAAACGATAATGATGAACTTACTAAGTATTGATTCGTCCGTACGTTATAAGAATCTTAACGATAAACGCACACGAGCGAGCACTCGTGCAATGATGACATACAAAGCGCAGTATTGACAAATTGTAATTTATTTTCCTCACGATAATATATTACATTATACCTCTAGCTTTTCCAATCAAGTTATGATCAAATATTCTCGTAATAGTTACGTATCTTCATTAGCAATGAGATAAACTCTAGTTCGTAACATTTGTATTTGTATGTACCTGTACTCTACGTGCATTTATATAAATACATATGCGAAAAGTGTCCGTATAATCGACGTGGATTTAAACTTCGCCAAAACCCTTTTATCGCGTGTACCTTCCTTTTGATCTTTGTGATCTTTTCGACATGAAGACGTAGCGCGCGACGACGCAAGCGATCGCCGCGAAAGCTCCAACGATACTACCGACGAAGAGACCAATGAAAAACTGAAGATCCTCGTTTAAAGTTCTCACCGGACCAGGTGCTGCGAGAAACTGTAAATTTCCATTTGTGGTTCGTGCCATGTAACGAAGCCAATAGATGAGTCTATCAGAGGCAGGATTGATTCTGTCGCGTATCGCCAACGAGACCCTACGGCCGTTTTCCCGATAATCGGATGTCTCGTGAACATGGTTCACAGTGTTCGCGATCTCCTCGCTAGACATATCACGAATATCCTCGGTGGAGCGTGCAAAGCCCAATTGTATCGCTCGGGCTGCGTTTTTAGATTCGTGGGCATTTCTGGGGAAACATATGACTGGTGTTCCGTGAAAGGCGACTTCTAGAAGTTCCGTATCAGCGCAGTGACTCAGTACCACTCGTGTGCGCCCATAACCTGCGATGATAAAGCAACATCAAATTTTATTTTGCCACGGTAGTCGTCACGACACGATCGAATGTGTATCAAAAATTCACATTACGTCTTTCTTTCGTTTTCTCCTAACATCCTCCGAAAAGGCACAGTCATATTCATAATCGTATCAAAGCTCAATATAATATCTATAGATCCATACGAATTTCGTAATTTTACAGAATTCCATGTTTATTACCTATTAAATCCTGTCGATCAATGTCTGTATGAATGAAAAGATTTTCTGGCAACGCGACTCCCGAACCTTGCCACTCTTTGTTTTTCCAAATTACCGCTTGACCCTCCCTTCCTTGGGGCAAGTTCTGCGCTAATTGACGAACCAGCGTCCGGTAATTGTCGTTCAAAAGTACAACGATGGTGCCTAGTCTGTGCTCGATCAGAGACTTTTGAAGTTCCCCTTGTATGGGATGTGGTCCTCTGCAGTGGTGACAGCCGATCTGCAATACCAAAAAATATCTAGGATACGCGAATATCGGCAGATAATAGAAAGAATTTATAGTAGACTTTCGACAATCCGGTCTAAACAAGACCGTGGAGTAGTCGGAATAATGAAAAGGTCAAAGATGTATAGAAATGGGCAGACCGAAATAATTATCGGAACTCTACTGTGCGTAAAAACTCGAGGAAGAGATTTATATGTGTATGTATACATAGAATACTACTTTTTACTTACCTCGACTAGGAATTGCGTTAACGACGCGGAATCCGAACGCAAAATTGTGTCGGTGCCCCACAGTATCAGGCGAACATTCGTATAAAGATTGTCTAAATTCAGATCATTATCCGGCAAGTATTTTGCTGCAAGCCGAAGAGCATACGCCGCGTATTCGTCTTTGGCGACCGAGAATATTGACCTCCGCGAAAAACTCGTTGACAATCTCGACCAGAATCCCGCATTTTGCACAGGTAAAGCAGCGCCCGTGTATTCGAACACGTACAAATCCTCGTCCGGATTTCGTGTCCATATCACCGGAACGGATCCGATAAATTTCGCCCAGGGTATTAAGCAGGCATCGTGTCTGGAAATGAAACGAACTTGTTTATTTCAACCACATAATAGCGCTCATTAAAACATTTTCAGAACTGGGGTACATAGGAAGTATTGCGTAGAGTCGTAGAACACGTACATATAATCCTTCGTTTTATGGACGAAAATGGATGAAATGCTTTTCTATCAAGAAAAAACATCATATACGTTTTACAGTAGTTCTTCATTATAGAAGAGAAAAAAACATTAATATTTTGTATGCAGGACCCCCCCGCCCCCTTCCCACCCCCATATTTTTATTATCATTTAAAAATAATCTGTGTCAAATTTGGTCATTATAACTCACCCCCTTCCCACGCCACAAGATAGTTGAAGAATGATAAAAGACGCTTTTTTGTGGTTTTTCACGTTTAATTCAACAACATTCAGAATATGAAAGAATAAATCAAATAAGTGTGGGGCAAGTTGATGAAGAGGCTGTACAAAATAAATTTCTATTGAAAATAGAAAACGTTGAAGACTGTTTGACCAGAGTTCCCGACATATGTATTAAAACAACAATCTCCAAACTCAAAAGACTGGGAATTAATACGACATTTATGGAAATGGATCCAACTGCATGGAAGAATAATAGTACCTTTTACCAGTCTGGAAGCAAGTTAATTGACGCGTTGCGTATAGTTAACGATACTGCGGAAAGGGGTGTACAACTCGTGGAGGAATACAATAAAACGGTCAGCAAAACTGAATATCAAAAACAATTGTTAAAAGTTAGTTTAAAAAACTGTTTTACAGTGCTAAACGAAATGTTTAATTTTTTCCGATTTATTCTAATTATCATTAATTTCATTAAGTTCCAAGTGATAGTATACCCAATACCCAGTATCCAACAATAAATCAACGTAAACCCTATTGCAACATCAACACGATCTAATTAAGTTTTTATTTATATCCTTTTTTCAGGAAATTAAATTCTAAATCATTTTTACGGTTATATACAGGCGGTTATGATAGACTCGAAACGGAATGCATGAATATAATCGAGATTTTATCGATCTATTAGATAATACCTGAACGCGGGAAATATAGCGAAAGTCGGTTGAATTTCGCGCATCTTCTTCGCGATTTCCTCATCAGTGACTAAATTCTCGCAGGCCCGAATCGCCTTGCTTTCAGGATACGCAGATCTCTCGACATCGACGTCGAGCTTGAGAACCTCAACATCGATTAAATTCTCGTAAAGATCGTTCAGGCTGAACGTTGGTATTATCAAAGTGGCGTCGATCCCGTGATCCGAAAGGGTGTTGGCTAACAAAGACACGTCGTAGACATCTTCAAAACCGACAACCACTGCCGTTTGCGGGGGCGCACTCAAAGTTGAGCTACCGGCGAAATGAATAAGATACAAGCACACAAATAATGATATCACAGTCGTCGTCATAACGGAACGCGGAGTATGATAGACAAACAATTCCACAGAAATTTCAACGTTTGCAATAACGCTTTGTATATGATATTTTTAAAGGAACAATCTCTTTAACGTCGATGTCAGAGCCATCGTGAGATCGTTAACTACGGTGAGCACGATTGTAACTTGTACGTATTCCAATTGCAAGAGATCTTTGGTCTGTTATCGTCCTGCCCCCGCGATTTCGAAAGAGGTCATTCATTCACTGTAAAGAAAAAAAACGTCCTACAGACTGTATTGTCAAAGTCACACTATTATACTTCGTAGACTGTCCACATTTAAAATGGATGAAACTACGGAATACTGATTCCTGGTAAGCGTTAACCTCCAATCGTTCATACATGAAGTATGAAATAATACATGGCACACAAACGAATCGACAGAATTAATTTAGGTCTTTTTCTCGGTAATCACATAAATGTGCGGCACAACTAGCTATTCTTGACGCACACGCATATTTTGGCAGTCAATGGAAAGCTATTCTCAATCGAAGTCGTTTATTCTTCGGTAAATAGTTATTTACATTATATTATAGTTTGAACCGTAATGCAAAACAGAAACAAGACACTAGCCAAACGTCACTGTTTATTCCACACGAACGTATAGGAATAGTACAAGCGGAGGTACTCTCGCCAGACTCTCCTCGTAGGAGATACAATTTATATTAGGCATATGAATAACTCGCCCTCCAGCTTAGACCGCCACGGAGCGTAAATTATCGCGTGGGCGGCAACTTTCGTGTATCGTAGGCCCACTCACTTTTTTCGAAGGAACAGTTGAAAACTCGGCTCAAATGCGCATAAGCCGGTTAAAATTTTCACATTCTCGTGCTCCACATGTATGTATATTACATACGTTATCTGAGCTGTTCTTAAAGAAAATTACTATATCCGCGACTTGTACAAACGTATTTATATAAATTCATATACTTTTTCTTTACAATTTTTAGCGATTGATGGCAATAATCACACGAAAAGTTCCCATAACCTCTTAATAAGGGCTGATTTGTTATGCGAAAAAATGTACATAGAACATATGGACGAACTGTTAACTCTGCCACTACGTTTGCGCTATCGAAACTGTGATTCTGTTTATATATTGTATTCTGTTTTTGGAGTAAGTAGTTTATATTGACAGAAAATAAGGTAACAATCAGGGTATCCAAACCAGGGTACCCAAACCTCAGTGTTAAAAGAACGTAAGGAATTTAGTTCTCGAGTCAGTCCCTGATGGCGCTGACGTTCAATATATATATCACACAGTTGCTATATATAGTAGTACCCCCACCCTCCACTCGCTGTAGCTATATATATACATATATTCTATTCGTTTTACTTATTCTTTAGAATTTAAAGGATTCAACTCAGATAGCTGTAAAACAAATTCTGAAATAATACATTTATTTAATAAGTTGCGCGTTCGATATAATACATGGATATATTGTATTACTACCTATTCTAATTATATACAAATAATCAGTTACAAACTATAAATATTATAACGACACATTGGTAGTTTTAAGATAGCAGATTTCACAGCCTATTCGCCTTGGAATACTGATACTAATACTTTTTCAGTGCCTGCTAGATATTTCTTATATGCGGCGACCTTTGTAGTTGCTTTTCTAAAGGCCTTGTGCATGGTATAATGGCCTTCTGCCATTATACGCTGTCTGGTTCATCTTCTCGAAGTTGTCCTTCCAGTTGCTTCAGAGCAATTTTGCAATTGATTATAAAAAATGAACAAAGTCTACTGTCATCAAAAGAACTACGCAATACGATATAATACTTTCATTCGAATCTCTAAACACCACCCAAAGAATGGTCAACCTGAAAACAGATAGTATAACACATTCGTCATGGGATACATAGAAAATATACTTGCCATAATCACGTTGCATCAATAACTGTCTCTTCTTGTTGACCCCTTGTTTCCTTGCTGAAAAAATGATACAGTAAACAGTACTAACTGGAAACTTTTGACTGCTTAGCTTCCTGTTTTTAATGTCATAACAGAACCATAGCATATCTGTGCGTTACTGTTTTGAAATAAATTGTATATGTTGGTAGATATGTTGACTTACTGTTACAGTAGTTGCTGGTATCCATCTCATCTACGCTTACAGTCCTCTTCACAGTTATCGGGTAAGCTTATTAACTTTGGATTTCCACACGTAACGATCCATTTCATTCACCGCAGGTTAGAATATTTCGGAATACTGTAAAATTTCGATGTACTTGACTTCCAGTCTTTTACCGGACGCTTTCTTCCAGAAGCCATCTTGAAATTATGCTTTATCAAAAAGCCACTGCGCCTGCGCAATGCGTGACACTATCGCCACCTACCAATTCCCCGTTAAGTTTTGTGGACCAGGTACTCCCATAAAGGTTTAGACAGGTTTAGATCAGGGTACATACATACATGGTGCAAAATAAGAAGCGCTTTCAACGTGTATCGTAGAAATGCGCAAGTAGTGTATTTAAATCTATTAATATGGCTATGTCTGGCATTTTATTAATGCGAAAGAGTGTTTTGGTGAGCGGTAAGCGAGCTTTATTTATTGTCACTCTTCATTCACACATCCATCTTTTCGTCCTCGCGCTCCTGCCTTTAGAATCAAACGAACAAACCGTTAAGTTGGAGTGAAAATCGTAAGAATTGCGTGATACGTGCGTAGATTGACAGTTTTTACGCAAATTACGCATATGTAATCATTCTTTCGTATAAGAATGAATTTATACATGTTGCACTTTATACATCGTGGTATTTCGAAGAAGAGGTGATATCTCAAACTTGTGTCATGTTATAACCTCCTTCTTAAAATTTCTTTTATACGTTTTACGACCTTGATGACATTTTGTCTTTTTGACTTGTTGCGGACTGAGATTAATAACACCGCCAATGACAAAGTAGCGAGAAAAATAAAGTATATCAATGCTTTATCTAAAAAAGATTGCTGGGATAACAAGACTTTCTTCGACTGCTTATCTGAAAGATGTCGAAATGCGATAAAAACGCAGTGAAGGAATTTGTCAGTGAACTAAGTGATCATTTGAGGAAAAACAGACTTAAAGAAGCTTTGAATTTTTTTGAAGACAGCAGTTATGTAAATATTATCAAGGATTCTTCATGGGACATCGTACCAATGGTGTCTGCTTACCTGACTGCTGAAAATGCTAAGAACAATGGAGAGTTAGTTGAATGTTGTGATGCTATATTAAACATCGTAGCAGAACAATGTCATCCATCTGAAATTATATTGGAGTTGTTGGAACAAGTGGATTCTCCAAACGAAGATGTGAAATTCTGTGGAATATTAAAAGCTCTGAGCAAGAGTTTCGATAGAATGTTGGATAAGGCAAAGACGATAGAATGGTGCGTCGGTACAATAAAGTCGTACGTAGATGGTCTGCCTGTACCAGTGAAAGAAAATTCAGACATTGTTAGAATTCAAATTGAAACCGTTTACAATGCGATAATATCATTTTTGGTGCCATTAGTGGATGAAGCAGCATTACAAAATAACGAGTCTGAGAAACGTATTATATTAAGGGGTTACCTTGAAAGCCTTCTTCTGTATTTATTAGGAAAGCCATTATGCTATTTGGAAGATCAAAAGTCAGAGGCAGATTTAAATCATTTTTTGGCAAAGGAAATTATAATCCTTCTAACTCGTCTAAGCGGAGACTTATTGTGGTTCTTGGATATTATAAATGTACGATGTAACATGGGTACTTGCATACAGACGATCAATACGGAGGGACAGATTTATAATCTCAAAACAGCACTTTTTGGGTCAATTGAAAGTGTACCAGACTTGGCATATGCTAATTTATATTTTCACATATTAACTCAAGCTTGTTTGTGGGAAAAAGTGCCACAAATATATCATCCTCAATATATTTTCGAAAGTTGTGCATATCTTGTTAATAATTTGCTTCAAGGGCAGAATATTATTATCGCTAAGGGTTTGACCCTCATGGATGAGATGTTAAAAAGAATGGAAAAACGCACAGTCCGATCGGAAGTGTTGGAACTCAACATTTATTCAGAATTATTTAATGCTATTATTAACATAATGATCTACTGTGACAATGACAAGGAACGTAAGAAAGCATTATCTGTATTCCGAGAATACCTTGAAATATTTAACATGGAAGCTAGATACATGATTATTTTGCGTTTGTATCAAACCAGCGATCACTCTGGCTTCCTAAGCTTGATCACGGGTATGATAAAAGTTTCTATTCTCGAATGTCTTCAAGCATCACCACCTATCCCTTACTTTCTTGGAAACAATTTTAAATGTTTACTAAAACATGCTTGTAAATTACCAAACGGCGCTACCTCAGATTTGGTAGAATTAATAGACGAAGTGATTACTAGCCTAAACCTCTTAAGGTTTTTATTCATCCGAGATAAACACAATGAAACTGGTATTTGGAATATGGCCGACGAACTTGATAAGGATTATTTAAAACCATTGAGGGAAGGAATATATATGTGCAAAGCCCATTGGAAAGTAAAAACAAAGGATTTAGAAGAGCAAAAGCATAATCGAACAAGAAAGTATGACAATATTGAAGTAGAACGGAGCGATACCGAAATATCGTTAACCGTTGGTGGACAAAAATTACCTGAAATGCCAGTGTCAGAAAAAATCAGGTTTTGCTATCAGGCGCTAAATGGCCTTGATGTAATGGAAAGTATCTTAAGTAGAGTCAATGAATGTATTGCCAATAATCCGTTAAAAACGGTGCGCAGTTAAGTTAAGATCTGAAAAATGCAATGTGTTTGTAAAAATGTACATTGTCCACTGTCTGAATAAAGTCTTCTCCATATTTAAGTTTCTTTTATTTAATTACCGTATCATTAATCATCACGTGCATACATTATGCATTGCGATAGGTCAACTCAAGTACATGTTAGGTACGAGTTTCAAAAGGAATTTTGATTTTATTAGGTTTTAGAAGTTTATGGACTGCTAGGGCATTGCTCGCAGATCAACTCAAGAATGTCAGTCAACAGGAACAGAGTTCGCAACACGATCGTAGAGAGACTGACGAGGAGTATGAGAAAAACATCAAAGCAAAAGTTCTTACCGCCTCTTTAAAATTCGTTCATGATCTTGGATGGAGCCAGCAAGCCATCAGTGCTGGTAATTTGCAATAATTCTTTAGTTAAGTAACCAATTTGGAGACAGCTGTTCCGCATGTTTGAAAGACTCTTGATTGAAGAACAATTACATATAACGTACCTTTGTTAGTTGTTCGGTTTCCAAAGACTTGTTTTATTATCCATTAAGTAAACTTTATTCGAATGAAATTCAGATAATACATGAATGTATGTAATGGAAAGTTACGTATCAAAGGTGCAGAGTCTATTGGATATCCTAGTGTGATCCATGGACTATTTCCCAACCGAGGAGCGGACTTGGTACAGTACTTTTACTTAGCGTGTAACAAGGAATTAAATAAAATACTTAACGAAGGGGCACTCTCTATTCAAGGGAGCCCTACCAAAGAAAAGATAATGATAGAATCGCTAGAATTGCAAGTGCGCAATGCAATTGAAACAAGATTACGAATGGTGATCCCCTATAAAAAAACGTGGCCACAGGCTTTGGCCTTAATGGTACTTCCACCAAACGTACCAATGTCGCTGGCCAATTTATTAACTTTAGTAGACGATATTTGTTATTATGCCGGTGATAGGTCGATCGATGTAAGTGTAAACAGAAGTGTTATCATTATGGGACTTTGCAATGTTATTCAACCCCGTTTAATACTTAAAACTTCTTTCGATAGATCAACTGGTACACTAGAAGAGTAGTGTTGGCAGGTATTTACAAAACGACGGAGTTATACATGCTGCAAGATAATAGCGAAGATCACGAATACACTTGGAAGTTTTTACAAAGACGAATAAAAGAGGCTGGTCAAATACATGCTATTCTTGGATCTTCTGATATGCCCTTGCCGGATCAAGCTCTTAGTCGTACTACCGAAGCAGCAAATGCGGTTTTTGTAACGGTAAAGTCTTCAAGAATGGCATAGTACGATATGATTGTCGATATAACAAAGGATAAATATCTTAGCGCAGATGTCTGGTCGTAATAAAAGAACGGTACCAACAAAAGAACAACGTATTGGTGAAAAAAATGGCACACACAGGGACACATAAACGACACTGTATACCAACATCTTACTATACACATATTTATTACGACCAGACATCTGCGCCAAGATATTTATCCTTTGTTATACTTACTGTAACGGTCGATTATTCAATTCTTGCTAAAAATATGATTGTCGATAGCGATTTTGTTTTAACGGTATAATTTTTACACGGCATGCCTAATTGTAACATGTACGTACATGTATAAACTAATATTGTCATTTCTTTTTGCATTAGGCACGTAATATACTTGGATTAAATTGGAATAATTAACCCCAAATTGTAGCTGTGAGTTACAGACTATTTATAGGGAAAGGCGATTGAAATATTGTTCCGAATTCACTTTGTATACATGGGGAGATATTTCTACACGCCATCATATCGTACATCGTGATTGTAGAACTTATGAAGAACAAAAGTAACTTAAAAATGAATTAGCAGGCACGACTAATTTATTGTATGTACTATTATATTTTAACAAAATCTGTACATTATGGTCGACTTTAATAAATCTGAGATTGTTTCACACAATATGTAAATACATAAACTGTTAGCGACCATACACCTAACAGTGTTTCATGACTACCCTGCAACATTGTCACGATTAAGTAAGATAATATATTTTCACTTTATACAAAATTACTCTACGTCTCCGTTAAAGGATAGGCGATTAATTCTTACTCTTCATATTCGATTGAGCACTGGGTCACATCAAAATCGATAAAAAAAATGCACTTGCACAGCCAGAAGTGCTTCACTACAAGTCAGTTACACGGCAGATTGCGTTCAAGGGTCAAACGTACCTCACAATGAAATAATATATGCAAGTTATGCGAATGTCCCAATTATGTGCAAACCTCCGATTTCAATAACGATGTAAACGACATAATTATGTTTTTGTAACAATGATCAGATCATATAAACAATCTCTATAAAAGTGCAAAATCTCATAGACTATTCTTAATCTAACGTTTGCTTTGATATAATGTATACAATGCGACATGTTACAGTCTTTCCCTTTTTAAATGGTTTAAGGCCTGTTTACACATATCCGTACCGTCACGGCTCCGTATCCGTCGTCGTCAGGGTCCGGCCGAAATTTTTAAGGCCTCGACACACAAAGCCGTGCCGTGGCGACCCCGTAGTGCCGGAGACATCGTAAAAAGATTCTTCTGTACGATTTGAATGGGGCTGTTCCCACCCACCCGGCACGTAAGGGCTCCGGCATGTCCGTCGGCGGAGCAGCACCGTAAGGAATTCCTTCGATTTCTTTTTAACGATATTTTTCTCCTTTTACGTCCGTAAAGTTCCTGGATTTGCTGAATTTCGTATCGTTGTTTGGTATATATGTAATATGGATGTTACACACACACATTGCGAGTGTACCATATATCAAACAACAATATGAAATTCAGCATATGTGTGTGTGTGTATATGGGTATGGATGGTATGACAGGGTCTTGTCTTGTTTTTAGCAATACTCACATAACAATATTAAAATTTGTGTATACAATACAGGTTTTCTTGCTTTATATAAAATATATATATCAAGAGACATATAAGTTGCTTTTCTTCTGGAGGCCCAAAATGATATTTTAAATGATAGTTCCAGACAAGTTTCGATTAAGAAAATGTGCATGTTTTCGGCCGGGGGAAGAACAAACAGCGAAGAAATGAAAGAAAGAAAGAAATTTGTTGAAAATAGTTTTTTGAAAATTTATCATATATATGTTATATATATAATAATATATATATATACATTAGAGACATCCATATCATAGACTGAAAATGACCATAAATATAAATAAAAAAAATAGTATGAAACTCAGCAAATCCACGAATTTGACGGACGTACAAAGTGAAAATATCGTTGGGAAGAAATCAGAGGATTTTCTTAAGGAGACACGATGGTGACGGACGTGCCGGTACGGACGCTGGACACGTGGGAACAGCGTCATTGAAATCGTACAGAGGAATATTCTTTTACGATGCTTTCGGCCTTACGGAGACGGGACGGTACGAACAAGTAGGAACAGAGCTTTAAACGGTGGAAACTTAGAAAATCTTGCAAGAATTATTTCTTCATCGTTACGAAATTCAAAACTTTTTACACAATATTTTGTCTGTCTAAATTTAATCACATGTCAATCAATAGTGTGCCTCCTCTATGTAGCCCTTAATTGTTTTTGGCAAAGGCAGCTTGTGAATATTATCCAATCTTGTGTTCTGGCGAATGACAAAACGACAAAGATATTGTAAAGTTCGGACTTGAGTAAATCTGCTGATTGGCTTTGTCAGTCTGACTGGAAAAGACGGATAACCGGGATACTTTGGCCGTGAATAACAAAACACAGCCATCTGACTAAAATTCATTGTATGGTTGATCAATGCAGCCACAGAAGTAAATCCTTCGCTTTCATTTTGATTGCACAGAGAAAATAAACCACCGCTGTGTTCCATACGAGCATGGAGCAATTTGCCAGATGATTTGAAGCTCAGCGTCAGCACGTACCTGACACCAAATGCAGTTTATATTACATTTTGCAATATACAAAATCGATTGCTTTATCAGACGTTGATATTCAATATTATTTACAAGTTTATAGAGAGGCATAGAATTTAGAAAGAACAACAAACCTGTCATCCGAAGAATCTCTGACCAAAAATGCCCCATCAGGTTCAGGTATCAGTTTAGCGTCAACCTCCTCACCTGATATCGGTCCCCAATACCAACCGTATTTACTTAATTTGTGCAGCTCTTCTGTAAGACTTGCTTTAACGTTATTATCATTTGTGACTGCATCGGTAATATCAGATAGTATGTCCTTATTCTCTTTATCGTTGTGTGTATGTGGTTCCATTAATTTGCTTGCTAGTGATGTATCGTATAGTAACCCTTGTTTTATATTAGTAGAACACTGATAATCAATAGGAACCACTTCACTATTATTATCATCTGTTTCATTCTTATCACATGTTGCCGAACAGATTGTGTCTCCATTCCCTTCTATGTTAGAACAATTATCTAATATCCCTGGTGTTTGCGTTGTGTTCTCATTCTGCTGACATGCCTTAGCAGTGTTAGGGGCCTCTTTGACACATGGCTCGGTAGACGATGTAGGCGAAACATAACATTTTAATTCAGACATATTGTGTGTCATAGGAATTATCGGCCTGCCACTTAAAACTACCATTGAATCTTGATTCGCAGCATTCTGCAAGCTAAATGTCTCGCTCTCCTTATTCTGCAACAATTGGGCTTAGACTTACACGAGTACTACTGAATATATCTGAGTACTTACTTTTCGTTTGGATTTGCACATCATCAAATTTTTAACCTGCATATGTTTCTTGATATTCCTGAAAAACTCAAAAGACATTTTTGTCACCGGTGCATTCTTTAATTTTCGGTCGACGATTTTGACTTCTACAAGATCCTCCCTTTTCCATTGATTTTCCCCTTTTTTAGTTGCATTATCCCATCGTGTGCCCCGTTCCCAAAGGAAATCGAACGTCCTCGTGCTTAATTTTCGCGACCTCAAACCTTTCCTTGGTTCTTTCTCCGCATCAGCAGGTGCAGTCACGATGGACTCCTCCGAGGTCTGGCTGATCATATTCAAATATCCTGGGAAACCTTAAACTGTCTCCGAATTCAAAAAGGGGTTGACTTGCACTGTTTTATCGAAACTGATTATACACGCCATCTATTCTTTAACTTCTTCTTCCCTCGCAAAGATTGCTTCTCTTAAAAGATTCGGAAAATTGAATTACTGTTTAATGGACCACCGCCACCACAGTGGACCATCTATAACCTCTGTAATGGCTCTGTAATGCTCGGTAACCCGACCAAACTCAGGGGGTGGACAGCAGGGGGGTGTAACCAGGGGGGGGGGCTCACTCATTCAAATACGGTCAATTCGCTGGTTAGTTATTGCCAAAGTCGATATACACATGGAGCGCAAGTAGCTTTGCGTTTATTGGCTAATGCTGGCTTCAGGTTAGGCTGTGGCGGTTATGACTACGCAAGCTACGAGGCAGGGGGTGGACAGTCCCCTCTTGTAGGACCGACGACACTCGCCATACACGCCATCTGCATAGTCGGCGGGGCGGCGTTAAATCCAAAATGGCGGAACGAAGCGAGATACCCATTACATGTTGTGTCCTTCGTCGGTACTGGCGTTATCTACGGTATCTGCGGAGAAAATGATTCACTAGTGAACGACGTTCAATTTTTTGGTGAGTTAGTTCTCAATCGTTCGTGTAGGTGAATCGTTCGATCGAACTAGTTCGTTCGCGAACTACACATCACTAGTCGCCAGCAGTTGACAGCCCCTGAATGAGCGTGCCCTCCTACTCCTGCCCCTGTGTACGATCATAGTATCGATCAGTATCGACAATTTGACACCATTGACACCACTGGTAGTAGTGTAATATATATTGTTATGATTTTTTCGGCAGTTTTACATATTTACAGACGTGGTTAATGTACATACTAATTTGTTTTCCCTATATTGAAACTATCAGCGTATGGTTTGAATGTGTGGAATATTCAATGTAAAGGAATAATTAGATGAAATTAGTCGGTGTTTCCTTAACCTATGAAAATGTCAAATCACAAAAGTGAAGTATAAGTTCTTACATTCCACTAAAACCAAACTTACATAATTACAAACAAGGGTTATATGACACCACAAGTGGTATTATTTGTACAATTAAAATGAGCGAATCATCTGAAACACAAACTAAAGATGTAGGTCCTGGAGTTATAACGGAGCAAGAACGTGAATTAGCTCAGAATGCGCTCTCGGAGTTTCAGAAGGGATCGTATGCCTCCTGTTTATCGTATTTAAATAAGCTAGAAACTCTGAGGCCTAAAGATCTAAAAGTGATGCACAACAAAGTGATAGTAGATTGTTATAAGAATGACTTGAAAAAAACAGAGTTACTTAGAAAAAGTTTGAATGCAATATGTGGACAGATGTCTACAACGGATTTTGCTGAAACCATAGATGACATAGAGAAATGTGTAATGAGGTATAACCAGGCAGTCTTGTTGTATCACACGAGGCAATATACTGCTGCTCTTCAAATTATGAACAGGCTATTTGCTTTTATTGAACCTATGGGTACGTATAATAGTTGTACATAATACAGTAGAGTATCAATAATTGAACTTAAACAATTAGCGTGGCTAAGGAGTGGTTGGATTACAAACAATCTTGGACTGTATGAAAAAGGAGAGAGTAAAAAAAATAATTATAAACCTAAATCTATCTTCAGATCATTGAATCTGAGTCGGACATTATTTGAATATAATTTTTCAATAATTATTCAGATCATTTTTTGTCCCTAATAACAATCCGATAAAGTATAATATAAAATGTATGTAAAATATATATATGATTATTGTAAATTAATAACGAATTTATTCATTATTACTATTAATTTCACTTCTGACAGTTGGATTATTTGGTCTCTACTGTATTCGTGTTTTGCGCGATATATCAAATCAAATATTCTACACCTTATTGAAAATTTTACATCCTTGGAAAAGTTATTTCAACATATGCTATATATACATAACGTGGAGAAGAAATACATATAATGCCTGTACTATTTGGATACCTGAACATTTTTGTATTTGTCATTCTGTTCTTTCCAGAGGAATCTTTAGCCCATAAAGTTTGTTTATTATTGATCGAGTTACACATAGTAACAGATCAATCAGACCCTGCGTTATCTTTAATAAATTATATAGAGAGTCAGTTTATATCTACTGACAATTCAAAGATTACGCCTGTCGATAAGGAAGGTGTAATTAAGTCTATGAAGGAGCAAAAGGAGCAGAAAAAGGATTCAACGGATACAGCTACAGATGCATTTAAAATTAAGTTATTAATGTATAAGGCTAGGATATATCTATTGACGCACCAAGTCAAATTATGTAAAAGGGAATGGAAAACGCTGGTTTCCATGGGCACACCTGTAGTAAGAAAGCACATTTATAGTATTATGCTTACTTAAACCTACAAAAACATTATATTTCTTATCCTTGTGATTGCCTGTCATAGTTATAAGTAATGAATATACATCCCTGTAGGCATAAAAATGTTAGATACGAAAATTTAAAGAGCATTAATTGGTATTTGCAGAACATATCGACCATATTTTTAAAAGCTGATCTCGAGTATCTGAGGGGAAATTACAAAAAAGCTACTAAACTGCTGAACTCTGTAACATATGAAAATCTAGATTTCAAGTACGTCTATAATATTATTGCTTTAAGATGCGCTGTTCAATTCGTATTAGTATGATGTATACATTTTGTATTGTTAGGACTTGCGGGGTGTGTGCCGCAGTTTTGTATTACAATAACATGGCGTGTGTGCACCTTGCAATGGGTAAACCAAATTTGGCATGCTTTTATTTGCGAAAAGCCTTGTACGAAAACAAGTGTGCAGTGGAAAGCGTAATAGCGAAGGACACTGGTAACTATGATACGCTATATTACATGATATACGTGTTCTACATATGGAAGTTAAAAACTATATAGTTTGAAGAAATTGCTTTTATACAGATCCGTTATCTTCTCAACCATTATACACACTTGGCGGAAATAGGCACTACGAGTTAATGTACACTTTGGGTCTGGCATCATTGTACGCAGGCCAAGCGTCAAAGGCTTTCGATTGTTTTATGGAAGCTGCACAGAACCTCCACAATAATCCTAAACTTTGGTTAAGGATGGCTGAAAGTTGTATTCAATGTCACAAACCTGTAAGTATAATTGGTATGTCTGACAGACAATTAAAAAGTTTTTGACGTTTGGCTGGTCGTTAAAAACAATACAAACTTTCTAAAAGGGGGAAGACATCAAAGGAGAAAATGTTACGAGTGATGTCAACAGTACCGCATGATTTTACCAACGCTGATATCCTCCGATGAGGCTTTAAAAGTAGAAACGAAACGTTAGGATTGGTAAAATCATGCAGTATTGTTGCCATTATTTTGTATATCTTTTCTTTCACGTCTTCTCCTTTTTAGAAAGTTGACATTGTTTTTGACGACCAGACAAACGCAAAAAACTTTTTATTTGTCTACTTAGACATATCGGTCGATATCTAAATTCAAACAATGGTATGTCTGACATTTTACTTAAAGGTAAGGTTTCGTTACCACGACCAATCGCAGTCGTGGACGACAACGACAAACGTTGTCGTCGGTGCCCCGTTTTCGTTACCATGACCAGGCACAATCGTTCTTTTGATCATTCGCCGATCTTTCGCTTCCCCCACTACTCGCCGGTGCATGCTATCTCCGTCTATCTTTATTTTCAACGTGCCTGTCGTCCGACGACCACTCGCAGCACTAGACCGGGCTAGTGGTGCGATCGGTCGGGTCGTCGGACGACCGAGAGTCGTGGTAACGAAACCGGCCCCATTTAAAACAACGTGTCTAGGGTGTCGCAGTTGTCCACGACTGCGATCGGTCGTGGTAACGAAACCCTACCTTAACACTTGCTTGCGGACATTATATTTATTATTATTAACATTACTTATTTCATGTCCTTATTAACATTCAGACAAATGAAGTGGACTTTAATATTCCGAAAAGACGAAAAGATTTAGTCCAAAAAGTTGTTGGCACAGGAATTTATAAGAAGATTATTTTGTCGTCTACCCTTTCAAAAGAGACAAAGTATCATTCTGAGGGTTTGTCTTACGCTATGCCACAACCAACTTTGGAATTTGCATTACTCTGTTTGAAAAATGCATTGTTCCTGCTGCCAATTACCAACGAAGTGAATACTCCCATGACGAACATCGCTGGGCCACAAACTGTTCCATTGTCATTGACACCCGGCCACAGTTTAGGTAGAAAAGATTGGTATTCGTAAAACATATTTTGTTTATCAATTCAGATCCAGATGTACTTTTACAGAAAAATATTGTTTCTTCCACTTTCGTTCTTTGCAAAGAACGATTACGTTGTTTGATAACATTTTATATTAATATGTATTAATAGCTTTCGATATGAACGTTCTATCTCTTAAAATAGATACCGTGTCTCCAAGGGTTAATCATCGACAATGACTTCTGATTATTCGAAACGAATGTCATATCTAAAAAAGAAAAATTTTTCAGGTGGGCAACACTCGTCGTCAACGTCCCAAGCTACTGCAATTGAATCATTAAATCTAAAAATTAGCGTGTTGGCTGCAAGTGCTTATGTATCTTTATGTCTCGGTGATTACGTTATTGCGCTTGAACATGCGAAAGCGTTGCTGAGTATGAATAAGCTTCCCGGAGCGTATAAAATGTTAGGAAACCTTTACGCCGCAGAAAGTTTGATCTTTTTGGATAAAATTAATGAAGCGATCGATTATCTTAAGCCAGAAAATATTCAAGATTTGAATACCTATATACCTATTCCCGAGATGCAGGATAAGGATAGAGAGAAAACCGAGGAATTAATTTCCAAACCATTAACACGTAAGAATTAATTTCAACTCGAAGTTTGCGATTGTTTCATATGAAATTTCTTTTCTAAATGTGTTTTCATTATATTATTTTTCAGCGTGGTATCCGACCACGGTTCCGACAGGTATCGCTGTTCTTCGTTACAATCTGGCTGTAGCTTATGCAATCCGCGGTGAACTTGACAAATCTGGCGAAACTTTAAAACAGGTAACAGTGTTCGACACGTATTTCGTTTCCTGAACTTAATCTCTGAAAAAAATTCGCAATATGCGCGCATCTTTTAAATAATATTTGTATTATTTTGTTCAGGATTATGGATTTGTTGTAGGTCTGGATGTCGAAAGGCCCGGATTGCGATGTTCCCATACATGTGATAATGTTAGCTTTGTACATAGAACTGCGATTAGGTAATATTACCAATTTGCGTATTTGCAGATAATTTCTCAATACAACAGGCGAATGATAATTTTTCTTTTCGTTGCAGGGCACGCTGATATTTCAAGGTCACTAATAAAGCAGCACTGCCCACAGTATCGTTAATAATAAGATGCATGTTTGAAAAAGATTTGTATCAATGAAATTGGAATTTTGTATAAATTATCTTTTCTTATATATGCCAAATGAACTGCTATGCTCGTTCGTGTATGTAAATAAGCGATGCGAATGCATTTTTTTACAGCTTCACGAAGATTTTTATAAAATTAATAAAACCCGCCAAACTGACACTGATTCGGAATTATCATTGGTATCAATTTTTTATAAATAAATACGAGCAGTAAGGCCAAATTCAATATTAACAATTCCCTCTTCGTTCAGTGATCCTCGAGACATACGATTTGTGTTACCTATAAAACTGCAGTGTTGTGCTGCACGCCTTTGTACCATAAAATAATAATTAATAAAGATCATTTATTATGTTTCAAATCGCTCCGTGGGCTTCCGAATCGTCCAACGTTTTAGCTAATCCGATCAGTCTTCCCTTCCGTTTAGGTAGAATCATCGAGACGTTACTTCGTATTTACAATTTTACAAAGTGGAATAATCCATACAGGCCACGAAAAAGCAGACTCGTGTTTCTTACAGATGTCAAAACAACGAAAGAATTGGCGGCAATGTTCTCCTCAATTATTATTGGAAGTAAGCTCACCGGCTGCTATTGGGGGCCTTTGGCCTGTAATATGGTCATGGCCATCCAGGCGAATCACCCCAGGGCCTTAAGCTGGGCCTCACTCTGTCTGACTCACACTCCTCCAGTGGTTCTCCAACGTGAGTTATTCCACTTGTTCGCAAACACAGCATATAGGCATGCGTGCCGCGATGCTTCACCCTTCTCAATGTGTATGATAAGCATTGATCGACACTTAACAGGAGCATTCACCATTCACCTGAAAGTGCGTGTGTGCGAGAATCTATAATCCTTTCACTTATATTTCACTTCAAATTTGATGCTTTCGTTGAATATTTCAAACCAAATAAACGAAAACGTGAAGAAATTCGAATTTGAAATCAAGTGTGAGCGGAAGGCTTGCACATTCCCTCCTATGTGCAGTTTTGAGTAAAACTTAAAATTTGAGGTTTGGGTGTTCTATTTATAATTGAATTTCTTAATTTAAAATTCGATTTTTTTTTCGACTGCTTACCTTTCAGGCAAAGTACCGCGAGCTTCATGCGTCCTCTCGTATACTTTTTGATAATCGACAGTACTTCTAAATAAAGTTTTCGTACCCTTGACTTGGTACCTATTCTCATTTAGCGTAACATCAGATTAGTGGCTCCATCGCGAGGTTCGTGGAAAGTGTTACCGATATTCAAATTAATTGTTTGTTAGAGGAATGATCGTAAGGGTGAGCACGTATGTACACGCGAACATAAGGCCGGGTACAAGCGTGAAACATTCGTGCGTATCACACAACACGCACCACGATGCACCACGTAACGTTAGTTACGATTGTGGGTGTTCTCACATACGTTACCAAAACATTTGCAATACGGTGTTTGTTACGCGCGAAATGTTTGACGTCTGTGCCCGGCCTAAGATAGATAACAAATGATTAGGATGTGCGACCTTAGCCGACGAAGATGCCCGAAGATTGCAAAGATACTATATACGCACAATGTACAAGAATAAAAACGAATGACTCGATTGCGTCCAAGATTTATCTAATAGAAACCTGAATGCATCACTACTGAGGACGAAGGACAACGGAAGGTCCGCCGTCGTAAGAGCTATATATACATACGTATATACATATTATGTGACTTCCTTCTACGAATCGGGTTAACGCGACATTGAAGCGATATTTCGTCGTGCTCTGGGTTAATTGCAGAAATACCACACATACGTATAATCCATACTAACCCGATCATCTATTTCCTTATAAACGTGTGCCTTATAAATTCCTAATTTCATTTTCCGCGTTGACAATGAGTAGATTAATCGTTGTATAGCGAATCGGAGAGTACGAGCCTCGGAGTTAAAGACATATATATGTACATATGTACATTATACATTTGATACAAAAATAAAACTTTGTTAACGCTTCAGCGGTTCGGTTAAAAATTGTAAAACGAATAGCCTGTTGAGGTTTGTCAATGTTCATTATTAATTTCGATCAATAAAAATTATAATTACTGGATAAATGTTGCAAATTCATTATTAAAATGAAAAAGATGTGCCATAGAATTTATTTAAGTTTATTTAATTTTCAAACTTCACGTCTGTAGCGATTCCTTAAAATAATACAAGTTTAGTGTAATTTCACCAAACTTTTTTTAGCGCAAGAAACCCAATGGTAACCCCATCGACGTGTATAAAATTAAAAAGGAAGGGCATCCTCAAAGATAACTCAGGTGTCCACAGATGCCCCATTCCATACACACCCCAAACGAAAAATGGAGTGTTTCGTGCACATGCTATATGACGGCGAAAACAGTTTCCATTGCGAGCGGAGGCAAGCTCTGTTCACTCAAAGGGGCAGTAAAGTATTGCAAAATATCGGCGACCGAACAGTTTATGGCTTGAAAAAGAAAGTCAACGAGGAGCTTACAGGCCCCGGCCGTTTTTCGCGATCAACCTGCACGGGCAAATGTGTACCATTACCGATCGGTATGCAGAGTCTGGAAATCCGAAGCCGATCACGCGTGTCCATGGAGCCGAAGCGGACTTGATAAATTTAAAATAAAATTGATCCGACCATTTGGCGCGCTGCCCTGACCCAGTTCGACCACCGACTCCTGTCTCCGGCGAGCAGAACAAGACGACGACGCGTTGGCTTTGGAAGACCGAGGAATCGCCTCGGGGAATCGCCGCCCTCCGCGTCGGGATCCTCGCTCGGCATTGGTACCTACCGTCGAGTGGCATTATGAATTGCTGAATTCCATGCGACACCCCTCGCGTGTGCACGATTACGCGTTCCGGTGCTACCTTGTCGAACAAAAACATTTTAAATAAGCATCTTTATAATAATATCTCGTTGTAACATGCGACTGACAATCGTCTACGTCAGGCCTGGGCAACGGTGGGGAAATGCACTCTCTTCACGCGATTTCGGTACCCCCACTCGTCAGCATTTGTATGCCGTGCGAACGAAAAAAAGGACACCGCTCTCTACCTGTCCCACTCTTAGACACGCACCGGGAGGCATGATGGGGATGCACGGCGGGTTGCCGTTTTACTCAAAGAGCAGGGGTTGTCCAGGCCTGGTCTACGTGATACCAAGGTTTTAGAAATATTTTAGAAATTGTATCGAAAAATAAAAATGCCTGTAAGCATCACAAATGTACAAACATACACCAATTTTAATATTTCAGTTATTTTAGAAATATTTCAAGAAACCTAACAAAAATATTTTAACCTATTAGTATTTATCGACCAAGAGAGATAAAAAATTATGTTCAATAATTGTTTTGACATAATCTTATTCGCATAATGTCGAACACCGCTGTTACTTTTCTACAATTTTTCTGGATAAACGGTGGATGTTACGATATCGTAAACAATGCTGCGACTATTACGGATTACAATCAACAAATCAATGGAAAGAAACCTGCGATTACGCGATTATGATTATCCCTCGTGTTATCACTCTCATTTCCATAAAAATTCATATTCCTCTTTTGAAGGCTAGGAGTGATGGAGACCCGCAAGATCCTTCTATATCAGGCATGGGCAACAGCGGCTCTTAGAGCCACTGCGGCGTCGGCAGGGCGAACTTCTCCGCTAGTGGGTACCACACCAGCGATCCTCTCGCACGATGGCTCGTGCGAGTGTTTTGTTTATGTATTGCTATCCTTCTCTCAGTTCCGTTCACGCGCTGGGAGTGGGGACAGCGAAATCAGCGGAGGAGAAGTTGGGAGCCGATGTTGCCCATGCCTGTTCTATATGGTTTGCTCGAGAGGATGTTTCAGGTGCATAACACAGGTGCATGCAATGCACCCACCACAGAAATAAGATATCTCGCCCTAATGAAAGTATGATAAGGTAAGCGCGTTGCATAATCAGTCTGGTAATAGAAATGTATTCCGTAAAACGAAGATATTCGCAAAACATCATCGGTCGCATACTTTAAATTGGTCATTTAAAATGTTTAAAACACATCGTTTAAAAAGATGGAAAATATTTTAAATTTTCGTGTACACATGTATAATTCTACTGCAACGTATACTTTGGAGCGACGAAGTAAAAAAAACGTGCTATTTAGCAGAAAATCGAATGGTTTTATTTCGACCGAGTTTCTTATTAGGCTTCGCACGTTTATTTTCCTTTTTCACTGGATTCTATATATCTAATTGCACTCTCACAGCAACGTGTTATACGTTTTCACTGTATTTACTAGCGCCCGATTTTTAATCAACAATACAAATTATTTGTAACCCATGTTTGTAATTGGCCAATTGTAATTACCCAATGTAAATATACATGTACTGTCTTCATATATTTTTCGAACGTTTAAGAAGAAAATCGCCAATTTGAGTATTTCCAAAGCAAAGTGTAAGAATTTTGTTTAATGACAAACCTAATATTTTTCAAACTTTCATAATACACTTAACGTAGTCTATTGCGCGTTATTCAGTTTCAACAATTGAAATACAATTTCACGTCTGGATCCATCGGAATAAATAATGAAACTGCTCGCCTTAGAAGTTTCACGGTTTACGGATGGTGAGTCGCTTCGTATCGATTAGTATCGACAAAATATAACGTATCGGTTGACGGACGAGCAACGCGCGATGATGAAGTGCGAGGTGATTCAACGGTGTTCCCTTCAAGGATTGAGCTCGCGAATTAGTCGACGGGAATGAACGTTGCTAGACGGTCATATTTTAAAAGCACCGAGAGTCGTTTAGCAAGGACAACCGTGAGAGAGAAAAGACATTGGTCGCCTCTACTTGTAAGATCCTTCCTAGAAGCCTCCGTAGATCGGCGATTCTATATGTTTCTGAATGTTACTGTCCTGGTTTCCATTTAACCTGAGCACGCAATTGCTCGTCATAATCCATAACGTGGCATTCGACCACGGTAATTATGACGGTCTCACACGATTATGACCGTACATTTCATCGGCGCACCACCGTTTCTCGTGTAAACAACTCATCTTCTCCCACTCTTGCGCGCATATACTCTGCTCGTAATCACGATACCATAAGCTTCAAACTGAATCAACGATTAATACATTATGCGTGCTTCGTGCTTAATCGATAATGTAAAATTAATTGGGTCAATAGATTTTAACGGGAAACCGAACCGTGGCTCCGTGTAAAGAAAATGTTTGAAGAAAAAGTGGCTCCATTTATCAAATCACCCTAAAGTTTTGAAAATTTAAAATAGTTTTAGAAACATTCGGGTGACTCGTGAATTTTTGTTATATCGTAAAGTGTTGTTATCGTAGATACTGCTTTCTTTAATATTAAGTACTACCGTTCAAGGTAGGAGTAAACTACTACGGCGACGTAACAAATAACGTAATTCTGCAATACTTATCCAACAGCGCCATATGACAAGACACGTAGTAAAAACCAAATGCTTATCATTATTCATAGCACTCATTGCCAACGTTCCCTTCGGGCAATAGAACGTTTGGCGAGTGCCTCAGGGCGCTTACCTCCAACTACGATACATTGAACAAGGTACGAAACATTCTTTTACCTTCGTCTACAAACTGACGGTAAGGCTTACAATGCCATAAGATCCTTGATTTTCTGTAATCAAATGACAATACTACTTCTGTTACTTTCGCGTCTTACATATTTCGTAATAGTCGACGGACTTTAATTAGTTCCCGATTAAGGAAATTCAGAGTAAAGCACTCGAATCGGGTCGACGGCAGACTCGTCGGCTACGTACAGCAAAGAAAGCCAATTTTAAAAAATCGCGGAGGCGGTAGACATTCGTGGTGAGACTTTTCTGAAAATATTAACAAGAATAATTATTTTCAATTAAATTCATTGGGATTGCAATTTTTTAAGCTGTGTAGATCTTACTTTGTCTTCAGAATTTGTCTGTTTCATATTCTTGCAAACTGCACTTTAATGTTCTGCGCTCTAGGCGATAGCGCAAAGCTTAATGCATCCTGTAACGATCGTGTGGCAACGCTTTACGCGAATTTAGTAACTTTTATAAACATCGCCGTTCCTTTTTAAACAAATTTTGAATTAATTTCTAACTCTGTACGAAATATGATGTACCATTTTCGTAGTGATATGTATATTTCATCGATTACGAATAATGCTTCCAAGGAGTTTCTGCATTCTATCTCCGCTACGAGTCTGTTAAGAGGTTTTCTTTTGAAATATGGCCTCGGGGGAATTGAATACTGAAAGCGCGCATCGAGATCTAAATACAGTCATTCATATAGCGAATTTTGACTGGGGTTAAGTATAGAACAGTTTGATCCTAATTAAATGAAATGTTACGTTCCATCATTAATATACAACTCGATGTGAACATTATTCTAATTATCAATAATGCGTGTCGAAGCAATATGTACATACTCGCTTTTTACGTAATAACAAACGATAGTAAGTACATTATCATCATTATAACTCAGGTGAATGATGACATTTTGAAGGAAGTGATGTCGCTCGAACAATCCCTGCACGGTTCGACACAGCAGCTTACGCAATTTGCGAAGCCATACCGAAGAGGGATATGTGCCGATGTCTTAAATACTGTTACGTAAATGTTAAGCCAATTTTTCGACACTAGTATTGATTTCCTTCTTTTTTTGCCTTTTCCCGGCGAAAGAATGCTTAGTTTTTAAATCATTGACTTTTTCCCCTTTTAATTCGCTCGAAGATCCAATACCATAGAAAACAAAACAGAAACGTGCGAGCATAAAAAAATGTTTGTCGTTAGATTTCTACACATTTCTCCCGACGAGTATTGAAAACAATCTTTAACAGAAATATTCAAATTTGTTTGATACCTTTATAATAATTTACCTTTATAATTCAGATAAATTTATTAGGTACGGCGAAAAAAAGGATGCGAGTGTCCGAGACTCTTGTCCACTCGAAATTCACATTGTTCGATTAGTATTACGAAATATCGATACAAGTGTAAAACAATAGCGAATATTCGGCAACGTAAGAAGTGTCGTTTCGGCGTAGGAACTAGTTTTAAACAAGATTCAATTCTACCTGACAGGTAGGGTACGAAATAGAGGAAGACAAAAAGTGAACCCTTCCGATTCGACGTCGATAACCGGCGTGTACGTTCGTCCATCCCCACCACGGGTATGGCCATACACGGTACCAGCCGCACTTGACCCATATCTTATTATGCTGGCAGCGTCCGGATGCAATGCGAAGTGTTTGTGAATAAGCCCGGCGGGCCTCTTCGAGGTTGTCCAGGTTCACCACTATCACCATCGCCATACCATCACCATCACCATCACCACCACCACCACACCATCGCGATAAAGAAGTCCTTCCTTCCTGCAGCGATTGTCTCGGCATCCCAACTTCCTGAAAGGTACAGACCAAGTCCAAGTAGTCGGGGAGTTCGGTTCGATGTTCAACTTTTACGTCTTTTCCTTTTCATAGCCGGCTCGTATAGGCTTATTCGTAAGATAGAAGCAATTTTTATCTTTGGAATCAGTTCACGGCGCTGTTTCGGTATACTCCACTCAGGAATTCGATAAATCAGTATATCTCATGGTATGGAGTTAATAACGAACAAATTTTGAAGCACACTTGTTACGCGTAACGCGGAAACACGTGTTTGAACCGCGCCACGGTAAGAGGCGTTGCGGACACGTTCGACTTCGGGATTTCTGACCGATGATCCCAGCGTTGATCCGAATGCAGACACTTACGGAAGACCGCCAGTATGTTTCCGCGTAGTCTAACGCGTCACACGGAATTATAAATATGTTATACGCGCTGCGTGGAAAGGCTTGGTAAACGCGTGACACGTTGCAAAGGTAGACGCTTTGAAATCTTCCGAATGCGCGTAACAATTGGCATTCTAGTTCAAATGTTTCGTTCTATTCCATCGTAATTAAGCGATAATAACGATGATGGGTTAATCATACTTTGCATGAAATCGAATTTTTTCGTGTCTCCGTGCTCATTTCGGACGTAATATTTATAAAGAACAAATGGTATGTGTTCCGCTTGCGCATGACAGAACGCGCGTACATGGTACGAGTAACCATTACGCCTGTACTAAAACATACGCGAAGCCTATATAACAACATTAATGGCCTTGGATGAAAAACAATAATTTTTTTTCTACGTTTGCAACGTGTTGTTTCTACGCGAAGTACTACAGCATCGAATAAAAAGCCGTATATCGCTTTTTCTTGCGCGTAAAATATCTTACTTGCGTCTGAAGCTGTAGATATTTAAATACCTAAAAGTTTCAAAATATTTTCAACTATTTAAATGTTGCAGGTTGAACGAAATTAGCTCAGATATGTGCGTTCTATCAAGTACTCAAAAAAAGCGCTTAAAACTAAGTTGGAGACTAAAGGTAGAGTTTCGTTACCACGACCGATCGCAGTCGTGGACGACAACGACAAACGTTGTCGTCGGTGCCCCGTTTTCGTTACCACGACCAGGCACAGTCGTTCTTTTGATCATTCGCCGATCTTTCGCTTCCTCCACTACTCGCCGGTGCATGCTGTCTCTGTCTATCCTTATTTTCAATGTGCCTGTCGTCCGACGACCAGTCGCAGCACTAGACCGGGCTAGTGGTGCGATCGGTCGGGTCGTCGGACGACCGAGAGTCGTGGTAACGAAACCGGCCCCATTTAAAACAACGTGTCTAGGGTGTCGCAGTCGTCCACGACTGCGATCGGTCGTGGTAACAAAACCTTACCTTAAAGCGGGAAACGTACACCTCCGTTGCCGGTAACGACTAAAGAACTTAGAAACTTCGAATCACTCGAGTTTACGAATAGGAAACGAAGAAATAATCGTATTTTGTTCAAATCACCGATCCATTTATAAACCGATCGGTCGATGATCTCTCGCTTCGCGGTACCCACCTCCTCGCCCTTCAACCCTGCCCAAAGCGTCTGCTCCACCTTTACTTTCTCAAGGCCCGATCCAGCCCGATCCACGTGCCCTTCAAATGGTTTCTATCTTCCCGATGTCTCACTCTTGACCAGTATTTAGGAAGGTCGCGACCTCAGGGTAGGTTTGTCACGAAAAGAATAATCACGCATGCGCGACTCATGGGTGAAAGTATTTAAAGAGGTGGACGCGCCTTCGGGAAGGCCACTCTTCCCCGAACTGTCACGGATCGCGCAAGCCCCCCACTCCCCCCCCCCCCCCGCGGCAAGATAAATGAGCACGCGTTTCAAACGCGAGAGCGGAAAAATCGGCACCTTTAATCTCGTCTTATTCCCCATCGGCAGTTGACTTCACCCCCCGGCAACTATCCCCCCGCCGCTTAAGGTATCGTGCGTCCTCCGCGTTTCCCCTCTACGAAGATCTACGTTAGTGTGGCATCGGTTCGTTTAATAGAACCGCTGCCTTGTCTCCGCAGATTCGGTTTGGTGCCACCACCGAGGAAACGCGTACGAGCAGTGTCAGGAAGGAAGAGAATCCTGTTCCTATTGAAACGACAACTCGCTGGATCTTTCTGTTTTCATAAAACAATCCAACATTAATCTTTCGCTGTACGCCAGCAATCCATGAACTTCCTGGCTACGATCTAACTGGGGAAATCCGGTTTCTTCGGTTCGTTCACCAGGAAACCTTTTCAATCAATTTCAATCAAGAAAAGTTTTTCTGTGATACTCGCAGACTCTAACTTACTGACGCGCGAAATAGGATGTTCGGTTAATTTAACCTTGATAAAAATGTTTAAGTAAGTGGAAGAAGAAAAGGAAGTGAAAGAGCAACAAGTCGAGGAGGATATACAATTATATGTAGAAAGATAAAATTCGAGGCTACTGTTCCCCTTCTGCACAGAAGAATACTGCAATCATGGATGACATGGATGTCCAACAAGAATCAAGAGACCGAGTGGGTAACTTGACCTTTTCGCCGCCACCGATGAAGAAGTCTGACACGAGGGACAGCATTTCTTCCGTTGACAGCGATGTGAGTCTATCTTTCGATCGAAGAGGTTCGAAAGGAGAAGAAGCTGATTTATCGGATAGCGGAAGTTCCGATATTGACAGGAAATTGAATGATGAGATGAGACAGCAAAAGAACCCTGATCAGGATTCGGGGGCAGATTCAGTGGAGGATGCAGTGTCGAGAGAGCCGGAAGACCGCAAACAAGAAACACCGGCTGAAGGAGCCGGAAATAATCATGGAGATGACTTTGTCCCCCCTAGTGACGAATTAGCCGAGAAGATATGTTCCCAGGTGGAATTCTACTTCTCCGACGAAAATATCGTTAAAGATGCTTTCCTGCTAAAGCACGTAAAAAGAAATAAAGAAGGTTACGTATCTTTGAAGCTCATCTCGAGTTTCAAGAGAGTAAAACATATCAGTCGGGATTGGAGAGTGGTCGGAGCAGCTTTAGCCAAATCTACGAAAGTCCAGGTGAATGCTCTGGGTACCAAACTGCGTAGGGTCGATCCTCTACCACCTTTCGATCAGACTACACCTTCAAGGACGATTTTGGCTGCCAGACTTCCCGTAGAAAAATTATCCGTCGAATCTGTGGCCGAAATCTTCAGGCCCTGTGGAGAGATTGCGTTAATCAGAGTTCTCCGACCTGGACACCCAGCGCCAGCTGAGGTAATAACACTGATCGTTTGAAACTAATGTGGAATAATGCAAAGTGTGTAACATCTCTTCTTTGCAATTAACAGGTACGACAAGCAATCGCTAAAAGGCCCGAATTGGCGTCCAGCGAAGAATGCGCCATGATCGAGTTCACGGATTCAGCGTCGGCTCGATCTGCTTTACAAATGACCTTGGGTAATGCCAAGATGTTCGAGCTACAACAATCCAGCGACAAAAAAAGGAAACAACAACCAGTAAAGAAAAGTGCTGTGACAAAGTTGGCTAAAGAGAATGCCGACAACTCTTCCAGTTGTGCTAGTGGGTCCGAGGCTGAGGATAGGAAGTCTTCTAGGCACAAGAAATCTGTCCATGGATATCCAGTGTATCACGCCTATCCAAATCATTCCTTCCAAGGTAAGTTAGGCCTAGATCAAGTGTTGCTTTGTATTCAGAGAAAGATGGATTCACATTGAATTATTCGATTCCTCAACGATTTGATAAAACGATGTCAATGAACCAATACACATTCAAAACATACTTTAATCACTATTATTGCAGGAGCCCCTTCATCAGACGCGTGGCTATCTCGTCGATTATCGGCCTGTTCCATGTCAGGTTCGGAAAATGGCTTTGTCCTCCGACGCCTCTCCTCCTGTTCAGGTTTGGGTTCTGGCTCAGAAACAGGAAATTTTGGCAGACGTTACTCAGCTTGTTCCACTGGTTCAGAGACTGGCTATTGTCATCCTGTCTTTCCACCTGGTTACTATTACCAAGAGAACAGACGTTTCTCTTGTTGTTCGAGTTCTGGTTCTGCTTCTGGTACCGAGTGCAATGGTGCGTGTTATTCTTCTAGTCGCCGTGGATCCGCAGATTATGGGCCATACTTGAGGAGACTGTCGACTTGCAGTCGAGATTCAGGTTTTGACGTTGGGAGCCGCAGACTCTCTCTTTGTTCCTCTGGTTCAGAACAGAATGGATTTTGTCGATCCAGGAGCAATAGCGGTATTGCGGTAACGCATCTACCTGAAAATGTGATGAGAATGCCATCTGGACCGGATGGTACACGCGGATTTGGTAGACCACCTAGAATGAATTCTATAGGACCTACTATGGCGTCCAATAGTTAAAAAATTACATTTCTAAGACATTTTACTATGGACAATCACCTTCTGACTCTTCCACGTTTTATCCACTAAATTACACCGTTCTCTTTCTTTGGAACATATATGTGGATACAATTTAATTAAAGACGTAAAGATGAAATTTGTGGCTCATAGTTCTTTATGTTGTAAAGCAAATTATCTTTGCTCAAACTTATGAAAAGTTTGTAATTTCACACATGTGCATATTATTACATATTTTTTACTTTTAGACTTCATATTGCATTTTTATAAAACTTTACGAGACAGTTACGAATGTTTTGTGATGTCTATATTGAAAACTATTTATCAGCATTTACTTACCTTTCGTAACATTATATCTAGTTTGTATATAGTAAACAGCATACATTATGCAAAATGTGAATAATAGTATTTAAATTATTATGTAATTGTGATAAGAATCAATTCTTATTACAATGAAAACAGCTGCAAACATGTAATAACGCCATCCATTTATATTAGGAATTTTTGGTTATGAAATTCTCTGATACGATCCAACACTAGCCCACGAACTACCTGTAACATTTTAAGTAAAATACCTGCATTGATCACGTATTGGATGAATGTTCCAACAATAGTCATAAAATATTTGCAATGCTTTCGAAATGCTATATATATAGAAGCGAGCATTTGGTAATATTGTTATACGAAAAACATGTCATGTATCGTATGTATATTGTAAAGGAAACCATCATTGATATAATATGTTGTTAATTAAATAAACGCCAAAGGGGAATCAACATTACCGAATGTTTTTACACGATTTTTCGGGCTTTACGTATTGTGACATCAGAAGCATGGAAAATGCTGAAAAATAAGCATTCCGTAGTTTTCGACTTGTGGCTAAATAAAGCAACATCGCTCTGTACAAGGTCTTAAACGGAAGATAAAAGTCTATCAATTCCGCGCAGATTCCTCAACCCGAAGACAGCCAAAGAACAATCACTTGAAAGAACAATCACTTGGAATCAGGGTATCCAAACCAATCCAAACCAATCCAAACCTCAGTGTTAAAGGAGCGTAAGGAAAAAGCTTCCCGGGGAAACCCATGGCGGCGCTGACTTTCAATATATATAGCACACTATTGCCATATATGGTAGTACCACCCCTCTCCATCTATTGTAGCTATATATATTGAATATGAGCGCCCTGTGGGAAGACCCCGCAAACTAAATGACTTACGTCCTTTCTATTCTATTCTATTCATCTTACTTATACTTAAAAATTTGAAGGATTTAACTCAAATTACGATGAAACAAGTTCTGAAATAATACGTTTATTTTATAAGATTCCACGTCGAAGAAATACATGGAAATATTATATTACAACCCATTATAATTATATACAAATAATCAGTTACAAACTATAAATATTATAACAACTCATTGGTAGTTTTAAGGTAGCGGATTTCACAGCCTATTCGCTTGGTAGTATTTTTGGAATACTGATACTAATACTTTTTCAGTGCCTGCTAGATGTTCCTTATATGCGGCGACCTTCCTAGTTGCTTTTCTAAAGTCCTTCTACATGGCCATCACGACATTATATACTGCCTGGTTCATTTCCGCGAGTTGAATAATGCCGCGCTGACTGATTAATTCATGTATGATCCGATTAAAATGCGGGCGCTGTAATCGGAGACGATCAGGATGATCACATCAGTATACTGAAGCAAAGAAACAAAGCAAATAGACATCTGTATGGCTATTTCGTTTATGCCGTAAAAGAATAATAATAGAGAATAGTGCCGTGAAAACAAAGCCGACAGGTTAAGGAGGCTCTAATTTTTCTGGTGTGGTATTTAACTACCCGTCAAACTGGAGATGGAAAATAGCGGTGAGAGTGGCGATGACGGCGGACCATTAGGTGCCACTGCGTTTCTTGGCGGGAGTGGTGTTTCTGCATCGTATATTGGAGTACAATCTGACGATCTTGAAGGTACATAGGTTAACGTTGTTTTGAAAAGTGTTCAATGGAAAAGACTCGAAGATTCAATTTTCTGGAGAATTATTTAATCTTTCCAAACTAAGTACATACAAAAAGCTTGCTGCCGAAACGCGATCTTATAACGGAGCCTTTGGATAGTCAATACATTTTTGCAAACTTGTAGTTGCAAGTATATCGATGTAAAAAATTAATCAATAGTAGTGCAATTTATGTAACAATATCTAAATTCGATCGAAGCATCCGTGAGTGTACATCGTATTGGAAATTAGGTTAGTGTTAGACAGATATTCAGTTTTGTATAATTATTTTAATGACACTGATAATGAATCACATTCAGTTTCGACATTTACTTGCTAAGGATTTAGAAACCATTTACAGTATGTGAAAAATTTAAAGAACTTGGAGAAACCTTATACAGATTTGAGGATAGATTTAAATGTTGCTTTCGTATAAATTGCTTAATCGGTGTATAAATTCAAAGAAATTGTTTTGTCCAGACGATCCTGAAAACACAGATGATTCGAACCATGGGGCAAGTGATCCTCTGCAAGGTGGAGGAGGTAGCAGTGTAGGAGGTCCCCTTCGCGAGCAAGACCGATTTCTTCCAATAGCAAATGTTGCAAAAATCATGAAACGAGCTATACCGGAAGCTGGAAAAATAGCAAAAGATGCACGTGAATGTGTTCAAGAGTGTGTGTCGGAATTCATTTCGTTTATCACCTCGGAAGCTAGCGATCGGTGTCATATGGAAAAGCGTAAAACAATTAACGGCGAAGATATTCTATTTGCTATGACAACCCTTGGTTTTGACAATTATGTGGAACCATTGAAAGTGTATTTGCAAAAGTATCGGGAAGCCACAAAAGGGGACAATCCCCCAACTATTGTTACAACGGCAGGCAATGGAAAGACAGAACCGCAAGGTACTATATACGAGGACCAACTGTTTGCCATTGCTGCAACTGCGTCGAGTGCCACCACCTCCGATACACCTGTCATCTATAGTTACACGTCTGCCGACCAAATGCAGTTCCAACTTTCCTGATCACTGCAGGTTAAAGTGATGTTAATATAATTTATTGGACTTACAACACGATTTATGAAACACATCGGTTATCGGGTAACTCTTTTCACGCGTGATTGCGTTTTGATAAAAGTCTGTGAAACAAATTTGCACAAGCTGATATTGTGTTACAAGGACAGATAATATGAACGTTACTAAGATTTTTCAGAAGGAAAGGTAAATTAAGTTTAGATAACCTTTGTAAAGAAAATAATAGGCGTGGAAGGAAATAAACGTGGAGGCGGTTGAAGGCTCATCGACAGATTATTTTTTGTTTACTTCGTCAAACACGACAGGGTAGAAAAATGCAGCCGATTGTTTATTTTTCTATTACTTTTTTAAGCAGTAATGTTCGCAATTAAACTAGAATTACGCTGCGGTGAGTTCTGCGATAACGGTTCAGGTTGAATGGAGACAAAGGTATTCTACGTTGGATAAGAACCGGCAGTAAATCGGCGTGTGGAATTATTTGTAGAAAACGTTTGTAGTGGTGTTTTCACTCTGGTAACTGGGCAGGAGAGAGCAAGAGCTCGTGTCCCTTTGTCGATGATGCTACAGGGCCACTCACAGCGATGGCCGATTGTTGTTGCAATGGTTGGTGTTGTTGTTGCATCGGTGGCAAAAGCGATGCCGTGGGCAATGTCCCGATCGGACGTGCTTCCGCTTTCCTCAATTTTTCCTTCTTGTCGGAAGCAACATGGCAAAACCGCCAGCGGCATTGACCGCAACGACATAAGCAGAGGCAGAGCAGCACCCGAAATAGGCAACACAGTAAACCGGCGCACAGTAGCGAAGGACCCACCAGCCTTAATTCCGGACTGAGGAATCCTTTCTCTCCAGTGCCGACAAACGAGATGACCAATCCGAGCGCTGTGGTTCCCAGCCCCGCATAAAGTACGGTATTAACTGCCGCACTAACTTCTCCTCTTCGGCGGTTTGCACTACTGCTTCCGTCTTCCTCGTCATCTTCGCTGCTTCCGTAACAATAGCTTGCATCTCTTATCTAAAACAGATCGTATCAGGTGCTCTCTATGTATTACATAATGCACTGCTATCTATGAATACGGTGCGTTCAGAATGCTGAATTCCTAAAGTTCAAACCGATCGACCAATGATATCTACATAGAAACCAGATTTCAATAGGCAAATACTATTTGTCGACTAATGGCTAATTACTATTAAATTAATTAATGCGGTTGGCAAAACACATTCTTAAGAAATGAATTTATATCTTTCTATACGCCGGGCAAAGATTTATCACGCGCATCGTATGATGTAAATACGGTATTTTCTTGGATGATTCTCTCATAAAAGTCTCTATTTACCCTGTTCCTTTTCATCCACCGTCGATGAGCCTCACACTGCTTTGTCTTGTACCCATCGCGACATCCGTGGGGTGACATAGGGGACAAAGGGAGGGGAGAAGGTCTGTTGCACCCTTGCCATGCTGCTTTGCCAGGTCCCTGGCCGCCACACTGAAATTGATCTACATTCGGGCATTACCGTCTCCAAAGCTTACGATCACTGTATGTACGATTCTATAATTTACTAATTGATCTCTCGTGTAGCTTGGCATCGCATACCGTGGCAGATTCAAGCTCATGAATATTTAAAAATTAATTGATGCTTTTCTATTTTAACAATACGAATGCTAATAGGATCGTTGAATTAAAATAAGATGAATATGCGATAGTAACTAAATAATTTCAACATAGAGGCTGTATAAATTTAAATCTTTCTCTATCGATCACTTTTCTCCTCTGGGTCAACAATGTTGCAAACAGTTTTTCAAGTCACTAGTCCCTGAGCTTAAACAATCTTTTTCCTCCTCGTTACTCTGCACACAACAATAATATCAGAAACACGCATGCACGTACTAAATAGAACACAGAAAAATTTATACCACGTAACCAGTTAAATAACGTATAAGAACGTTTATATACGTACATGTATCGTAGAACTTGTCTATACGAGTACAGCAAAATCATTGGATTCCAATTGGCAACGAAGTACTGATTAAATACAGTTTATAATAGTCATTTGGCGTAAAGCTTCCTATAGTGCACATTGTACAAGTTGCAGCCGGTCGCGGTATGATATATAATTCAAACATTGAACTTAAAGTATACGAAACTAAAGTATTATAAAACTAGTCTCAAACGACTGTGTTCCAAAGTGTCTAGAATTTGCGCGCGATATTTTAAATGCAGCCTTAACAATAAAAAAGTCAGTTTGCAATAAAAAGCACTGACACTATAACTAGAAAAGAATACACATTCATTTATAATGCAACACTTAATTTCGGTTTTGTCATTATTATACGTTGTTAAGGATGCACGAACATTGTATAATTTTCAAAAATCGTTGGGCACGATGGATGATATAGTTGTACCAAGAAATACGGGGCAGCTTACTCGCAATAGAAAAGAAATCTGTCTCGTATTCTCCAATCTATCCCCATGTTCCGAATAACTGTACTTGTATATATTTCACCTAATTCTTTAAACAAGTTCTAGGGTAGCGTGATACGTAATAACTTGTGAGTAGTAGTTTGGGAATCACTGGCATAATCCAGTGTGAGATGATCGAAACGATTAAAAAGTAAATAGTAAACATCAAGAACACACTACTTCGACTACTTCTCTTCTTGAGGAGAGTACGACCGATAGAAATGGAAAAACAATCAGCTAGAAAGGAATAACAATTACCCATTGATGGCGATAGCTTATCGTCGACGATACAGGATTTTGATATGGCTTGATACTTACCCCGTAAACATAAGAACGTGGGGGATATCGTGGAAGCGGCGGAATAAGTCTGGTGGCCAAGTTGGAGGGTAATTCTCTAAAGTTCACCACCTTACCCCCCCGTAACCGTTGCTTCTCCCTTCTAATTAATAAAGCAGCCTGCATTCCGCTCATTCATTTGCCTGTTTTATAGATCGTTAAGATCCAGACCGTCTTTCTCCTCCTCCTTCCCCTTTTCTCCCCACTTTACTTATGCACCGTATAACTCAAACTTTTTCCTTCTCCTCTCCCTTTCCTTTGGCTCAATGAAAACTCAAAAACCACACGAGTTCCTCGTTACAGATCTTCCAATCCCAATTGGTACCAGGCACTACGACTTACTCCTAACATCGCACTGTCTACCTCCGGCATTAGTCGGCGCTCGTGTCCACTAGTAGGAACCGGTAGAGACATAATTAATAACTAAAAATTGATATGTATGGGTAACCAGCTGACGAACCTGGGGCAGCTCGAAGGATTGCGTTACCGCAGGATTTACATACGCCACCAGACAGCCCATTCGATCGATGGTGTATTCCTAACGTAAGTACAGGTGTGCCGGCGAGAGAAGGTGCATAGTGCAACGAGGATTATCAAAGAATTAAAGAAGGGAGGTAAAATACAGATATATGTATATTGTATGTATATATACGTATATGTATGTATATCCATACGATTATGGTAACCTAGCGTGAGCGACTAATACGATAGAAATAGATAGAGAAAAAAGAAAAAGACAGCTAGAGAGAAAAGAAATAGTGAAACGACCCTAGAGTCGTTTAGGATAGTGCGTCGAGGATGTTACCCACCTGTAACTCCGAAGCAGATGGCGAGACTCGGAGATCGAGGACCGAAGGTGGCGGGAACGGAAAGTTGTTGGATTTGGTAGGACAAGTAACCGAACTGGGTGATTCCAGGGAGAGAGGTGGAGGAGATATCGGGAATTGGATCGGTGAGACAGGTGCGACCTGCTGACACTTCTCGGCATGACGCCGTCGATCGATGCTCGGATGGAATGCGGATGATGACGGTGGTTGTGGCTGTGGTGCGGAAGATGATGGTACAACGTGCGGGCGAGCAAACTTGCTCGGATGGTTATGGTAGTGATGGTAGTGTTGGTGGTGGTGCTGAGAAGCTGGAACCGTCTTCAACCTTGACGGGACCGTACCCTCGACGACGCGCTTGTTAAGCTGCAGCCGTTTCTGCTTCCTCCTGTTTGCAATGCTGGCACCACCCGCAGCTGCGTACATGTTCTGCGCGCCCCGGTTTAACGGCTCGAAGGGCAGAGGATTCCTTCCTTCACGAGATCAGGTCGCTTTGCATTGTCTTCCTGTCCTTCTCCCTCTGTTTTCCTCTCTCCCTCTCTCTTTCTTTCTTCCTTTCTTTTCGTCTCTTCACCGCTTCTCCCTCTTTCTCTCTTATTTATCCTCTGGAAAGGCAAGAAACGTGACGGAAGTCCGCCCGATATCGGCGGCCGTCCATTCTTTTCTACGGACTAAGTATCCTACCGAGAAGCATGTGAAAAGCCTTCTATTTTAGTCTTATTTACATTTATGCACGCGAGAAGCAGGCACAGCTGTGCTCAAGGGAAGCATTTATCGATTGCATATCGGTTTTTGTAACTCTGACCGATCCCATGTTAACACTAGGTTTACGGACATTTCTTATATTGTACAAATTGTACATACATATATGCATACGTATCTCTACGGCGCGCGTCAATTTGACGCATGAACGGAATCATACATTTTCATTTAAAAAAAACTTAAAAAGCAGTATAATTATACACTATTAACTTATAAATAAAACAACGAGATATATATTTATATACAATTAAAAATATTCAACATTGAAAGAGATTGAAGGAGGTCACCGAAATGATGCTGCTTTGACGGTATATTTCTGCGCCATTCGATCAACTACGTCCACTTCAAACTTAGTGTTGTTGTAATATGTTACTGTTTCTGAGGTGCATTGTCTACCACCTCTTTTAAACATTTCAGGATGAAAAAAAGAAGGGCTATTTGTCTAAATAGTGTGAAATTGAATTTCACAACAACATTATTACTACACAAAATGCACCAGTACTTTCTTCTTCAATGCCCAAACTAATAGTAACTGTAACTTCAAAAACGTCTTCATACTATGATTGTAATCCGCATATTGAATTTCGTTTTCTCTTCTGTTATACCTTTTCTCCGTCGGGGTTTTCCAACGTAAATGCATCGGGTATAAACAGTGACGTTGTACAACTTTAAATTTGTACATTTGACGTTTACTTTCTTGAAGGACTAACTCTTTTATCACGTTCACATTTATTCCTACAGTAATCCGTTCATAAGTAAAGCCAATTTACTAAATTTACGCTTACATTACGAGATAGGTATACCACGTAGAGAACTTCAAAATTGGAAAGTTATTGAAGAAAATGAATTGTGATATAAGTATACTTGTCTCGTTAAATGTATAAAAGTGCGTGCAAATGGTAGAAGAAAAATGTAAAGGCTTTCTCTAATTTTTCTCATGAAATTCGAAATGCGTTAAATTGACCCGTCCCGTAAACCTAGTGTTAAAGTCGATTACTTTTAATCTTTGAATTGGTAAGTTACAATCAAAGAAGAAAAAGTATTTGCCCAGTCCAGTTGCTCGAAATAACTAAACAAACCTTTTCCTCAAGATTTTCAGACTTTATTTATTGAACTTTAAAGAAGTTATAGGATTTTTCAAGTTTTAAGTTTATTATCCTGTAATCGATCGGTAATGCTGACTGGTCAAACGACAACCATGTTTGAAACGATTTCGTGCCATTAGTGTATTTGATTATGGTAAAAGACTTTAGGGTTCTGTTTAGTTTTGCATGTCTGCCTTAATCTTATTGTTCGATAAGGACTTATTACACGTATACCGATCGTTCTTCGATTTTTCAGACATCTTTCGAAAAGGACACACAATGTTACAGAGCTCTGCCTGCGGTGGTGTTGATTTATGTATACGGTCGATTCCACGCCAAATCGCACACTTAAATTCTTCGAAATTCTGATTTTGATATATGTCATAGAGGGAGGTGAGACACGCCACCCGAATTTTTTTTGTTTTTTATTATGACTTTCGAAGAGTTATGAGACTTCGAAAAATTGGGACACTTTTCCTTCAAACATTTCTAGGCGCGAACCGGTTTGCCGTAGAATAATTTGTTTTGTTTACGTTCGATTCAGAAAAGATTGTAGTTTAACGAGAATTTTCAACCCAGTTCAAAAAGTTCATTTTTCAACGCATAATTCATACAAATAAAAAATAATCCTTCATTTCACTGTCAGAGCTCCCACCGAAAATTATGAAAAAATGGTATCCTTGTAGCGCGTTTCGAGACGAACAGTTTGCAGAAAAGCAGCCGCGAGCACGCAGTAATTTTGGAGTAATTGAAGAAAAAAGTGTAACCGCCTTGGAATTACTGATTTTGCCAGCAAGAACGCTGAATTGGGAGGAGGGGGTCGTTACGCAGAGCCGCGGCGCCTAAAAGATACACGATACCCCGCATAACTGCGTGATGACGGAACGGCGAGTTGTGTTGGCACTACGTATTCTCAATCGGTTAAAAACACATGAGGGACATTCCCGAAAATTCTGAAAAAATTCACAAGGGTGCCTCGATGATACATACACACGGTGGTATGCGTAACAGTTTCGAACACAAACAAAATTTCTTGTTTTTAATCAACTTAAGAATCTACGACGTCGAAGGCCAACACAACTCGCCATTCCGTCATCACGCAATTATGCGGGTGTCGCGTATCTCTTAGGCGCTGCGGCCCTGCGTAACGACCCCCACCTCCCAATTCAGTGTTCTTGCTGGCAAAATCAGTAATTCCGAGGCGGTTACACTTTTTCTTCAATTACTCCAAAATTACTGCGTGCTCGCGGCTGCTTTTTTGCAAACTGTTCGTCTCGAAACGCGCTACAAGGATATAATTTTTTCATAATTTTCGGTGGGAGCTCTGACAGTGAAATGAAGGATTATTTTTTATTTGTATGAATTATGCGTTGAAAAATACACTTTTTGAACTGAGTTGAAAATGCTCGTTAAACTACAATCTTTTCTGAATCAAACTTAAAAAAGCAAATTATTCTACGGCAAACCAGTCCGCGCCTAGAACTGTTTGAAGAAAAAGTGTACCAATTTTTCAATGTATCATAACTCCTCGAAAGTAAAAATAAAAAATGCAAAAAAAAATTCGGGTGGCTTGTCTCACCTCCCTCTATAACATATCTCAAAATCAGAATTTCGAAAAATTTAAGTGTGCGATTTGGTGTGGAATCGACCACAGATATTATACATCTATATCTAATTACTAGTCGCAAGCACATAAAAAGCTCTGTATATACGTCGATATTGCACGCAAATAGTAGGCAGGGCAGCATCGTTCATATGTGGAACACATAAAGCAATATAGTACAGCTATTGTACATCAAAACGGCACAATTCGATCATTGACTATTTTAACTTTGATAATTGTCTTCCCGAAAATCAGTACTAACACGAAGTTCCAAATTTGCAAAGGTTTATATTTGTACAAAATTGATTGGAATAACGTGTGCGTAAGTAATCAGTGGTAGCGTATATACAGGGTGCCCCATTATTATCTTACACCCGATTTATCTCGGAAAATACGAGTCCGATCGAGTATTGAATATAATGAAACTTTTAGGGTTCGAAGGAGGACGTTAAAAAAATTCATTTTTGTCCAAAACAAAAAATGCCTGCTTTAAATTGCCCATCAATTTTTTTAAAAATGGAACCATGACTTTTTTCATAAAAAAATTTGTCAAATCGAAACGAACAACTTTTGTAGGAAAAATTTTTTTATTCAAGTTCATAATTTTTGGGTAAAAACGATTTTTGGTTTGCGTGTGCACCCACAAGGATTGCGTCTTTATAGTTCGGCAACGAAATCCACAGAACATCCACACTTACATGGAAGGTTTGGAATCTGAAAATACTGTGGAAGTGACGAGCCTCAGAGACCTAATTCGTATGAGTGTTCCACACGCACACGCAAACCAAAAATTGGTTTTACCTGAAAATTATGAACTTGAATAAAACAAATTTTCCTACAAAAGTTGTTCGTTTTCATTTGACAAATTTTTTGATGAGAAAAAAAGTGATGTTTCCATTTAAAAAAAGCTTGTTGGGCATCTTAAGCCGGCATTTCTTGTTTTGGTCCAAAATGAATGTTTTTTTTAACGCCCCCTTCGAAACTTAAAAGTTGTATTATACTCAATAGTCGATCGGACTCGTATTTTTCGAGATAAATCAGGTGTAAGATTATAATGGGACACCCTGTATAACAAAGCTGGAAGCTTGCTATCAAACCTGATGCATTTCTAATCTTAAAAATTGTTTCGAAGGGAATACGGCGATTTCAACTCTATAATTTTAATTTATTAGATGGAGAAGAATAGACCCTCACATTCACGGGATTCTCTTAAACGTGAGCCCCGAAGCTTTAATTATAGGGGAACGATAACATCTAACTTGTATTCCGCATCTAGATATCGTTACCGAATCTCTCCGAATTAATTTCTAAGTAATAATACAAGGCATGTTGAATTGTAAAAGTTACTTATTGTGGAAAAGGAAATGAAAATTCGGTACAGCTAATTTACGTATGAGAATATCGACAGTTTATTCAAACGCGGAGAAGGAGGGGGGGGGGGGGTGCATAAAATTCAACCCCCACCCACGAAATTTCTGGGACAATTAAATAACAAATTTCGGGCATTTGGGTATGAATGATTGAATGGAGTCAACTTTTTGTCAATTTTAAAATATCTATATATATAAGCGTCTTTGAAAAATATTATTAATAGAGTTTAAATGAACAGAATTTATATTCAATGATACATCCTCAAATTATTTAATGTATTTCATTCTTTAAATTCTTGAAAATAATTCGAAATTAGTTCGACTTTCTTTAATCCTAATTTGATCAGTTTTCTATTCCAAATCGTTATATTTTTCTTAATCCGTTTCCAGATTGGCCTCACGTACGTTACGAAGGAAACTCAGCACTGACATCATTCCCTTGCAATTCTCGATCCGTCAATGGGTCAAGTGGTTCCGACACAATTGTAACAAATCGAAAAACCTTCTACTCCCTCTTTGGTTTGCGCTGCGACACGTTCTAGTTATCCCTTTCTACTTTACTCAGTCCCTTTTCCTTCTCCACTCCTCATCTACCTCCCTTCTGTCCCTCTATCATTTCATCACGTCCGTTTCCATTCCCCTTCCGCTCTCTATCATCGTCTCGTTCGACTCCTCACCCGTTACATCCCACTTCGTTCTTGAATCTTTTGGTTTTTCTTTTCGTTCACCCTAATCTACCGTTTTCTTGTTGCTTTTCCCCTGAAATTGGTCAGTACTCGCATAAACGGTATACCGATAAATAAGATAAACAAGTTATCGTCGACGCTTCAATTCCATGAAAATTCAAACGGGGATGTATGTACCTACGAATCTACGATTCGACACTAAGAAGCCGTCAATCAAGCGAAATAATAAACTCATGTAGGCGGGAAAGCAGGTGACCATGATAACTGCATATGCCCATGGTATGTACACGTGTATGTATCAGGGGTAGGAAATAGATATGTATTACATGCAATGATACGTGCGTGCATACGAAGCGGGATGAAGAGGGGGGGGGGGGGGGTTAAAATGCTAAGTAACTTGAAGTACCCAGAAAAAAAAACGAGAACAGGCTGCAGAATCGATAAGGATTCGCAGTGAGCACGATCCAAAGTTTTTGATCGCGTTACAGGATCTGCTACAAATTAAAAGAAAAATGAAGAGGAAGAAAGAAAAAGTGCTGCGCGTAAAGAAATAAAAGGCTGGCTGGTGGCCGCTGGGCACGTCACATTTATACATTTCTCCCCTGTTCCTTTCGCAACGGGGACAACGCGCAACGGTAGGGTAGGCTCTGTACAGCAACAACGCCGACGACGAAAGAAAACGACGATGAATACGAAGACGACGAGGAAAACAATGATAGTTGCATTCGTTCCTGTTCGTTCTCTCACCCTTTTTCGCACTCATACTCTCCCACCCTTTCCCCCTCTCTCTCTCTCTCTTTCTCTCTCTCTCTCTCTCTGAATAACACATTTTTCTTTTTCTCGTTAGCAACTGTTGCAGCAACGTCGGCCGCGGTTCGACGGCAACAGCAATAGCAAAGCAGGCATCAAGTCAGCCAGCAACACCAAAAGGCTGCGCGTACCAACGACTCGGGGTAACCATCGCACCGTGTTCGTTTCAACCTGCCTGTCGTTCTCTCCCTCTCTACCTCTGTCTCTCCGATCCCCTTTGCCTTGACTACGTGGACGACATTTTCTCGCTCGCTTGCTCGTTCCGCCTCTCTGTTTTAGCTGTTCTATCGTAATGTCCCTCTCTTTCCTATTCCCTCCTTGCCTTTCCTTCCCCGCGTCTCCGAGGAATACGCACGTAAGCACGGAGAAGAAGGATCACAACGAACACCGGCACAAGGGGTGAAACTCCTTAATGGACAACCGGGCCACGAGTCCACGGAAACGATCACCCGTGTGGATACACGGCGCGTCTCACTCCGTTGTCACGATTAACGCAGCCTCCATCGTTACCCCGCACTCCGCGGACGCGCCCGTTTCCCTCGAGCAACCACCGACTGAGCACCGCGACCGACCGCGCGGGTATCTCTACCCTTCGGCTGGCCAACTAACCAACCACCACCTCGGCCCACCCTCGCACGCGCGCTATGTCGCTCGTATATACAGGGTTGGGCAAATGTATCGAAACACCTGATTTCTGGCTAAACTATTGTTTCTTTTTCTTTTAATCATTGCTCTTAAATTAAATTTTTGTAGCTTTTTTTAATCTATTCAATGACGTACTTTCATTTCGAACAGCTATCCTATTTTTCGAAATATGACATCATCGGCAGTTTTTTTCCTAATAGATCATTTTCAATGGATCTGTATATTTGTACATTTTCGTATACACATTTTTTTTAACAAAGACAATGATATAGGGTTTGGTGGGTCTGCGACTTGGGCTTTGTTAAATATTGGATAAAATAATTCAAGAAAGAGTTTTAAATGTTCTTGTCACGGCCACCTGATAAAAAAGTTAAATAATAATAGTAATGTAGCATTTTCTGATGAATCGACATTTTGCCTGGGTGGTTTTCATCATTATTTGATCTTTTTTATCAGACAGTTGTGACAAAACCATGCAGGTCTTTATTGTTCAATCGCATTATGCGAATCTTTGGATTATCTACTCTACTGAAGGTTGATTTTGTTTTTTTGAATTACGTGATGTTTCGAATTGAAATAGTACTGTATTAAACCGGCTGAGGGGGGGGGGGGGGTGGGGGGAATTAGTTTCGCGATCGATTATACACGCATTTCCGCGAATGTTTGTATTATGTTGTCCCTATGGGCTAGAGGTTTTTAAAGTTATATGACGTTATGACTTTGGACAATTGCTGAATTGAAGAAGTGGAGTCGATTTTACGGATGACTGTGGTATGCACGAGTCTTTCCATCATCCACATTTATTGCTTTGTAAATATAATTTTCAGTATGATAAGAAGTTTCAACGATCACTTTCAACGATACGGAGGTAGGTTATATTCGTCCAAAGGGCGAGGTTCAGCTAAATGCTGTTTTAAAACCTAACCCAGATGTAAAGCAAGATATAACCAGTTATATCTTTTACTAGAACTGGTGTGTTTTCGTCACTGTACACATATTTCATGAAATGCAATTTACAGTATTGATTAATGCAGCACTCGAATCAATGGCGTGGCACGGTTTCCGTACTCGTATCGATTCTCGATTGTATCTCATATCGAAATTCGGTTTATCGCCAAGGCTTTTAGGAATATACATATGTCTACTATATATACTGTTATTACAAGATGGCTTTGCCAGCGAATTTTCGGTGAGTTCATTTAATTATAATGAAAAATAATTTGTACACCAATACATCACATTCCTCATTCCACGTATTGTTCGTGTCGAGTAATTTTACGCCCATCGAAGTCCTTTGCGTTTAGTTTCGAAGATAGAATCCTGTATAGATTCAATATTCAAATTGCGACGTATGCCCGCTCTATTATGGATAAAGATTCCGCATTACTTACTATATCCATATTTTTCATTTCAGCTTACTACTGTACGTGTACGTAGAGGGTTTGATGGATAATGTACTTAACAAGACACATGTATGTAGTATATACATATGTACATCGTTTTCGATGTGTCGATTATGTGCTCAGTTTTATTTGCGTGTTCTGTAATACCTACCGTATTGTCCGAGACTTATGAACATAGCTCATACATTGATTCAACCAAGTAAACGAAATGGTCGCCCCTTATTTTATTATAAAATATTGTACAACAAAAACAGAAAACTAAGTAACCAAGCAAAATTTTAATGTCCGCCCTGAAATAACTGTGTACCAAACAAACGACACATGGACAGCGTACATATTCTTTACACTTATGCATAAAGAAGTTGAATTTATGTATGTACGTATACATTTTAGTATCAAATCTTTAACATTACAACAACATTCCACGTATACTGATTTCCGTTAACTTACAAAGAGAATTCGAAATGGTGCACAACCATATAATTCAAAATATTCTACATATAACGATTGCAGTTTTTCAGGATATAGATTTCTCTTACATAAGTATTGTACGTTTGGTGCGCGCAATGTATGTACGTAGATAGACTCCTTTTACGTACATTTACCCATACGCGTTTGTGTTTCGTTCAGATGTCGTTGGGCATATACACGTACACGGCGATTGCAAAATCGCACGCGGGGTGGAACTCCCTGCAGATTCTAGGGCGACCCGCTTTCGCACTTTCCCTCCCCCCGAACCCGTGACCAGGTTACCCCGCCCTCTCGACCTCCTCGAGTCGATATCCCGTGCTGCTTTTGACCTTTCACCTTTCTTACGTTGTCCTGATTCTGCGGCTAAAGGACTGACCTGCCTTGTCGACTCGCAAAACCACCCTGCGGGTCTGGTTATCGAATCTCTTATTTTTGATTTTTAGCTTGGCTCTTATAAATAAACGAACGTTTTATTGTTCACAGTTGCACTGTACGTAATTGCGATAACTATTGCTGGTTCTTCCATCAACCTTGCCTCCTACATTACGTTCGCTTTTTAACCAGGTTCGTATAATAAAAGAACGTTTTATTGTTGACAGTTACACTTGGTTACACTGTAGGTCAGACCTGGGCGACTGAGGGGAAACGCACTCTCCTCATACGCCTTCGATACCCCCACCCGTCATCTTTTAAATGCACGCCGTACGAGCGACAAGAAGGACAGCGCTATACGTGTCTTACTATTATTGTTAGATAGTATCGGGAGACATGCTGGGGGTAGACCGAGAGGAGGCTGATAACTAATGCTTGCTCCAAGAGCAAGTTTTTCCCAGGCCTGCTGTAGGTAATTACTATAACTATTGCTTGTTCTTCCACCCATTGTGTGTTGTACTTTACGTTCGGATTATTACGTCGAATCTTCGTAACCACTATATGAGTAAATTCATACTAGTTATTATCATTTGAATGTTAGTATAATTATCGTAATTAGTATAATTTATAAATTTCATATAAATCAACACCAACAAATAGAGACAAGTAATGACTGTTACAGGAATAATTCAGACCAAAATCAAATTTGTCTAGATTTATTTAATATCGTTTTGGACGCTGATAGGGGTGAGGAAATTGTTATCCATAGGTCGTACCTCGACCTCGGAGCCTTTTATTACGATTTACAAGATGCAGCAGTGTTATTCTTCTTTGTTCACTTGCGCGTCCTATACATGGCACGTGTGAAGAGTACTGCTGAAATTGAGATCTAAGGGTTAGACCGCTATTGTAGTGGAGTGTGGCCTTTTTAATGTTCATTTGGTTTGTCATTCAGCTCTTTCAAAATGTACTTTGCACATTTATGATGCATACGGTAACATTTATGTTCCGACGCAGGCGCGACTCGTCCATGAAAATGGTCAACAACGAGCCTTTGCATTTTTCTCTACGGTGAGATGCATTACGCGACTTCTAGTCCGTTCGTCCGGGTTGAAGTTAGTAAATTCAACCTTGGACATTTTGTAATCGCGCGCATTTTTGTTACATCATTGGAAAGAAGTTAGATTAATGGCAATGCTATCGCCCTGATACTAACAAACACGACTTTCGTGATACTTATTTCGTATTTTGGATGAATGGGAAATAGGGGAAATGGGAGTAGATATTATTCTTGCGCCGTATTCTCAGATCGGATACTGGTATACCAAGTTTTATTAAGGATCAAAATGTAATAATCATTGAAAGACAAACGATACACGTAGTGTGAACAAATAAAAAACTCGAACGTTTAACATTTCTATCTTCGTTTTCTGCCACCTACTTTCAAGCGCATGTCTCTCTCCCCTTTTCCGCCTTTCGGTTTCTTCGTTCCTTTAATTATGCGTCCTTTGACCTTTCCTCCCTTCTTTTTTCTTGTAACCAATGAGCCTGACTTCACCCTGGAAGATACAAATTTTGTAACTACTGATCGACAATGTAAATACTAACAAGGAGTGACGGGGGACTGCCCCCCCTGATTTGGATGAGCTTTGGACACGTTATAGTAAAGGGTAAGTTATGCATGAACCTACAAGGATATACTTAAACACTCACCCGTTTTTGAGAAATTCGTGTTAAAAGTGTCGAATTTTGGACAGAGGTTTCCGGCATCGAATCCCGGTGTAAACTTCGTTCGTCGAACCTTTTTTACAATCTGTAAATGATCTTACGGCGTGTATCAAAATAATTAATATTGTTTAAAATGTATTTACATACTTTATGTATCATTCTCGAACCCTACTTAAGCTTTGGTTGAAGAAGTTTTACCAAACTAGCGAATGGCTGGCCCGCGGCTCATGTAGGATTTCCCTCAAGTATTCTTTTCCTTTTATGTTTTACAATGAATAAATAATTTTGCGACATACATCAACATATAATTGATGCTTTACACAATAAAATGTGAGGGGATTTCACAATAAAATAACCCCCTTAACACAACGAGCTATATTATATATAATTAATATAATAGTTCATATATAATAATTAATATACAGGGTGCGAGGAAAGTTGTGATAATTTTGTATTTTTTAATTTTTGGCAGTGGCATAACGTTTCTTTGTTAATTATGTTGATGTATATCAGGCATCGGCAACATCGGCTCATTGAGCCACAGCGGCGACGGCGGCTCGAACTTCTCCGCTATTGGGTATCCCCACCAGCGATTAAACAAGTGAACGCGCTCAGCAGTCTGTACGGTACGGGTATATTTAATATATATTGCTATCCTTCTCTCCGTTCGGTGCACGCGGCGGAAGTGGGGATAGCGAAATCAGCGGAGGAGAGATGAAGAGCCGATGTTGCCCATACCTGATGTATATCGTAGGATCATCTATTCATTGTAAAAAAGAAAGGGAAAACAATATTTGAAAAAAAACCACATTGAGGTTACGAACATTGGAACCACGGAATCGTTCACTGGTAACCTAGCCGCGGTCCATTCGCCACTTTGGTAAAACTTCTTCATCCAAAGCTTAAGCAGGGCTCGAGAATGTTATATAAACTATGTACATACATTTTAAAATATATTAATTATTTTACTACACACCGAGAGATAATTTATAGATTGTAAAAAAGGAAAACAGAAAAGAAAAAGATTCGAGGAATGATTCGGGATTCGATCCCAGAAACCTCTGTCCAAAATTCGAAAGTTTTAACATGAATTTCTCAAAAACGGTTGAGTGTTGAAGTATATCTTTGTAGGTACATACGTAATTTACCCTCTACTATAACGTGTCCAAAGCTTACCCAAATCGGAATGGGGCGGTCCCCCGTTTTTCCTTGTAAGCCGCAATTCATTGAGAATAATTCGTACTTTGGTGTCGAGATGGCAGAATCTTCGCGCAAAATATTAGTGTTGCTTTTAAGGATATTTTCTGCCAAGTTTCTGTTTCGTATTTTCTCTTCCACCAGATTTCGTGGAATAGCTTCAGGTTTTCTTTTCATACCTGGTACTTCTTTAGCAATGCCCTTTGCATCCTTTTCTTTTGATAACCTGGAGCGTACACATTAAACAATTGGTTACACGTGCGTTGAGATTGGTCAAAGTTTTCATAAATGACGGTAAAACAAATTGGAAATATGACCTTTCTTGGAATTTGCCAACAGACGCAGTCGACGTGCGTGCAATTGTTATAGCTTGGGAAAGCTGCTTGGCATCTGGAAAGTGTTCCCTTGTTGGAAGGCCCACTCGTGGAAGTTTAACGTTCTTTGACTTGGCAATGTTGCGTAACCTTTGCAATTCATTCTTAGATTGTCGTTCCTGCTTAGCTACTCTGGTCAAGGTAAATGGATCTTCCTTAGCCTTGTTTTCGTCGTTAACTTCCACCAGCCATTGTTTCTGTTCCTCCTCTTTATTGCGTTTATAACCAAACATTGGTATCCATTTCTATAAAATTGTTAATTTGGTACTAATACAAACACCGTTCAAAATGGCTAAGTTATTATAGGAAGATAACTTACTTTGAGTTCATTGTCCCATTTAAGCTTCGACCTGCCCTTCTTCTTGGTCCTGATGCCCTTCTCTTTAGCATACTGTTGCCACTTTGTCAAAGGTTTTGGTTTTGGAATGCTGCGTGCTCTTGGTAACACATACTCTGGCTTAGGTAAAATTCCTACAATTGCCTCTTCGACACGTTCCGTTGGAAGTTCCCAAATCTTGTTAATTAGTAGTTGTACGTTATCTCGTGTTAGATTTTTTAGGTAATCCTCTGTTTGTGATCTATAATATAGAACAAAATTATCCAAAAAAAGAATTTAATCAAATCAAGGCAGGAAAATCACAATACCGCAAAATCTAGATGAAAGCAATTGACGGAGTTATGCATTCACAGAAAGAAATATAACCTGAAAAGTGTTACAATGTGCATGGTGTTTAGGTTACCTTAACGTTTTGATGTCAAAGGTATTATAATCAGATGCTAAAAGTGTCCCGACATCGATATCGAGTTCCACATCTTTGTGCACTTTGGTAGACTTACAAGGATCCGTTTCTCGGGTCCCGTTTTCCAAAATTGACTTAACAACATCCATAATGTTAAGCACGCGCTTATCCAAAAGTGAATTGCGGAATTCGATAGGGTATCCTCAGGTATCCTTATCTGATTATAATTGTTCTTCACTCACCGTTGCATTCTCTATTTCACACTGCAACGAGTATAAACTCTCGAGTACTGAATCAGTGAAATTAGCAGTCTTTTTTTTAATTAAAATATTATGGAGGGCGCGCGTATGGTTGCGTATGGTTAGGGCAGGGTATCCAAACCAGGGGCAGGGGTGGTCATCTCCCCTCTTGTAGCACCGACGACACTATTTTACGCGCCACCTACAGGGTAGGACCGCTTTCGGAACTACAATTTCCAATATGGCGACAATGCGGGATATTTGAATCCGAGTTTGAAGCTTAATATTACTATTCACGGAAGACAATACGCAGAGAAGTCTCAAGAAGTCTCCACTGTTAACGACATTAGTGTTGAGACTTCTCTGTGTATTATTTTCCGTGAATAGTAATATTAAGCTTCTAAATTTGATTCAAATATCCCGCACTGCGGTCGCCAGTTTGGAAATGTTAGTTCGTAAAACGGGGACACCTTGTAGATGGCGCGGAAAATAGTGTCGTCGGTCCTACAAGAGCGGAGACGGTATATACCCCTGATTCTACATCTGTATTCTTGTTGGAAACTAGGCTGTAATGATGAAAGACTAGGCAAAAAAAATATAGGCGTGTTTTAAGATAACGTTCCTTTCTGGGACAACATAACCTTAAAGGGTGTCTGGATAACCCGCTGTCTGCGGATGAACTGTCAATTCCGATTGTATTTCAAGGGAAGGGCGTGTACCGTGACCATTTACTAGAAACTTAGGAAATTCGTGTCGACTGACCAGAGTCCGCGAATTTCCGAAAGTATTTCTAGAATTCGGTTTCTCCACCGTTTGAAATTAGATAATTACTTTATTCCGCGGCCGCACCCGTCGGTGAGTGAATCCGTGCCGTCATTCACGAAGATAATACGTAATACAAAGCGTTCTATCGGTCAAAGTAACACGTAAAACAATTGGATTCGCTGCGAGAATTACTTGCGAAATGACGGAGGTTCATAACTTAGGTGTCGATGCCATCAGCTGTCATGCTTGGAATAAAGACAGAAAAGGTTCGACTCTCATCAAATCCAATACATTTATACCACGTGCCGGTATACAATTTTAATACGGTTTTGTTTTGCAGAAGTGGTTATCTGTCCAAATAGTAATGAGATTCAAGTGCATAGACGTACATCGAGCGGTTGGAAATTACTGCAGAATCTGCAAGAACACGACATGCACGTCATGGACGTAGACTGGGCACCAACTACTAATCGTATAGTGACGTGTTCCGCAGATAAAAATGCGTATGTTTGGGCACAAGGCGAAGATGGAAAATGGAACCCTGCTTGGGTGTTCTTAAGAATAAACCGTGCCGCAACATGTGTAAAGTGGTCTCCTTTAGGTATAACGCTAATGCATACAAGGCTTTGCAAATTGTAACAGCAAATTCAAGAAAAAAAGCAGAGAATGAAAATTGATAGTTGAAACAAGCTCCACAAATGTTGAGACAGTCGTAAGGTGTAAGGCTAGTAGTGGAATCCATTTAGAGTATACTTATCTATCTACAGATTGATTATTATTTGATGCCGGGTGTACCTGTATCACCTTGATTAGGACACTAAAAGGGAATTTCTAATTTTTACCAGCATATATATCAGGCCTGTCTAACCCCTGCATGCCGTGCAGCGGGACGCAGGCAACACTCGTCAGCCCAATCAGGGCTTACCCCCACTATGGCTCCCAGTGCATTTGTTAGAGTGAGACAGGTATAGCGTTGTTCTTCTTTTCGTTCGCACGGCATGTGGGTGGGGGTACCGAAACCATGTGAGGAGAGTGCGTCTCCCCTCGGTTAGACAGGCCTGATATATATTGTACCCAAGCATATACAACGACATTAAAGCGTAAAGACATTGTAAATGTTAAGTTCTGTCTCATAACTCGCAACGCCTCGCACGTTATTCGATGAAACCAATTATGTCAAAAGCATTGCTCCGTAATATTTGATTTTCCTATCTTTTGTTTTTCTAGAAAATAAGTTTGCTGTTGGTTCTGGGTGTAGAGTCATAGCAGTTTGCCATTTTGTATCGGAGAATAATTGGTGGATATGTAAACATATAAAGCGTCCTTTAAGATCCACTGTAACTACAGTCGATTGGCATCCAGACAACAAAGCCTTGGTTGCTGGATCCACCGATTACAAAGTTCGTGTCTTTAGTGCTTTTATCAGTGATATGGAGGATGCACCTGGAAGCAATCCTTGGGGTCCTACTAATACTTTAGGAACATTACTGGCAGAATTCGAAAACACACCAAACGGAGGTAATAACAAATTGCTACTTGTCAAGCAAAACCCTGTTTTCTTGTAATGTAATTTTCATACACGTAGGAGGTTGGATACACTCAGTTGCATTTAGTCCCTGCGGTAACAAGATTTGTTGGGTAGCGCACAATTCTTCTATATGTGTTGCGGATGCTACAAGAGGGAACGCAGTCATAAGGCTGTATACGGAGCATTTGCCATTTCTAAGTTGCATTTGGATGGGATCAAATTCAATTGTTGCAGCGGTATTTATTTTCAAACATGTTCGAGCTCATCGAAACTGAATGCTACTAAAACTGTTTCCACATCAATAAATTTAATTGTTTTTGCATTAGGGTCACAGTTGTATGCCCATGCTGTATTCCTTAGATGATAACGGACAACTACACTTTGTATCAAAGTTCGATAATACGAACAAAAAGGAAGCTGCTGGATTATCTGCTATGCGTAAATTCCAGTCGTTAGACCGTCAAGCGAGAACCGATACAAATGACAACGCGTTGGACAGTATACACCAAAACACGATTAATTGCGTGCGCAAGATATCTGACCATGAATTTAGTACCAGCAGTTTGGACAGTCAACTCGTTATCTGGGATTTAAAGGTAAATAATAAATCGATCTGACTGTTAACCACAGAGTCAATGTTATTGTGCTAATTTTGTTTTTCTTTCCCGTCAAGCTGCTAGAAAATTCCATGGCTGGTCTCAAGATAGCATAAGTCAGACATTTTCTTTTATATTACAAAGATCGGAGGTAATGCATCGTCTACAAAGATGTATAAATGTTAAAACTGAAAAATATACAATTTGTCATTAATGTCCCACTCTATGTTTCTTCCCCTGGAACTCTTTCTATCTCGTAATAACGAATGAAGAAAAATCTAAAACTCGAAACTCGAGAAATCAACGTTACAACCGTTTCGATTTCAAACCCTTGCGGAATCCCGCGTCTGCGGCGTCGTGATGTTGGATCATGCTATGCCAGGCAGTTAAGCGGTTTGCATACCGTCAGACGTCGCGACACATCCGATGGTGCACCGATCGGCAGGCGTAAGAGGCTCCCGCTCGCGCCTGGAAACCGCACGCTACCGTAGTTGAAGTGGGAGGTAGCCGGACAAGTTCAGCGCGAATATCGATTCAGTCTCGCGCAAACCACCCCCATGTGTCGTGCCCGTTACAGCAGCTCCACCTTTTACCTTTGTTTTCCACTCGGTGTCATGACTGACACATAAACAAAGGCTCGGTGCCCGGCGGGTTCACGAAAAAAAAAACACGTGCCGCGTACGATCGGTTTGACTTTCTAAAACGAACTAAATTAAAACAAGCGGGCAGGAACGATCGTTGTCGATAGAATCTTCTTTGCCGATGGCGGTTATCGATTCGGGGACTATTCCCGAAGAAACGTTCCATTGTACGTGTACCGCGCAGTGAGGTGGTCGGGTTTCTTACATAAACTTACGTTGAGGAAAGTAGTTTCGTGGCGAAACGATGCTGACGTCCTAGTTGGTTATATTTTCATTTTAACCGTATTATCAATGGGTTGACGATTAAACTTGTAAAGCAGTTCCTCTGTTTTTTTAACGCGGTTTCGTTGGTGCAATACGTTATCGCGAATACATTCGGCAATAGTTTAACGGTATCGTCGATTAAATTGCACTCGCTTTCGGGCACGATAATCGCTTATCGATTCGGCTCGAAAAGTATTATCAAAGGGCCGTTCCATTGTTCGTACACCTCTTTTACTCTTAAATACAACGTCGTGTTGCGAATTCAATTTTCCAGACATAAATGCGTCGTGAGAACGATGAAGTACAATCATTCGTTGAAGCCAGCGTCTACCATGCACCTCTAATCACGGTATTCGCGTGAATCTGCTGAGCGTTATTCAATTTGCGCGATTCTCGCTGAACGGTGTGCCACGATCGTAAGCATCAGCGTGAGGGGGGGGGGGGGAGTGTACGGTGTGAAACGCGTTTTTAAATTTGAGAAGTTTAACCTAGATTTGAGCGATTTCGTGTATCCGGCGCGTTCCCCTCGAATATGAAACGCTTCAATCACGGCCACACGAATCCGTATTCCTCTTGACTACGAATCGTGGGACAACGACGGGGGTGCGCCTTCAGTTCCTGAGAAATGTCATCGATATCAGCACAAGGTGTCGTCGAGAGGGCCAGCGCCGAATTGACCAAGCGAATCAACGGTCTGGGGTTGAGAGCGTCCAAGCATCATGGTCGGTGAATTATTTGGCTTATCTTTTGCCTCATCCTTTGCGACGCTAGTGGCAACCTTTATTTTTACGATGCGCTTGATCCTTTTATAAATATCGTCCTAGCAGCCGGGATAAGTTTGTAATCGATACGCGATCTTCGATACATCAGCTTTCTATTTTTATGGCATTTCTATTTCCTATCGAATTCGTTACCTGTGTTATTATTATCATCTGAAGGGGGAACGGGAAATGTGATAAAAATCATGCTCATGTTACCAGTGATCCTCTCGACAAGAGAATTTCAACGTAACGCGTCGAATTCTATGAACTGCCGTTACGTAATCGCGATAAAGAGTTTATTTATCCATTAATTGCATCCCCGGGGACGATAGTTTCTGTTATTTCATTGGCCCCAGTCGGTCGTGCATTACGCAACGTCAATGGGTCGAATCTGTCTCAATTTTTCGGCGTGTCCACAGGACGTTTATCCGGAGCGTTTTCTCCGTACGTACTCCGAAAAATGCTATTTTTCTATAACTTATTAAAGGACCACTGGGTAACTTTAGTCACAATCTTCACTGCAACGGAATCGATAGCATTCGTCCTCGTGCAGGTGAGAATAGAGAAACTGACTGTATCGAAGTGTCTCGGTCTCCATAGGATTGCCGCTTGGTACACTTTTGGTTTCATTCCGCAATGTGTAATAATAAGGAGCAGAGCAAACCACATCGATTGTTTCAAAACAATCTCAGGCATACCTTTCGTATTTGCTTTTCGGCGTACGGAGAGCGTAAATAAAGTATAGGCACATACCTGGCGGGTTGATAGAACCCGTTGAAAGGAAGGAGGGGGTGTTTTCAGAGATATATAATTTTTTGGGAAAATAAGTTTAAAATAATTTTATCTGTAGATCACACGGTTTCGTTGATTCTGTTTTTAATTTACATTATAAAGAATTTGAATTGATTTATTCTTGCAAAATAAAATGACATATCTGCCGAACCATTAATTCTCGGTCGCGTAACATCGTAAGCGTTACGATTTTTATTCCAAAAGGAATGTCGAAAGTGTGCTTGTAAGTGTTCACAGCATCGAAAGGTTTAAAATGCATGCGGTTTGCTGCGAAAGCACTGATAATAAGATATCGCACCACCCAACTTCGCTGGGCTGTTTTCTCTCTATAGATATTATTTCTAATTAACACATCCCTATCCATCCAGAAAGAAAGACGTCGTAGATACGTACAATAGTGGTAATATCGACGATTCACATTTATCACTATAATGATTAATAGAAATCTCTAATTATCGAAAGATCGATCGTTCTCTCGTTCGTTTTCTTGAAATACCGGAGATTTGTTTTCACCCTCGAACGAAGAATTGTAGAACATATGTAAAAAAAAAACAGGAGAATAAGAGCCGGCTAATAACGAAATCACCTTTTAATTAATAACAATTTTCAAACGATCGAAGGTAAGATTATTTGCTCTCGTCGGTTTCACATAAACTCACAAATTTATTTCGACCCGAAAATAGGTACCTTTCGAAAGTGTGCGAAGAAAAAGAAAATAGATAGGAAATCCGATTAAGCAAATGACGCATGATTAGTATAAATTTCCAAATATCAAAAGCTTAATCGTTTTCTTCGATGATTTATTGTGACGTGCAGATAGACGAACGTTGGGGGTATATAAAAAACAAAAGGGAGAGGAAACGCGACCAATAAAATGATGCTTAATTAGTAGAAATGCCTAAACATCGAAAGCACGATCATTTTCTTGGCCGTTTCCACGAAGAAGTCGACGATGCATTTTATCGTAAAAAATAGGCAATCGACCGGGCTGGATTGACGCGAATCCGTAACTGTACCGACGATATAATCACGGATGGATTCGACCAGTTCTCCTCAAGGATAATTAGGCCCCTTTCAGGTGTACGCGCGTAGGTGCGCGAACGCCGTACGCGCGTATCAACGGCTGTGCAATCTTATGGGACCGTTTAGAATGTTTAGATGTTCGCGCGTGTACGCGCGTAGAGCGCCGGACCGACGCGAGGAAGTTGTTACGCGCGTAGCGGCACGATCTCAACGGATGTGTATTCTTAAGGCTATTTACACATTTCCGTACCGTCAAGGCTCCGTATCCGTCGCCGTCAAGGTCCGGCCGAAATTTTCGAGCGAAGGATTTACACCTGTTCCGTAACGTCACCCTCCGTAATTCCATCGCCCATAGTCCTCTGTGCGATTTGAACGGCGCTGTCCGTACTCGTCCGTCGCATGACCACGTCGGCGCATCCTTCTCCGTAAACTTCACCGTAGCATAATTTTCATAGTTTTTGCCGGGGTGACTCTAGTAGCCAGATGTTTTATTGCCTATCCCGCCGAGCGGTGCAAAAAGGTCGCTATTGTGTCGAGGACCCTCGAAAGGATTTAAGAAAATGTACATGTTTTCGGCTGGGTGAAGAACAAACAGCGAAGAAATGAAAGAAATTTGTTGAAAATAGTTTTTTAAAAATTAACAAAAACTTTCAAAACTGAAACATATACATTACCATATATATTGTTATGAATGTTTATGTATTTCATTGCCTTCTTGGCGTCCGGCATTGCCGATAGGCAATTGTTAGTTGCCGGGCGCCGAGATTCAAATTATAAATACGACTTGTTGTATTCGAGTTCTCAGAAGGAACGGTTGTGCTTCCTGTATTTTAGCAATAAACATTATCTTTTTAAATATACCTATTTTGCGGTCGCATTCGCGCTCGATTCGTAACAATATGTTATATGTCATATATATATATATATATATATATATATATATATATATATATATATATATATATATATATATACATAGATATACATTATCTCTAACGTATATGTATATAATATAATATCCATATTATGGTCTGCAAATGACCATAAATATAAATAAAAACAACAGTATGAAACTCAGCAAATCCACGAATTTGACGGACGTACAAAGTGAAAATATCGTTGGTAAGAAATCAGAGGATTTTCTTAAGAGATGAAGAGGAACCAGAGTCACTTTCCGAGCCAAATAGGACGTACAGCTTAAAGATGACATGAAAATAACCGCTGCATTTTTGGCGAGTTTATCTTTGCGGGAAAGTTTTTTGTGGCTGTACTTGCTGATATTATAGATGTGTGTATGCACGCACATATGTATGCACAAAGTGGCCCGAAATCTCTAACGCGCAATTTTACACGCTAATTCGAAACGTTTTGTGACGTTGAGGCGCAGCGATCACTCATTGTCAGTTATAACAGTTTAAACCATTTCTATTCGCAGAACTATTAACTCCTGTACTTAGATTCAAATACAAAACCTCTTTATCTCGATAAAAGATGAAAAGCGTTTGATTACTTTATCAGCTGAACGATTCGCGCGGTAATGGATTAAACCTCAAATTCATCGTCGATCATATTTCAAAAGCTCATCTTTGTCTTTCAGGTGGAGGAAAGGCCAGCGTCATGGAGCGCGTCACGAACGTGCTTTGCGGAAGCGGCGGCGTCGCCTATACGAATTTGCAGAGCGCGAACAATGCGAACGCAACCCCGGAAAAACCGAGCAGGAGCGTACCAACGTCAATGAACAACGTGCCGGTAGCGAATAATAAGAGCCTGAATAATGGCACGCCAAGCAGGCTCAGAGCATTGAGAAACAGATCGCGAGCCATACCGCCTGCCACGTGGGAACAACTGATGCTGGATGATAATTTTCTCGGAAAATTCTTTCTCTACTTCAATGCCATCGAAAGGACGATTTTGGCTCAGGTGCCAGAATTAAGATATTAATGCGTATGATGAGATTTAGTAACCGCGAGGAAATGGACGGTTTAAAGTTTCAACTATTTTTAGCGACAATTTCTTTCCTTCGGTAAGGCGAGCATAATGGATCGTTACGCGGACTGGATTGTTGAAATTTGGATAATCCTCGACTACTCGTGGCCTATTTTCTTTTTTTTCCCCCACCCCTCTTTTTTCTCTTGGACCGATGCATCTCCAGCGGTTTTTGAAATCTCTCGATCTAAAGAGGAAACAAATCTTTTTGCGAACATTTCATGCATAGATTAAGCCCTCTTTAGTGGTTCGATTAGATATAAGATAGATATTTATAAATTGTCAGTGCCGTAACCAGGCCTCTTTGCGACTAGGAACAGGATAATTATTATTGTTCTCTCGGCCCCTAAGTTGACGCATCTCGTTCGTTGATGATAAATCGAATATAAACAATACTTTCTTAATCGCACAAATATTATATTTCCTAAATGGGACCTGAATATCTCGCGCAAAATTGACGAAATTCCTCTTATCAATTTTACTCCGAACGCGCAAATATGAAAATAGCAGAATGGCAATGTGACTGAATTTGTCACGAGTTAACCGCGTATAATAATGATCGCGTAACGATCGAAAGCCGATAGCCGCTCAAACTTTTCGTCAATATCGTATACGCGCACTTTTATGCACGGTGAATCGCTTCAGCGATCGCTCATAATTTCCAACGTACACTCGTTTATAAAAACATTGATAGAAAGTAACGTAAAAATGGTTCCTTACTCACAGGTGTGCTCGAGATGGAGAGACGCCCTTTACGCAAGGCCCCGTCTTTGGGCAGGATTGGTACCGGTCGTCCGATGCCGTGAAGCACGCGCGATGCCACCCAGCTCTCGTGCTCGACTGTACGCTTCCTTAGTAAGAAGAGGCTTTCACTCGTTGGTCCTCCTAGGTGCCGCGGACGAGGATATTCCAGAATTGATGAGGGGGTTCCCATTGGCACATCAATATGTTCACTCGCTGTCGTTACGATGTTGCGCGGTCACCGACGGGGGTCTCGAGGCTCTTTTAGATCACTTGCAGGTACGCTTTGTACTTTAATTATGTTTCCATTTAAACGATTACGGTGACGCCTTTTTACGAGGCCTTCCTTTGAAAACCGCTTGCTTTCGTGTATCGGTGATCGAGTTAACGCGCGCGCCCCCGTCGACAAAAGAAATTTTCAAACCCGTCCACTTTGCATCCAAAGTTTTTTTGCATCCGACACTTACGCCGTGTTCCTTCGACGAACGATGCGGACGAAGATAATTTACGACAAGTCTTATTTTCAGGCTTTGTTCGAGCTTGAATTAGCCGGCTGCAACGAGATAACGGAGGCTGGTCTGTGGACATGCTTGTCACCTAGAATAGTATCGCTCTCTCTATCGGATTGCATTAACGTGGCCGACGAAACCGTCGGAGCGGTCGCTCAATTGTTGCCGAGCCTCCACGAGTTCTCGTTGCAAGCTTATCACGTGACTGATGCCGCACTTGGTTATTTCAATGCCAAACAGAGTAGCGCCCTTAGTATTTTGAGGCTCCAATCATGCTGGGAACTCACTAATCACGGAGTACTCAATATTGGTAAGTATCGCTTTATCGGAGACGTAACGATTGCAAATCAATATATGGTAATCTCCGCGAACCGAAATCAAAACCTGTTTCCTAAATCGAGCGAAACGAAAACGAAATCAAACCGAGATCGATAATACAATCGTGAATTTCAGGCGAAATTAAATCGGCCGGAAAAACAATTTGGTTTACATCTTTACTTTCTCGTATCATCATACTTATTTTCAGCTCGACATCGCGCTTTATTGTTTAGCCTTGTAACGGCGTCAGATCGAAATGCGCTTTGTAAACGGGATCGCAACAGCGTACTGAATAATCGGATGCGTTGTATATATCAAGATATCAAATAAGAAGCGTTAGATTAGATATTCGTATTCTAACGCGTGATCATGACATTACGCAATAAAGCATCGCGAATCGGGAAAGAGACGCTTTGCGTTTCTCAAGGATTTCATGCGCATAGACGACATACACATATAATGACGATAGCCTGAAATTAAGTCAGGTGTATACGTGCCCGCGATTAAATTTAGAATTAAGGAAGACAGTTTTATGTAACTTTGAAGCAGTCAGCGTTAGTCACGCCTCAAGTTTCTGGGTGAGTATATTGTTTGAGGACAATAACCAGAGTGGTTTATGCATTATTTTTACGGCCTGACGTTGACATTTTTAATAATATATCAAAGTTAACGCGCCGCTGAAACACGTACAAGAGATTAGAGTTTCACAGAATGGGATGGGATAGCTCCACCTGACATACATACGTTTCTCACTGTGTACGTATAAAATCGTCGTACGAAGGAAAAGAAAAATTACAAAGATCTATCTGGCCATATGTCAATACCCACGAACACAATAACCGGCGTGAAGTCGGTGTGATTTTCAATATTTTATATCAACTATTATTTATATCGACTATCAAAATTATTCTTAAGCCTAAAGATGATTGCCATCTCAGTTTCGTTAAACTTTAACTAACGTTACATTCGCTCTTTCTTTTCTTCTAGTACATACCTTGCCCAATTTGACTGTACTATCGCTTTCGGGCTGCAGTAAGGTTACGGACGGCGGCGTCGAATTAATAGCGGAAAATTTGCCAAGACTTCGCTCCTTAGATCTGAGTTGGTGCTCGAGGATCACCGACGCACCTTTAGAATTCATCGCCGGTGATTTGAAACACTTAGAAGAGCTTACGTTAGACAGGTAAGGAAAAGACGAGGAAATGTCGTCGCGAAGGCGGGGGAAGACTTTGCACGGTTATCAGTGGAAAGAACTAAGCCGCGAAGAACCCGTACAATCCGCGTGATCCTTTTATGTTCTAAATACCCAATGCGTTAATAAGCATTCTATTTAAGGGGATCCAGGATAGAATTGTATTTCGCAACAAGTGAATCAGCTATCGCGAAATGTCGGAGGACTAAAGACTTATAATCCGATTAAAGCCAATTTGAGAACTTTCCACGATTATGCGCGTATCTATATTTTGAAGTAAATCTGAGGCATTTTGTAACAGGAGCACCGCACTATCTTTTTCGTCTTTCGCTCATGAGGAAAGGGTTTCCGCAAAAACGCTATGCGCATTATTCTATAAATTCACGAAAATAACGTAAAGCACGCAGCTATCTTAACGTGAATACAGTTATACATCAAACGCGAAGCGAAGATTAATTTGCTACAAAGGACCGCACAATATTTTCGTAGAATCGTTCATTCGTACTGCTGTTTCGCGTAGGTGCGTGCTCATCACGGACATCGGTGTAAGTTACATCTCGACAATGGTATCGCTGAGCGCTTTGTTCTTGCGATGGTGTTCACAAGTTAGAGACTTTGGACTTCAGCACTTGTGCGGCATGAAATCCTTACAAGTACTCTCCGTGGCAGGTAAGTTCGCACAGGACTTACCTTACATAATCGCGTATAGATCGATGCTTGAGAATGAGGTTTACAGCGATTTTTCCGATTAACGGATCGGGGTCAATTTGCATGGCAAGTATTTTAGACAGAGCTTCTTCTATTCCAAACAAAGAGTATTCGAATATTCGGGAGTAGTATTTGAGAAAAAGCTCTTTTCATTTTTAGCAAAGACTATCAGAAGATCCGAATTTGTTGAACGAAATTACGTTTGAACGAATTGTCAAATCTAGCTCTCGTGGCGAACCCTAAGTTCGCGAACAATCTTTCGTTTGGTGTAAGTATGTAACGTAGACTCCGTTCAGGCTAACAATAAGAGTATCCTTGTTTTGCACTTCTCGACTGATAATGAGTTCGGGGTAGTTCGGGGCAATGCATTAGAATGCAGGTATAGTGGGACGATGCGCAAACCGAACGCAAATTTCTTCGATCTAGTGTTACACTTAGTCTGAACGAAGAGTAATATAAGGCATGGATTTTACGACATTTTACCGTATCTAAATTTATACAGGTTGCCCATTGCTCACGAGTAGCGGATTATCAAGCTTGATACAGCTCCGGCACTTACACGAACTAGAATTAACCAACTGTCCGGGAACATCACGGGAACTGTTCGATTATTTACGTGAAAATTTGCCGCGATGCCTAATCATTGAATAGACGATTGCTCTGTTAGATATAAAAGGAGAAGGCATCTACAATGGTTTCTTCGCGTTCCAATAATACTACGCGCCAGCTGAGAAACTGCGACGGAGAATTTGTATTATCGTAAAAAAGAAAAAGACAAAAAAAACAAAGTTTCACTTGCAAAGCAATATTTAGGACGGCGACGGTGTGGCTGAGAGGAGTATGTGCATCATAGATAGAAAGCAAATGACGTCCAGACTCAAAGTAATATGTTCTTTTTCTTGCAATGGTCTAAAGGTCGGTAAAATCACCACTAGACGTCGAACATGCAAAGTAACGCCATATTATAATAGCGCGTAGGCATTTTTAATATACCGAAGCTCCCAGTAACAAATTGCACTTCCTTCATTCGCACGTAGATTTTCCGAGAACGTAACGCTCGATCGTTTGTCCGTTTATTTATTTTCCAATCTCGAACGATCGACGATGCGGACGAAAGTGCGCGCGCCTCTTTGTAATGATCTTGTACAGAATCACACTCGTCGCTTGGGCGATAGGCAAACCGAGGGTCAGCATATATGAAAATCGATGAAACAATTAACGCGTAGGTTTTCGCTAAAGAATTGTAGAAAGTCGGAAAGACACACCACGACAGACTCAAACAGTTAGGACTGTGATAAAGTTTTTATTATATATTTATTCTATTTCGTTCGTATGTGTTTAGGGCGTTGTTCATCCCGCTTCACTGTTTCCAAGTCGCGATTACATATTAGACGCGGTGCTTTGAAAGAGAAATGCTATCTAGAAAGTGGCAGTTTAAAATGACAAAAAGTAAATAAGTGGGTAACATTCCGACGCGTCTTATCGACAGATTTCGTTTTTATTTTCCAAGCGCAATTGTTCGCGTAATTCATTCGACGTTAATACGTGTTGCTGAATGAGAACCGATGGTCACTGCACATATATTGTCTGGTAATGTTTTTATCTATATTTTAACACCGTATCCTATTGTCATGTAATTAGTATTTTCTAAATTTAAGGCTTACACCTAGCTAAGTTCTTAAACATTTTTTCATTAAGTGTAAACGATGTAACGTAATATAAGAAATGAATTTTATGTGTTTAATATTGTTAATGATGTTCACGATTGTTTAAACGAATGTGTCGCACTACACTCTGACGGCACAGGAGATTTTAATGGACTCTGTGACACAATTATGAATTAGTCAGGTACAGAATGTTTTGTTTATGTTATAACTTATACTAATGTTATAACTGATAAGATATGTGTTAATGTCCGGCATGCTCCTGACTTTCACTGAACTGAAATTATTTTTGCGTGTTGCCACATGTTTAGCACATAATGTCTTTGTATATATTGTACAAACAATAATTAATAATTCTGTTACCAATCAAAACTAAACATAAATATATTCGCACATACAAAATTGTATCCAGAATCGGATCACACTGCAATGGCAGTTGTGAATGTAACATTGGATGGCGACACATGATAACACGATGGAATGTGCTGTGAAATAAAAATTTATTGACCAGGATTTCGTTGTGCACTCTCTAGGCATTTTCCCACCACGTAAGTAATCCAAGCCCTGGCTCGTCGATAGCAGCCTATAGTATGGAAGAAAAATAATAATAATACAATTACTTTATGCTATACCATGGAATAAAATTGAAGACTGCACACCAATAATGGACAAAGTGTCAACAATTTGATTTTCAGTCAAGTGGGCTGCGCATACCTCCCATGCCATCTGTCAGGTCTTGCTTCCACTACCATAAATGGTCATGGGACTTAGCGCACTTTTTACATTGTTGGCGACAGAACTTAGTTTGGTTTTTCAGGTTTAACACATTTTGTTTTTTTGTTTGGCAGTCCAATGTGGTTACGATAACAAATGAACTATACGTACACCTAAAGTATACGGAGTACTAGTTTTAGCATCCGGTTTCTCAGCAGTCTCTCCAGTCACATTTGGTCCCGTAGGCAATGCTTCTGAGAAATTCTCACTTACTACCCTGAATCGTATAATTTCTCCTAAAGTTTTTTCTTTATTATTATCCCATATTCTATCATCAAACACTATCGTTAACGCTAATCACACAATGATAATTATAACTAACGAATTATATTTATCAGACATGACAATCTATCTAAAATCTATTGTAGATTTTAGGAATACCTGTATCCATAAAGAGATTATGCTTTTCACCATCCCCAGTGTCGTACTCCCAAACCCACACTTGTTCCATTTGATCGAACCGTGAAGGATGCTGTAGTTTGTGAGGTGGAATGACAATATCCTCGAAAAACCCCAAAGTCACTACGATCAAAACTAATATTGCAATACCTAGCATGGGACGAAATAAACTGCGAAATTAAATAACAATACCATGAACGCCATTGACGCTACAGCTACGTATCTTTCCTATTACAACTTCTTCCATAAACGGACGAAATACGATAAATCGAAATATTACTTTGGTATGGGATGCACCATCACCCGGAAAGATATATGATTCTTCAATTTTTGTAATATCATGCAGAGCGATACACAGTCCCACATTCAGATAAACCTTGAATAGTAAACTCAGTTGTGTTTGCATCGATAAGTTTACGTTACTAAATTCGATTGAACCATTATTGAAGTATATTACTCCTGACCAAGAACACCGTTAATTTTTTGTACTTTATGGATCTCACCTTATTGGAAAGTTTTCTGTTAAGTTCGTCCGTAATAGCATCGTTTAATTTACGCTTAAATTCCCACGGAGGAATTCTCACCGTGTCTTTCAATTCCGCGAGAACAAACATTTCTTAGATCATAACCCCAAACTATGACATCGAATGACAATATGTTCAAATATATATCAGGCCTGGCAAACAGTGGGGAAATGCACTATCCTCACGCGATTTTTTTGAACCCCACCCGTCAGCTTTTAGACCTACGTCGTATGCACGCCGCGCCGTGCGAACGTAAAGAAGGACAGCGCTACACCTGTCACGTTCGCGTTTTAATTCTCCAACGCGATTCTGTTCGGATAGGCCGATTAGAGCACAGAAGTGCTTACTCGAAGACGTGGGGACTTTGAGTCTTGACGTACCCCACACTTGGCAACCAGTCAAGGATACTTGAGCCATTCCGTAGCTCGAAGAAAACAACCCTCTTAAGAATACAATGCCTCTTTGATTTTAGACTTTCCGAACAGTTTATTACTACTTTCTAAAAGAGACCTTACGAAAGTACAGGATGTCTGTTATATATTATGTACATACAAGTCTGTTCGCCAGACCACCCTTGCATCTTATCCTTAAATATTCTAACAATGCGATGCAGCGTATCCGCTCTTTATACAAATAGCATTCCTTAATGATAATAACTCTTTATAATAACATTCTTTAAATCTATTATGTGGAGAACGTTTCGTTTAGACGAATGAGTGGCCATTCTACTCCGCATAGACTAATTTATCGTCCTATTACTACGATATTCGGTTTCCGCGAGTTGAATAATGCCGCGCTGGCTGATTAATTCACGTATGATCCGATTAAAATGTGGGCGCTGTAATCGGAGACACGATCTCGATCGTCACAGGACCGACGACGTTGCCTTCCGCACCATCTGCGGTCGCGTGAAATTTTTTGGAACTGAAAATCCAATATGGCGGCAGCAATGCGGGATATTTGAATTGGAGCTTCAAATTTAATATTCAGGAAAGAAAATGGAATTCAATGCACAGGGAAGTTACACGAAGTCTCCACTGTTGGAGACTTTTCAATGTTACATTAACGTCTAATTTAATGGTAGGTAAAAACAAAATCTCAGCTTTTAAAACAATTTCTTTTTATTTTTGAATTTTTAACTTTTTTATAAGCTTCTCTCAGAAGTTCATTTTCTGTATCGAAATGTTTTATTCTTCCAAATATAATATTGTTGAGATTTTCCGTCCACCTTTGGACGAGGTCCAAATATCTCCAAGGCTCCGAGGTCCAAATATATAAAAAGGTTGAAATATCTTAACTGTATATGATAGAAATTTGAGAGCAATCTCTCTATGCTCATTTTAGAGTGTGATTTTTTTCCTACGAATTTTCAATTTCTTTTGAGACATATGTAGTTCTCTCACGATGCCAATATATAGCGTCATGTCTACGCGCGCCGATGTATCGTTGTTGACATTTTTCCGCAAGTGTTGCTAACAACGATATATTGTGGTTCAGTATTATAAGTGTTCAATTAATTTCATCCATCGTTTAACAAGAAAAAGACGTATATTCAACGGTAAATCGACAAGCCGCGTATTATCACAAGCTCTATAAATACATTCTAGAAATAAATATTATAACAAAAAGAATTATGTAAACGATGTTCGTCTTAAGGGGCTTTCGGTTTCTTCTTTTCCTTCCTGAGATTTTCAGGTTCCACACGAGTTGAAATCTGCTCGCCGTCGTCGGCAAAAGGTACGCTTCGCGCCTTCAATAGTTCCTTCAATTTTTCGGTGTCACTACTCCTGAAGTAAACGTCTTCCAGGACGAAAGTCGCGGTCATAAGTATAGAAACACTGGCGAAAATTATCCACATAATCAATTCGAACGTTACCTGCCGATGCGGAAAGAAATTAGAATCATTCGGCGGTAGTAGTTCCAGAAGTTTTAAAAGATCGTTTTACCTCTATGACGGTCTTTAAGACAATCATTACGCGATCGTTTGCAAAAATCCATTGCCACAGCATGAATGGTACGAGACCGAGCAAAAGTAAACCATCCAGTACGTGAAGAATTACAAAAGAAATTGAATTTCGTAAGCCAGTTCTGGTTAGTAACCTTGAATTAAAGTAAAATTGCATGTGGATCGATATTTGTTTACAAAGTATTTCTATATCAGCATCAATATATAAGTTTATATTCATATGCATGCTGAAGTTCTATTTTTCATAAACACAACATTAATTCAATGTCGATTTAATTTCGAACATCAATCGATGCTCGGTAATTCGATGTACCTGTTTTTGAGATTATTTTCGTTCAGTTCATCTAACAAATTATTACTTTCATCATTTACGTGATTATTCTCTGTGGTTGGTTCCATAACCGCTTCTTGGACGTCGTACTTGTCCGAGGTACGTTAATAAAAATAATCGTCGAATTTTCTTATTCGCTCGACTTTTCCGTGGATGAATATTCTGACGTTAAGCTGAATCAAATTCCCGCGTATCATGATAAATTTTCTAGTTATCCAATTTTACAGCTCACTCACGTTAATACAATTTTTGAAAAACAAGGGGACAGGAAACTATTAATGACGCCTCATCTGTTTTATGCGTGGTCGGGCAATTTTGTTTATCTCTTCCGATATATTCAAGGTGAAAGAGTATGTTCGGGATATCGGCTCGAACCGACGCATTTAGCCGAGTTACAATTTGCGTCCGAAAGAATACCGGTCAAGCTTTTGTACTCGAAGCGAGGAGCGCGGTAAAAGAACAATTTTGACTCCGTACAGCGACGAGACTCGGATAATGCGCTTTCAAAGCAAAGCGAAAGCGAAAAGCGAAAGAAATAAAGTGACACTGCGAAAGCGTAAGCGATAATGATCGACCGGCAGGTCGCGGCCGCTTGTTGACGTGTATACATAGATCACCGAATCGAACGTTGCCGAAAAGTTGAAATAACCGATCCGTGTAACCGCCGGGATCTTCGAGAACGCTCGATTCGGGCCTATGTTCCTCTTTCCCCTCCTCACCACGCGACTAATTGTCAGCTGTTCGGTGAGCAGAGTGAGATCACGCTGCGTGTGAGGAGAGGGAGCGAGACACTCGATGCTCGGTACCTTACGCCACCGTTCGGGATATCCTGAACAGAGTATGAAATGTCAGTGAAATGAAAAGTCATTGAGGAAAAGAAAATCTAAATGTAATCAGCCTAACAAAAGATTTATTTTTTCGGTTGCGCGTAAGCTTGATATAAGCTAACAGTTGTGCAATTAAATATTCACGTTCGTTAACTACAACTGAACGTTATTAAACTGGTTTCCGTAATTCTATGAACATAAATTAAAGATTAATGTATCTTACTTATAATACTATTCGGCCAGTTCACGCGTAAGAGTTGTTCTTATTGCGAATTCGTCTTATTGTTTCTTGTTCGTTTAGCTGGGTCAAATGCGGTTATCGTACTTTCGGTCGCACGAATTTTACTTTCCCCCACATACAGTTAATGGCTGGAAAGCCGTTTAGGGTTTAACGATAACCGACACTGTGTGTCATAACCGACACTCCTGAATGATTACCGTTGTTTTATGGCACAGAATAAGGTACGATGCGCGCTTTACAACATGACAAATATCGTTTAACGTATTTTGCATAAAAGCATGTAAACCGTGGCTGGCGAATTTTTGTCACGATTAACACGATCGTATGTACATAAGTAAACGTTACGCAAAACAAGATTTGACTGACAAACAAGATTGATCTTAACTCACTATCAAATTTTGCGCGTTGCACCTCGTTAATAATCGTAATAATCGTGATTGAAATTTCTGGTAGGTTCGTGCAATCGAAACGGAACATTTAATTCAATCGAAGTAGCAAAAGAACCGTGTAAAAAAGATCAGTAATGCGGTCGTCGATCGTTGTAAGGTATTTCATTGCCTCTACGAACACCGCGAAACTGGTAACTACCATGGTTCCGATTCTGCTTTTTTGCCATTTGTTTCCGGTAAACGAACAAGGGTCTGAATACTTTCGCTTCCTGAGCTTCTAGGTCTTCCAAGTCGTTCACGGTTTGTTTTCCAATTTCGTTCTTAGCTTCCGAATCGATCGATCTCGGTACTCTGGTTTCGGCGTTTCTCAATTCCTCGTCTTTGATTAAAATTGGGAGGTCTATCCTCTCGATCTCACCATTGGTTTCGAGACGATCTTTTGGCATTCCATACGCCTCCACCTGTGGTAAAATTCATTATGGAATTAGGTTTTAATAATATGTGTACAAATAGGGAGATACGAGAGCAGTTTCGAAAATACGCTGGGGATTTTGTGCAAATACGTATTTTCTATAGAAGAAAAAAAATCGTTGATACATACACAGTTTTTAAAAATTTAAACATTTTTTATTCAGTTTATATCGATTACATTATCGAATGCATTATCGATTAATTTGTTTCTAATTTTTGTTCAAAACTAAAATTTTGTTAAATGTTTTAAAACCATGTTTGCATCGACAATTTTTTTTCTTAGCTTTTCAACGATTCAATCGACCAGATAATTGGCTCAGGAGATGGAATGTGATCAATAAATGATAGTTCGACAGCTGCAATCTATGGGTAAATTTGAACAATAAAAAAATTAAACCGCAAAAGAAGATGGTGCCGAAAATATTTGCTTTTGTCCATTTTAACATTTCACTATTACGACCCAAAAGACGACACTAATAATATCGAATGAAAAAACCAAACACGCTATCTTGTAAAGCACAAAATTTCTTTCCAACCGATGTATTACGGAATGCCAACATCTTTTATTTCAGTGTCCATGTTTAAGTTTTAAAAATACGAATTTACTTGTCTAACAACTCAATAAATTCCTAATCTTCGTCCGCGCTCACGTAACGTCCGTAACAATATCGTTCCAAATTTCGGAGTAAAATTAATATGAAATTAATATTCGGTCCAATTCCAAAACCGTCTAATGCCACAACGAATTTTTATTCAAGTCCCAGCTGTTTATCGGTCTTCGATGAGAATATAAATTTGCATAACAACCCGCAGTCTAAACTTTGCTTTCTATCGGTACTATTTAATTACAAACGATAGTACAAACCAAACGACCGCTTCTCGAATCAGCATCAATTTCATCTTCCGATATTACTTCGATAATGCCATTGTTTTCTAATTTCTTATTTGGTAATCCATACGCGCGAATCCCTGGCGTATTTTCTTCGATGTCTAAGAGGATTCTTTCCACTCTTCCATCGAATCCAGTTTGATTTTCTATACTCAGCCAATTGGCGCGGGCACTATTTTTGGAAAATCTCCTTGGAAGCCTAATTGGCCTATCTGAATCTTCCGGGTTTCCCAATTTCAATTCAACTTTCGCAAAAGGATTCCTCGCGATGCTGAGATTGACGGTTAAGGTTAAGCATGCCAGCTGTAAGGTGAAAATTTATATGATAATGGTTTTGGTTTGGTTTAATGAGACAAAACGGGCGAAAATGATTTAAAAGTTAAATGTTCGTAACGAAATTTTTCTTCCTGAACGTTAGTGGTTACATTTAACATAGAAGGGCGAGAAGTAATCTTCTGTGATTTGCCGATAACGTTAATCGTTATCGACAATGTACTTCCTTGCGAATTTTTAGCAATGCCTTTTGAATTTATTATCTTACACTTTGCAGAATATATTTTAATAAAGCTTACGGACTTTGATCATGCTCAAAACACTGTTCGCTTTACTTGATAATGATTTACTTAATTATATCCTTGATCGGAGAGAACACGACATTTTTTAGCAAAGTTCGATTATCTCGTTGACAAATTTTCCGACTGCCAGCATCGTTATTCTTAACTTCCACTTGTAAAATGATTACAATAAAAAGTTCTAATAAATTTGCTTCTATGAAAGTCTGATCAGCATATTAGAATCCTCTAACTAAGCAATAATAGTAAATATGAATTGTTAAGAGTTTAAACACATTCGTGACTTTCTACCGGCTTTGTTTATAATTTTGGAAACTTTCGACATTTTATTTACTCCCTTGAACAACGATCTTTTTACCTTAAATACACACCAATAAATCGTTCGAACATTTTCGAAAAAAATATGCAAATTTCCGTGTTTTGTTTTTTTACCTCACCGTGAGCACGTTGAACCACATTCTTCCACACGTTGATCAAGGTTCTTCTTCCAGCGCACCGATTCGTAATAACCTTTTTCAAAAGCGCACCTTTCCGTTCTCAGCGAGACTTAGACTCCGTTTGAGAGGACAGGTCGACCGACCATGGGTTATATACGTAGCGCGTTTATGATCTCGAAGAACGCAATTAAGCTACTCTCACACACGAGGTGGTATGCAGATTCCTTGTAGAGAGGGGATAGTCCTGTTCTCGGTAAGAATCCCGTCTGCAAAACTTCCAGCATCGTGACTCACCAGCTCGTTAACGATTCCCGAGAAGGAGGGAAAGGTATGTGTAAGGGTTGCTTTTTTTCGCTCTAAAAGAGCACTCCCTTACTCTTTACTCGCCGAATCGGCTGATAGGTGCATTAACCCTTTGATTTTATATTGTTATATCTTTATCTTTACACGATTATTAAAAAATTGTCGCCCTTTTATTTACTTATTTCTTCATTAGCGGATTTGGTCGATTGTCGTGGTACATTTATGGGCTATTTTTTTATTTTATTTGTCTGTGGTCTCAAAAATGTCGTAACACGTGTTCCTATTTTGTAGTTAGAAATAATATATAATCCAAAGAACTTTTTAAAAGGGAATTATCAAAATTAAACAAAATTGCTCCGATATTAGTAGGTAATCTAACAGTTCTCCTACCTTTACGAGCGACTCGTCTTATTTTATTTCCTATAGCCATGATATAGGTACTTACGTTTCTTTTACAGTTTTGTACATAGATAAAGACGCGCGCAAAACATACCGTACGCGGAATCGATCCCAGACAAAAGAAATTCCTCCGTCTTCTTCCGACGCGACGTATCTGCGATATTCCACAGGTGCTAAACGTCCATTCACTCAAATAATACGCTGGTATGCGTGGTATTTAAAAGTCCGTGAATATCGGTGGATGAATGAAAAGAATGACTTGGTGAAAAACTGAATGACTAACTATATCGCCTACGGGCATAAACGATGACACGCTAACCGCGATCTACGATAGTTATTTAAACGCGTTCTCGGTAAACTCGTCTATGACCGTTCATCGAACGTCTCTAACGAGTTCAAACGTATCGTTAATTTACATCTGGCAACTGTGAGTCGAATCCGAGAAAAATCTCATTAACGCTCGGTCATGTTATTACGACCCGTTTTCCTAAATATTGGCAGTATTGCGATATGAAAAACGCAATACTGTACTAATCAAATTTTATGTCATAAGAGAGAAACTCTGAGATATTCCTTAATATTTTTTTGTTTTGGTTTTGATTTGTATTAATTTGAACCTAATTCAACTTCTCAATTAAGGACATCGAAATTATAAAAGTTAAAATTATAGTTGAAATCGATAGCAGCAGAAAATAATAGCGATTACTATTTAAAAGAGATAGAACAGTTTGAATGGAATCACCCAATTTTTAAGTGGAGCAGAAAAACGTAGCGGATTGCGCCAGATATTCTTTTCTGTTTGATCACCTAATTTTTTAATTAAAAGCTTGGCGTGAAAAACGAATAGAATAATTTGAGTTCAACCTCCTAATTTTTAAACCGATCAGAAAATCGTTGGATCGCGATACAAATTGGCCACGTCTCATTCGCGTGATTTTCCAACTGCTATAATTTCGTGCAATGACGCGTTACGTTCACATTTCCCGGCACTGCCATCAAGAGAGAGAGAGAGGGAGAGGAGAACTACGTAAGAAAAAGTGATGCTGTTGTATTGAAGCCGTACCAAATCGTATTTTACTCCTCTTTTCTAAATAAAACAACATTCCGCTTTGCAAAAGATCACAAATAAATGATAAACGTCCTAGAAATCTGCGAAGGCACCGATTTCGACCATACAACGTCCAGAATTGGAGAAATAGCTCAGAATTGTGCGACGGGCACCTGATGGGCGGCCATGATGGAATCTCGTCGTGATCGCAAAAGTGACAGGTTTCAGTTTGCAGTGAAATTGTGTTACTATAGAGCAGGCATGGGCAACATCGGCTCTGATCAGCTCTGATCAGCTCTGATCGGCTCCTTGAGCCACAGCGGCGACGGCGGCTCGAACTTCTCCGCTATTGGGTACCCCCACCAGCGATTAACCCTACGCCGGCGTAGATGGGGTCTCCGTGGACCCATGCCTCGACGCACCTCGACGTTACTTCGGTTAAGTGTTTCAAGATGTGCAAGGGCCTTCCCACTCCACGGTTTAGGGAAATACTTTCTAGGCAATATTCGGCAGTATTCTGTATAGCAGCAAGCAGGAAACATGTAGTGTCCCGTCCAAGCAGAAATAAAGCAAGAATATTACATTACAAGTTTCACGTTTTTATAATGCTGTCTAAGCCATTGCACGCGTTTTCGACTTTCCGTAATTTTAAGCTGTTTATTACGTTTAGATGTACATACGGTCGTCATAAAATGCGTTTCTGCGAAATCGAGCTCCAAAAACAATCGCATTGTCCGGTCTTTTCCGCAAACACATTTGTAACACAAAAAGTGACGAATATCGTGTATACCAATTGCCGCTAATTTCCTGAATAAATTTTTTTTTATCATTTATAAATATATTGTCCCATAAATTATAATGTATTATTCTCGCTCGTGAAAAAGAGATTTTATAAAATGAATACAATACAAAAACCAAAACCATTTCCGCGAACGAATTTGACTTGCGACAGTACATGTGGCACTACTGATTCCCCTTAAAGACCGAGCGCGAAGAATAACGGATTGAGAATCTCAGAACTATTTCTACATCACCGTCTTCGTTTATTTCCTCATAAGTCCACCATTATTCAATTCGAACGTTAAGCCACAAATGATCTAATTTACAAAACAAGGCACACGAGTTTCCAACTATTTAGCGATTCTAAGTGTGTTCGAAGTATGTTCTCGTATCGGACAACTCACAAGTCAATAATTAGATAAACGCCTTTCCTCTTTTACGTTGACTTACTCCACTTATCGTTTATTTACGGAACATTGTTTATTGATAATCGATATTGTGGCGAGACTTGTAACGATTATCGCGTCTCGGATAAGAGTCGTACGTTCTGTACGGATTTCGTTGTCTGTAATTGTATCTTCTACGATTGTCACTCTCCTCCCGATACTTGAGTCGTTGCTGGGCTTCCTGTCGATATCTGAAGAGAGGTCTGAAGATTATGTCTTCTGCGACGTCCATGTCGTCCACGTGTCTTGGATAGACCGCGCTCTTCGGTGTTTGTACAAGAGGCGAAGCTATTTCCAAGGGTGGTATTATCATAGAGGTTAAAGACAACTGTTCGGCGACGATGTTCGAAGCTTCCGGATTTCGCGCGGAAGATGCTGGACGTGTCTCGTAGTTCATCGACGAGGGTGCCGCGACCTGGGAATGGAAGGATTAATAAATTTTTTTGATTAAAAAATGTATTGTGATGTCAAAAATGTGGTGCCCAAACTAAACGAGCCATCTAATTACTGTGTATACTTGCCGCGAGATCAACAAATGTTTAGTACGTAATATGAGCAATTTCAAAAAACGAACAGGACGAGAAGAAAACTTTCTTAACGTTATTCTTCTCAATGTTCAAGGCAGTCATATTTCTTTTAGTGGAAGATAATGGAATTGCGTTTTTTGGAGGGGCAACTCGTACAATAATGGATTATTGAGTAGGGGAGAACGGGGTTGGTTGTCACAAAGCTCAGTGCGTAGATGCTGTAATTACCTAGCGGCCATGACAAATACTAGTCATTGTTTACATCCATACGAGTGTGTTGTTAATTTCGCGCGTCTTGCTACAATTCTTTGAATATTGTTCACATTTTTGTAATTTTGCCACTGTAACTATACTTTTGAATTCTACACATCCGACTGTTTATTTCACATTTCAATAGTTTTTATCACCATGTCAACTATTTCTCACTGATGCAAAAACTATGAAGGATGTTACTATGTACTAAATTTAAAGCTCGGTTCGATTGCAGTTCCGCTAGATGGTGGTTTATGACTGCGTGGGGAAGGTTGTCATACGTGTGTCTCATTGTGACAACCATTCCCGGTAGTTCTTTTTTCGTTCTTTCCTCGGGCGTTTCAGCTAAATATGGCCAAAAACTTTGTAAAAAACACAGAACAAGGTAGAATTTGTTGTTGTGCAGTTGTTGTGCTTAATTTCAATTATTGTACTTATTTCACTACTAGATTTTTTATTTAATTTCACTGACCTAGGTACTGGTCTATATTGTTATACTATTTTCACATTTTATCTAATCTTGATAAAAACGTTTTGAAATATTTAAAATATAATTTTTCCCGATTTAGATAACCTGTGACAACCAACCCGCGGCCAGGGTTGTATCCGTAAATGTAATCCGATTTACTGATTCCAAATTTTGGTGTAAAATTCAATAACCGAAATATCAAATCGGAATATCCAGAACACGTCTTGTGTTAATTAGAACGGTAAGAGAAATTCATCGTTCGCGTCGCACCTCCGACGAGATCGACGCCCATCTTTCGGGATCGATTGTCAGTGACGATCCATCGACGTACGATTGGGCCTGCTCCCGAATTTTTTGACGATTCTCTTTTAGAAAGGCGACTTGACTTTTCAATCCACCGTTCTCAATTCGATTCGGCAAAATAGCTACGATGGGACTCTCTACTTTTCCGTGGTTGAAATTCGAGTGGTCGACGACCGCGATAATGGGGACGGAAATTTTCTTGGGCTCGTCTTCCGGCAGTTCTGCTTCCCGAAGGATCGTATTTTCCAATAAACCAGTTTTGATATCATCGGTGGCCAACGCAGAGTTCCCCGAATCATCTTCCGGCAGGAGTCCTAAATTATTCCGATACAGCAGGCCACTTTCATTTTCCTGGAAATCGAATGGCGCAGCGATACTTCGAGTCGATTGAAATAAAATATTATTTAGAATTATGTAACGTACGAGCTCACAAACTTACGCGCGGTATTACATAAAGGCCCGTCCAGACCAACGCGGGATGCATGTCGCGGCTTTAAGCAAACACGATGTGCGAAGACGAACCAACACACATGCGTTCAGAGCACATCCGTGAAGCTTCTGTGAGTGCGAGAGTGACACACCGAAGAAAAGAGAGAGAGGTGCCAATGAGCCGCGCGCGTTTCCTTTGATCTAGACCGCTCCCTTACCCGATCGCCAAGTCAGCCCGCGCGGCATGGAGATGCTGCGCAAAGATAATTTTATGACGTCATAACGAGGCCGCGAGAGCGTGCCGGCGGACTATGCCGCGTTGGTCTGGCCGGGCCTTAAGGAACTCGGCGTATCGTATCGCGCGTTAGATGTAAATTCAAATTAACGATGTGTTATTTATCGGATCGTGTATCTACCTCCGCCGCGTATTCATCCGCGTTGCCATCGTACGACGACTGGTTTTCAACTGACGCGAACTCCACGTTCTGGGACTCCAGTTGCTTAGCATCTGTGATGTTTCTTCGCACGTCTTCCAAATGTTCGGTTGGTACGATTAAAATCTGTTCCCGTTGCGAGAGTACCTGAATCAACATCAATTGCAAACCGATGAATCGAGAATGCAAACGAAAAGCAAGTAATTGTATTCACTTTCCAAATGCAATTTATCCGACGCGTAAAAATATTACTTAATTATATATTTAAAATCGAAAACAATTTGTTTCTTTTGCTTCTGTAATTCGAGAAGAAAGGTTATGCTTTTTTTATGAACGTACATTAATTGTTTTAATATTAGTTGTAGAACAGGTTGAGAACCTGTGACAGGTACGAAATGTATCTTTTTTCTTCCAGTTTTGCAATTCGAGAAGGATCATTACGTATTAAGGCCTCTGCACACATAGCCGTAATGGCACGGCACCGTAAAGGTCTCCGCACACATAGCCGTAACGGCCTGGCGCCGGCCGAAAATTGTAAGGCATGGAGATGCTGCGCAAAGATAATTTTGTGACGTCATAACGAGGCCGCGAGAGCATGCCGGCGGGCTATGCCGCGTTGATCTGGACGGGCCTTTACGGTGCCGGGCCGTTACGGCTATGTGTGCAGAGGCCTTTTCAGGACAAGTTGAGAACCTCTCGCCTACCCGACACATCAGTGGTTGTAAGGAAAACACCGCGGGTCTCGAATTTTCATGCTCGGGATATTATCGTCAAAAATTCCTAACGCCAATTCGGCTTATTGCAATATTTATTACTTTAAATTCGTATTCGCGTATTTTAGTCCGATAAGATAAATACACAAATCCTGTCTACAATGTTTTTTCGTTTGTTCCAACCTTCTTTGGATCACTGGCAGGCATTACGAAGACTCTTTTTTTAACCACCAATCCGTTCAACAATCCATTGCTGGCCGCATGGTGAACGGCATCCTTGACAACTGGATCCTGAACAACTGCAGCTAGCGTATCGTTCGTGTCCTTTGGTTTCGTCGGTAATAGGCTTTCCACGTCTTCAGGTTTTAAGGGTTGCGTCGAGGAAATAGTCGTGCATAATATCAGAATCGAAGAAAGAGTAACTCGAAGCGAGATCTGTAATGACGCGCGATTACAGAGTGAGAAAAATAGCAGGATTTTTAATTCGCGGCACACGACTATCAATTACGAGTTTAATTACGAATATAAGTGCTAGCTATGATGCTGCCTCGTATTTAACAAATATTTACAAATAATTGATAATGCCGTGACGTCAGAATCTTTTCAAAAAATTAATATAGCAAATAAAGTACATATAAATAAGATTTACGTTACAATTAAGAAGAATCGCGTGTTTTACTTGCAAATACTGTTCGTTTTTCATCCTTTCTATTTCCTTCAAAATTGTTTGGAAAGGTTCTATAGTGTCGCGGAATTAAAAATTTTCAGTTTGACTGAACTAGCTGGAAAAAGGTGGCAAAGGTTATTGATATCCACGAGTTTCTCGCGTTGAATTTTTCCTGTACCAATGTTAATTGGTAATGTATGTTTATTAATAATGAACTGTTAGATCAGTATAAGCAATAGTGAGGTGAATATACCGATCTGCTCTTCATTGCTTCAACGTGACGGCTTCTCTATAGCGATGCAAATAAAATTCCAGTTGTTTCAGATCCTACGTAGTACCCGTTCGTTGCTTTTGACGGATACTTCGCGAATGGTTTTTCGAGTCTGCCGAGCAATAACGTTCTCTTTGGGTTTTATACCACGTGCAGAAACAATTATCGTTGCCTCGCTAAAAGTCGTGAGTATCAACCTTACGGTATATCGGTTTTGTTAGGCGCATTCGAAAGACTAGTACTTTGATTTTGACATTCTATTTTTATGATGATTGCGAGTAGGACAAATTACTTCGATTTAAACACGTGGTAATTGATAAACTCGTTCTTGTAATTTCTTGAATCCTGAAAGTTCAAATTCGAGATGATCACGGTAAAAAAATTATGGTCACTCGATATTTCTATTATGGCTCCGGATTATCTTCGTTAATAATAAATAATCGAAATGTCTTAACAATGTTTAGTGAAAACACTCTGGACTTGATAATTGAAGTTATAAAGTTACACCGTAGATGCATAGAACATATTGGAAATAATAGCGTATACTCGTTAACCGTTTCTTTATGCGCGAACAATCGTTTGTAATGTTATAAACAAAGATTGGAATTTACGAATACTACGTGCCGATTTCCGACAAGTGAAATATAAAGAGTGAAGATTTAATCGATGGATTCATACAAGAAAAAGTATAAATGTTAATTATATTGGAAATTAGTTTTTACCTTTTTCCTATTAAAAGATATTTATAAACGATACGCCTTAATACACGGTAGTTTTCGGAACAACAACGATAAATAAAATTCGTTATCGGTGCTGCTTCGTAAAAGTAGTTTTCCATTAAAATCGCTCTTCCATCAAATTTGATGTCTTGCCCCAATTAATATCCCAATTAATTAATCTAGTTCTGGAATATGTTTGAAAACTTCCTCTCGCTAATATTCTTAAAATTTCTGTCCTTGGCCCAACGGAATCGTGATTACGCAGAAATCCTTTTAGATCGTTCAAGTTGATCCCCAACCGATACCACAATTAGTATATCGTTAACGATATTGCCGTGTTTAGCGATGAATTTAGCGACTACATCTATATAGTCGGCTCTACAAGAGAGAACCTAACTTCCTGGTGGTTTAGTCGTCGAGCCACGTTTAACCAATCCGCATCGTCGTCGAAAAGGGATTATTATAAATAAAGCGTCGCACAGGGAACAGCATCGATCACAATGAAGGGCGCTATTATTTTCTCTACCTTCTATTTGTTATTAATCAAATGCTACGGCTTGGAAACGGAGGCAACGTCGTCGTCGTCGTCTTCGACCTCTTCCGATCCAACCATGGGAGTCACCACCGACGAAACGACAAATCTCGACGATACCTCGATAAAGTCCGGTGCTGCCAGTTCCTCAAATTCCGACGATCCAGGAAGAATGTCCATGGAATCGAGTTCCACGGCTTTCACGACGGAATCCTCGAGCTCGGCCGAAAGCAAGAAAAAACGCGAGGCTGATGATTCGACGGTGATCGATTTCGAATACGGTCCTCCGGTATATTCGGTTAACACGAGGGGTAACGTTCGATCCGGAAGTTTGGATTCGCCAAACAGCAGATCCGTCGAGAGCGGAGAGGAAAATGAAAAGGGTACAACGGAAGGAGCCGAAATTGGTGGACGTCAGAAAACACCGACCGAAGATCCGTCGTCTGTCAGCATTCCTTTGCTCCCTTGGTCAATATTACATCGTATTACGCGGGATACTGATAACGAAGAGTTCAAGGATTCCTCAGCACCGGAAGGACTCGAGGATGCTGTTGATTCGTCGCAGAGTCAGGAGGGTGGAGTGGCAGCGAGTGTCAGTTTCGATGCCGAGGAAAGACTCGTTGATTTGTCCGAGTCTGCCGAAGGATCCGAGAGTACGTCCAATTCGAGTGAGCCTGATTTGAATTGCGAAGGAAGAAACGCAAGGAATTCCGAAGAGGTCCTTAATGGCGCGGAAAGTAGATACGGGAGGATATATTCTCCTTGGTATCGACCAGGATTCTTTCCAGAAAGATACTGGCCGTGGCACAGGAGACATTATTACCACAGTTTCTTTCCCTATCCTGTATTTCCGGGAAGATGATTTTCCGATGTAGGAATTTAAAAAATTAATAGTAGATGCGTCGGTGATTAGGCTTGGTTGAAATAAATTCTGTTAAAAAGATGTTCGTTTAAGTTTTTACTGTATATCGTTTTCACCTATCCAAGGGGAGACGATTTTGGGATCGTTTTGTTGAAACGGAAAAGCTCGTTTCCAAATGTAATGAAAGTCGTTGTTACGCGTAGCGAAGTCATTAATAATGTTTAGAAATTGTTATTTGTGTTTCTAATAATGAAGATGTTTCTGTGGTGATTAAAGAAATGGTTAACAAGAATGCGATTGTTTCCAATGTGAGATTTTTTAATTCATTGCATTTTATTGTCCAACGTTTATTATTTACTAAGATATTTAATAAGATTCGAGTAAAATGCATTTGTTGGATTTAAGACATTTCGAAAGTTATCTCGTCGATTACGTTTAAATTTATTTTCGTAGAGTTCAAAACACATGGAACGTGTAACTTATCCATACATATGTATAATTATGGTGGTACCCCTCTGTATTTAGAAATAACATGTTTTTCAAAATCATCAGTTATTCATTAGTAACCCTCATTGATTAATATCGAACGGTTGATACTTAAACTCTGATACATTCAACTACTAAAAATTGTGTTAACAGAAAATATTGATTTGACAATACGATAACGAGCAAAAATTTTTCCAAAATTCGAAGTTTTTTTTTACCAAAATTTTTTTCTCCGCGAACACCACATGGTCACAAAAATTCATCAAAATTCTCGACCATGTGTGTAAAAAACAGTTTTTTGACGCGGAGTGACCCGTACGTGTATAAGTAGAGCCGTGCAATTACAAGTTTACCGCTGAACGTATGAACCTTTAATCCTATAAAGCATCATGTCAGACTATTGATTTGCTAATTCTATTATGTACAGAGCAGAGAAGAAGGGCCGCCCCAACGATTTTATGGCTTCTTGGCTAAAAAGGGGGGCTGCACAACCAGCTAATTGTAAGCTTCAAACTCGGATTCAAATATCCCGCATTGCTGTCGCCATATTGGAAATTGTAGTTCCGAAAACGGTCCTACCCTGTAGGTGGCGCGTAAAATAGTGTCGTCGGTGCTACAAGAGGGGAGATGACCACCCCTGGTTGCATCCCCCTGAGCGACATCGCAAAACAGTTGCGCGACAAAAAGTCGCCCGTGTGCACCCGGCCTTAGGTGTTGCGCGTGGATGCGCAGAACGGACCGATTTTGGTGATATGATTTATTCTTGTCAGGCAAGCTGGTTTACATACATGAATTGGTTTCACAATCGAATAAACAGATTGTATACAATAGTTAATTAATATCATGTTACACGGGATGTCGCGCTCGTATGTACCATATACTTTTCAGTTTTGGTATATATCTATTTTACCAGCCCTGTCGAATTTCAACACTTTTCTTACGGTACTATGCGTATTTCTTGCAGAAAATCACTAATCCGTAACAGAGGCTACGTAGATGTCTAATTTGATGTATGTATGTCGACGCGTGACATTCGGTCCGTGGTGCGTTCTCTCGCTGAACAGATAATAGAACCTCTCATTTTTTCCGAAGATGGCAGCACCTTCGCCCGCGTTTTCGCGATGAGCAGCATAGAGCAACGGGAGCGATCGGTAGCGCGGTGCGGTGCAATGTGCATACGGTAAAGAACGAAGCTGTGCACGTACGGAGTGCTTACGCCGTGGCAGTGTGGAGAGGAGAGAAGAGAAAAGTGAAAGAGATAGGAAGAGGTGGAACTGTGGTTCCGCATTTTCGTCTCCCGTTGCGGCGGGGGTTGCCCTTGGCGAGAATCGTCCGCGCGTCACGCATGGCACCGCTCCGTGGCCGTGCCTGAGACGCCTTTTTCCTGGAGACAGAGACAGAGAGAGATCGTGCGCGACCGGGGCCCAGCCTCTTCGCGTGCCTCGTCTCCTTTTGCCGTTTTCGAGTACCGAAGAGACCGAGCCGCGAGCGAGCCGACAGAATGACCACCACCCAGGGGACGACGCGGGACCAGGCGATCAGCAATGTAGAGACTGAATATTTGGAGATCAACTCGAAAGAAGCCTGGGCGGTCCTCTATCAAGTAAGAATCGCCCTTCTACTTCCCTTTTTCCCTTTCGTTCTCCCTTCGTCCCGCTCCCGTTTTTTTCTAAATTATATGAGTTTCCTTCCGATTTCCTGGAGAGAGAGCAACAACCATTCCTGTAGCGAATGTGTCACGCAACTTTGTGCGAAAGGCTGCGAATTGTTTTACGCTGACACGGCTGATAATTGGTGTTACGAACGCGAAATTTCTGTGATCCCTTTCGCGAATATTATGGAGATCCAGTTTTAGACCTAGTACACACTATCGTTGCTTGTGCGATCTTCGTTCCGGTATTTTTTGGCCTTTTAATTGGACGGCCTTGCATACGGATATGTGTGGGTATACCGTGTGTCACGACCGTATCGGTATGTGATTTTCTTTGACGGACGTATCGTTTTGGGTCGTTTACTCAATTATCGTGATGTTAGAGAAGTAACGTGTTGGATCGATTTATGCTCGTAATATAGATTTAATTTAGTAGAGCGCGGCACGCGGTATTAAGCGATAGCGATGAAGTTTCCGGGATATTTTTTTTCGCTAGTCTCGCTTGTCCTCGTTTTCCGATTATTTACAAACGGTGGATTGTTGTACATACGTTCTGTAGCGTTTCACTTTCTTGGAAAGCTGCTTTTGCGGGAGAACGCTCAATATAGCATGGTGTATGTATTGCAGTTTTATTGTCAAGGTCGAACTTCCCGGCTAAAATATATTGTTCGAATCGTGCGAGAACTTAAGCGTAAATTGGGCATATTTGTAGAAATAACATTTATTAGTGGAACAGTAAGAACACATCCGTTTGGAGTCAGAGCTTGAATACAACTATTGACATATTTGCAATTTGAATCTCAGCGCCTGGCAACTAACAGCTGCCTATCAGCAATGCTGGACGCCAAGAAGGCAATGATATTCGTAGACATTCGTAACATTACCCCCATATATGTAGTATAGAATATTATGGTAAATAAGTCTTTTATTCCATAACAGTATTCAAATGAATTAATAATATTCCAAATTAATGTAAACCCCATGGTTAACATTGTACGCTGGCTCCGCTTTGTAACAGATAGATTGGAGTACTGCTTGAACGGCGTCTTAAATTGTTTTCCCCATTAATTTGGCATTTAAATGGTTCATTTAAATTTATCATTTAAGCATACAGTGTTGAAAAATATAAAGCCTTGATGGAACATTCTCGTGATATCCTTATCACGTAGTTCCAATAGGATAGGATCTTCATACAGCTATCAAAGAGCATTTAATTTTTTGCAGCACATACGCAACGAGTGCAGCAATTTTGCATACACATGTACCGAGTCTAAGAAACCGCAGAACAAACATTTGAATCGCTACAGGGATGTCGCGCCGTACGATCACAGTAGAATTGCACTCAAAAGAGGTTCATGCGATTACATTAACGCTAATCTCATACAGGTAAATATCTTATCAGCGTACTTTATCGTAATGGAAATTAAAATAATAATTTAATGACTTGAATTTTTAGGTAGATCGTGCTCATAGACAATACATTCTTACGCAAGGACCACTGCCAAATACCGCTGGCCATTTTTGGTTGATGGTATGGGAGCAAAATTCTACAGCTGTGTTAATGTTAAATAAAATAATTGAAAAAAATCAAGTAAAATGTTATCAGTATTGGCCACTCGGGGATTCGCCAGATCATACTATGACATTTCCAGATGTCTGTATAAAAATAGAATATGTCAGCAAAACAGAATTTTCGGATTACACAACTAGAATATTAAGGTACAAAAAATATGGAATATCAAATACTTGACGTTTGCATACCTTTAAGTACAGAGCTATATTTTATTGTACTGGTAATGTTGAATATAATTTACATTTATAACTTATTTTCTACACAGATTAACTGATTTGGAAACGAATGGCAGTAGAGAAATCTTACATTTTCACTATACTACTTGGCCAGACTTTGGAGTACCGCAGAGCCCGACAGCTTTCTTACGTTTCTTGGCGGATGTTAGGCAATCAGGAACTTTAGACCAAAATGTTGGCCCCCCTGTAGTTCATTGCTCCGCTGGCATTGGTAGATCGGGAACATTTTGTTTGGTGGATACGTGTCTCGTTTTGGTAAGTCCTACTTTGGAAAATTGCAGGCGGGGAAAAATTAAAGTTCGTCTCAACAGATATCCCTTCTAATATCCAACAGATCGAGGAAAATGGTTTAAATTCTGTGAATGTGCGAGACGTATTGATGGAAATGAGACGGTCTCGGATGGGTTTAATACAAACACCCGACCAACTGCGATTTTCGTACGCCGCAATCATCGAAGGAGCGAAACAATTGCCTTCTAACAACGTGGTAACTAATACCAATTCACAGTAGCACAATGCTATTAGTTGCTCCGAATGATCGAAGCTTAATAACTTAAAAAGTAAATGATGCGCCTTCACAGTTTTATTTCACGAATATGCCTCTCCTGTACTTTAACTAAACTGCTTTTTTTTTCTTATATTGTTCAGGATTTTATGCTACTAACAATAAATTTACTCTAGTAGCATTGGACTACTGTGACAAAACATGGCTCTTGGGTTTCGCTAACCTTGTTATATTTTGCAGAATGTCGACAACAACGAGGTAGTAACAAATCATTATGACGTGATAAATAATATTAGTAACTCTTCGATAGAAGAGGATGAACCGCCTCCTCTTCCACCTCCAAGAGGTGAATCCCTGACACGTAGTATGATGGCAGATTTGACATCGAATCCCACAACGGAAAATAGTAAGAACTATTATTAGGTTGCTGTGAATGAACTGATCGAAATTCAAGGGTTACGGGCATGGCGTATCAGCCATGTGATAAGCAACAACCTAATACCGCAAACAGAACCCTTTCGCTAAGCACACACTTTTTTATTTCTTTATAATGTGTCGATTGACCATTGTTTTACAATGAGGCCTATCTGCGACCCTCCGTAACACGATCCCGCGACTAAAGTTGTGTTTCGCATACGCCAAACGCTTGGACGGAAGCCATTATAGTGACGTTTCGTAGCGAAAGGGTTGAACGTATTACTCTTAGATTCACATTTTCTCGTAAACTCCAATAGAGAATTGCTCATCATCGATTGCTAATCACCAAAATCAATTTCTGACAGATGAAGTAGGTGGTCCACCGGATAAACCATTGCCCAGGGAACCGCCGATTAATACGGAACCATTCACCAGCCCACCTGCCAACTTCACGTATGGCGCAAACAATGTACACGATATAAGTTCTGACAGTGTTGCAGTGCCTAGTGAAACTACCAGTGACAGTGAAAACTCTTTGCATACAATCAGCCCTCCGTCCAGTCCCGAGACGTAAGTTACATTAAAAGAGAATTGTACTGTGAAGCTCCATAGAATCCTCGTTAATGATATCTCTGTGTTCTTTCATCAGGAAAAGTGAAGTACGTCTGCGTACCAAGGAGAAAAAGGATCGTTTGGCGGCACAAGTGCGCGAGATGAAGCGTCGGCAAAAGGAGACGGAAGAATGGCAGAAGCTCAAGAGGTCATTATTTAAGCCCCTTTCAATAGGCATAGGCGCCGCAATTGTTGGTGGGGGTATTATAGCAGTCTGTGGCTATTTGTACATGCGTGGTTAGGACTGCAGAATTATTTCCATGCCTCGCGCGTTATGTAGACTGTCGAGTTCCCAGTGATACTAGGTGATTCGCACATTTGAGAATAGTTATTTTCACCGCGAGATTTTTAATAGCTCATTTACACACATCATTGATTACCGTTCGAAACCGGGAAGAGTAATTAATCAGGGAGAAGTATTTCGCGCTACTATAAAATTCGTAATGAAACGGAGTGGTCGTCAGACTTTCTATCGCGTAGAAGACGATTATCAATCATTGGGGTTGATGACGGTGATCTCAGTTGATCGGGGTCAACGTTAAAGAGATATAACTTATCCTAACGAAGTGCATTCGTAAAAGGACACCGTTAAATACCAAACGTTGCAGACGATTAATAAGACGAAAACGATGAGAAAATCGATGAAGGAAATTGAAAGAAAAAGCGGGGAGACCTTCAATTTGTATTTTTATATTGTGATTAACTCGATGAGTATGTAGAACACTAGGCCACGTATGTTCTTTTGAAGATTCCTTATCAGGTTCCCTTGAAAGATAACCGCGATCTACAAGTGAGTAGAGTATTTCGTATTCGTGTTTATGGTTAGAATGGAGAAATAAGAAGCGTATAGTATAGGGCAAATTTTACCCTGCGATATTCTTTCGTCCTGATTGCAATAATTTTTTCATACAATCGGCTGTTCGGTAGCTGTGACGCGCAATCGTACTAGAATTGGGAGTAAAAAAAGAAGACACTCGGAAAAGTTCGAAAGATGATAATCTGCTGACGTCATCTTATTCGCGCATTGTAACAATCGTAAGCATTACACAGCATACAATACACAACGCGGCTGCACCGCGTTTCAGTAAGTAAAATCAGTTATTCTCCACTATCCAATACAAAGACAGAAGCAAGTATTACTTTCCTTTCTTTCTTTTTTAATTCTGAAATAATTAAATAGACTTAGTTTTTATAAAAATAGTTTTTCGCGTCCCTATTTAAATCTTAATCATTGGTTTAAGAGGAAAACGGGGCGAAACGCAAGTCTCCTCGATTTTAACAGATAATTTTTAAATAAATTAGATCTACTGTTAGTAATTATCCAGGGTACCAAAATCATTGACTTAGAGTTTGTAAGCACCCAATTACCTTGCTGGAGTCTAATGAGTATATTCGTGATAGGCGTAGAAATTGTTAACAGTCTTAGTCTAGTAGTGTACGTAAACATTTTTAACTACTTGCCCATTGAAGTAGATTCCACTCTTCCGTAGAATCTTCATGATAACCGAAAAGTGAACTCCCTCACGTAGAATTAGTATTGCCCGTATATAGTGATGTCCGTGATATACCATGGCCCATTCTTAAGCCGGGATGTCGTTGATATATGATAACGATTTCATTCGAATTTGTTCCTGGTGTTATGACTAGCAAACTTTTAATTTTCTCTCTTCGAAGATAAACACGATCACCGTAATCCGTTAAATGGCAATTCGTGCTTTCGATAGTGCAATTGATCATTTTCTATGCGACGTCCATGAAAATTCACAAATCCTTCCTACGAGACATTTTGTAAGCGTGACACTTCGAGTAGTAGACGAAGGAAGCTTTTTACAAACAAAACATTCCTGGCTTCACAAAAGTATAACGATTTCGCTAGATCCGAAAGTAATTAATATGTGGACATAGAAAACATTCGAGGAAATGATTTTTGTGCACAATGCTCGTTGCGACGATACATTCAAGAAAGTAGGTGCCAAACTATAAAAATTGAGAGCTTTACGTTAGGTACCCCAAATTCTCGTACTCGAAAACAGAAATTGACGAGCCGCACGCGCGGTAAGCTACTACTTCACGGTCGCATTAATAGCTTTTATTTACACTCATTATTTTTAACTTTCACTCTTAATAGCAAACGAACTTTATCGTTCACGCTTGAATTTATATTAACATTGATTCTCTCGCTTGGTATCCTTGCGATAAATCAAGGCTCAAAAACGGCCACTATCGCGTGACGTTTGAAAAAAAAAAACCGGGGTGGTAAAGCGGGAACCTTGGAAAACGCGAGTTCCGGTGTAATGGTACATTAGGAAACGATCAAAACATTGATCGTTGCGAAAAGACTGAATACGTCTAATTGCTTCTAGGAAAGATGAAGTAAAAAAAAGGAAAAGTACATAACGCGGTAAGCCTGTATTCTTAAGCTGAGCTTGTATGTAAGTCACGATATGTAACTTGAGGAAAAGACTTTGCGGGATCGTGTTCCAAAGCCAGAGAATTGCGGAAGAGGGTTGACGTGCGTCTACGCGTCGATTTCTTAGAATAAAACGCACGCCATAAAAGTGTATTTTGTACTTTTGTACACTACTAACAATAAGCGATTGGAATACGATCCACAATGAGATTTCGGGTACGTCGCACTTATGCGTTGAATGTGCACTTGGAATAACAATTTTGGAGATACCATGTTTCGTGAGTAGTAATGTTACATCTTTGAAGTTAATACAGTATTCTGTCGTCGGTACACGTTTTAACAGTATGCACCACTATATTCTTGTTATCTGAATTCTGTCTAAGTATATATCGCGTTACGATTATTAATATTAATATTTAAAGGATTTTTTCATTTCCACAAACCAGAGAAAGCGCGCTTGGACCCTCGTTTACGATTGAATGCAAAAGAAAATTGAAAGAAAAGTCGCAATCCATTATTTGCTTATATATTATTTAATTAGGAAACGGTTGCGCTATACATTTGGCAGAACGAACTAACGTTTTTCCAACAAGATTATCGGGGATGATAATAAACGTATTTTGTGCATTCGAACGACCCTGAAATTCTCAAATTTCCACAGTGTGTATATTGGGAAAGAAATGACAAAGACGTTTCGTAAATCGTTTACTCTTCTCCCCTGCCGCCGATCGTGGCAAGTTTTCGGGGAAACAAAATAGGGTGAATGAGATTTAATCTCGAAAGCTAGAATTCACGAAGTCACGGTGCTAATTAAAAGTTCCAAAACTAATATGCGCTCCGACGTGTATGCATGTGTGAGAGAACGTGAGCAAGAGAAAAGTGTATGAAAGACGTGAGTGAAAGCGAAAAGAGACGTGAGAGAAAAAAGGACAATTGAAGGCAACGATCGCGAGATTTCTTGTGAAAATGTTCGCTTTTGGAAACTGTTGCAAGCTCCGTCTTTGACGAGTTCTCATGAAATTCGATACAACGCGTAAAATTCTGCAAGAGATTTGCACGATCGTCCTTCGGAGAACAAACGCGAAGAGGGAAGGCTTGCCGATGCAATCTTTTTTTGGTACTCTTCGTCGTGTACAATAGACTTAAAAAGAAAGTTACACAAGGAAACGCAGAAACATAGCTAAGTGCCTACTCGTACAGAACAAAAGGAAGAGAAAACAAAAAGGGAGCCACCGTGAAATTTTTATCAATAATAGCATTTAATGACACAGTACGCAACCCCTCGCCTTTTGGAAGAGCATAGTCATCAAGGGAATGAATCCTTCTTATTATCCGACAATATATAAATAGATAATCTTTGCATCATATCTATTATCACCGGATTGCCGAGCGATCGCACGACAAGATCTCGATGGATCCGAAAATCAATTGATCGTCGAAGTAAAAAATCCATTTCGTTCTATTGCAATAATAGAAAAGAACTATTTCTTCGACGTCGTACGGCAAAAGTTCTTTCGTGAAACGAACGTTTACCTGTACTAGACGGAATTGAGTTTATCGGATTGGAAAAGATTCCTGTCCCGAATCGTCAAGCAATACTCGCGGAACAAAATCGTAAATAAAATTTACGGTTTTCTCAGCCGAAATCTTTCCCTCGTGATTCGGTCTATACGCTTGGCAGCCGGGTTACTATATTTAAGGATCGAGTTGTACGCGATGTAAGTGCAAGAGTGGGAACAAAGTTGCTGAGAGACAAATGAGAGCGAAAGCAAGAAAGGAGGGAGATTAGGAGTGCCGAGATGTCCTTGAGACCAGGGATGGCAGGCGAATACGAATTGAAAACGGAGCTACTCTGGTTAGGAGGCGGAAGCTTAATTCGGAAATTTGGATTCCGCCTCCGAGGGGTCAGGATTAAAACCCAGTAATTTGGATTCCGTGCCGGCGGTGGCTAAATCTGTTTCGCTTCCCCCTCCACGCAGAAGATCAGCTGTTTTGCACTCCGGAGGTCTAATTTGTCCCACAAGCCACAAACTGGCACTTGCGAGAAAAATCGGTATTCGTGCCATCTGATGACAGATAGACGCGGTGCTGTCAATGCACTAACGATCGGAAGATGGAAATTTCGGTTTATGCTAGGTTAGGTGCTGTGTTCACGCTGGTATATACCGACAACGACGATTAATAAACATTTACGAGTTTGCCGTGAAATATATGTAGATAGATAATACGTATTCTACTCGTCCGGTTTTGCAAAGAACAGATTTCTCGCCGAAATAATATATATTTTTTATAGAAATGGAATAACAAAAATAATAATAATCAGTTTTTTATATGTAATTGCAAAATAAAGATAATAATATATAATATATATATTACATATAGTATTATTATTATTAATAAACCAGAAACATGTGATGTAAATGTAAAACACGGCGTATTCGCTCAAATTTATTGAACAAACAGATTTTTAGAGCAAAAAGCAAAAGCTAGATCATTTCTATAAAAATTATTAAAAAACAGGAAATCTGCAGTGTTATTCATATTTAAAAAATTAACTTCTTACAAGTCCATTTTACATGGAAGAAGGTACTCGTAAATGTTTATTAATCGTCGTTGTCGGGATATACAAGCGTGAACACAGCACCTAACCTAGCATAAACCGAAATTTCCATCTTCCGATCGTTAGTGCATTGACAGCACCGAAGATGCGTCTATCTGTCATCAGATGGCACGAATACCGATTTTTCTCGCAAGCTGGTTGTGGTTTGTGGGACAAATTAGACCTCCGGAGTGCAAAACAGCTGGCCTTCTGCGTGGAGGGGGAAGCGAAACAGATTTAGCCTCCGCCGGCACGGAATCCAAATTGCTGGGTTTTAATTCTGACTCCTCGGAGGCGGAATCCAAATTCCATAATTAAGCTTCCGCCTCCTTACCTGGGTGATTCCGTCTCCAATTCGCTTCCAATTGGAATTTGTCTGCCATCCCTGCTTGAGACTAATAGAAAGATTGGCAATGGTAGGAAGTTACTTCTCCCTGAAGCCTAATTGCATCCTACGACTCGACTTACAGTTAACTATATTTACGATGTATCGTTGTAGAACTATATCGAACGGTATTTTAATGTAAAGTGAAACGTAAGAAATGGAAAGGGCGAAGGTAGAGGTAGGAAGAGAGAGGGGAATGAGAGGCGCAAAGGAGCGAAAGAAGTGAATTGATCAAATCTATCAACACGATCCATTCGATCGACGAAAGATATACATAAATCGTACGATATCTTCGCCCCTCGACTGCCATTCTCATCGAACTCCCTGTTTTTTTCTTATCCGTCGAAGCAAAAACAAGCATTCCCGATCGTTACTTCGCTTCTTCATTCGCATCTACGATAGAGAATAACGATCAAAAAGCGAGCCGAGTACTGGATAGCACAATAGAAGGCTTGCATGCAATAAAATGTTATTTACATGAAAAAAAATGAAGCGACCAAAACACCGAGCGGCAAGATTAATGTTCTCGTGACATATATTCTTTTTTGTCCCCATGTAGAGAGACTCGTAGACGAAGTTCCCCGTTACTTTTTAGAACGATCAATACAGGAAAGGATTTTTTCGTACTTTCCAGCTTTTTTTATTCCACTACCCTTTACCGTATGCGGGGGTTGAGCGCGAAGTTTCTGGTTGAATTTTATTGTTCACTTCTTTAATATCCGTTGAATTTCAGTTCGTTCTATGCGAAGCGTATAAAAGATCGTGGCGTATCTTTATGTTACAAACTTGGCGTCGTTTAAGCCCGTTTACCCAAAGATGCGATTGCTCCGAGCATCATTACCAGAATCGTGAGTAAATAAGTATTGTTGTTCGGGTCATTGGATAATCGAGGTTGCGCACTGCCAGGAACATTGGATTTTTTTACTTGTCATGAGAATCTCGAAAATTATTATTAGCTGTTTGACTGCGAAAGGCGTATTTAAACGCCACAAATTAAACGTGTATTTACAAAGGGCATATGTACATATGGTCGATTCCACGTCAAATCGCACACTTAAATTTTTCGAAATTCTGATTTTGAGATATGTTATAGAGGGAGGTGAGTCAAGCCACCCGATTTCTTTTTTTAAATTTTTTATTTTGGCTTTCGAGGAGTTATGAGACTGAAAAATGGGGACACTTTTTCTTCAAACATTTCCAGCTGCGGTCTGGTTTGCCGTAGAATAATTTGCTTTTTAAGTTCGATTCAGAAAAGATTGTAGTTTAACGAGAATTTTCAACCCAGTTCAAAAATTTTATTTTTCAACGCATAATTCATAAAAATAAAAAATAATCGTTAATTTGACAGTCTGGGTCCTCACCGAAAATAATGAAAAAATTATATCCTTGTAGCGCGTTTCGAGAGGAACAGTTTGCGAAAAAAGGCAGTCCCGAGCACGCAGGAACTTCGGAGTAATTGAAGAAAACAAAACGTTGTCTCGAAACGCGCTACAAGGATATCATTTTTTCATGATTTTCGGTGAGGACCCAGACAGTCAAATTAAGGATTATTTCTTATTTTTATGAATTATGCGATGAAAAATAAACTTTTTGAAATGGGTTGAAAATTCTCGTTAAACTACAATCTTTTCTGAATCGAACTTAAAAAAGCAAATTATTCTGCGGCAAACCAGTCCGCGCCTAGAACTGTTTGAAGAAAAAGTGTACCAATTTTTAAAAGTCTCATAACTCCTCGAAAGCCAAAATAAAAAATTAAAAAAAAATCGGGTGGCTTGTCTCACCTCCCTCTATAACATGTCTCAAAATCAGAATTTCGAAGAATTTAAGGGTGCGATTTGACGTGGAATCCACCATATATATGCTGCCGAATGTTGATCGTCGTTTATGAACGTACACGTGCGGCCATTGAAATATACTAACAATAAGTGTATCTTTTTTAGAAAATGTACGATGCGCAGCAACGATTAAAACAAACGAATATTTAAATATTTGAATTAAAAGCGATCGATGAGACGCATTAAAGAAGTGAATTCATTTTCAATGAATTCAACAATTGAACTAGAAAGTAACGTCCCGCCAATTCGAATAAACAGGTATCCATTTATTCGGATAATTGTGAATCGAATAACGCGCATTCTTACTCAGATTATCTGGTCGAATATGATATTCAGATTTTACAAATATCTGTATAATATGGAATTTTGTATTCAAAGTCTCATTCTTTTTTCGTTGTTACTCTCGCTTGTCGATTAATTTTTGTCAGTATTGGCCGAATATGTATTTTAGTTAAATCAGATATAAATTTTTAGTATTCCGACATTCGTATATAAAAATACTAAAAAGTTTGGAGAACTTACCCATACTATGAGGAACGCGGCAGTAATGCCGCAGTGAATTACAAGCGTGTTACGTTCGCGGTACAGGTGTGCCATTTTAGAGATATACATATTCGCGAAGCGTATCCACCGCGTGCTATCGCGTGCCAGTCAAACGCGTTGCGCGTTACAAAGGTGTTCACACTGGGAACAGCTGGGAACTTCCCAATTTGACGCATGCCGCGGTACACGAAAACTGAGCTCGCAGACAAAGAGTTAAAAACAAATATACCTTCTCTTTCGAACGAAAGGAATCCTGAAGCTTCTCAAACGATCGTCGTGTTCTCACCTAACGATCCGTCAGGGAAGATCGGTATAAATACAAAACTCTTTCTCAGCCCCTAAACCAACCGACTCTTCTTAATTTCTCTCCTTAACAAAGTCTCGTGTCTAACAAACATCGCGTACTAATTCTGCATTGCGCTTATTTCTCGTATTTATCTCCCCTACAGCCTCAGAGATCTTCATCTAGTGATTTCTTTCAGATCTAAAAGCGAAACTACCGAAAGCAGCGAAACTGTGCACGAGGAGGGCGAGTCTGCGATCTAAAATTGAAACGCGATGAGATCGCGTTAAGACCCCGAAACAAAAACCGAATATATATATATATATATATTTAAAAAATATACATATATACATATATATATATATTTTTTATCCTTTACACGTTTTAAAGAAGCGAAACTATTTATTCGATACACTGAATGCTTAACAGAGAGAACAATAAATCAATTTGTTTGGTACAGACTGCAAGTACTTGATTAAAATTTTTAATTCCTGAATAGCGAAGAGGAGAAAATTCTTTCGCGATTTCTCCTTTCCCAGCCATCGGTTCTTCCTTTTTCTTATTTCTCAACAAACACGCTCGATAGAAACAGTTCGACATATCGGGGAATATTAGATACATTTAAAACATGGGATGCAGGAAGTATAATAAAAAAAAAATGTACGCAATGTGTATATAAAAATGTAACCTAATTTATTTCTGTCCTTCGTACGGGAAACCCCGGTAATAAAATGCGTGGGAATGCGCATATCGATTAATATTGCGCGTATCGGATATCAAAGATCCCGTTCCTTTATCATCTCAGTACACTTCACGCTTATCCGTGGGAGTACTTTGCAATTCGTACAGTAGTGTTCCCGTTGCTTCTACAATTATGTTTTGCTCCGAGTATTTGGCATCCACGGTGACGACGCGTCTTTATTTTGGAAATTCACCAACAAGGTTTAGGAAAATACGATTCGCGTTTTAATCTTCCGTACTATAGTTATAAGTACATTATAAGTACACTATTGGACTTAACAGCGATCCCAGAGTCCTTATCTCCCGCTGCGACGCACTTGTTCGAGACCTATTGACACAAGCTGGCAGCCTGTGGATTTCGGTAGGCCTCGCACATCGTTTATTTTTCCACGGTCGCACTTCGAAGACGACGCAGGGCAGGCCTATGGACGACTATACAGTCCGCAAAAATCCGACTTCGCCGAGTAAGACCTTCTCTCTTCCTCCCTCTCTCCCTCGCAGTCACTCCGGGTAAGAGCACATCGACGAGGGCCTGCGTGGTTGTATTCCGACTACCACCACTCTATACTCGGTGAGGGTATCGATGGCAGGCCTCGCTTATACGCCTTTTCTTTCCTTCCTTAAAGATAGAGTAAATTACGAATTAATTATTTAAGTCTGTTAAAATTGATTCAAATCTTGTCACCTACTTTCTCAAAAATTGTTTCAAATCAAGAGACAAGGTCTTGCCTCAGGCCAAGTACAAGTACATGCACTACCTCAATCAAAAGTGTGTCAAATTTATGTGCGCAACGCTCTAAATCGGCAAGTTTAGCAACAACTGTTACACGTGACTCTGTTTGAGGAAATGCGGTGTTTTTAGTTCTGCGCACATCTACATACGTTAACGAGGCGTATATCGGGCAAGCACATATTTTGAAACGTAAGCGTGTTTTCTTTTTCTAATCGCGTTTACGTTCGAAATGACGCAATTCCTGCCATCGAAGTCGTGTGAGTTTCTGCGCCGTCGGTATCTCAAGCAAAATACAATGATCCAGAATCTCGAAGAAGCTGCGATTCTGTAGCCGATAGCGGAAGGATCCATTAATTCGCAAAAATGACGTAAGTATCGTTCTCTTCTAATTGCAAACCGTTTCGTGCGATGCGACGTGAAAATCGATGTTTTTCATGAAGTACAGAGTCGTTGCTCGTGTGCAATGTCGAAAGATGCGCACGACAGGAATGATCAATCTTTCTGGTTTACCAGGTCAGTTATCACCTGCCACGGAACGTCACTGTACGATTAGCGTGCTCCCGTTTGACGTCATTATTCCATATAAATGCTGGAAGGACGCTTTCGTGGACCATAATCTCTTTGCAGTGCTATCCACGCGGATCACTGTTCGCAGAATTCTGAGTTTTTACAAATTTTCATTTCTTCGTTCGAACCGTTTTTGGTTACGAAGCCGTCGGGATAGTTGCGATAGATCCTCCGTTCGAAATCTTTCGTCCACTTGACAAATTTGAATTTTGTTGGTCAATTTGAAGAGAGAAACCAGCCGAATTATCAAAATGGTAAGGAAACGTTTGAAAATACTTTTTAATCATTTTCATAAAGGGAGAGTTTCAAATTTTGGTTATGTTTGTTCGGAATACTGTTGCGGAAATTTAAATCAACCGTAAAATCGTACGTATATTTGTTTCGTTTCTCAGTGTATCAATTTTCCGATCTGTGATCGCGAAATTAATCCTACATCGATCAAAATCAGAATTGGCTGACACGTCGAGTACTTTCATATCTCTAACTGTAGTGACACGCATAGCGGGTGCGGAGTGATTTTGGAGCGGGTCCCGCCAAACCTGTATATTCAAATGGGTTGTGGCACACACAGCGGGCGAAAAGCGGGGCGTTTTTATGGCCCGCTCCGTGCCTGCAGACTCGCCAACATGTCGCGGGAAAACGCTGGGCCGAGCGAGTCGCTAGTTGGATGAACGGTTTTCTGTCCACAGAAGTAAAACTACCTAAATTAAATAATAATTTTTATAATGAAGTCAGTTGCCATTAAATTAACTTGAGATACGCTCGCTACGGGGGATGGGACACCTCGCCGCCGGGGACACCTCGCCGCCAGGCCATCTTGCCGCGGGGCCATCTCGCCGCCAAAATTAATGCAGCGTGAATTGCACGTTGCGTTGGCCGTATCACTTTAACGCCCGAATGTTAATGCATAATTGACACAGAAATACCGCGCTTATTGAAACATCCTTCCGAATAAATTGTGAATAACAAATTTATGTTTTTAGGAAAATTGAAATGTCTATGCAGAAAATCATTTGATTTATACATAGTTAAGTAATATCTTCATTATCATTAGGTTTACATCTCTTACAATTTATGTGTTGGTAGAATGATATTATATAATATCTCGCTTTATTTATATATGGTCGATCCACGCTAAATCGCATATTTAAAATCTTCAAAATTCTAACTTTGAGATATATCTATTTAACTATATGTTAAGGAGAAAAGAGAGTTAAGCCACTTGAACTTCTTAAAAATTCTTTAGCCTCAAATTCGTTTATGCGATTTGGCGTGGATCGACCGTATATAAACAAAGCGAGATATTATATAATATCATTCTACCAACACATAAATTATAAGAAATGTAAACCTAATGATAAAGAACATATTACTTAACTATGTATAAACCAAATGACTTTCTGCATAAACATTTCAATTTTTCTAAAAACATAAATTTGTTATTCGCAATTTATCCGAACGGATGTTTCAATAAGCGCGGTATTTCTGTGCCAATTATGCATTAACATTCGGGCGTTAAGGTGATACGGCCAACGTGCAATTCACGCTGTATTAATTTTGGCGGCGAGACGGCCCGGCGGCGAGATGGCCTGGCGGCGAGATGGCCTGGCGGGGAAACGGCCGGCGGCGAGGTGTCCCGGCGGCGAGATGGCCTGGCGGCGAGGTGTCCTAGACCCCTCGCTACGAGGGGCATCCCCACCAAATCCGCTCTCGACTCGCTCTCCCTTTACACCCGCTATGGGTGTCCCAGCACTAATATGTCGCTAACAATGTAAATATAAGTGTATTTGAATGGCGGAATATTAAAAAAAAAACGTGTTCTATATTTCCCTTTGTATATTAATAAAAAACAACAGTAGTAATATGAAAAAAATAAAAAATCTTCAAAATAAACTTCCCATCAAATGACAATTGGCTAACTAAAACCGTGGCCTGAACAATTTAATTTTTCCTTTCAGACGCCCATCAAGATCACCTTCCTCTTTACCATCATCGGTTACAGCGTCGCTTCTACGATCAGATCGGTAAATTATTCCGGTTTCATTATCGGAATACCGATCTTCGCGGAGGAACCGACCGATCTCGAGATCAAACACGAGGACGACTTATCTCCGATAGTTTATCCCCTGATTCTCAACGAACAGACCAACCAGGTAGCCTCCGGCCACCAAGCGGAAAAGCGCAGCGCCGAAGAATCCGATTTGGACGACCTTGAAACTGCCGCTGGTACCAATGCCCTTCGACCGTTGTTCGTCTATCGACAGCAAGTCGCGTACCGGCAACGAGTTCGAGACGCGATTCGCCGTGGAAATCGTTTCTGATCGTGAGTCATCGATGACTCGATTCAACGCCGACAAACCTTACGCAAGGAACTATCGGTAATTCGAAGAGTAACTAAACCTATACAGAGGCGGATATTCGCTTTCCTCCTCGCGAGGATGACGCGAACTTCCGACGTTATCATCCGCGACATGCGGGAACATTCTTTTCGATCGTCACATCGAATCGACCCGGGGCGAAGACGGTGAGCGGAAAGATGGAAGATTATATTTCGTGGATCCGGGAGGGAATCTGAAATTCGAAACTGAACTACACTGAACTTGCCGCGTGCCGGTGGGCTCGCGCGGTGATCTCGACCACCGCGCGCCGCCGCGGTAATATTTTTCTGCCAATTTATATGAGGGACACCGCACTAGGGCGCGTGCCGCCGCGGTTTTATTCGCAAAAAGAACATTCTGCCAATAGATTTCAACGTAAAACATTAGTTTTTGGGATAGAAAATCATCCGTCATTATGAAACATGAAGGTGAACGAGTACATACAGTGATCGAATCCTATACATTAATTTTTAAATATTCTTTTCTTAAATTTTATTTCCGGCATCTTTGTATTCAACGTTTGCGGCATCTTTTCTTCGTCAAATCATGTAAGCGGCAAATGGTCACAGCACCGTTCACTAACGCTGAGGAGAAGACAGTTTTGAATTTAAAATCATCGGAAAATTACGAGTATCTATGACAAAGGAAGACAATAATATTTATAACGCTGATAACGAAACGATAGGAGTGATAGGAGAATAATGTTGACATGTCCGTACGGACTACGAACAATGAATAGAAATAATTTGACGGTCGACGGATAAGAAGAAAGTTTATAGGCATCGAATAATAATTATTAATTAAGCAACGTGAATTATTCAATTAACTCTTGTTAACGAACGTTTATTTGCCGGTTACCGGGCCGTTGTGACACGGATGTCCTTTGTTTTCTACAAGGTAAAACAAGGAGATCCGTGTTGTACCGGCCCGGTAACAGGTAAATAAACGTTCGTTAACAAGAGCCCTAACGCGTATCACTGTTATCGCGTTATTTATAATATTGGTATTATCTATGATACAGAACGGCGTAACCGGATCTTCGGCTGGTTTTCGTAGATATTGAAAAAACGTAAGGTATTATACGGCATACAAATGTTTTTAAATTAGCATTTTCGTAGGCAAACCATTTTTTTTTAATTTTATCCGGTCGTCGCCATAAATTAACGCTAATGCGAACGAAAATTATTATTCAAGAAGGAAGCAGAAGGATCTGCTTTGAGATGTATCGTATCACTTGGCAAGCTCTTAAGCGAACGAGAATAAATGGTGTACCTGCTAATTCGAGTTGTAAACAGTGATTTTGGTTTAAGGGGCCATCTACCTGTGAATGGGTAAAGAAAACGAATTTTTTTACATTTTCATAAAGTATAACGCCTAAGGAATCTATTCCCAAAGTTTTATGCTTCGATTCCAAAAATTGACAAAGTTACAACATTTCGAAGTATGAAAAGGAATGTGGATCAATTTTGAAATAAAAAACTATGATATTGTTATTTTATAAACATGGTTTCGTTAGAGACGCGAGTCAGTAGGATGTGGAATATCCTGTTCAAATTCCAGAGCAATCCATCGTATACTTGACATTTTAGACCCGCCACGCTGAGTGAACAAATTTGTATAAAAAATTTGTAGAAATTTTCTCGGCGCATGCACCCAGGGGGTGGACAGTCCCGTCTTGTAGGACCGACGACACTCGCCATACACGCCATCTGCATAATCGGCGGGGCGGCGTTAAATCCAAAATGGCGGAACGAAGCGTGATACCCATCATACACACACACACACACACAGAGAGAGAGAGTTATCGAATGATGTATTTCAGACATGGGCAACAGCGGCTCTTAGAGCCGCTACAGTTTCGGCGGCTCGAACTTCTCCTCCAGTGGGTACCCCCACCAGCGATCCTCTCGCGCGACGGCTTCTGCAAGTAAGTCTATAGTAACTCTATACGGTACGGGTATATGTATTGCTATCCTTCTCTCCGTTCCGTTCACGCGCCGGAAGTGGGGACAGCGAAATCAGCGGAGGAGAAGTTGGGAGCCGATGTTGCCCATGCCTGATGTATTTGATCGAATGAAAGGCATCCTATGAAAAAGGCAGGGCAAAGAAGTGACCGGGTTTTAACTATCACTCAAAACACATGTTGTACTTTAAAAAAATCCTTTTTTTGTTTATTTCCTGGTAGCTTTTATAATAGCAATATTATCTGTACGTTATTTACTATAATATGTATAATGTAACTTGCATCAAATCATATACGCAACACATACGATATAGCCAGCATACTCTTCGTTTCCTTCAAATTGGTCATGTAGCCTTACAAATTCTTCGTGTTGTCTCACAACCAGATTATCCGGTTTTTAGAATTCCAGTAATGTAGTTTTTGTGGGTACAGTTAATGTCACTTTCTCCTTCTTGCCAAGTGCATCTGATATATCCACTTACAAAGACTTGTCAGATCAATGTACATTATCAGCATGAACTGCCTGTTAATAACAAGTTATCGTAGGATATAGTCGTCGTGCAAAAACTCCAGGTTGAAATAATGAATTTGAACAAATCATCAGGACAATCTGTTAGTGCATTTTGTGCAGAATTTAATTGCAATTGTAAAAAGATCAAATAAATACCTTTTTCTCTCGGAAATTTATGCGACAGAATTGAACTCCCTGATGGCCATTCAAGCACACAAGTCGTCACTGCAATAATATTAACAACATTAATCATTCATACTTCGATCTCGGATTTTTGTATCACGTGTTTCTAATGCTTCATATAATTACTTGTGATTATGTAGCATTAAAAATTAATCTCACTCGCAATCCTCGCAATCAACAACCAACACTATATAACCTCTATAACGACGCTGACAACAGTAGAAAATGGCGGTCGAAAATCCCGCTTGGCTTGGTGGATTGCGTAGCCGCAATGTGACGTCACGCGGGGCACTTGCACGCCATCTGATTAGTCGGTCTGGGTGTAAACGGAGTTTGAAACGTCGTCGTTTTCAGGTCCGCTGTCCACCCCCTGCTCCTGACGTATCCTCACTGACTCACGTATTTTCCAATGTCCAGTCCGCCATCTTTTGACCGAAATTTCCCTGGTGCTTCCCCTTCATACCTTCCATTTCACTTACCTAGAAACCTAGCTTTCCTAATTTCCATAGTTGCTTCCCCCCGTCAAAGCCATTCTGAGCTCCACTCATAATCAGTCAGTAAAGATCCACATTTTGTGAAAACGTGCAATACTACGTGTGAGACAGAGTTGTCAGGATATCTTCAGAATTATTGTATTGTAGTTACCGGATAATTTTAAGAGGGAAGTAACATCGCGTTTTGTAGTTAATAAAGTTCGTAAGTTTTATTAACACCCAAGCGTTGAATTAATGTGATAAAATAAGAAACACGTTAATGTATTATTTTTGCCACATTTGTGTACCGATGAATACCAAATATAAACCGTTGAATATAAACCGTTATGACTTACCAAAACGGCTATATCATCAGTAAGCGACATTGGAATCAAGCGATATTAGACATTTTCAATTTCAAACTCGTCACGTTCTTGCCGAGTACCGGTGAGTTGATCCCGCGGAACTTCTATCCGAACGATCGAAGGATCATTTCAGCGGAAGAGGTTGGAAAACGTTGAATTTCCCACTACTCCCCGCAACGTCTCGATGAAAACTCCACAAACTGATTGGACAATCAGATATACATTTTTATACGATTCGTACGTGGCACATTCACGTTCGAATAACATCTCCATTCCATTTCAGGTTTCATTGGTTTCTCGTGCTTCCTCATACAAAGCAAATATTAAGCAGCTACTTTCGCGGGACGCACTTGCGATTCTTTCCACGAGTTTCTAACACGCCTAACCGTAAATTTCGCCTGGGCGAGATCGAAGGGGTAAACGACTTCCTTTGACGCGGAACTCTTTAGCGTCGTAAATTAGTGTCTGCGGTTCAACGAGGGGTCCAAGGCAGATATATTCCGGAGGTGGAGCGAACCGAAGTGCATTCGATGGGTATTCACCGTGCGTTTGCATGCGCATGTACACGAGGAATGCGTCCCCTTCTCCCACGCGACTGCTTATTGTTCGACCACTGGGTACGGTTCGACTCATCGGCGATTTGCATCGTTTCGATTCGTTGCGGAAATCTCACCGTTCGTTCGTAACGAAATAGAAACGTTGCCGAAGATGATCAATTGAATTGATCTAATCCTTGACATACAAAGATTGTATGTCAGCTTTCTAGGAATTCAGAACATTGCACTTTAGTTTATGTTGGTCCCCGTTCACGATTAGTTCTACAGCTCCTATAATTTATTTAAGATGCTCGTTTAAAAGTGCAGATTCTTGGATTCTGAATCAGAATGTCCTGTTCTCAGCCCTGGAATTTGTGTAAATATTAATAAGTCACGGGTACAGAGTTTACCGAAATATGTTTGAGGAAGTCCAGATTTTTTAATTCTTGCCGCGGTTGTTCTATGCGCATTTCTCGAAATTGCAAGACTACTAATGGAAAGTTCGAAATGTTCAAATATTGAAATCGGCGTAGATAAACCTCGAAGAGTTCAAGGGTGCTCCCCTGTCCAACGAGGGTCGACGCATGGAGTCCTGTTTTATCCCTTCAGAATTCTTGAACGCCAGCTCATCGAGATTCATTGCCATGTTGATGTTATATTGGGCGTGAGCGTGCATTGATTCAAATGAGAGCATTGAAAGTCAACATTCTGAGCGCTTACGAGGTTTTTCAATTTCTAACTCCAACTGTTCCGCAAAATAAAACACAATTAGAATAATCTTTTAGCGCCTTAAGGGGGAGGGTATGGTCTACTCGGTGAAAAAATGACACTTTTTCAAACATTTTTTTACAAGGTACGGGCAATGTATTGTAAATTGAATGATTACAGTATGTAGAATAGCATTTCAAGAATATTTTCTGATAATTTCAGCAGAAAATATTAAAAACTAAGCCGTTTGCAGTAAATCTCCTGAAACGTCTCCAAAAAAAGTTGTTTTTGAGTTGACGGTTCTAACTCATCACTCGATCATTTGAAACCAAAAAATCAAATTGACCTAATTTGTTTATGAGTTTCCCCAGCTAACGCTGCCGAGTTTTTTTGAAATTTGTTGTTATTTTTTATTATACGATAACAAATTTGCCAATTTGTTAAGCGGAAAAAGCAAAAAAAATCGTGTTTTTGACTTTCTGGTGTTACCAAAAATCGAAAAATCAATAAAAAAAAACTCGACAGCGTTATCTGGGGAAACTCATAAACTAATAAAATCAATTTGATTTTTTTTTTCAAATGATCGAGTGATGAGTTAGAACCGTCGTCGCAAAGACAACTTTTTTCGGAGACGTCTCCGGAGATTTGCTGCCAACGGCTTAGTTTTTAATATTTTCCGCTGAAAGTTTCAGAAAATATTCTTGAAATGTTATTCTACACTACTGTAATCATTCAATTTAAAATACATTGTCCGCATCTTGTAAAAAAAATGTTTGAAAGTGTCTTTTTTTCACCGAGTAGACCATAACCCCCCGCCTTTTAACATACTTTCTCGAGGCAGTGTTAATTGAGAACCGCTATTCACCATCGGAGTTTAAGTAGAATGATGATCAAGGTCGGACATTGATCTGTGCCTCCTTGATTTCTATTCATTTTAATCGTTATCGGAAACCGGTTGCGAAGACCACAGATCGAGAATCGAAATAAGGGGGTTGCGCCCAAATAAGCGAGGAGAAGCATAAATGAACAAACTCGAATTGATACTAAAATCGCTGTGCGCAGGGTACTGAGAGATGAACTATAATCATCGAGGAAAATTCTTTGCCTCCGGTCGATTAACGACAAACCTTCGAACGCCAATGACGGCAGTAGTTCTTTTCTTGTGTCATCGTTAGAAATAACGCGTGCACCCATGGAATGGTATCATCGATGGAACTGTAATTCCACTCTTTCCCAGCGTCACCGATAGAAATGGAATTGAACACTCCACCTGTCGTCCTCGCGTCTCTTTTTTCAGTTGCAATCCCATTCAGAAATCTTCCGTCATTGACAAGAGCCGTCAGCATTAAATCATTCGTGACAATCTAAATTTATCTATGAAGCGCGAGCTAAGAATAGAGAATCCTCTCAACGTTCAACATCGAAACCCACTTTTTTATCGTTCATTCAAATTTCCTTTTTCTCTCATTTATTTCTCCCACGTGCGTAACAGCGGTTAACGTTATTCGCCCCGTCAACAAAGCCGCAAAATTGACAAATAAACGGAACGAATACCACTGAATGAGCGATGCGCCGTGTCGAGGCGCGTGAAGAACAGATAACACGGCGGCGGTGCTTCACGTCGCTTTTTTTAAAGGACCAACGTATTCAAAGGACGTCCACCATTCAAAATGGAATGTTACTCCCGGTCGCCTCTCGCGCTTCTTTTGTATCCCCGACTTTAGACCATTTCGAGGGACCGGTTTTATCCGCAGATATTCGCAAACCTGGCGGCATTTTTTCTCCCCACTACACCTCTTCCCCCTCCCCGTCCTTTCTCTCTCTCGCAGGATCGAACGCTAATGACGAGAATGAGAATGGGGTCCGAGGCTAAAGAGAACGGTGTGCTGGGAAGTTTCTTTGAAGTTGAATGAAAGAAATGTTATTTATATTGAGGCGTGCGTAGGTGATGCATCTCATTACATTGGAGGAAACGATCACGGATGAATAAACCGCTCGAGTGGCGGGCAGGATAGGCGGAGGGAAAGGCGACGACGGGAGAATTTGCGAGTCGTGAAAATGTTTCGCAAGTGATCGAGTCGCGGCGACACGCGACAGTCGAGTTCTACAGGCGTATATGGGAGACACCGCACTAGGCGATTCCCTGTCGCGTGCCGCCGCGATTTTACACGGAAAAACAACCATTCTGGCAATGGATTTCGACGTAAAACATTAGTTTTTGCGCTAGAAAGTCGTTCATCGTTATGTAACATGAAAGTGAACAGTACACTGATCGAATCTTGCGAATTAACTAAAAAAAATTTTTTCTAGAATTTTTTTTTGTATCTTTGTATTCGACGTTTACGGCGTTTTTCGTCGTCAATTCATGTAAGTGCAAGTATATAATCCAAATTTTAATTCAGAATTTGTGTTTGACCCACACACTTAAAGCTTAAAACTTTAATAATAAACAAATGGATAAGCGTATCGAAAAAATCCTATGCTACAAGATAGATTATCTTATAAAGAAGGTGTGTACCAATTTTGAAGTAAATCGGACCAGTGGTTTCCGAGATTTTTGTTCCGCCAGCGTAAAAAACGTTGTTTCGTGAAAAACGCAAAAGAAGTTCAGTTTAGTCGCGCGACAAAAGCTGTGCGGTGCTCCGTTCAAACCACTGGAACTCCGTCAATTTTTGGAATTATCGTTTGCAACTTGGCTTAAGGCAGGCATGGGCAACATCGGCTCCCAACTTCCCCTCCGCTGATTTCGCTGCCCCCACTTCCGGCGCGTGAACGGAACGGAGAGAAGGATAGCAATACATATACCCGTACCGTAGGGACTCACTCGCACGAGCCATCGCGCGAGAGGATCGCTGGTGGGGGTAGCCACTGGAGGGGAAGTTCGAGCCGCCGAAACTGTAGCGGCTCTAAGAGCCGCTGTTGCCCATGCCTGGCTTAAGGGGAATCCGGAGTACCTAATGTTTTTAAACGGGCATTACATCTGTAACGTCAGAAGCGAGAAAAATTCTGAAAAATAAGCGTTTCGTACTAATCACTTAATTGTTTAATAAAACAACGTTTCGTTCCACGTATTTACCGCGTTTGCTGTTGCTTAATCTCAACTATTTTTCCTTTGTGAGCGCGTACACGATAAATCTAGGAATGCACTCGTAACACGCGTTGAAATGCCACGCCATAACCCTCGGAAGATTTCCAAGCACGTGGCGTCGGTAACATTCCATTATCCCACGCAAATAATCCGCGGTTCCTAAAATAGAGCGAATCCAATTACGTAGGAGTAAAGTGGCACTACGTTCGCACCGGAATATTCGCTTTGATGTCAAAAAGCGTTGTCAGCAGTAAACGTATCGAAAAATGAATATCTAAAAAAAGGGGGGTGACGAGAACATCGTTCGGTTGAGCACCGTTCGGTAGAAAAAAAAGAACAACTGGAGGAAGAAATGCAAAGCAGTTAGGAATCGCTCGAGGTAAACGTCAACCAGCTAGCGTGACCGATTCCCCACCATCTTCCACCCTTTTTCCTACTGTTACGACTTCCTTCGTCGGGTCTCCTTCTGAAACACCGGACTATACGAAACTGAGGGAGCAGTGGTGCTCAGATCTAAAAAAAAAAGTTTTAACTGCCCCAATGACATTTTCAAGTATTCGCGAGATACTATGAGGTTGTTATAAAAGTTTCAACATTCTACTTAATGTTTTCATTAGAAATGATTTAGTTTTCTCGATCATTTTCAGCGGTACGCGGTTAAACTTAAAATATAAATGAATATGTTTGTACAGTTTGATAGAACCCTTTAGACACATTTTTCATAGAATTGAGAATAAGTGTAATTATGCAATCATTGTGTCCCAAAACGAATATAATTCTTGTCTTTTTTGACATAAAAAATATGTATACATTGTATACATATATACATATTTCTAAATATAAGTTTTAGTTTTTGGATAAAATTCGAATATTTTTCTACATCTACCTCTACATTCCACGTAGAAATTCCAAGTCCACCTCAAACCCAATGGTCTCAATTCTGCTGTTCAAAAAATCGCCAAAATAAATTTTAAATAAACACAATTTCAAACTATCAATAGCTACGTTAACTAACATTGAGTCGAATGTCAAGATTATTCACAGAAATCATGAACATCATAAAGAATCGGATAATCATTATCTTTTCGAAACATTTAATTACAGTTACAAATGCCTATCATTGACTTACCTCGCCACATTATTACTCACATTTGACAAATGATTAGCGACTCTGCACAGACTTATTAAAATCACCTTCGTACGGAGAAAACCTTTGTTTACCGCGTAAAATCCTTTCCCCGACGTCATCACCTGCGGCAGAATTCCCCTGGTTCGAGGCTCCCGGACACCTGGTGTCTCGACTGCGACAAAGACTTTGGTGGGGCCTCCTCAGGCCTCGTTCGGACACGCGAACGAGACTTCAGTTGTCATCGCGACACCGGAGAAGCAACGTTGCGCTGCGTTCGGCTGCTAGTTTGAAATTCGCGTTCGTCCCTCGGTACCGATCTGCGTGGAGAACGGTAGCGTGAGTTTTCAGCGTGTTATCGATTCTTGTTAAAGCGGATACGTTAGTGCCTAGTTCCACGTGCTTCGTATCTACCTATATTGGTCAAAATACTGAATTTGGAGTTCCTTCGATTGGTGAGCAAAGAATGAGTTTTAGAAATCATCGTTTAATTGGAATCGACGAAATTCGGAAAGGTAAACCCACTTACGTGATCGGAGGAATGTATCAGAATGGGATCGTGCGAACGTTCGCGCATACGAATCGAGACAGCTGCACAATGTAATTAAAACACATTTGGCTCTGGCGATAACGTATCCATGGCACAATAATAAAATCGACTTCACGATCGCGGAAAGAATTTTACGAACTTTAAGAATCGCGCCCAGGGTGATCGGAAAGTTTGTACACGCATAAGATTTGATTATAATTAATCGAGAATAGAAGTTAAATAGAATTAAATAGAAATTAAAGAAATGAAACGAAGAAATAAAATAGCGTTTCAAATATTTTGAAATCAACAAAATTGTTACGAAGATATCAATATCATCATAAAAAAGAAAGACTGCAGAAATTATTGGGAACTGTACTTGTAAAATTAGGTCAGTATTAAATTCATATTATCAAAAAATATTTGCATGAAATATCCTAGATAACTGAACAAATGAATCTGTTGAATGCACGTATCGCAGAGAATGGCGTAACGCAAAAGTTGTAAATTCTCAATGTTTACCATTTGGGCGATCCAGACAGCAATGTTCTTTTATTCGCATGAGTGGCGCAACTAAGATTCGAGTAATACCTGTCAAAAAGCAGGTGTCATGAGCCGTACAGGCATTATTTCAATTAAACTCCCAGGGATGGTGCGCATTTGAAACGATCCCTTATCTCCGGAATGCAAAGGCACCAATACTCCGCATAAGGCATTACCACTTCGTTTAGTTAAAACGAGGGAGCGCCGAGTTGATAACCGAAAACGTGAGTGGAAAAGGGATAAAAGATTCCAGCTTTGATAATATTCCCATCGTGAAAAATCTCAGGGAACAAATCTAGATCATGCACATCTCCGGATCTCCAAACTATTTCCAAAGCAAGCAAACACATGTGGTTCCTTCTGAAATAATTTTCAGTAGAATTTTTCCTCCTCCACTGACACGTACAATTGATCGCGACGCATAACTTGATTTTCTTACACGCTAATTGAAAACAATGCTCGCGCGTACCCATTAATATCAATCGCATATTCGATTATTATCAGTTCTATGCGGTATCATAATCAGGCTCCAATTGGAATGTCTTCCCTTTACAAAGCGTTCAATGAAAGACGTGAATGAATTTGGCGAATCGTAAAACGTGCCGCGAAAGACGAGGTCATTATTTCAGTGACGATAAGTTTGCATGTACCCTGGGTACGGTTTGTAACTGAAGAATTTAATTAGGACAATCGGGGGACGCACGTGCCAAACGTTTCGCTTCTGGATCTCGTAACGCGATTATTTCAGATTTCTGGTCACTCGTATCGTGTTTTGAATAACCCGTTTGTTATTTTGTATTTTTTATACATCGTTTACAACGATTTGTTATTAGACAAACAAAATGTTTCGGGAAGGAACGATCAACGATGTTTCCGAATTTGACTCGTAAAAACGTTCGCCGGCGCAAGTGAATTTTTCTTATAAAAATGTATGGATAAATGCGAGAACGTCGGTTGCAAGATTAGTCATCGCAGATACGTTACTTTATGTTGTGGCAGGAGGGGTATGTAAAGATAAGTGCAACGGTTAATACATATAATAGAGCTCCCACGTGTTGCTTGGTTGCAGCCATACTCCCCGACGTCCCCGCTTGGGTGTATGCAGCGCCACCACGCTTAGCTCTTAGGCTACGTTTACACATCACTTTATTGTAATTATAATTAGAAAACGCTTGTACGCGCAGTAGGTGGCGTATGCGCGCAGTTGAATTTTTATGGCACGGCTGTTAAATGAAATAGGATGAAATTATACGTTCGTCCAGATGTCTGTGGATATTCTTACTATTTTACTTCGCCGCCAGACACCTTCGAGTTTAACGAACATGAACATTTATGAAAATGAATATTTCGTCGCAACTCTTAGCAAAAAGTTAAAAGGATTTGCAACAGGAATTCCTGTTGTTTACTTTCGTACTACTCGAGCTATCGACTATTGTTTCTTCTCTATTGTACTTTTTCATCCTGGAAATTGCTAAGAAATAACGCGCTGAATAGCACTTGGGACTGTCGAACATTATTTCTCCTGTATTTTGTTTCCTTACGACGGAAATTGGCAAGATTGGCTGTCAAATATTGTATCTCCTCTATTTTACTCTTTTACCATGGGAATTGCCATGAAACAACTAACGCAATGGCACGTTGAGTTGTGGAATATTATTTTCATATACTCTGCTTCGTGACTAGAATTGCCAAGAAATGATTCGCGCAATTCTAAATTGGTCTGCGGAATATCGTATCCCTTCTATATTACGTATACATACATATACCACAGGAATTACTAAGAAATAACTTGTGCAATTCCACGTTGTGCTATCAACTATCGTATCTCTTATTTTATTTTTCTACAACGGGAATTGCCATGGAACGACTTGCACAATGCCACATTGTGTTGTCATATATTATTATTCTGTATTTAAATATTTCCCCGCGCGCACTGTACATACATCCAGTTAACAAACTAATTCGCTGAATCGGTACAACGTAATCGTTCCATCGTGAATGTTAATGCAATTACTAAGCAATGGCCAGCTTGCCCCAGTTGTTTAATGTAACGTCATGTATGACTGCAATTCAAATATTTTTCGAATGTCCTCAGATGAATCGACTGTGCTTCTCGCAATTGTACGCTCGAATTTGCACGAACGCGTTTGTTTAAATAACGCTGTGCCGTGGCAGTCTGGACTTTCTTTGCTAATAACCTTTTATTAATCACCGCGCAACGAACGATAAACGACGGTAGCCAACTATGTCGCGTCTCTTTGACACCCTTTACGTAATGTAATAAATTTCCCATCCTCTTACATAGTTGGCAAGAAGACTCGCTTTGGCAGACCGATTTGCGGTGCAGCGTAAAGTGCAAATAGAACGTCGCGTATTTATTCAGTCTTCTATAATTATGCGAACGATGATAGAGAGGTTCTTTTGACGAATGTATTGGGACAAAGAGCGTAAGGGGCTGGGCGGAAAAGAAAGAATAGCAGTGGGAATGGAAAACCGTTTGATGCGATAATGCGAAAAATCATAAAACAGATAATTATTTATTAGTTTGTATTACGATAGACGGAGATTTACTTATAGATTCACTGAAATAAATATCGCGGTTACGCTTACCGTGTCCGGGTAGCAATGATTTTTACCTATCTCAGAGTCAGGTTTACCGTGTCAGCACGAGTCTCTTACGTTAAAACTGTAAATTTAATTGCGATTGAGATTTCGACGCTGCTCTGTAGTCATTAATAATTATAAAACATTGATCATCTTCTCCGATTTGATTGGACGACAAGTGTACGTAGGTAGAACTACATGTCATTAAACGCGTTGACGCGTGGTTGTGACTCGAAACGAAAAGTACCTTTTTCCCGATCTGGACATTGAAAATTAGAAATTCTTTTACCTCAAGATTGCTCTTACGCAAGACTGTCCATACCTTTTTCTTTACGACCTTCGCTCTCTTCCAGGTACACGTGGAACAAACAAATTTAGCGCTACGTTGCCTTTTTTTCTTTATTACGGAACGTTTGGGATGAACGCGACAATGACGTTTACTCCCTGCCAAGGAATAACTAAGAATAATAATAATAATAAAAATCACCAACAAAATTTCTTGTTTTTAATCTACTTAAGAATCCACGACCTCGAAGGCGCCGTGGCTGAGCGTGACCGGTTTCAATGTTTTTTATCGGGAATAATCGTTGGTGCTCGCAACTATTACGCACACCATCGTGTGCATGCATCATCGAGGCACCCTTCTGAATTTTTTGAGAATTTTCGGAAATGGCCTTCCCATGGCATGTGTTTTTAACCGATTGAGAATACGTAGTGTCAACACGACTCGCCATCGCGTCATCACGCAGTTATGTGGGATATCGCGCATCTCTTAGTTGCCGCGGCCCTGCGTAACGACCCCCACCTCCCAATTCAGCGTTCTTGCTGGCAAAATCAGTAATTCCGAGGCGGTTACACTTTTTCTTCAATTACTCCAAAATTACTGCGTGCAGAAAATTAATTTTTTAATCTATAAAAAAACGAATGCACCTCGAGCGTCGAATGGCAAGGCATGCCTCGACGAAGGCAACAAACTTTTGTACAAAACACAGTCCCAATTCCAATGCGTACGGGACTGACGTAACAGCGAATAGAAAGAACGAAATCTAATGTTTTGATTCCGCTTAAATAGATACCTGATTCATTTGTCCCTACTCGATAGCGATGAACATCAATCTCAAGAAACTGATATAAATCGATTCTGCTCGAAGTTACAGAAATATTTCTACGTTGACGATTAATCTGAATTTTTCAGACATCCACGAGGGTGATGGATAGCAGGGGCCCGCGGGGGAACACGTAGCCGCCGCATCAGAGAAATCGTGGCACGAAGTCGATCATACCGATTCACGAACCGACTTTCCACGTCTGCGAGGAGCCTGTCCCCGAACCCATGGAATCCAACGCGCGTGACTTACGACACGTCCGTGAAGATTAAGGGCGTTGGATACCCTGAGCAAAACCCGTGCGTGACTTCGGCGACGGGTGGCGGACAATATGCGAACTACAGGCGCTTGAGGGGAGTAGTGTCCCCACTTTGCTCTTACGCCTCGAAGTCCCCCCGGCCCGCTGTACGCCTTACGTCCCGCTCGGACCAACCGACAGTCAGATACGCACGCACACCTACAGAAACCATTCGCTACTCCGGTGCATTTCATGTCAATGAAACACGTGTTACCAGCTGTCATTCTCTGATCCATTTCAGATACGAATAAGCACCGTTCATAGATTTTGGTAATCATTTCTGTTGTGACTAACAATATAGGATTACAATTCGATAACTAGTATAAAAATGGTATAATTTATACAATTAGACCATGGCTGAAAAATCACGTAAAAATGTGAATCCATATGATATAATGGTAGGTATGTATACGGATCAACTGTCATTGCATTGCATACGAAACTCAAGAACTCTGACATAATAGAACAAATTAGAAGACAAAGAGGTATCGAATAAAGCGATAGCAGCTCTTTGCAAGTTGGTGACATTTTCCGAATTGTCAAAAACTTCCCAGATTTCACCATGTGGAGGTCGCTATTTTTGAAATCCAATGTCAGAACTAGCGCGAAATACACCCGTCGGTGTGTTTTCCTTTGCACTTGTTTAAGGCCCCTTGAGAAGAGCCGGGACCCTGTGGATTTCAACAATTGTGACCTGTGCACCCGACGGCGTAAACCCTTCCAAAACGAGGGGGTATCCGACGCCCTTAAGGGGGGTTATCGCCTTGTTGGGTCGAAAATGACACGTTTTTTGGCGAACTTTTTTCTTGGGAACTATTGGACGGATCAATATCGGGTTCGATATTTTTGATTCGTTGCTTCTTTCTGTATAAATGTGATTTTTTTATCAGGAAGTCGAATAAAATTGGAAGACAATATTGAATTTTGAAGTATGTATTGCAAGAAAACACGACGGCGCTGCGTTGAAAGAAACGACGGAACGAAACGAACGGAAGCGACGGAAAGTCTGATAAAAATTGTTTGAGACGAAAAGACAAGACGAGATTCTTAATCTGCATAAAATTCTCTTCCGTTGATATTAAAATCATTAGGAAAAGCGGAGAATTGGTTAAATGGCAGGCGCTCGAGAAAAGAAAAGAAAATTGAATTTCAACCGAAAAATCTGAATTATTTGTTTAACTACCTAAAGCCATGTTCAGACCGGCCGCGTCGCGCTGCGCCGAACACCGAACGCTGCACTATCCTAAAATCACGTCCAAACCGAACGCCCTGCGCCGAACACGGAATTCTGCGAGGGGTGGGGAATTTTAATGACCAAACGCGCAACTTTGCGCACTGATGAACGCGATCCACTGGATGTGGACCGAAGGAGGCTGTTCGTGTGTGCGCGTTGCATGTGAAGTATGTTTTTGAGTAGACCCGCATCGACATAAGTTTTCCGCTCGCTCTTTGTGATTGAAATCCAATCAGTAATAACGAAAAATGGAGTCATATGGCAGAAATAATCTTTTGAAGGAATTGTGTCTCGGTCAAATTTGGCAATTTGGAAATTTTTGCCGAATGTCGTCTAAAGATTTCGAACATCTTCTGACTTTGATTGGACCAACAATAATGAGATTCGACACAAGTTATAGGACTGCTATATCCACCAAAGAAAGATTGGCTATAAATTTGCGTTACTTTTCAACTGTAGCGTTGAAAAGCTGACAAGTTGTACAACAGGCCTGCCTAACCCCTGCTCTTTGAGTAAATTCGCAACCCGCCGCACAGTACGTCATTACCCTCTCCTCGTGGCTTTACTCACACCACGTCCCCGGCGTTCGACTCTGTGGTAGCGTTGTTTTGTTTTTTTACTGGTTCGTGTTACCGAAACGATTGATGAAAAAACTGTTACCGCCAAATCCCAACCATCCCGGACGACGGAAATAATTGCCTTATTCAAAGTGTTCAGTATCCTATTTATTCTTACTTTCATACTTTTCGACCCGTATTATTACTATTATAACTGTTTTCCGCTTACTGGTCTTTACGACACGCTTAGCGTTAGCTGTAAAGTTATGTTACGGTTATCAAGTTATATTACGGATATACAGCACGAATATGTATAGGACCCGTAATGATGATGATACACACAGTATAAATATGCATGTATATTTTATTTTTAATTAATTGTTTAATACAGTTTGATCACCTCGAAAACCCCTATTCGTTCTTTCCGGAAAAGATACAAGGTCTAGTCTCGCGTACTTGTACTTGACCCGAGACAAGACCTTGTCTCTTGATCTGTGATCTGAAGAGATATTAACTTCGAACGCGTACGCCTATGGTTACCGGCTATTTCCTAACGCGTACGCCTATGGTGTAGCGCTGTCCTTCTTTACGTTCACACGGCGTGCGTACGACGTAGGTCTAAAAGCTGACGGGTGGGGGTAAAAAAATCGCGTGAGGATAGTGCATTTCCCCACCGTTGCCCAGACCTGTTGTACAATATCCCTCGAAAATGCTTGTCGAACGTTTTTACAACTACAATTACGTAGTTGTAAACAGGCACTGTGACCTACTGCCAACGGCCTACTTCCGTCGAGGGCAGGTTGATTCGTGGACGAAAGGGTGAGTTTAACAAGATTCTTCTAACGTTAGTTATTCACATCGTTTATCTTAAACCATAATTTATCCACCTGAAAACGTGCTGTTAAAAAATAATTTTTTCCACAAATACTACAACTTTTCATACTTCTCGAATAACGAGTGACAGTATTGAACACAGTTATTCAACGACTATTAGTTTATTTGCAGACGATATGTGATATTTGCCGTATGCTTTTCTCGATACCCACGCGATCTACTTGTTCACGCTCGCGGCGGAGCGCGAGTCAGAGACCACACTCTCGTTTCAAAGCGCGCGCTCGATACGCGCTCGGATTGGCCTAGCCGTTTCGTTAATAATTCAAAATCGAGGGCGCTTACAACATTATTGCTAAGGAAAAAGTTGTTCAGAATCACCCCAGCTACCCCTCATTTCATGGAAACCGATCAGATACGGGACACCCTGTATATGGTTATATTATATTTATCACCGTATATGTAGCACCTACGATAGACGCTACTTTGTTCGACATTATATCTCCAAGAGCTCACGTTCGTAGATGCATTTTATCGAGTAGTTAGCATCAACGCAGAGTCGAAAAATGTAGTTTCGAGAAAAACGCGTTTAATGTTTTACATTACAATTAAAATACCAGGACCCTGATTTCTTCAAATATAATTTCGTCAGTTTTTCTAATTTTTGGACGAATTTGATCTTAAACTATTCTTAAAAGTCCAAGCTTTAAGAATATGTATTTTTTCAAAAATCGATCTTTTCGACATAACAAGGCGATAACCTTCCTTAAGAGAAATCTCCTTTCGAAATTGCGCGCCAATCGTTTTCTTATTCACACGGTACAGGATCGCGTAAAGCGTAGGTGTGTTTAGGGGAAGTCGCGGATTTGCGGTCGAAAAGACAGAGAGGCCGCGTACAATTTCTTTCCAGTCATCGTGGATCGAAACCTTGATATAAGATGACATCGGAATCCAGGTACAAAGCACAAGGAGTCCGATGTCATTTGTGGAAGAATAGTTTAAACTCAACTTCAAGTTAACGATAGAAAAATTCTTCTAGTAATTCGTGACTTAGATTATATTTTTTCGTAGAACTGTAAAAGGTGACATTTTAATTAAGATGCATGTCATATAATATCTAAAAGGGCGCATTTATGGTATCAGCGAAAATAAAAAATAATTAAAAGGTTTTATTCATGCACTATTTTTCATATTTGTATAACGATGGGTATCATCGTCTTGCGGCAAGGTTCCCAAAAATCTTTAGATCTTTGAATTTTCCTACCATCGCTGTAATTTGATTATCGAGTTCAAACCGAAGACCGTTTCTACCGGCCACCCCTAATGGACAAGTACGTTCCCGAACAATCTTGAATTCAAAATTTCTAAAATTGCTAATACAAATCCATTTTTTTAATGTTTCCACGTTTCAATCTTTGTACATAGCATTCAAAAAACGTTTCTTTTAAATATCGATTGAAGTTCTCAATTCCAATATCGAGTTCACTTAATCCCACGAGTCTTTGCGCGCTTTGGTAATCGCAACATACATGTGTTATTCCTTATTCGCTACGATATTCCCTGTGTAACGCTACCCGCTTGGAGTGATTACACAAAAATTCTGATTTTCACTAATTCTGATTTGGGATTTGTAAAACGTGCACTTCCATAACGAAAAACGCTGTCCCACGTATGAAACAAAAACGGGTATCATCCCCGCGAAACATTTGCTGGAAGAATTTCAAGGACGTTTCACCGTGGCTTTGCAGGTTTGCCGGAAGTGGAAAAACGAAGAAGCGCGGAATGCCTGGCGAGGTGCGCGCACAGCCCTTAGGCCGGACGATGTACGGTGGTACGGCGATGCAAGCGGACGAAGAGATTCAGTATGCACCAAGGAGCCGTCCCGTTAGCTTTTACGATAATTTTGAGGTGAGAGCGCGGTTCTGCAACCACGTGACATTGTTTACATCGTCTTTATCGAATGCTCTTACGGCTTCGAGTACGAATAAAACTGAAACCCTCTCCCTCCCTCGAAAACTAAAACATCATCCTAAATTTTGTGGGGATATTTTTAAACAGGATACACGAAAGTGGTTTCTGTACAGTGTCTTTAATAATTCTAGCCACGTTATATTAAAAAATATTCATTAAATGTAATATACTGGTCATCGCTTTATCTTTGTGACACAAATTACGTGCATCCTTTTCAAAGAGGTCGCAGCAGATGACTGGTTAAGAGACACCTTGTAGGTGCTTGAAAACAGATCACCCGCCGATCGAACGCGTTTAATTGCCTCGACCAACTCGTCCCGGCCAGTAAGTTATCGTTCATCCGACCGTAAATTAAACGTGGATGATAAAATAATTCGAACGGTACGTTCGCGAAGGTTAATATTCCAAACATCGCTTTATTCTTATGCAAATACAATTAGTGCACGGATAGATAAATTTATGCGCGTTTTGAAACACGTGCGGATATGCGATAATAGAAGATAAACACAGGCGGAAATGGGAAAGAATTGCGGCATTGAAATCTCTTGTAAATAGAAACCACATATGCATGTAGTGTCATAGTACCATGTACAGGTACATAAGTACGTTCATTTATTATTTTTGATTATGCAAATATTAATGAAACCTTGTATGGTAACTAAAGATCAAACAATCAAACTCACCTGATAGCAGTAGTCCATTATAATTGAGGAGTTTGATGCAAATTTGAAGAAACATGATGCCGGACATTACAAAGGTGTAATCGGAATTAAATCGCGAATCGGAATGCATTTAGAATTTAGAGAATTGTTTGTGATCGTGGAATTATCTAATTAAGAATTCAATTCAGTGAAGAATTATTTATTACAATGATTTCCAAGCAAAATCATTTTCACTTCGCGCCGAGTAGCAATTTTCAATTCTAATGAGTGTTTGTTTAATATATACATATAGTACGTCAATTATTTATTATTTGTTCGATCATTTAAAAATTCTTATTTTCTTATTTTATTTTCTCGAATTATGTTTGGATCTTTGACGTTTCAAATTGTTAGTTGGAAACCAGAATTTGGTTATATTAAACGCGACTATGTTTTATTAAACCAGAGATCAATCGAGCGTCAAATATTCATTGTAAATTTTGTCGATCCACAAATGTTCAAATGGCACACGGATTTTTTTTATGTTGCCTCTTAGGACGTGCCAACGATGAAGCCTTGCGTGACTTCCGCGCTGAGCGTTGACAATTTGAATCGGGTGCGCGACGGCAGTACCGTTTCGTCGATGGCTACGACGAACAATAATAACAATAACAGAGTGAGTAGTGCCGTGAGTGCTGGTAACGTCTCGAAGATCCAAGGCGTCGAGGTCACCGGTAAGTTGAACGAACTTTTTTACGATACTGTCTCGGGGTTGAATCGCAAGCGTGAAATTCATTCGTCTCTTGCCGGCATTCGTGAAAATAAACAAATATCCGGTCGGATTTATTTCGAAAAGAAATACGGAGCTTTCAGCTATTTTCAGGAATTGCAATGACAATTTTTTATCACGGTTAAATCGAATAATTACTATGAAAGAGAGGGGATTAATTTGTTTACCAACAACGAACGATCATTTTTACGCGAGTTGACCTATTGTATCACTTTCGACGTTACGGCTTACGGGAACCATTCGCTTTTGGAATTTCGAACGATCCCTCTTTCCGTTGATAGGCGTTTTGATAACATAATCGACGTTCAACCGTCATTGTTCGTTTTCCGTTTCGCAATGGGCTGCATTCTTGTCTCGTTCGTCGTGCCATTAGTTAAAATATCTAACAACATTGTTGGTAGGGGATAAAATTGGATGCGCGACTGCACTATCCTAGGAAAGTTATTCGGCTGAAAATAGAACGGTCGCGAGTGAAATTCGTTCGTCGGTTTACCCGCACCGCTATTCGGGCAGACTTTGTCGAATTTCATTTTGTTCGGTACTGGATCGAAGGTAGCGTGCGGAAACGAAATTTCGAAACTCCGCGCGATATCGCCGTACGAGTGTGCTGGTAATTTGAGAATTATATTGTTAGAGCACATTGTATATATTATAATCATCATGCCACGACCTACTAATCATTTTAAATCAACGCGCCATAAACAACAATGTGTTTACGGCGCGACCTCTGTTCTAATTGTAAGCGTTGCTCGTGGCTTGGACGGTTTCCTTCTTCCTGTGTGTAACTCTCTGTAAAAGGAACACGTGTCGAGAACGAGCTTTAATAAAGATCTGTGTATGACATCAAAAGAGTAATTATCATTTGGTGTACGACGAATACATTTACACCAAAATATATCCACCTATTAGGGAGTACAAATAAGTTTTGAGGGATTTGCAACAGATTGTGTAACTAGTATTTAATCGCATCAGGATATCTTGTATATGTAGGTGTCATAATTGTCTCTATTGTTACAACGATTCTTTACTCGATACATGGATCGTCGATATCCGAGTAATCAGGCGTTCGGATCCTACCGACTCGATTTTAGCGCAATTTTCCAGACGCACGTATTTGAGATATGGATACAGTATTTCATAAAATTTCAGTCGATTTTGAGTAACCCAGATTCTTCTGTGTATTATCTAAGCGATGAACAATACGACAACACAAACTGCTGTAAGAAACAAATCGATACGCGTTGAAATAGTCGATACGTTCTCTTTAAATCGTTCAAACTGGTTTCCTTTGTTTCTTTTGTCGAATTTCTGCGAAAACGTAAACCTATTTGCACCTGGCGTATTTCCAAAGGTGCTGTTTCCACGGGGAACATCGGGAGAATCTACCGTTCTGACAGGGAAAAGGAGCTGGGACGAGCACCGTCTATGGCCAATTATTTGTCAACCACGGTTCCCGTTAATCTGGCAGCCTCGCAAATAGCCGGACGACACACACCGACCAGAAATTCCCTCAGGCACAGCAGGATGATCGTACTGCATCGGAGTGGTCAACGTGAGTAAAGCTCGCCCCTCTACCGACCCAATCGAGAGGTTTATTTCCGAACCGCTCTAAATTCAAAATTGAACGAAAATACGTACAAAAATAGAAAAAGCATTAAGAATGAAAATATATGGGCCAAGTACAAGTGCGAGTTCGTCTGTAAAAATTAAAATATAAAAATTAAAAATTAATAGTTTGCAACACGGGTCGTTGCTCACTAATAGAAACTTCTTCGTACAAAATATGTGAAATCAAGAAATGTGAGAAAGTACAAATTACTTATTTCCATCTCAATAAAACAGCTATTGATATTATATTCAATTCAATTATTTAGCACAATCAATTCAATTAACCGAATTTTTAGGAACATGATTTCTTCTAACGTAATTCATATGTGTATTATATTTAATATTCAATTCAATTAACTAAATATCTACGAAAATGATTTCTTCCGACGTAATTAATAAATCTCCTTACTATCGTATTAAATGTACTTAGTGGCCCGCTTTTTATGAAGCTTGATGTAATGGAAACTACACTGTACACTGCCCTCATATGAATCACAGCTTCTCACAATTTTCAACTTATTTCAATGCGAAAAAGAACATTTTAAAGTCGAAGATTCGTTCGGCATTATCAAAATTGGTAACAGGATGTCAGTAGTTATACAGGGTGTCCAGTAACTACCCTAAAATCGGTAAATGAGGGGTAGCTGGGGTGATTCTGAACAAGTTTTTCCTTAAAAATAATGATGTAACCCCTCTCGTTTTTGAGTTATTAACGAAACGGCTAAGCCAACCCCAGCGCGTATCGGGCGCGCGCTCGAAACGAGAGTGTTGTCTCTGGATCGTGCTCGACCGCGAGCTTGAACAAGTGCATCGCCTGGGTATCGAGGGAAGCGTACGACAAATGTGACTCGCCTTTAAATAAACTAATACTCGTTGAATAACTGTGTCCGATGCTCTTACCCGTTATTCAATAGTAACGAAGATTGTAGTATTTGTGGAAAAAATGTTTCCCTTAACAGCACGTTTTCAGGTGGATAAATTATCGTTAGAATAATTTATAATAACTAACGTCAGAAAAGCCTTGTTAAACTCACCCATTCGCCCACGAATCACCCTGCCTCGACGAAAGTAGGTCATTGGCACTAGGTCACAGTGCCGATTTTGCCCTTCCTAAGAATCTCGAGAGCCTCAACAGCTGATTTTACGGCCGGGTCTGTGAACTCACTTGACACTGACACACACAGTAGGAACGGCACTTGCCTAATTTATGGCAGGGCGCACGGCTAATCGCAGGTACGCGAACACCCCCGAGAGTCGAGCGGCGATCGGCGACCGGGTCACTTTACCGAATGTGCATTTCACCGCACGAGCACTGTTACCGATATTCCGTAATAAAATAATTATGTTTGAACGTGATTGAACCTACGTAAGAGATATTGATGGCTCCGGAAAGGGCCCATTGTTATCACGCCAGGGGAGCGAGGACCAGCTCGATATGTTCCCTTAATAATTATGTACGAGAACATAATTGAACCCACGTTAGAGATATTGTGGTCCTGAAAAGGGCCGATTGTTGTTGTGCCAAAATTGCAAAGTTTAGTTCGCCGTACCCTCGTCGCACTTGCATGCACACATCGGAGCACCGGTGGACGTTGCGCTGCACATCTCCCAATGTTCCTCGATTAAGAAACGTAACAAATATCCTGCAATAATCCGCGTTAGTTCGTTGCTGTATGGTACCCGTTCGGTTTGAAAAACGATTCTGCCAGCTCTAGCGTTTCTTGGGTCTTGCTTAGAAGGACGTTCGTTAGGGAAGGGATATTTTTACAATAGTACGACGGAGTGGCTCGCACATTTGGAGTCACCGTTCATTCAGCAAAAAAATACCCGCGCGCTTGGGCTGGTCGCATGGTCTTCGTCACTACGAACGCGCTAGCGAAGACGCAGGGCAAGGAGTGCCATAAATTTCACTATTGTCCATACCGTGTCGTAAAGGGAAAGTGTGGCTATTTTACGAAATACGTGCATCGTCTTAAAACTGCATCGACAGCGTGCACGCAACATAATCCTTTAATATTTTCTTACGATTCTTCCCGCAAAGAAGGAACAGTACATACAATTCACAAAATTATCAATTTAGTATTGTATTGTATTGCGAAGACACTGTTTGCGACGCATACACGCTTGCCCGTGTCATTTGTAATATTATAAACTTAATGTTGTGGGATGTTTACTGTCGAGTGCATGGCGTGAATAAAAGTACAAGCGCGAAGACACTGTTTGCGGCGTGTCGAAATGCTGAAACAGTCGGCTCCCTGAGAATATCCGATTTTGATCTTGTTATGATTATCGCACGCACGCGGCCACCGACTGTTTACGGGAACGCGAGCAGCAAAGCGTGCCGCGGTACATGGGCCCGATCAGGTGGATATGTTCCAGACGACCAAAATGTTGATAGACATAACGATGTCTGTCTCGAAATACGTATCAAACAGTGTCTTCGCTAATACAATACAATATTAAATTAATCATTTTCCAAGTTGTGTGTGTTACGGATGCATCCGTCGAGCCGAATATTTCGTGTTTTGATTCTAGGACCACAGAAATTTTTACCACCTTTGGTTTATCATTGGCGATTAGGCCGATGTCTGGCAGCACTTCAAACGATCCTCGGCGTCGCGGTGACGTCGCTGTCATTATGGTTACTGCTTTGGGCGCCTCATCTACCCATCGCGGATAATCCGTATTGGAGTGGCATGCCCGTGAGTACTGCATATGATTGTCGGTTAAATCGGAGAGGATACGAATTACAAAATCCCTGATTCGAGTTATCTGTTTGCAGTTGTTACTCTCTGGTAGCTTTGGAATTTGTTTGTTATGCTGCTTCAAAAAGGAATATCCCGGCATGAGCCCTGGTTTCTGTCTCTCGTCGACGAAGGTGATTGAATTTGTATTGTTTTAATAATACCATTTTTTTAATATCACCACTGGATCCACAGAAGTTAATATCAAAGCGGCACAAGAATTTTTGAAAATATTTTGAATGCAATTCAGCAATTATTTTGAGTAACATTAAAAAACTACTCATCTCGGCGCGGCCTTTCCGATGGCTATTACACTTTCTTTAAATTAATTGTTTAATACAGTTTGACCACCTCGAAAACCCCTGCTCGTTCTTTTCGGAAAAGATGCAAGGTCTAGTCTCGTGTACTTGTACTTGGCCCGAGACAAGATCTTGTCTCTTGATTCAAGCGACGAACGTTTTTTATTTTGTAATCGATCGATTCAAATTTTAAGGATCGATGATGATAGAAAATTTGAATATTTTTTCAGTCAGGTCGTAAAACTTTTAAGAATCTATACAATCCAACGATATTCAAAATAGTGCGAATTAAATCGAAAACGAATGGACTATCTTTTCTACACTCGCAGGTGATCAGCGTGTTGCTCGCAGTTTTCGCAACGGCGGCCTGCGTCCTTGCGTGTATATTCTCGGCGGTGCACCTGGCGCGTCTAATGGGCCTGAAATGCACTCCAGCGAGGGTCTTAAACGCTACCTGCGTCTGCAGGCCCGGCGCTGACTTCGCATCAAATTCCACTGAAACAGCAGTGAGATACCTGGACCTGAATTGCCCAGAAGTCGAAAGCATCCTCACCATTCTCCTCATTTTCTCTTGTACCTGCAACGCGCTTGGCGCTCTAATCTCGAGCTGGTACACGTATCTCCACTGGAGCACGAGAAACAAGAGGCCCAAGTACGTGCAAGTGAGAACCACCAGTCCCAACGGCGGGAACAATTTTCAGACTGGCAGACCAATCTACAATCCAAGCTTAGGCGAACGATGACAGTTTTCTGAGGATGCAAAGGACAGTTCGTATCTTTGTTATTCTTCGTTAACGATAGACGATGGAGTGTTTTGAACGCTTTAAACGGGACGATAGTTTTTATTTGTCTCTTCTTTGTTTATGGAACTACAAAGTCTGCATTCGTGAATCTTAGACCAGGCGCAAGTTGAGACGGAGCTTGGTGAGGTGAGGTGGTGAGACTCACTGTAAGTTTCTGTGAAACACTGAAATGAACGCAACAGCGAACGTTGGTACGCTTTAATTTTGTTAAAGTACGCAGGACGCGAACACGAGCCATCCGGGTGGTAGGCTGGTACGATAACCGCCGGCCGACGACCGCTGTGATTGGAGGTGGACATTTAAGGCATATCACGCGCACGCTAAACTTCAAACCTGTTTTTCTCGGAACCTACCACCCATCTACACCTAGGGCTCTGGATTTAGTCAACGGTAGACACACGGTACCCAACGCAACAAACCGCATTCAAATATCGGCGTTACACCCCAGGCAGTCCTCTCGTTAGTATAGACCCAATGTACGTTGCAGACATCGCAGACATAATGTCGGCATAACGTGATAGCCCACCAGTGGCGATAGAACTGAGATTTCAACTCTTCGCTCTCCCTGCTTGTAGTGATGCGTTGCCCCGCATCACCTCACGTCCCTCTGCGTTCCCTGCGTCTCAACTTGCGCCTGGTCTTATTGTTAGAACCGTGTGTCTCGCGCAGTGCCCGGAAAATCATGTGCTTCAGCGTGCACCGGAGAGCAGTGCGGGATGCGAAAGATGGGCAAATAATGAAAGGAACGGCATGTTTGGTCGTTGGTCGCGAAACCGGAGCACCGACGACAACATTTGTCACAGTCGTCGGCGACTGTGTTCTGTTGATGTAGCGAAATCGTACCTTTACGTGGAACAAATGTCAAGAAGCAGAACTGAGATAGAAATAGATTTCGTCGTATATTTAAATATGCTACAGTATCGCTACATGAGTAAGCTTTTTTTATTACGGCAAACGAATATTTGTATTAACATCCATAGCTTAATTATAACGATAGCTGGGCTGAATCTGTCGCAATATTTTTATTCACTAACTTTCCGAACTGTCGTGCGCTCGGCGTTATTCTGACGTCACAATCTTATACCGATTAAGGATGAGAGAAACGCGAATCCATGGCTTCGAACGATATGTTCTTCTCGTTCGCGATCAACATCGAATTAATATTACTAACGTTAGATCGTAAACAACGGCGTGATCAATTCTCACGCGGATTGTCAGTATTTTCTTAGGTGGCCGTCGCATAATTCTAATCTATTTCCCCAATTCAGGACGTTGTCCGGACAAAATCGATAGTTTCCGACAATCTTGGACTTTCCCCTTTCGATTGACACCTTGTGTACCGTCTTTCTTTAACATAGCACAAACGTAAGGCCCGTTGGAAAACGTATTAGGGCACTACTCGTTTCCTTTAAGACGTTGAAGTCCACGCGTATTTTTCTGGTCGGGCGCCAGGAATTTCGTTTTTTCTGGCAACAATGTACGCGCGACGATCCGGTACTACTTGGTTTGTATGGTATTAAAGTGAAAAAAAAACGTGAATTAAAAACCAACCGCACGAAATTGTTTATTCATGTGTACTGAATGGCCGTAACAAACATCATATCTGTGTTCCAATAGCCGAACGATTTGTAAAGAAATTTAAATATATATGGTCGATTCCACGTCAAATCGCACAGCTAAATTCTTCGAAATTCTGATTTTGAGATATGTTATAGAAGGAGGTGAGACAAGCCACCCGAATTTTTTTTTCATTTTTTATTTTGACTTTCGAGGAGTTATGAGACTTCGAAAAATTGGGACACTTTTTCTTCGAACATTTCTAGGCGCGGTCTGGTTTGCCGTAGAATAATTTGCTTTTTTAAGTTCGATTCACAAAAGATTGTAGTTTAACAAGAATTTGCAACCCATTTCAAAAAGTTTATTTTTCAACGCTAAATTCATAAAAATAAAAAATAATCGTTAATTTGACTGTCTGGGCCCTCACCGAAAATTATGAAAAAATTATATCCTTGTAGCGCGTTTCGAGACGAACAGTTTGCAAAAAAAGGCAGCCCCGTGCACGCAATAACTTTGGAGTAATTGAAGAAAAAGTGTAACCGCCTCGGAATTACTGATTTTGCCAGCAAGAACGCTGAATTGGGAGGTGGGGGTCGTGACGCAGGGCCGCGGCACCTAAGAGATACGCGATATCCCATATAATGCGGCGAAAACAGTTTGGCTGAGGGAGAACACCTGTACGTTACAAGAAAAAACAATACGAACATTGGAAAGGTTAGTACAGAATTTCAATATAAAATCCCTATGCTTCTTATTTGTTATTTTTAATATCGCCACTAATTCTTATTTTTTCTGTCTGTTTTTACCGAGACAGCATACATCCGACATTTCAAGAATGAGCAACAAGAAGATCGTACTAATGAGAGACGCTGCTTTTGGAAGACAACCGACTGCAATGGGAAGAGTGGTGGTAGCAACTGATATACATAGTCTAATTCCAATAAGGTAAGCATCGAATTTTTACGCGCATTAATTTTTTTTTTTTTTTAATATCACCACTAATTCTTATTTTTCCTGTCTGTTTTCACCGGGAGAACATACACCCGACATTTCAAAAATGAGTCATAGGGAAATGGTGCTAATGGGAGGTGCCATTCCGAGATTACAGGAATCCGGTTTTGGAAGACGACGGAATGCATTAATTCGAAAAATTTCTTAATTTTTTGTCAACATCTGCACTAATTTTTATTCTTTCTGTCTGTTCCGCGAGAGGAGGTTATTCTTCCGGGGTGTCAAGAATGGAGTGCTAGTATGTGTAAAGTAATGCAGTGATTATTCTGTAATTTTATATTTTCACGTGATGTAATAATTTTACATTTTATATTTTATATTAATATATGTACAGTAAGACAATACAAGTGTTTGCACCCTACTTTATCGTTCCGACTTCTTTCTTGAATTATTTAATTATTCAGTTTTCAATCCCATTGCAGATTTAAGCAAAAATTTTAATCCAATAGATAAACATGCAAGTAGAAACTAAGGCAGGTAAAGATATTAAAAAGAAAAATTAAAATTCTTTAAAGTCTAATACCTACCTTTTTTCGAATTAAATTATGTATATCAATTGCTTTCTCTTCCACGCCAAATTCTCGTTAAACTGCAGACTTTTCAGAATTTAACGTAAAAAAAGCAAAGCATTCTACGGAAAACGGATCCGCGGCTAGAAATGTTTGAAGATAAAGCGTTCCAATTTGTCAGTCTCGCAACTTTTCGTAAGAAATATTGGAAGAAGTATCAATCAAATGTTGTATAATTGTAACTATAAATTATTAAGATAGTATACTTCAACAATATTCGGGTTGAGCGTTATTTGAAAAAAATTTCTTCAAATCATAAATTTGTTATTCCAAGTCTAAAATCATACAATAATTTATTTATCCGAGAGGATGTTTTAATAAGCGCATTATTTCTGTGCCAATTATGTATTAGCATTCATCGTATAAATCGCGCTGTATTAATTTTGGGGTTGAATTGTCCTGAGATCGAGTTGGCCCGAGATCGAGTTGTCCCGAGATCGAGTTGTCCCGAGATCGAGTTGTCCCGAGATCGAGTTGGCCCGAGATCGAGTTGTCCGAGATAGAGTTGGCCCGAGATCGAGTTGGCCTCGAAATCGAGTTGGCCCATCCCCCCTGGTCGTGGCTTGGCGGCACTTAGCGTGGCTTGGGTACCCACAGCGCAGTCGCAAAATGACTCACGTTAGCCAATGAACGCCAAGCATATGCGCTCCATTTGCGAGGTGTCCCCGTTTCCTGAACTAATTTTACTGTCGGCGATTTGGCTATAAGTTAACACCCTCCGGTTATGACTGCGCAAGCTACGAGGCCATTCAATCTGATTCAATCCAAGCGACCATGGCAGCGAGGAGCACGAAACAGAACCAGCCGCAATCTTGATATATAAATTCTAGTGTCTGCATTATATCCAATTATATCTTAATTGGGACGTATCAAATTTGAGTGCGCAACACAAAGATGTGTAATTCTGTGCTTCAAAAAATTACTATGGAATATATTCGAAAAAGAAGCACGCGAATGAACTCTTATCTTATTAGAGAAGAGTAGGAGTTACAATTCCTCAAATGTCCGACGTTAATTAAATAATTAAGTCACACTTTAACCTTTATGTGCACACCCGGGTACCCACTTCGTCGTATTTTTGCTTATAACTTGAATACAAGTTGAAATTCGACTTTAGCCATTGGATCCTCGTTATTTAACTCTTTTAGAAACTAATGACACACTTGGAAATTTTTTTCAAATTTTTTGAACCTAAGATAAATGACGTTAAAGTACACCATGCCACATAAATTCGTTCCCAGATTTTTTACCACCACAAGTGCGCTCGCCTGTCGGTGTGATCTATCTGCCCTCTCTCTTGTCTCTTTCGTTTCTCTCTCTGTCATGGCGTCGCACGGTGGCAACGTCGCCGATCGGTCCTCTCTTTCTTTTTCGGAGAGTCCGTCCTGCTCGCACCACCCAGTCACACGGACGAGTAGAGGGCGCAAGTTGTGTGAGGAAGCAACCGTCACATGCGTACAGAGCTCGTCGGTGAGGCTGCTGTGAGTGCGAGAGTGACGCTCCGATGGAAAGAGAGAGAGGGACCCATTGGGAGAAAATTTGGTCGTCGCACAAAATATCGTTCCGCTTTCTCGACGGCAGACTCCATAAGCGCACGTGTGTGCGTGCGTCCATGTGTCTCGCAAGCAAAAGGGCGCGTATAGAAGAATGGGAGAGACGTATACCCTTAAATTGTATTATATACCGATACGTATTATATACCGATATATATTTGTTACTTTAAATCCGTATTTCTTATAAACTATCTACTTATAAATTATCATAGAACGCATACACAAGGACAAGGCGATTGATCAGCGTAATTTTTTGCAAAAATTAAGGTCAATTTATTTAATATCTTCAAGAAATCGCTACTCTTACACGTTAGGAACCTCCTGCATATTGTTAAAAATTAAATAAAGCGATATCCAATTTAGAGTAAAATTGTGAGATTATTTTCGTGTCACTAGCGTGCTTTGACTATCAGTTAGGTTGGCGGTGCTGAGCGAAATGTATGGCGCAGCTCGCACGTTGGTTGGTAGTGCTAAATATCACAGACTGCTTCCATGTGCTTCTCGATCACGATCGATTCGAGACCACGTGAGAACGTGTATTCCCTATACACATAATTTGTTTCTACTTCAAATTAAACAATGTGTTGAGTTATTCCTATTAATAATGCCATCTCCCAATCACCATCCCATATATTTTGTTATTTATATTTGCGTTTTTTTAATAAATTATCTATTTGTCAAGCAACATATGAATTTATAGTTATACAAAAATTTATGTATCATATACATATATAAATCAAGCGAGATATCTTGCAATATCATTCTACAAATACATAAAATAATTAAATAATTCATTAAATTAAGTTACAGAGTTAGGAATTACTTATTCTTCCATAATTGCAACAAATGTCATTTTCCGACCTTATATAAATCGTGGCGAGAACTTTAGGTATTAAATATTAACATAGCACATTTCAACGATATTTGGCTTAAGCGTTATTTGGGAACCATTTCCAAAAAACATAAATTTGGTATTCGCAGTTTGAAATCTTACGATACATTCTCCCATTCTTTTATACGCGCCCTTTCGCTTGCGAGAGACATGGACGCACGCACACACGTGCGCTTATGGAGTCTGCCGTCGAGAAAGCGGAACGATATTTTGTGCGACGACCAAATTTTCTCCCAATGGGTCCCTCTCTCTCTTTCCATCGGAGCGTCACTCTCGCACTCACAGCAGCCTCACCGACGAGCTCTGTACGCATGTGACGGTTGCTTCCTCACACAACTTGCGCCCTCTACTCGTCCGTGTGACTGGGTGGTGCGAGCAGGACGGACTCTCCGAAAAAGAAAGAGAGGACCGATCGGCGACGTTGCCACCGTGCGACGCCATGACAGAGAGAGAAACGAAAGAGACAAGAGAGAGGGCAGATAGATCACACCGACAGGCGAGCGCACTTGTGGTGGTAAAAAATCTGGGAACGAATTTATGTGGCATGGTGTACATGTGCTTCGCGGACACACCCGGGGTACCCGGGTACCAACTAGATAAAAAATGATGTTTTGACTCAGGAATTAATTAATATCATTGATGAATATTTTATTGGGGTCACAGGGGTTAATAAACAAACAATTACAATAATTTTAAAGATTAATTACAATATATTTACATTTATTTAGCGCAATCAATACAATGAATTGTCGGTAGACAGTGTTCATCGCTGACAGGTTTTTTGCTAACTGAACAACACTTTCATGTCTTCCTGCGTCTTTTGTTTATTTCTTTGTAGCGAAATGACAAGAACCTGTAATGTTGTTCCTACCAGTACTGTCTCGAGGTTGAGCTTGGCCTCGTTTACACTGTTGTATTCAAACTCTGATTCTTCATCGTAGTCTTCAAATAGACGTTTAAAATATTTATCTCTTTCAGCACGATTCAATCTGTAATTAATAAGAATGAGTTCTTCAATTAAAAAATATGGTAAAAACAAGAAAAAGTAAGGAAAAATATATTACGAAATAATATTTACCTTGCAAATTGAGATCTCGACAGTTCTTCCTCCATATTATTAATTCTGCACCGATAAACAATCACGCAACAGCCACAGAATGTTAAAAATAAAGTGTTTGTCACACAGGGATAAATTATAAAATACCAAAGAGGCGATATTCTACCAACGCGCTGCTGTGCGCTCAACACGCATTCTTGGTTTACTCCGAGGTACACGTCAGTCCCCCTCAATAGAATGATTCTGAATAACGCACAGCTGTGTACCCTTTTGCCTTGATGCTAGAGAGAAAGCCACGCGACGCTACGCTTTCCTGATTTTGAAAATCTACCGGTCGCCGAAGGGCAAAACTAATCGCGCGCTACCTACTTCTATCTTTTTTCATAGACACTGTAGCGGAATAGGGGGTTTCGGAATGGCTTAGATAGTTTATATTGATGCTTATTTAACACAGAAAATCGATTCCAAACTATTTCGTTCTTATTCAAACTCAGGAATTGAAAAAAACTAGTGGTGGGTACCCGGGTACCCCGGGTGTGTAACAACGTGGTAAAAGCCGGTTGTGCACATAAGGGTTAATGCAGCTTTCATGGCACAGAGAAGTGACAAAAGAGGTTTTCATATTTACGGCACAAGACCAGTAAATAGTGAAAACCTCCATCACTTCTTTGTGCATAGCCTTCTTCATAGCGTGCCTTTTATCCGATAAAGTACACGTACACAATATTCGGTAACTATGTTTGCGTGTGCGCGTTGGATGTGGTGATTTTAGTTACTTCAGAAGTCTATATGTAGAGGGCGAGCAAAACAGTGGACATGGTCCACAAGAGGGGAGATCTCTCCCCCTGGGAAGGAACTTCGGCACTTCTGTCCCTCAAATCGAGGATCTCTAGCGCACAGAGAATACTTTCCAAGATTTTTCACAAAAATGGGCGAAAACACGCGTTGGCTTGTCCGTTGTACAGGTCGTAATTGTCGGCGATTTTGATGAACAATAGCTGATTTGAAAGATGAAGGATGATCCATACGGCTGAGTGAGGCCGAATTTTGATAAAAGGTTTCTTTCGATGCGTAAAATTGTCCTGAACTTCAGCATATTTATGAATCGCTATTTTTCATAAACAAAACGTCTTATCAAAATTTGGATTCACTCAGCCGCATGAATCATCTTTAATCTTTCAAACAAGTTATCGGTCATCAAAATCGGCCAACAATTACGACCTGTACAACCGACAGCGTAAACCCTTCCAAAACAATATGTATCCAACGCCCTTAAAACTTTGTGTAGAGCGAGATGTTGTTTCATATAGATAAAAGTTCTAATTTGAAACACGCTTATTTTTCAGCAAGATAAGATACATTCCACGGTTCTACACAGAAAGAAAAACGGGGAAACACAGGCAGAAATAATTCTAGTATGTCAAAAATAGTTATCACTCTCATAATTTAATATAATTTATCCATTCTGCATGTTGTTTCATAATTTCCGCTTTAAAAAGATGATACAGTTTGTACAGGCATTGATACATAAGATTTTTTGTCGGTAGTTCTGTAATTAGTGATCATTAAGTAGCAGGTTGCGATTTAATAATACTTGGTAATGGTATTGGTGCATGTGCGTTAATGTCTGATCAACTATGACGTGTAACTTATGCTTAACAAAACATGCAAACTCATGAAATACACCATCGTCAGAATACTCATCACTGAATGTTAGTTGCACTTTCAGGGGATGAGTTTTCTTTTCGAACGTACAAATGAAGTCCAACTTTGTTTGCCTTCGTGGATCATCCTCTTTAAATGATCCAATTAACTTATCTGACGTTATGATTTCCTTCTCTAAAGCATTTAAACTGGGATCAAAAACATTGGAAATTTTTCTATTACGCCATATGCCATAATGTCCCACACATTGAAGTATGATTCTCTTGTGCTCCTTCGTATGTACATCGGATAATATTTCAATTTTCTGTTGCTTTGCCTCAGTATCAACAGTGAGAATTTCCACTTGTACCTTGCAAACTTTTTCAAAAATATCTTTTACTATGTTGAGTACCGTAACGTACCATTGACTATCCGTAAATCTTATTTTCTCTGACACATTTGTACTTGTAGATGTTTTCGTTTCCCCTAACTCCTTAATGTTGCTTATATGTTTTGCAGGTATCGTAATTTGAAAGTTAACTTTCTCTTTGAGTACTGTAGTAAGTAAAGTTTTCATTAAATCTCTATGATCATTTTTGCTAGTCTTCATGCAAATTTTAGCTCCAATCGTACAATATTTGACAAAAGAATCTAGCTTAGATGTTGTTATGCTGGCTGTAACATTGTGATTCAGTTCTATAGGATCCTGGACACACATTGGTCTAAGAACTTTTAACTTCTTACCATTATCTTCTTCTCTTATACATGCTTTATACCTATCCATACATACTGGAAGGCATTCGATTTTCTTAAATTCAGCCTCCGTGTGTGTTTTCCCATCTAGCGGACATACTATCTTGCATTTGAAATCAAATGCTGCGTAGAATGAAAAGAAACCGTAAACAAGCTTTGGAATGCTACTGTTATCCAAAACTGGTGGAAATTGTACACTGTCAACAAAATTTACTTGCCAACCATCAACGATTTGGGGTTCACAATTTTGTTGAAGTGCCATTACTGGTGGTATGATATTACAGGATGGTTGTTGAAGGTAAAATATAACTAATAAAACCAAAGCATAGTTAGATATCTTCCCTTTGCCAGATATTCCAAAATGCCTCGCCCAATATTTAATAAGCATCATGAGTGGAGTTAGTCTACTGTCCAATGAAATGCAGTACTTTATCAGATAACTTTTACATACGCCTAGACAGTTGTTAAACGAAATGTCACATGAGACATTAGTAGGAACATGCCAGAATTTTATGATAGGTGTTTTTGCTTTTGGAATGGATATTATGTTAGAGAAAATACAATCCATTTTGTACATTACTCTTTTAACTTCTATAAAGATCTTGTTCATCGTAAAAGATTTTGGATTTGCATATGTCAATTCATGCACTGGCTCACCTTGAAGAGAAAAATATTGAAACATTACAATGAAACAGTTTAACAGTATTAGTTTAACCCTCCGACTATGTACCGCCCACGGTTCAAACAGGACCTGCACTTGTGGCGGGTCACGAGTAACCCTAACACAGTACACGGAGGGTTAAACGACATCCTAGCTTCTTACCAATGTCCATATAAATATCTAAATCACATTCTTTGAAACCCAATCCAGTTTGCGTGGAACCAAATTTATACGTTTTACATTTTGGAAAAACTACTTTAAAAATGTTGTCCAATTGGGTACAAACGGAGGCATATCTTGTTTCAATTTCAATATTGCTCAGGGAAACTGTATCCAAAAATTCTCTTAATTGATTATCGAATGTATTTTCCTTGTCAAATACATCTTTTATCTGATCATAATTTATCAGGCATGCTCTGTTTTCAGAACTATTTGGATCTTGGGATTTTGGTACTTTTGGATCTTTAAACAATCAATGTGCACATATTATATGCAGTTTAGTAATTTTACCAGAATTATGTTTAGTAGCAGCATTACTTACCATTATGCACTATCCTTTTTTTTATCTTTAGCTTTGTATTCTCAAACCATATAGGTTGACTTAATAAAAAATCTGCAGCTTTCCTGAAATAAGAAAGTACAGATCCGTAAGTTGACATTATTTTAGGCAGTTACATTTCCATTAACTACATTTTACTTATTACCTGGTATCGAATTCAATAGTAGCATGATTTGACCCAAAACGGGACCACTCGATTTTACCGAATTGGTAAAAGAAATTTAAAAGCTGATGCTCGGTTATAAACTTGGGTAAAGGAGATATAAAGATTGATCTTTCAACTAGCAATGCGAATTGAAGTTTCTTCAGATGCTTTTTACCTTCCAGATGGCTTTTCAACTGAGATTTATCTTGTAAATTTATGGAACATATTTCACAATGCTCTGACATTGTCAAATTTGATTTTACTATCAGAAGTCAATACTAGTTTTCAGAGTTATCTTCTGTAGTTTTCAGGAATAAAAGACAAATACAATCCGGTAATAGAATACAAAACACATTTCTTGATTGAACAAATTTTGCTTTGAGTAAATATTTTGGGTCAACGAAATTTTTCAACCTGCTAAGAGTTAACACCAATAATCATTTTGTCTTTGCATGAAGTCAGTATAGATAAAGATTCTGCTCTCCTACCCAAACCACATAAAATTTTGTGTACTTTAGAAAAAAGGAATTAGTTTCCTTTTCATACAAGACTGATCTTCTTTCGTCATTCTTGTGCAGTGTTTGAAGTAACTCCCATGAATACCATGGAATTTAACAAAGTTTGAGACTCTTAAATTTAGATCGTTAACACTGTCTATAGAGTGACCATAGGTAGCTTTTATTTTTGAAACACCTTTATGTTTGGAAATGTAAATCTTTGTTTTATCATTAACAAATCTGACAGTATTGTTGATTGTATTATTTGTGCAAATATTTCAATAGAAGTCCATCCATGGTAAAAACCATTTGTACTAATGGTTAAATCTTCTTTTATAGCACCATGGCATAACAAGTACACAAGTTTTGTCCTAAGTTTGACATCGCATTTCTTTTAAACCTGTCAACAAATGAAAATATTGTAAGTTAAACAAAAATTATTGGATTATAAGTAAAGAATTTTACAGTGCTTATCATTAAAAATAATAATCTAAATCCAATCTGAGCATTTAATCCAATGAAAATATTATTGGATCATTTGGTATGTGTGTGTGTGTATGAAATTTTTAATTTAACTTTGACATGAAATTTCATTACCCAAAATTCTAAAAACAATGTCTCAGAAAGAATGCCATTGTTTATGTTTTCTAACACATATTTAGCCAAAGAATCTGAAAGCATAGCCTAGCATGCATAATTGTTGATATTTTCTTAAATCAAGGTTGAGAATTATTTAATTATAGCTAGTGATGTCACAAAAAATCACAATAACACTTGAAACTGAATAGGAACAATTATCCACTCATTTTATGAATATGATGACACATCAATCCGATCACCAAGGCTGTTGCAATGTCCTTGTTCAAATTGTGACTACAACAATTATTTACAATTTCAATAATTGTAATGAATTCCTTCCTCATTTTAATGTAAAATGATATTAGAGACTGTGTAAATAGCAGGGTCCTGCATTTTAATGCTAATACATCTTACTGTTTCCTGTGCTAGGGATTGCAATCATACTCTTGGTAGGAACGCTACCTTTTATTTGTTTCAAGACAGGTGCTACATTTAAACACTTTTAGCTTTTCATATTGATTTGGCTAAAGCGTCATAAGCAGTTCAGTTTCACTGGTTCAGTTTTGTCAGTTCCAGGACTAGCGACAATCCAGAATTCGCAGGTATGAATTCCGTCACTCTATTAAATTATAGTAACACAATCTGAAATATCATGTTGAAATTGAATAAAAACTTGGCAAACTATGATAAATGAAAAGAAATTTTGGAGTAATCTCACCCTGAAACAAATAAAATTTCCTGATTTCTAAAAAAAGAGAACGTGAGACTGCTTTTCTCAATTGTCTCTCTACAAATTTTGCTTTTCATAAATTCAAAACATGAGAAATGCTAATTTTTATTCATAACCATGTATGAAATAACATTATGCAACAAGAATATTTTACAATTAAACGATACACAAGTAATACGATATATTATGATAACAAAATGCTATCATGATACTAGCTTAAAAATATATTGATGCGACGATGGTGCTATATGATAACATGTTACAGTTACAATATATTCTATGCTATCATTGTGCTAAAACGTAATAAATCGTAATAAAACGGTTTCTGGTTTCGAAGGAAAAAAATATATGAAAAATAAATAATTTCAAAGCAAAGTACTTATTTGTTATTGTTTTTTGTTATATTGTATGATTATGTTGCCGTATAATGTATACCGATCTGTCACAGAAAATGTAAATCGCTACAGTCTTAAATAATAATAAATATCTATGCATACCAATCTGGGAAGACATAAATTTATACTAACTTGTGAAAACAAAAAATGTTGAAGGCAATATAAACAATTACAGGAATATACAGATATGTTCTTGAGACGATTGAATTAGTGAGGCACTGTTATAATATTTATGGAGTGAAACGAGTGTAACTATCCCGATCGCCCTCGATTGCAGCGCCTGCGTTTTAATCGGATCATACATGAATTAATCAGTCAGCGCGGTACTATTCAAATTCATGGAAACCGAATATCGTAGTAATAGGACAATAAATGATTCTACACCAAGTAGAATACACACTCGTACGTCTAACCGAAACGTTCTCCACATAATAGAATTAAGGAATGTTATTATTCTAAAGAGCGGATAAGGTGCGTCGCATTGTTAGAATATTTACAGACAAGAATCTCGCGATGCAAGGGTGGTCTGGCGAACAGATTTGTACATAATATATGACAGACATCCTGTACTTTTGTAAGGTCCCCTTTTAGAAAATAGTAATAAACTGTTCGAGAATTCTTGAATCTAAGACGCATTGTATTCTTAAGAGGTTTGTTTTCGCCGAGCTACGGAATAGCTCAAGTACACTTGGCTGGTTGCCACGTGTGGAGTACGTCGAGAGGCAGGAAGGACACCCATGGTCAACGACAGCGTCGAGGTACAGCTTGGGAAATTTTCCAAGACAACAGGACAGGCCAAACGTTCTTGCGAAGACAATGCTACGGACCTCCAAACTACTCCCGATTGGCGAAACTCCCACGCGTGGGCGTGGCTTGAGCGAGCGCAATTCTCGACTCCATGAACCGCGAGCGAGCACAATTTTTGTATCATAGAATTACGGCACTTCTTCTCTGACTCCAGAAGTGAAAAGACGTCACTAGTGATGTTTAGAATAAACGACTCAATACTTAATAAATAAATTCGATAAATAAATTCGACTCGATAAAGTCGAGTTAAGATTATTTCAATGTCCCCGCGTCTTCGAGTAAGCACTTCTGTGCTCTAATCGGCCTATCCGAACAGGATCGCGTTGGAGAATTAAAACGCGAACGTGATACTGTCACAGTAAGTGAAATAACTCGACTCGATATTATATGTCCATTTTATATATCATGTTTATTTTATATATTGATTTTATTGATGCTTTATTCTAAATCAGGAATGGGCAACATCGGCTTGCATAAAACACGCGATGCCAGCCCGCGCGCCAGACTCAGGCAGAAATATTCATAGTAACAATATGATAGAAAAACGGTCAGCTAATAGATAGCTAACAAGGGGAGGCCGGCAACGTTGCGAGCCCGATTTTGACGAGCTTTGGTACACTTATAGAGTACCACCCAAAATGAAGTTTTGCAAAGCGAGAGCGCGCTATATTCAGCCAAAAAAAAGTTTCAAAAACTGGTGTGGGCATGATCTATAACTTCAGAATCGTAAACATATTTTTCAAGCAGCGTCGGTGGCTCAGGCGTTGCGCGCTTGTCCCGTAATTTTTGCTAGCATGGGATCTGGGGTCAAATCCCCGCTGGTTCGAGCACGCCGATGAATTTTTTTTTTTTTTTTTCCTTTGAAATATATAATCAATTATAATTTGTGCACAAAGATGCTATACGCGGCAATGGGACGAAATACTTTTTTGCTATTACAGGCCGAGGTTTTTTCAGGATATCGATACGAAAATATTTATCGTTTACGTTTATAAAAATTTGTTCAAACGCATTCAAAACTGCGCATTTTTAATAGAAAATAACCGCGAAGTAAATTCAAGGGAGGACTGCATTAAAATACGGTCCATCGTACACCACCAACTAAGTTCTCCAATTTTTCGGGGCATGGTCCATTACGCATGGTACGCAAGTAAGTTGTGTTACGATAGGGAGATTTTTTAAAATATTAATGATGTATGTTTTCCGACGGACATATTGCAAAAACCGTGCGATTGTACAAACTCTTCCTTAATAGTTTGCGCGAGATGTAGGAGAAATTTCTGCCTCGTATGTTTTTACGACAACTACCATTCTGGTACATGCGATACAGAATAATAAAGTATATTCTATTGGTATAAATTATTTGTGCATTTCATTTCCTAATAGTAAGTAAGATTCCCTCTGCCGCATAACGGCATAACCCATTTTTGTGCACAAATTGTAATTAATTATAAATTTTTATTATAGTATTATCTTATTTTCCTTATGAAAGATGCAAAATATTCAAGCAAATCAATAAAATTGAAAGAAATAGAAAAAAAAAGTTCCCCCGCCGGGATTGGAAGAACCGCTCCCGCGCGAGCAACAAAATGTTGATTTTCTCGGCTGTTTATGAATATGGCGCGCTCTCGCTTTGCAAAACTTCATTTTGGGTGGTCCTCTATAAGTGTACCAAAGCTCGTCAAAATCGGGCTCGCAACGTTGCCGGCCTCCCCTTGTAAGTACAAATCGAACGCCCTAGCTTTTCTGTATTTTACACGGAGCAAGAGTAGTTAGCTTTTGAGCAGGCTCTTGGAATCGCGAACGGGAGTGAACGATTGAGTGCCGTTTGAAGGAGTGATTAGAATGAGTATTTTAAATAAAGTTATTTCATTTACTTGTACGCGGAGTTCCAACTCTTAATTGGCAACGATCCCTACAACATATCCAAGAACATCCTGGACAAGCTTATCCTGACCGGAGCAATATCTCAAAATTGCACCTAACACCCCGGCCGGATAACAGCCCTGAAAAGGGCCGATTGTTATTGTCAGAATTGCCAAGATTGTCTCGACGTATCCTCCTCGCACTTGCATACACGCCTCGGAGCGCCGGCGGACATTGCGCTGCACTCTCCCAATGTTTCTCGATTAAGAAACGTAACAAATATCCTGTAATACTCTGCGTTAGTTCGTTGCTGTATGTTATCCGTTCGGTTTGAAAAACGATTCTGCCATCTCTGGCGTTTCTTGGGTCTTGCTTAGAAGGACGTTCGTTGGGGAAGGGATATTTTTACAATAGTACAACGGAGTGGCTCGCACATTTGGAGTCACCGTTCACTTAGCAAAAAAATACGCGCGCGCTTGGGCTGGTCGCATGGTCTTCGTCACTACGAACGCGCTAGCTCAGACACAGGGCAAGGAGTGCCATAAATTTCACTATTGTCCATACCGTGCCGTAAAGGGAAAGTGTGGCTATTTTACGAAATTCGTGCATCGGCTTAAAATTGCATCGACAGCGTACACGCAACATAAACCTTGAATATTTTTTTTCGGTTCTTTCCGCGAAGACAGAGCAGTACTCTGCCAATAACAATCGGCCCTTTTAAGGGCCACCAATATCTCTAACGTGGGTTGAATTACTTTCCTCTACATAATTGTTTTATTCCGAGTTATCGATGATAGTGCTCGCGCAGTGAAATGCAAGTTTGGTAAAGTGACCCGATCGCATATCGTGGCTCGCCTTCCGTGGGTGTCAGCGTACCTGCGATCAGCCGTGCAACCTGCCATATATTAGTCAAGTGCCGTTCACACTGTGCGTATAAGTGTCAAGTGAGTTCACCGACCTGGGTCGTAAAATCAGCTGTCGTGGCTCTCGAGATTCTTAGGAAGGACAAAATCGGCACTGTGACCTATTGCCAACGACCTACTTCCGACGAGGCAGGTTGATTCGTGGACGAGTGGGTGAATTTAACAAGGTTTTTCTAACTTTAATTATTCACATCGTTTATCTTAAACCATAATTTATTCACCTGAAACGTGCTCTTAAGAAGCCCATTTTTTCCACAAATACTACAATCTTCGTTCCTACTGAATACTTCCTACGAGTAAGAGTATCGGACGCAGTTATTCGGCGATTATTAGCTTATTTGAAGACGATGTGTGATATTTGGCGTACGCTTGCATCGATACCCACGCGATCCTCTTGTTTACGTTCGCGGTGGAGCGCAATTCAGAGATCACACTCTCGTTTCGAGTGCGCGCCGGATACGCGCTCAGATTGGCTTACAAAACTGTTTGGTTAATTATTCGAAAACGAGGGCACTTACAACATTTTTGTTAAGGAGAAAGTTGTTCAGAATCACCCCAGCTACATCTCCTTTCCCGATTTTAGGGTAGTTACAGGACACCCTGTATATATATAACACACCGACGAAGGCCTGCATGGTTGTATTGGGATTAGCGCCCTTCTATTCTCTGGTATAAGCGAGGCCTGCCAGCGCTACCATTTTAGTATAGAAGGGCGGTAGTCCCAATACAACCAGAAAGGCCTTCGTCGGTGTGATTCAACTAGGAGTGACCGCGTGGGAACGATGGAGGAAGACAGATCTTACGCGGCGAAATCAGGGCTTTCGCGAACGGTCCAGCCGTCCATAGCCGTCCCGGGTATAAGCAAAGCCTGCTCCGCGTTGTCTTCGAAGTGCGACGGTGGAAAAATAAACGATGTGCGAGGCCTACCGAAATTCACAGACTGTCGACTCGCGTCAATACGCCTCGAACAAGTGCGTCACAGCGGGATATACGGACCCTGGGACGACTGTTTATTCCAATGCTGTATGTACCTACATGCGTGCATATGTATTTGTTTTAAAAATTCTCATTCTCCGAACTTTCAGCGAATCCGGACTAGCTACGGACCGAATTAGTTCGAATAATCGAGGTTCGACAGTAGTACATTAATTTTGTTTTCCGGTTTATTGACACGGTTCCCTTCACCAACCCCGCGATGCCACTGGGAGCCGCAACGCACAGTTTGTATACCTTTAACGTAGAACATTTTGGTTGTTGACAGTAGGTTTAAAGGATAATCCAACATTTATGAGACAACTTGTACATTGATATTGTGGGCCTCACCTCCCTCTCTTATATCGTCTGCCTGGATGACCAACTTCCCCACTGTACAGTGGCCAGCAACGACTTCCATTCGAAAGTCATGCACGTACATACCACTGCGTTCAGATTAGCTAATAACGTTACAAAAGTAAAGGACTTGGTTTCTAAAGTTGATTCTCGAGCATGAATCATTCCTGACCAGAGTGTGAGATCTTCGACCTTCACGCTGTAGGCGCAGGATATTGTCAGCAACGTAGGAACAACAGCTGTCGTAGCAAATAGCAAGTAAAAAAAAATGAAACACAGCAAGTTTACAGTATAAGCTTTATATCCATGTTTACAAAATATTTAATGTCACGATAGGTGCATATATAAACCCGAATGTATAACATTTTCCCAGGACAAAAAAATGTTACTTTGGCTTTGTTTCCTGGTCATTGACGTATCTTATGTATATTTCCGTTTCATCGTTGCCACCCGCTGGAATTTCAGCATCATTCAGGTACGATATTCCTATAGCAAGTACTGAACCGTCGTGGCTAAAACTAAGGGAAGCAACACCTGCATTGTATCTATGAAATTGGCATAATCGTTTCTTATTGAATCCATCCCAAATGTTCACATAACCATCAGAACCACCAGTAGCAAATGTATTGTATGTCGAGTGAAAACTGATAGCATTCACTGGGTATATGTGTTCCACGTTATTTTCTTTTATTCTGTGGCACTTAAAGGCGTATTTCTTTTTCTGTGCTTCTTGGGTGGTATCTAGATACTCAACGGCAACGCGGCCTTCTATACTGCTAAGGACATATCCCTGAAATAAGATAAAGATTAAAAAACGTGAGTGTAATAATATTCTTTCGTGTATAGGATATAGAGAACGAGGTTCGTGAATTTATAAATCAAACATTTTTATTAATTCCTACTAAACTCAATTAGTCGAAAGATTAAGGAGGGGACTGCCTGGGGTGTAACGCCATATTTGAATGCGGTTTGTTGCGTTGGGTACCTTGAGTCTACCGTTGACTAAATCCAGAGCCCTAGGTGTAGATGGGCGGTAGATTCCGAGAAAAACAGGTTTGAAGTTTAGCGCGAGCGTGATATGCCTTAAATGTCTAACTCTAATAACAGCGATCGGCGGCCGGCGGCTAGCGTACCAGCCTACCACCCGGATGACTCGTGTTCGCGTCCTGCGTAGTTTTTTTTTTTTCATTTTTTTAAATACTTATTATAACGAATGGGTTTTTACAATAAAATTTCCAAATTATATTTACAAAGTATACGTTTAATTATTCATGTGCTTCTCTAGTGCAATTCGTGGGGTGATATTTGTCGTAGAAGCATGCAAAACAATAAAAATTTCGGCACCACGAGCATTGTGCAAATGCAAGGCTTCTTGCTTTGCAATTGCACTGCTTCAAAAATAAGTAAATAAATTCATGTAATTCTTTACGAAAGATACGAAGAAGAAGCACAATGCTCATGGTGCCGAAATTGTTATTGTTTTGCATGCTTCTACGATAAATATCACCCCATGAATTGCATTAAAGAAGCGCACATATAAATAATCGTATACTTTGTAAATATAAAAACTTATACTTTGTAAATATAATTTGAAAATATTATTGTAAAAACCCGTTCGTTATAATTAGTATTAAAAACAAATGAAAAAAAAAAACTACGCAGGACGCGAACACGACTCATCGCAGTGATAGGCTGGTACGCTAGCCGCCGGCCACCGACCGCTGTGATTAGAGGTAGACATTTAAGACATATTACGCGCGCACTAAACTTCAAACCAGTTTTTCTCGGAACCTATCGCCCATCTACACCTAGGGCTCTGGATTTAGTCAACGGTAGACCCAAGGTACCAAACGCAACAAACCGCATTCAAATATCGGCGTTACACTCCAGACAGTCCCCTCGTAAGTCTTGGATTGTTACAAATTCTTAAAACATGATATCTGAGGAACAGTTCCCCGATGGGTTTATCTGGGAAATCTGAAAATGATAAGAACGAGAACCGAAAATTCGAGACATCGCACGTGGCCAATCGTAATGTGTCAAAAGTTAAAGGAAAGAGTGATTACAAGGGAGGATTTTCACGCAAAGGCAGCGGAAGAAGAGAAAAGTGATAATAAGAGTAGAAGAAGAGGATCGAAAGTAGGAAGTAGAAGATTTAATGAAAATAAGATGGGTGTTATTGTATGGGAAAAATAAGAAAGACTGGAAAGAGACGTATACGTTGCGGTAGAAGATTATGCGTTAGGGGATGCAGGAATAAAGCAGGGGATAGTAAAATTAGAAGTGAGAGGTGGTCTAACATCTCCCTACAGTGGCAGAAGTAAAGAGCGAGGGAGAGGAGAGAGAGAGAGAGAAAGACAAGAAAAGGAATGGATATAGAAGGTGAAACACTGGTCAGACAACAGGACAGAAGAAACCAAAGGAAGGCTGAAGAATAAGTAGCGAAGGGAGTGCGAGTAGATACCTTGAGAGAACTGTTCTAAAAGAGAGTAAATAAACAAGTAAGATAGAGCAAGTAAAAATAGAGAAAAGAGTGGGAGCGAAGGAATGATGGGCGGAGAATGTAATGATAAAATGAGATATGCGAAACGGCGTTAAGGGCGTTGGATACCCCATCGTTCTGGAAGGGTTTACGCCGTCGGGTGTACAGGTCGCTATTGTTGACCGATTTTGATGAACAATAGCTCGTTTGAAAGGTAAAAGATGATCCATGAGGCTCAGTGAAGCCGAATTTTGATAAAACCATTTTTTTATCAACAAATAGAGATTCAAAAAATTGCTAAAGTTCAAGACAATTTTACGCATCGAAAGAAATTTTTTATCATTAGTATTAGTGTCTCTAGCAATACAACCGGAGGGAGGGCCATAAACGGGCCTCCGAAGAACCGTAGTTTAAGTCTAGCTTCGATCTCCCACATTTACAACTGACATGACAGTCTTAAAACATCGTATTTGCTACTTTTACTACCAAGGTATAGCAACAATTTGTATTTTTCTAGTGGACTCCCCTTACAAGGAGAGACCGGCAACGTTGCGAGCCCGATTTTGATGAGCTTTGGTACACTTATAGAGGACCCCCCAAAATGAAATCCGGCGAAGTAAGATGACGCCATATTCACCCAAAAAAAGTTCAAAAAATTGGTGAGGGCATGAGCTATAGCTTCAGAATCGCGAACGTACAGGGTGTCCTGTAATTAGTGTAACACCGGAAACTGGGGCGAGAGCGTTGACTGCGAGAGCGTTGTCTCTCTACCGCGATCGATCGTAGCCGTGAACAAGCGCATTGGCACAGCGTGGATATCGAGCAAAGTGTACAGCAAATGTTGCAGCATCTCAAATTAGGAATAACAAGACGATGTAACATTTGCCGTACGCTTCCGTCGATATCCACACCGTACCAGTGCATTTGTTCAAGGCTACGGTCGAGCGCGGTCGAGAGACAACGCTCTCGCGGTTGAGCGCGCCAGTTTTACACGCACTGGTTCGTCAGCGTTTTTCGTTAATAATTCAAAAATGAAGGCGCGTCCAACATTTTGGTAAATGGATAAGTGGTTCAGATTCACATCAGCTACCCCCCAGTTCCCGGTGTTACATTAATTACGGGACAACCTGTATTTTTCAAGCAGCGCCGGTGGCTCAGGCGTAGCGCGCTGGTCTCGTAATTTTTGCTAGCACGAGAGCGCTGGTTCGAATCCCCGCTTGTTTTAACTTTTTCTTTTTTTCCCTTTAAATGGCTGTCTTTTTCCATGCGAAATAAAAACTTTGTAATAAATATATATAATCAATTATAATTTGTGCACAAAAATGGCATACGCGGCAAGCACGCGAGACTAGACCTTGTATCTTTTCCGAAAAGAATGAGCAGGGTTTTTCGAGGTGGTCAAACTGTATTAAACAATTAATTCAAAATAAAATATTCATACATATTTATACTGCGGGTATCATCATCATTACGGGCCCTATACATATGCGTGCTGTATATCCGTAATATTACTTGATAACCGTAACATAACTTTACAGCTAACGCTAAGCGTGTCATAAATACCAGTAAACGGAAAACAGTTATAATAGTAATAATACGGGTCGAAAAGTATGAAAGTAAGAATAAATAGGATACTGAATACTTTGAATAAGGCAATCATTTCCGTCGTCCGGGATGGTTGGGATTTAGCGGTAACAGTTTTTTCATCAATCGTTTCGGTAACACGATCCGGTAAAAAAGCAAAACAACGCTATCACAGAGTCAAACGCCGAAGACGTGGTGTGAGTAAAGCCACGAGGAGAGGGTAATGACGTGCTGTGCGACGGGTTGCGAATTTACTCAAAGAGCAGGGGTTTGACAGGCCTGTCTTATACGAACGATGTATTGGTAGAAATTGCGTATCGACTTCAATCCAGTGCAGTCGGTAAAGTGTAATCGTCTTATTTTCTGATTGACTAGAATTACTAGAAAATCAGATTTGTCCAATAATATAGTAATATGTATGTTAGAACCAACCTGTTCATTCGGAAAGCCTTTAATGCAGCGGGTTTGATACTTCAAACTACTCTCACGTCTTTGAAACACACCGGCCATATTCCTCAAGTCCCAGATGCATACTTTACGTTTGGCGGTGCCCACAACAAATTTGTCTCCACACACAGACATAGCTAAAACAGCATCTGGTTGTAAATAACTACCTACACAAGTGGGTGTTCTAGGATCCCAAAGCTTCACGGCTGCATCCCAACCACCTGTTAATATTGCATTAACAGCGGCACAGTATTCAATTTTTCTAATTGCTTTGTCGTGCGTTCCCATCACAGATTCTATAAAACAATTTAATCGAAACTTTACTTCTTGCTGCTGTAATATATATGGGTCATTCCGCATCGAGTGTTTCACTTTTTACAGACATCGTCGAGAACTTGGTGAATTTGTTTGACTATGTAGTCGCAGAAAAAAAAATTTGGGTAAAAAGAAACTTCGAATTTTTGAAAACTTTTTGAGTTACAGCCTCTCAAACTTTCAGGTAAGGTTATATTTTAAAATTCATTTCTCCTGAACCACTAACAATATCGCATCCCGGCAAATTCGATTGCATTCGTAAAAGATCAAACCTTCAATACAAAAATTCATAATTGTTGGATAATGTTTATAAACATTAAAAAAGTTTGTTCAAAAAATATAAATTGCTGTATCTGAAAATGGCCATCCGCTAATTTCTTCGTTATATTTTTACAACAACTCTGAAGCCTCCTCTAAAGAACGGAGCAAGAATCACGACTGCTTCTGTCCTACTTTTTAAGATATCATTTTTTATTCACCAGCGCGCGCCGTAGAGGCAGCCTTGGTAGTCCAGTCAAATGGTAATTTCAAGTGGAAAGTTCTAGAGCAATTGTTTTTAGTGGCTTGCTTTGTGTTTTTTGGGTGATTCTTGCGTGATTCTTGCTTCGTTCTTTAGAGGAGGCTTCAGAGTTGTTGTAAAAAAATAACGAACAAATTAGCGGATGACCATTTTCAGATACAGCAATTTATATTTTTTAAACAAACTTTTTTAATATTTATAAACATTACCAACAACCGAATTTGCCGGAATGCGATATTGTTAGTTGTTCAGGAGACATGAATTTTAAAATATAACCTTACCTGAAAGTTTGAGAGACTGTAACTCGAAAAGTTTTCAAAAATTCCTTTTTACCCAAATTTTTTTCTCCGCGAACACTACATGGTCAAACAAATTCATCAAAGTTCTCGACCATGTCTGTAAAAAGTGGTTCACTTGACATGGAATGACCCGTATGTAAGTCACATATATTAAATTATTAGTACCAGTATTGCTGTTAATGTCATACATCTTTAACGTCTGTCCCAAACCACCACTGTAAGCATGAACAGCATCCTGTAATCAGTCTTTATTATGACATTGAAAGAGTGCTAGGAAGATATATGTGGCTGCAATGCAAAGCGACTCAAAACTCATTTTTCTAAAATCAATGAGTTAATGATGAAATCAAAGGCAAGAGGTAGGGGGTGTATTATTAAACACAAAACAGGGTAAATTCAAGTTATTTACACACCTACGCAACAAGGTGGCCCTGCTTTTACAATCCACACAGCACTGACATTAATGTTCAACCTGATGATGCCAGTGTGAATTGTTATCTGACCTATATAGTGCATATTTCTTAAATACTCACTTCCATGATTCATAAATGTTGCTTCATCAGTACACAATACTTTTTCTAACAGATTGTTTTGCAGATCCCACTCACAAAAGTCAAATCAATGCTTGAAATCAGTTCCATACGATTCTCAATGATATGAAAAATACTACTGGCGAATTTATTCCACTTAAATATACGAACTAAACTGCTTTGATTGATTCTGCAGCTTTTTTACATTTGACAACTTACCTGAAAATTTACTTTTGCCACTAAACAAATCTAGATCGTCATAGTTTTCGAATGATATTCCCTAAGGTACAACCAGTACCAAACCTTTACATATACAACCATTTTACAAATTCCACATTTCAAAAACCTTCTCCATAAATGAATATCATGTTGACCTTTTTGACATTTGCTAATTTTATTTTACACGTGTGAGTGATAACGCAAAGATATTTCAGGAGACAAAGTCAACATCAAAGGAAAATGAAAGATTACACTTCTTGTTGTAACCAAAGACTATAACCAAGAAATCTCAGGACTCAACGTTCGTTTACATAGGTTGAGGATATCGGAGATTTTAAACTTTATCACAACGAACGCAGGCATTATACAGGGTGTCCCGTAATTGTTGTAACATCGGGAACTGTGGGGTAGCTGGGGCGAATCTGAACTACTTTGTCCTTTACCAAAATGTTGGTCGCGCCTTCGTTTTTGAATTATTAACGAAAAACGCTGGCCAACCAGAGCGCGTAAAACTCGCGCGCTCGACCGCGAGAGCCTTGTCTCTGGACCGCGCTCGACCGTAGCCGTGAACAAACGCACTGGCACAGGGTGGATATCGAGGTAAGCGTACGGCAAATGATACATTTGAGTTTTACACGCTCTGGTTGGCCAGCGTTTTTCGTTAATAATTCAAAAACGGAGGCGCGACCAACATTTTGGTAAAGGACAAAGTAGTTCAGATTCACCCCAGCTACCCCCCAGTTCCCGGTGTTACACCAATTACGGGACACCCTGTATAAATCAGTGATAGTCAACCTGGTCCCTACCACCCACTAGTGGGCGATTCAAGTTTTTATGGTGGGCACTGCGGGAGTTGTTGTCCGTTATTACAAACGAAAAATGTCTAAATAACAATATTGCACCTGCGTTAAATAGAGTTACCACGGTACTGGTGGGTGGTGAGGAAATTTTACTATCAACAAACCTGTAAAAGTGGGCGGTAAGCGCAGAAAGGTTGACGACCCCTGATATAAATCTTTATTATGTAGAAAGGAACGATTCTGGTCTTTCTCATTTTATGGAATAACCATAACAGTCGAACTTTGAATGACCTTGGTGGTTGTTTTCATGTCAACATGGACTATAATCCTGCTACAAAAGCATGCTGTTTCCATTGAAAAAAACGAGGGTTAACTTAGAATCCATGAAACATCTTCATCTAAACAAATTTTAATTGAGTCATATTATGTCCCACTTGAACCTTATACTGTGAGTCCTGGACTTATACAGACTCATGTTACACGGATCCATAGACACATGAATACTTGGAAATGAATAAAAAAAACTTATTCTCAACTATGGAATTCTTGTAATCTCTTGTGATCGTGAGTTCTTGTATGTACCAACATAAATACTTGTTGTAAACAAAAGAATATGTATATATTACGTTGTCCCAAAACTGTCTTTCGCTGCCTGTACACAGCTATCTGGTAATATTTATACAAACATGAAACCCAATCTGTTAAATACTGTGGTCTTTATCTTCAGTTGGTCTCTAGCTGTCATAAGGTATATTTTGTTTGAATTGAAATCTTATATACGCTCTTTCACACATCTTTAACAATGAAAAATTAAAGTAAGTATTTGCAACATGTAATGCTGGATTGTTTTAAAACAGAACAGTGCTAAAGATACCCCTAATGAGATTTGCACTGCGTTGGGAGTGATGCCACAAGTGTTCAGACAGTTCCTACATTGTTTAGGACAGCAGTCGCCAACCGGTGGTCCGCAGAAAAATTTGGTGTAGGACTTATAAGTGGAACGGTAGTTATAACAAAAAGGTATCGGCTCAAAGTGTCTGGGTAAGGACTTTAGTGTTATACTATGCAGTATAACACTGCATTAAACACTATAAACTATAAACTGTAAAGTATAAGTGGTCCGTATAATTTAGGTTTATCGATTTGGTGATCCGTGAGGTTTAAAAGATTGGCGACCACTGGTGTAGGTTTAGAACCAGTAATTTTAATCTGGAAGATGAACACTGCGACCACCCATCCAATATGGATATGGACCTAACCAAGGCAATAGTTGATAAAAAATTGAATTGGCAGATATTTTAAACAATCAATTCAGTGAAACAATGTTCCCAACTAAATGGATTGAAGGAAGCAATTACCACAAAACGGTCAATATTAGCAAACAGACAAAGCACCGTTTTCCAGCATGAGAATGCCATACCCTATATGTCTTTAATGGTCAAGAAAATATTGTTGTCATTTGTTTGAAATGTTCTCCTTCATTCTTTCATTAAAAACTTCTCTTCACAATAAAACATTGGATATAGTGAATGACATAGAAATGCACCTAAAACAATATTTTGCTAGTAAACCCCAAAAGTTCAGGAAAGATGGCATTATGCAGTACCAGAGAGATCATATATAGATCATATGTAGTTGAATAAAATAATATAAAGTAGAAAATGTTGTGCATCTATTATTTTCTTATAAAATGAAAGAAACTTTTGGGACAACTTAATATATTCTAATATATTATATAAATATTTGACTTATATTGTTTTTTAACTTGCGTGGAAACTGTGAAAGAATTAATCACGTAAGTCTAGAACTCACTGTAACTATAATTTTATAAATTTTTGTGTGAAAAGATTAATTTCAATGTTATTTGAAGTGGTATTTTTTTTTAAATGGGATGCTCTAGATATTTTCAAACTTCAAATAAAGATATCTTGAACACAAGTAATAGAAGAGGCTTGCAATTTGCAACAACGGCTTTCTCATCAAAAGTGTAACAGAAATGAAGTAAAACTTTCCCCATTATGAAAAGGTGTCCAAAATCAACTAATCGCAATACTGGTATTGCATTTCTACAAAAAATAGTCTATAAGTTAAAGGGCAAAACTTTAAAATACAATATCTGACAACAAAAACAATTGCAGTTCGAATCGGTTTGCATTGCAACCACAGATTTATAATTACCTGAAATGCAACATCTAAAACCGGCAAAAAATGATTATATTTTAATCTCATGGTATTTGCGTGTATATCGTATAAACGGACTGTACTGTCCCATGAAGAAACCAAAAGGAATTGTGTGGAATTCGGTCCGAACTCTACCGCCGAGATTGAATCAGTTGGGGGTGATTTTATTTTAAACTCTGTCCGAGACTCCATCCTTGGAACAAAATAATGAAAAGTGGTAGTTTACGAAAGTTGTATGTGCAGACCAAATAATATTAACAAACATAACCTGGAAGTGTTAGAAGAAATACGTACTTGATAATAAAATTAACGGTAGCCTTGTTGTCTGATTTGTATTATATTTATTAAATTCAACTATTTGAAATGTCATGTACCATACACCAGATTTCCACTTAAATCCGTTAACACGTATGGAATTTTGTCTGTTTACTGCAGGGGGGTGTCACCGGGTGTAACTTTCTTCTTGTAGAACCAACGACATTGCCTTCTACAGTTGCGTGAAATATTTCGGAACTAAAGTCCAATATGGCGGCAGAAATGCGGGATATTTGAACTAGAGCTTCTACACAACGGTTGGCCCATAGCACGGAGCCCTGAGCGATGCTCGTTCGGCCGATCGCTTGGAAACTGGAAATGAATCTTGCCGTGGCGGAACTGCAAATGTTCGGTCCCCTGTGAAATATAATTTTGGACCCCCGGGAAAAAAAACAACTTACTATACATATAAAGGATCTAGGACACCTCGCCGCCAGGCCATCTCGCTGCCGGGACACCTCGCCGCCGGCCGTTTCGCCGCCATGCCATCTCGCCGCCAAAATTAATACAGCGTGTATTGCACGTTGGCCGTATCACCTTAACGCCTGAATGTTAATGCATAATTGGCACAGAAATACCGCGCTCATTGAAACATCTTTCGGATAAATTACGAATAACAAATTTATGATTTTAGAAAAATTGAAATGTCTATGCAGTAAGTCATTTGGTTTATACATAGTTAAGTAATATCTTCTTTATCATTAGGTTTACATTTCTTACAATTTATGTGTTGGTAGAATGATATATAATATCTCGCTTTAATTATATATGGTCGATCCACGCCAAATCACATAAACGAATTCGAGGCTAAACAATTTTTAAGAAGTTCAAGTGGCTTAACTCTCTTTCCTCCTTAAGCATATATGCTTCCAAGCAGAGCTTATTTTGATCCACGATCACTGTATAGACCAAAAAAGTCAAAGACCTGTTTTCTTTTCACCGTGCGTTACCAATTTTTTAAGATAATACACAAATTTACGGTCTCGCAGGCATGGGATGTCGGTAGTTTTCATTACCATAAGAAGTAAGTGATAGCACTCCAAGCGGAGAATTCCGTAACGAAAAAGTGAGAAAATCGTAGTGTAATCGTACCAAATCGTAGTTTTCTACTTATGTCTAAATAAAACAACATTTCGCTGTGCAGAAGGTCTCAAACGAAAGGTAAGAGTCGTAGAATTCTGCAAAGACACTGATTGCGGCCAGACAACGTCCAGAATTGGAGAAATACGTCAAAATTGTGAGACGGCCACCCGAGGGCGGCCATGATGAAATCTCGTCGAGGTCGCAAAAAGTGACAGGTTCAAGTTTGCAGTGAAATTGTGTTACTATAGAGTGATTGATGTCTAGGTTGAAGAGTCTTTGCAGAATTCTACGACTCTTATCTTTTGTTTAAGACCTTCTGTACAGCGAAATGTTGTTTTACTTAGGAAAAAGTAGAAAACTACGAAACGGGTATTTTTCAGCATGTTTCTATAGCCCGTCCTAAAAACATGGGTCACCCCAGGGACCCCGTTTAAAAACATTCGACTCGCTATTGATTCCCCTTAAGGCTATATCGTAATACATCAGTCTTCTTTTCATGCGCCGTAGTTCGGCAAAATCACAATAGAGCGCTGCATGCACTGCAGTTTCACCACAGTTTTCAGGGTTTTCAGTCTTCTGTTGTGTTTATGCGCGTGGTACTTTTGTAGTAACCTTAACTGTGTACGGATTTACGGGTCCTCACATAAAATTTAAATTTCTAAAAGATTTCTGCACATTTAGGTAAGTACATTTTTACACATATTTGTAGCAGCTTATGCATATGTAGATGTAGAGTTAACAAGGATGACTAACATTTATGTTGATTGTACATATACAAATTAAAATTGTGACACGGAGATCATGCACCGCAATTAAACAGACATGCCGTCATTATAGGGCTAATTTTGTTTGACGTGGTAAAAAAGTACATCTCGCTAAACATCAATATGTACCTCAATTATTAGAATAATTGTTGAATTCTAACTGATTTTTTCCCTATAGATGAGAGCTTACTAAGATGACTATGTTTTACAAAGAAATGTCTGAGGAAATGGAACAAGAACTAATGGAGGGTGTCATCGAAGATGTAGAAGAGAATAGCGATAGTACGGAAGAAGAACATAATGAAGACATGGATGAAGCAAAAGTTGAAGTTAATGAAAACCAATCTGCTGTTTATCTTCCTGGAAAAACTTTAGAAAACGGAGAAGAACTCGTTGTTGATAAAACTGCGTATCGAATGTTACACTTTGCACAGTCAGGTGCACCTTGCCTGAGCTTTGACATAATTACAGATAATTTAGGTGATGCAAGAGAAGATTATCCTTTGAGTATGTATCTTGTGGCTGGTACACAGGCTGCTAAGACACATGTTAATAATCTCCTTGTTATGAAGATGACAAATCTTCATAGTATCAACAGTGAGTTGGAAAATGAAGATAGCGACGAGTCAGATGACGAAGGTGGCAAAAATACTCCAGTAATGACTGTGGCATCGATAAAACACCAAGGATGTGTAAATAGATTAAGGTATGTATATACATATACACAGGATGTGTTGTCTACCATTATAATCTAGTCATTCTTTGTTGTGTCTAATCTTCTGCTTGTGACGCAATCTGGGTGAGAACCATCAATATAGATGGCGCAATATTCGCATATCTATCATTGTGACTGGTTGTTCACCCACTACCGACAAAAGGGTACTCGGAGGTTTGATACTATTATTAGGAGTTACAAAAATTAATAATTGCATATAAATTCAAAAAACCCAGTGTTTTGTTAATGGGTAAAATTAAAAAAGTGAGTACAAATTGAAGCAAATAAACACTTACATATGCTGTAAAACAGTAAAGGTGTTACAGTAAGAAACATGTAGAGGGCGTAAGTATGCGCTTTTTGTATATATTGATAGAGTTGTGAGACTGGATATTTACAGCTGGTGCCAATTGATTATAATTGATCATGCTCATAGTATTTCTTTCGCACGTAACTTTGCTGCGTGTGCATATTGTTGAAACGTTCATGCAGCATATGAAAGGGAACTCTTGAGCACGTTCCATGCTGAACCTATTTTTGAAGACTTTCTATTCAGGCATATACATGCCACGCGACCCACACTTTTACAATTAAATAAACTTATTTTTGACGTACTCCTTATAATTTTTCAATATTACAAAGCCATAATTAGCAAGAAAAGGGTATAAATTTTAATATGCATTAGACAACAAAACAATAAATTTGATTCTTAAGGAATTATTTTAACAAACACATGGTCGAACGTTTTCTCTACCAGACGGCCAAGTGGCCTGAGCGGTGAGTTCAGCGGGGGTCGTATACATCCCACGAGGCACGGAACATGTTAAGTATTAAAATGATGTATCAAGAAAACAAAAATCATTTCATTTTAAGGTTTAAATATTGAAGGCGTTACGCCACTTTGAAATTTTCAGAAAATCGAATCTTTTTTTAATTTTCTTGAAGTTTATAGACTCTGCAGAATATTTTAAGCCAAGCTCGAAAAAATTCCGAAAATTGACGCAGTTACAGTTACAGTTCTCTTTACAGTGGTTTGAACAGAGCGTTTAGCGTATATCGGGCGACTAAATCTATACCTTAGCGTTTTTCTCGAAACAACATTTTTCACACTGGCAGAACAAAAATCTCGAAAACCACTTGTCTGATTTATTGCAAATTTAGTATACGGGTGTTTTCGCGTCAAGTGACCCAATTTATACAGACATGATCCAGAATTTTCATACATTTTTTTGACCATGTAGTGTCCGCGGAGATACAAATTTCGGTAAAACAAACTTCGAATTTCTTTTTTACCTTTCAAGTAAAGGTATTTTAATAAATTCATATCTCGTGAACTATTAAGAATATCGCGTTCCGGCATATTCGGTTGCATTCGCCAAAAGATCAAACTTTCAATAAAAACGTTACCTGAAAGTTTCAGAAGCTGTAACACAAAAAGGTTTTACAAATTCCAAGTTTTTTTTAACACATTTTTTTCTCCGCGGTCAGAAAAATTCATCAAAATTCTCGACCCTATCTGTGTCAAGTGGTTCACTTGACGCGGAATGACCCATATACTGTATTTATAAGATCATGTATCTTATTACCACAAAATTGAAGCTTAAAACTTGAATTTAAAAAAATGGGTAAGCGTATTGTTGTCCAGTCGGGTTGGTAGGTACAATTTCTGAGATACCGCTCCGGTCAGGATAGACTCGTCCAAGATGTTGTAGGAGAGATAGTAGGGATCTTTGCCAATTTGGAGTTAGAACTCCGCGTACACGTCAGTGAAAGAACCGTATTTATTGATTGGTATATTACAACGCACTTTGAATAATATGTAGACGTCTTACTACCGCTCGCGTTCCCGAGAGTTTGCTCGAGAGGTAACTACTCTCGTGGAGATATACAATATCGGAACGTTGTTACGGGGCGTCTCTTAACTTAACACCGTGGCACACTCTGTGCTTAAAGATACTTGCTCGAATTCGATTCCCACCAGAGGATCCACCGTTTTTATATGCGAGTTCCAAAAGTGGCTCATGCTGACTCTGCTGGTTATCTGTGTCGGTGGAGCACCAGGTTCGCTGTTTAATTAGGTTATTATTTCATATTCTTGGAATGTGTCAGCATTCTTGGTTGTGTCAAACGAGGGTACGGACTTGTCAGCGAACTTGGTTGCAACACGTGAAATTCGTACGTCAGCGTTATGCGCGGGCGATGCTCTCAATAGTCGGATTGCGTAGTTGCGGGTACAACATCCCTCTCCCCTTAGAAAAAAAGGATGCTGCTTCCGCACATTCTCGACCTACGTCTGTTCATCCTTTCATTCAGATATTCACTCATTCTTACATTTACAATGTGGTCCCCTTACAATATCTATACATATAGATCTGGGAAAAGTAGATGCAACTTTAAAACGAATTAGGAAACGGCATAACTGGAAAGGAATAACACGGGATGTAGAAAGTCACATAAATTCATGCGAATCATGTCAGAAAAATAACCTTAGTCGTAAATTAAAAGTACCGCTAGTAATTACTGACACAGCAGGGCAACCATTTGAAAAATGTGCACTGGACATCGTGGGGCCATTGCCCGAGAGCGATACTGGGAACAAATATTTGCTGACATTTCAGGACGAACTAACTAAATTCAGCAAAGCCATTCCAATTCCAAACCAAGAGGCCGAAACAATCACTAAAGAGTTCACAACTAAAATAATTTGCGAACACGGAATCGCCTTAAAAATACTTACCGATCAAGGTACTAACTTAAGTCAAACTTTCAAAAATATATGTAAATTATTAAAAATAACCAAAATACAAACGACTGTATATCATCCACAAACCAACGGAGCCCTCGAAAGATCACATCGAACTTTAGCTGAATACCTACGCCATTACCTAAACGATGAACAAAACAACTGGGACGAATGGATCCGTTACGCTATGTTCACATACAACACGACTCCACACACGGCAACAGGGTACTCTCCCTTCGAACTCATTTTCGGGAAGAAAGCGGAAATACCCACTGCATTTAAAACTCCCCCAGTATCATCTTACAACTATGACGACTACGCTGACGAACTGAAATTGCGACACCGGACCACTCATTTAATCGCGAAAGAAAATATACGTGATGCAAAAGAAAGAGCTAAGACAAGTTACGATAAAACCACGAAGGAAATTAAGTTTAAAATCAACGATAAAGTTCTATTAAAAGACGAAACAGTAAGGCGCGGCAGATCGAAAAAAATATCCGCACAATAGGTAGGACCTTATAAAATAATAACAAAAAATTCGGACTTGAATGTTACTATAAAAAAGGGACGCAGAACTCAACTCGTACATATCAATCGCCTTAAACCCTTCATTGAAAATTAAAAACCCTAGAAATAACTACATGATTATACAGGGTGTCCCGTAACTAGCTCGAAACCGGGAAATGAGGGGTAGCTGAGGTGATTCTGAACAACTTTACTTTAGCAATAATGTTGTAAGCGCCCTGGATTTTGAATTATTAACGAAACGGATAGGCCAATCCGAGCGCGTATCGAGCGCGCGCTCGAAACGAGAGTGTGGTCTCTGACTCGCGCTCCTCCGCGAGCGTGAACAAGTAGATCGCGTGGGTATCGAGAAAAGCATACGGCAAATATCACATATCGTCTTCAAATAAACTAATAGTCGTTGAATAACTGTGTTCAATACTGTCACTCGTTATTCGAGAGGTATGAAAAGTTGTAGTATTTGTGGAAAAAATGGTTTCCTTAAGAGCACATTATCAGGTGGCTAAATTATGGTTTAAGGTAAACGATGTGAATAACTAACATTAGAAATTATATCCTGAAGTTTTTCGCGTCGCTGAATTCAAATATGACATACAAATTTCAAAACTTGAAATGGCGGATTGAAGTTACAAAAATCGGTGGAGTTTTATGAAACTTGGTATTGTGAAGTTTGTTGGATCTCTGAATTCAAACATGGTATAAAAATTCCAGAATCAATATTTTACTTGATTCCGATCCGCATATTTAAAATTTTTTAATTTTGACATCATATTCGTATTCAGCGATAGAAAAAACTTCAAGATGCCATGTTCCGTTGAAATCCGCACATTTTTTATAACATCGATCCGCCATTTTAAATTTTGAAATTTTGGTGCTCTATTCGGATTCAGCGATTCAGAGAGAACCTCAGGGTACCAAGTTTCAGAACAATCAAGAATCTCTAAGTTTATTTTTTTTACGTTGCCCACATATGCCCGCCAACGCAATCTGGGTCACTTCTGTTTTGACGCACATGTGCGCGCTGCACTGTCAACTGGTTAAGATCGCAAGTCCTTTATAACAATTCTTTAAAACATTCTTACAGGCCATGTCAGTTCCGTATCGCTCGAAAATTGGACTTCGTATCCTTAGCAATCGTATTCTATAATATGCTGAAATTGGCCAGAGCTCTCATAAGGGCTATGGTAACAATTCTTCTCCGTATGGAAGGGGAGTGCCTTGTTTATCTTCTGCCACGATGCTATGGCAAACCCAAAATCCTTTTTTAATCACGTCTAAGAAATAAGTGTGAAGAAACAATAATATCGTTGGTTGAGTTCGAACCCAGCGCTATTTGACAACACGCGCCGCCATACATATTTAGCCCGAAATTGTTACCACGAATCCGACTCGTTATTATACCCGGGGGGAATAAAAGAGTATTCTCCTCACTCTTCACTGTTATAATTTGGACTAATTTGATATAAAGAACATGTCATCCGGGAGAAAGTATTTGTTTCGACGATTTACATTTGACTCATTTCTACAATTTTACGCGCATTTACCAATAAAGTAGTTCCCCCAGTGAAGTACGGGAACGTACTATGGTGGAAAAATAACGCCATATGGTGACAGCTAACTTTACTTCGTACTGAACGGCAATCTCGCAGTCTTGATGTAACTCTCAGAACGTTTGAACCCAATATCGTTTTGTATTAATCTAATGCAACTAAATACACGAAATACTGAAGTTTTTTTGATTGTATCATAGAAAATCAGAATGCTGGTAACACAATATATTTTCCAAATCTTATATCAATTAGTTTCATTCTAAAACTGCTTTATTCATATCAACAGGTGTAAAAAGATCGACAAAACCACATTAGCAGCAAGTTGGAGTGAATTGGGACGTGTACATATTTGGAATTTGGATGAACAATTAAGATTAGTTGATAATGAAGAACTACTTCCCGCGTACCGTCAAAAGTGTGAAAACCCAGATGGCGTTGTTAAACCACTGTTCACATTCAAAGGTCACCTGACAGAAGGATACGGACTTGATTGGTGTTCAATGGAAGAAGGTACTCTAGCGTCTGGGGACTGTAAGGGTAACATTCATATATGGAATGTTAGCAACAACAGTGGCAGTACTACGTGGCACGTAGATCAAAGACCATATAATTCACATGCGCCACATAGTGTGGAAGATCTTCAGTGGTCTCCCAATGAAAAACACGTATTGGCTTCGTGCTCAGTAGACAAAAGGTTTGTATGAAAATAGTAGTCCTTGAAGTACTTTTTTAAGGTTGTGTTTATTTTATTGTCCTTTTGTGTGCCGGACACATACATATGTATGGATTCTAATAGACGAGATTATTTAGCTAACGCTATTTAGCTTTCAAATTTTTACGTTTCCTCAAAAAGTTCCAATGTAAATTATCCTACTTTTCACAAGGGTGCCTTGATGATGCATACACACGGTGGTCCGACTAATAGTTTCAATCACCAACGATTATTCCCGATAAAAAACATTGAAACTAATACGCATACGACCGTGCGTATGCATCATCCAGGCACCCTTGTAAATTTTTTGAGAATTTTCGACAATGGCCTTCATGTGTTTTTAATCAACCTAAGAATCTACGACTTCGAACGCGCCGTGGCCGAGCGCGACCAGTTTAAATGTCTTTTATCGGGTATAATCGTTGGTGATCGAAACTATTAGTCGTACCACCGTGTGTATGCATTACCGAGGCACCCTTATGAATTTTTTCAGAATTTTCGGGAATGTCCCTCATGTGTTTTTAACCGATTGAGAATACGTTCCCTCATCACGCATTTTTGCGGGGGTATCGCGTATTTCTTAGGCGCCGCGGCTGTGCGTAACGACCCCCACCTCCAAATTCAGCGTTCTTGCTGGCAAAATCAGTAATTCCAAGGCAATTACACTTTTTCTTCAATTACTCCGAAGTTACTGCTTGCTCGGGGTTGCTTTTTTGCAAACTGTTTGTCTCGAAACGCGCTACAGGGATATAATTTTTGCATAATTTGGGTGAGGGCCCAGACAGTCAAATTAACGATTATTTTTTATTTTTATGAATTATGCGTTGAAAAATAAATTTTTTGAAATGGGTTGAAAATTCTCGTTAAACTACAATCTTTTGTGAATCGAACTTAAAAAAGCAAATTATTCTACGGCAAACCAGACCGCGCCTAGAAATGTTTGAACAAAAAGTGCCCCAATTTTTCAAAGTCTCATAACTCCTCGAAAGTCAAAATAAAAAATTAAAAAAAAATTCGGGTGGCTTGTCTCACCTCCCTCTATAACATATCTGAAAATCACAATTTCGAAGAATTTAGCTGTGCGATTTGACGTGGAATCGACCATATATATATATATATCTAGTTATCATTATTATTATTGTTACTATTACTATCATTTTATATTTGCTCACTCCATTCTTTTACATACACAGGGTGCCCGTAACTACCCTAACATCGGTAAATGAGGGGTAGCTGGGGTGATTCTGAACAAGTTTTTCCTTCAAAATAATGTTGTAACCCCTCTCGTTTTTGAGTTATTAACGAAACGGCTAGGCCAATCCCAGCGCGTATCGGGCGCGCGCTCGAAACGAGAGTGTGGTCTCTGGATCGTGCTCGACCGCGAGCTTGAACAAGTGCATCGCGTGGGTATCGAGGGAAGCGTACGGCAAAAGTCACATCGCCTTCAAATAAACTAATACTCGTTGAATAACTGTGTCCGATGCTCTTACCCGTTATTCAATAGAAACGAAGATTGTAGTATTTGTGGAAAAAATGTTTCTCTTAACAGCACGCTTTCAGGTGGATAAATTATCGTTTGAATAATTTATAATAACTAACGTTAGAAAAGCCTTGTGAAACTCACCCATTCGTCCACGAATCACCCTGCCTCGACGAAAGTAGGTCATTGGCACTAGGTCACAGTGCCAATTTTGCCCTTCCTAAGAATCTCGGGAGCCTCAACAGCCCATTTTACGGTGAACTCACTTGACACTGACACACACAGTAGGAACGGCACTTGCCTAATTTATAGCAGGGCGCACGGCTAGAGCTGGCAGAATCGTTTTTCAAACCAAACGGGTACCATACAGCAACGAACTAACGCGGAGTATTACAGGATATTTGTTACGTTTCTTAATCGAGAAACATTGGGTGAAGTGCAGCGCAACGTCTACCGGTGCTCCGATGTGTGCATGCAAGTGCGACGAGGGTACGTCGAACTAAACTTGGCAATTTTGGCATAACAACAATGGGCCCTTTTCAGGGCCACCAACATCTCTTACGTAGGTTCAATCACGTTCAAACATAATTATTTTATTACGGAATATCGGTAACAGTGCTCGTGCGGTGAAATGCGCGTTCGGTAAAGTGACCCGATCGCCGATCGCCGCTCGACTCTCGGGGGTGTTCGCGTACCTGCGATTAGCCGTGCGCCCTGCCATAAATTTGGCAAGTGCCGTTCCTACTGTGTGTGTCAGTGTCAAGTGAGTTCACAGACCCGGCCGTAAAATCAGCTGTTGAGGCTCTCGAGATTCTTAGGAAGGGCAAAATCGGCACTGTGACCTAGTGCCAATGACCTACTTTCGTCGAGGCAGGGTGATTCGTGGACGAATGGGTGAGTTTAACAAGGCTTTTCTAACGTTAGTTATTACAAATTATTCTAACGATAATTTATCCACCTGAAAACGTGCTGTTAAGAGAAACATTTTTTCCACAAATACTACAATCTTCGTTCCTATTGAATAACGGGTAAGAGCATCGGACACAGTTATTCAACGAGTATTAGTTTATTTGAAGGCGATGTGACATTTGCCGTACGCTTCCGTCGATACCCACGCGATGCACTTGTTCACACTCTCGTTTCGAGCGCGCGCCCGATAAGCGCTCGGATTGGCCTAGCCGTTTCGTTAATAATTCAAAACCGAAGGCGCTTAGGACATTATTGCTAAGGACAAAGTTGTTCAGAATCACCTCAGCTACGCCTCATTTCCCGGTTTTGAGCTAGTTACGGGACACCCTGTATAATAACGTAATTTCAATAACCTCCTATCTAACGCGTTTAAGAAACTCGCCGGCTCGTAACACTATGCATTCATCTATGCTCTTATTTTTCTGTTTTGGTTTTAAACATTAAATGCACAAATTACTCATTTCGGCGCGGCCTGTCCGAAGGATATTGCACTTTTAAAAAAAAATCGTTTTTTAATGCGATTTGACCACCTCGAAAAACCCCGTTCGTCCTTTCCGGAAAAGATACAAGGTCTAGTCTCGCGTACTTGTACTTGGCCCGAGATAAGTACAATGTCTCTTGATCCTGTTACAGCACTTTACAGGTGAGTCGTAAGTTATTCGGTATGATCCGCGATAGGGTACATCAGGCCTAGGCAACCGTGGGGAAATGCACTCTCGTTACGCAATTTCGGTACCCCCACCCGTCAGCTTTTGCACGCCGTGCGAACGAAAAGAAGGACAGCCTGTCCCACTCTTAGACACGCACTGGAAGGCATGGTGGGGATGACGCATGTTGCACGGCGGGTTGCCGTGCTACTCAATGAGCAGGGGCTGCCCAGGCCTGGGGTACATCAATAGTAACTTTTTCAATGAACACGGGGTTATAATAAGTTAGTATTGAAATATATAATCTTTACAGCATCAGAATTTGGGATACCAGACTAAGGCCACAGTCTGCTTGTGTACTAACAGCATCCGAAGCACACTCCATGGACATTAATGTTATTTCATGGAATCGCAAAGAAAATCAGTTCCTCGTGTCTGGCGGTGATGATGGATTGATTTGCGTGTGGGATTTACGTCAGTTTGGTGCTAACGGTTCAAGTGCCTTAGCTACGTTCAAGCAACATACTGCACCTGTGACTAGTGTAGAGTGGCATCCCCAAGAAAGCACTGTTTTTGCTTCTGCAGGAACTGATGATCAAATTGTTCAGTGGGATTTGTCAGTAGAACTGGATAACTCGGAACATATTCAAGATAATGAATTAAAAGAATTACCACCGCAATTATTGTTTATTCATCAAGGTCAAGCGGACATTAAAGAATTACACTGGCACCCCCAATGTTCCGGTGTTTTAATATCGACAGCACATTCAGGATTTAATATATTTCGCACAATTAGTGTATAAGTTTTTTAAAAATATAATATTAATTTCTTTTTTTTTGTGTTCAAACCAGAAGGTAATTGACATAAATCGCGTAAACTTAAAAATATTCCTTGAACACCAACGTAAATATAGTATGTTAATAAACATTTTGTGTGTATCTCCTTAGCAATAGTAAAAAATTAATTGACGCTATCTATTCATATATTTAAGTCGCATCAACTATATTAAACATCGCTGTGCATTCATCCAAATATATGAAAGTTGATCGATATACATTTTATTAACAGTATTTTTAGTCTTAACCTTACCACTTTGACTGCCGTGTCATCAGTTTCGGGTGATGGTAAGGCCGTTCGCATACGAGGCAACGCGAAAGCAACGCAAAAGTGATACGATATTGCCTTACTGTTGCTTACTATGTAAACTAGTGGGCACCCACTAACGGGGCAATATGGAAACAATCGATCGGCAATCCACGCGATACGGGCGATGCGAGCAACCTGGACCGTCTGCAGCGAAACCATAAGCATTTCACGTGTCTGACTTCACCTGGCCATGTGGAAGCGTTGAACGTTAAATTTTCGGGTGTTCTGGAAAAACACCGTTTTTTGTATAACTTTACGCTGATGGGCAATTCTGGAAACGATGTGACAAAAAAAGCATGGCATCAGGTTTCATCAGAAGTAAATTTATCAGGTATGTAGCAGTGTTTATTATGATAATTAATACGGATCACGACCCCCCCCCCCGTGCCTCAGGGCGAATATTTCACAAAAATAGGCTAAAACACGCATTAGCTTGTCGGTTGTGTAAGTCGTAATTGTTGAACAATTTTAATTAGCGGTGAATCATTTGAAAGGCGAAAGATGATCCACGCGGCTGAGTGAACCCGAATTTTGATGTTCGGGACAAGTCGAACGGTGGCGTGAGTTGCTGGGCCACATGTTCTTTCCCTCTCACTCCCCTCTCACACGCAGCGGCACTCGTCCTGCCTTACAAGCAGACGAGTCGCGTTGTGAGGCGGGAAGTGGGGGACATAGGCCCGGGTGGAACGTTCTCGAAGGATTCAGACCGTTTCAAACAACGTCAAATTCGGATACTTCGAAAGCGTTTGATTCGGCGACCTATATAAATGTAAATAGGTGGGCCGCGACCCACTAACGGATTCGCAGTACACGCTTCAACGCTTTTGACGCTTTATGCTACACTCTTTGGCTTTTCGCGTATACGCACCTTCGCGACCGCTCCAACGCTAAACCGCCGAAGTGTTGCTATCGCGCCTTTAAATGTGTTAATCTTTATTGCTAAATATATTGTTATCGTGATATACTATTCCCCGCGTTATTTGACTATCCGAATTGTCCTTTCCGCAACCGCGTAGCAGTTCCGTTTCTTACCGGCATTCGCCCGTGCACGGCCGTAATTCGGTAAAGCAGTTCTGAACCGGTTGTCCGAAACATTTGATAAAAGCGTTCTTTCCATGCGGAAAGTTGTCTTAAACTTCAGCAATTTCTTGGATCGATATTTTTCATAAACAAAAGGTCTTTTTAAATTTCGGTTTCACTCAGCCGCATGGATGATCCTTCATCTTTCAAACGAGCCACTGTTCATTAAAATCGGTCAACAATTACGACCTGCACAACCGACAGTATAAACTCTTGCAAATCCATAGGCATCCAACGCCCTTAACGCCTGAATGTTAAAGGGAGGACCAGTTTAGGAAGATGAAATGGGGCCTTTCTTGCGCATTTTTTTTACGTTTAAATTCCTCGTGAAATGAAGTTGAAACATTCAAGGTGCATTTATCGATGTTTGACCATTACGTATGGATTAAAAAATATTTATTTAAACATTTATGGTGATATTGTATGGTGCACACGGCTGGACTGTGAAAATGGTGAGGGTATTATTTTTACTTGTAGATCTCTGACAACAAAATTTTTTTGAAATTGTTCGTTATGATTAGGCAGCGGATGTTTATGTAAATGCATATCTCAAAAATCACATTTTTTATTTGCATATTTTGCATATTGCATATTGTTCGCATATATTATATATGTTTGACATATATTGCATTTGATTACACATACACATGTGCGTGTGTATTGTGACGTTGCAGCCGGCTGCATGCCGCAAATGACGGATCGGGAGCCGTAGAATGGAATCTATCGGGAATATAACATGCAAATGCTCGCGATACCGCCATCAGAATCGTCGCGATACCGCAACAATTAGAATCCGCGATAACGTTAACAGAAAAACGTCAACGTTAAAAAATGGGGTGCCCGCTACCGAGCGGCCACAAACTCCGATGGGTATCACCGGAAATATCCAGTATGGCGGCCGCTGCTCGAGCGGTCTCGAGCAGGGAGGAACTGCGCCGAGGTACGGCGCGCACGGGCATACTCGAGCAGCCCCGAGTTGCTCCGAGAAGACCCGCCGATAAACCCTCGGCCGAAGTAGTGGCGTAGTTTTTCTGCCGCGGGCGAAAGAAAAGCCGTCATAGAATGTAGCCAAACTTGTCGGAATGCGATATTGATAATAGTTCGGAAGATATGAATTTTTTAAAATAACCTTACCTAAAAGTTTGAGAGAATGTAACTCAAAAAGTTTTCAAAAATTCAAAGTTCTTTTTTTACCAAAATTTTTTTCTTCGCGAGCACTACATGGTCAGAAAAATTCATCAAAATTCTCGACCATGTGTGTAAAAAGTAGTGCTTTTGACGCGGAATGACCCACGTGCAGGAGAACGCAAGTAATAGCGCAACAACACAAAGCCGCGAAACACATCACGAAAACACTCCGCGAGAATGCACAAGAAGAACAATGGTCACCGTCACCACAAACGGCAAAAACCATCGGAGACGCAACCGTTGCATTACCACCTGTGCAACCAAACTTCAGATCCCCTGTAAATCATCGAAATAAGGAAACACCGGATGGAATAAACGAAGACAATAGTAAATTGCTGAAGCTGGTATCATGTTTGGAAAACTTAAACAAAACCAACACTTTAAAAATTCCTTCAAAAATAACAGAACATAATAATCTTGCAAAAAATTTCTAAAATTGCTAAAATTGCTAAAATTACATCCAAATCAAGACGGAAAATCAGAGTACCAGGCAATCAACGTACATTACCGGAGATCGAGCCCACTTTTCGCTCAGCAACACTAATACAACAGCACACCAACAAATGGATTGATACAAACGAAACAGAACCAGGCACATCGACAGGACCACGAACCACCATGGCAAAAGAACCACGACCAGGTACGTCAAAGGAAACACAACCAAGTACAGTATCGGACAGTGATGGATTCCTAATGGTGATTAACAATGCCATTACGCAACCCTGTCGGTGTGTTTGTTTTCGCACTTGTTCGAGGCCTCTTGAGAAGAGCCGGCACCCTGTGGATCTCGGTAGGCCTTGTTTATACCCGGGACTGCTACATGCCGGGGTGATTGGTATAATTATGGACATGCTCTTCCATAAACACCAATGCCCAAAAACCCTTATTCTTGAAAGTTCAAATAATATTGATATTAGGCTAAATTCGAAGAGATTGATTGATTTGGTTGCAGTTAGTATTTGAAAGGAAATAATGGGTGAACTGATTTTTGTACTTACTTTTGGGTGAGTTGAGGAAATACGCGTTCCATTAACACTTAATCACTGCTTTTAAAGTGAGATAATACTTTTAATTATTGAAGATTATGCCTTCTGATTTTCTGAGATAGGAGTGACGTGGTCTGTGCCTACTAAACTTTTAAGATTGGAGTGAAGTAGCGAGTGCCAAAACCTTTGGGTTATATACCCTTAGGAATAGAGAAAAATAGTGGTTGGGAAAATGGTTTGTGAGCAGGTCACGCGCATTCTGCGTGCAACGGTTTACTCTATTGATGGGTTATAGGCGCGAAATGACATCTGTTTGGAGGACCGTGACAGTCCTTCGTTACAAGAATTAAGGATCTGGAGGGTGGGATGAGGCGTTGGTTTTTGTTTGTGAGACGACGAGGGAAATGTCTAACGGATCTGGGAGCGGTGAAATAACCAGGAGCACTGTAGCTTTTGATTGAATTGCAGTCAGTTTATTAAAATCAATTGTACTACCCGAGATGTCTCTTAAAGTTCACAAGTGAAATGTCCGAAATTAAGTGCGTTGCCACGAGTGACTCGCCACCGATCGAGGACCACGTGGACCTTGTAACCGCTATAATTATTATATTAATGAAGTATAGTACGATTATATTGCAACTAATTGCGAGGCTGAGATGACTCTACGCAATAATGTCTATTTAAAAGAGTATTACATTTTCACAAAGAGAGATGACTACTGTGACTGTTGAAACTCACTCGACCGAAGGAAGCGACGTTATTCTAACGACTGTAACGATATGTCTCTAACGACTTTGTCCGTTTGTCACGAATTTGAACACGCTTTTACTATAATTCGCGTATACAACGCGCATGCGCTAAAACTAGTGGCTTTGCGCTCATGCAGAAGGGCCTGGTTGGAAGATGCCCAGGAGCTGCTGCCACCGCGTGTCTCTTATCCATATTATTCGCAGACAGTTTCAAATGTTGAGATTCTTCGCGCTGTTTCTCGGTTCTTTAAGAGCCTGGGTGGTCTATTGCGCAATTCTGTTTTTTTAGATGCACTGACCGCGCGTGCATTTGTATACTTAAGATTGATATATTGGTTGGGGACATCGAGTGTTTCCTACCGAGCTATTCTAAAATTCTTAGAACTTGTTTACTCCTCGATGGGCCCAATAGATTAAATAATTTCGGCTAATTTTCTTACGTATTTACGCGATACCTCACGTCGATGCTCGCTGACGATGAATTATTTATTTCGTGGTATGCAGCAAAGAATCATGTCCATGTGCAGGATTTAGATTTCTGGGTTGCGTCACCGCACATCCGCACGTCAAGGTACCTCGGACGTAACACTATCATTTGATTGGGCTACCAGGGCAACCTCTACGGTGCGCGCTGGTGAATATAAAATCATACTTCAAAAGGTTTTAAAAATGCCATCGAATTTCTGACGTCATTCTTTAGAGGATGCTACGCAGTTGTTGTGAAAAAGTACCGTAAAAATTAGATGTGTTTTGGGACATAGAGCAATTTATATTTTTCAAATAAACTGTTTTAATGTTTATAAACATTATCCAACAATTATGTATTTTTTTATTTTAAGTTTGATGTTTTATTAATGCAACCGAATCTGCGGGAATGCGATATTGTTAATAGTTCAAGAGATATAATTTTTTTTAAATAACCTTACCTGAAAGTTTGAGAGGCTGTAAATGAAAAAGTTTCCAAAAATTCGAAGTTTTTTTTTTACCCAAACTTTTTTCTCCGCGGACACTACATGCTCATAAAGATTTCTCAAAATTCTCGACCATATCTGTATAAAGTGGTTCACTTGACGCCGAATGACGCATAAGGAACATACTCATCATGCCTTCCATATCTTTTTCCCTAGAATAATAGTTTTCCTTAAAACTACCGCCATACATTATCCGCATAATACTCTGGAAAATGAAACTGTAAACATCTCCGAAAGTCATACATTCTCTAAATCTAAAAACTTGCATTCTCAGTGTCTCACCGAATCGGAATTGTAAATTATTGCCAAATGAACCTTGAAACTTTAGTATGTTTAAAACACTTGAAAAGTCAATTCTGAACAACGCCCGTTGTTCTTTACAATTTTTTTGGATATCCTTTCTCTAACAATTATTTTAATGACTTATTTGCAAAAAAGGTCATTCTACGAATATTAATTTGTACAGTAATCATCGCAGGAAGGATATCAAATTATTGCAAAAAGACGTACTCATTGCTTGGTCCAACCCGAATAATTTACAAAAATGGACACACTGAAGGTACAATATTTAGTTTCCAAAAAGTTGATGAAAATATAACCGTTACAAACAAACTTTTTGATTCTGCGTTGCATTCAGGTAATAGTAATACAGCAGCAGTTTCATATTTTATGGGCACAAATAATATCAAACATTCAAACTACGTTTGCTCAACTATTTTGTAACTTGTGATTCGCCAGTTTGTTAAAGCTCTAAAGTTCATTTAAGAAAGACAAAAAAATAGTTGGCTTTAAAAGGAGAGTCATCATTACAATAGATTGTTTAACGCATACCTGTAACTAGTTAATATATAAATTTATAATAGGATAAAAATGTGTATTGAACAGGATGAGTACCAGAATTTAAAAACGTGTAAGAGAATTGAAAAACTATGAATAAATTTGCGTAGTTTTTCAATTTTCTTACACGTTTTTATTTAAATACAATTTATAATAAAATTTTTGATAAAACGTGTTAAATAAGATTGTTAAATAAAACTATCATTCTAAAGTGAAAGCGTCAATTCGTTAATAAATGGAGAATGTTTTACACATGTTACAGACACGATATTCCTCTGGTGTACAGATGGGCATCTCACCTTGGCTGATGCAAAAATTGGTCTTTTGTCTAGTACACGCAGTACCTTAACATAGTTGACAAGCGACCCCTCTTGCTGTTCACATAAAAACAGTAATTCACAATTTGCACTTTAGTAGTTTAATAACACAGTAATGCACAATCTATAAGGTTTACCAGATACATATCCTGAATCCTGAATTTTCCTATATTTTTCAGGATTTTTGCGATAATAACGTTTGCATAGAAGACATCAAAGTGAATTCGAGTGACGCTGCGTGACGAGCTACGCAGTGTGCAATATTCTGATATATTATAGCATACTCTCCAACCATCCAATGTGTATTTGTTGATAACTCACATAATACATTAATTACTTACATATTAAATCAAACAAAAAAAATGTTAATTATATGTTGAAATATAGTCCCGCAATAAACAATCCAGCTCTGGGTTTATCAAGCGTGCTGCCTCAGAGGTCATTTATACAGACAGAGAGACGAAACTGTTGTACTGTGTGATATTGCGTTTCAATATATCAGCACAAGGTCCTAAAACACGTTCAAATCTGGCTCTGTCTAACTTGACACACTTCAAGGAGCCCCGTGCTACAACAGTCGCTGCTCTGGGTCTGTCCAGTAATAATGCAATTTCACCTGAAAATTATTTAATTTATTTTCCATAATTCTATTTTTTAAATTAATTTAATGCATTTATAATAGATATTGTAGCTATAACACTGTTCGACAAATTTTTGTACTGATTTGGTCAACGATTTCAAATATATTTCTATAAGAATTTCTCGCATTGATCGCGAAATTGGAAGCTAAAATTTGGATCACGTCAATTTTTCGAGAAAATCGCTTTTAAGAACAAAACTTTTTCCTACTTTTTTCGTTACAGGAATTTTTGTTTAATAAATACATATTTTATAACATTGTTGTATTAAGGCGAATCAATAGCGGTCCACCTTTTTATGCTGGTTTTTGTGGACTATACCATTCGTGACGTCAGAAACGAGAAAAATAGGCACTCTGTAAGCAGGAACTTCTACCTAAATAAAACGACCTCTTGCTATGCGACATGTGTTAAACGAATTTTTAAAGCCCATAAAATGGCCGGGCGGTCCCCAACAAGACATTAGTCGCTGTATAATAACACAATTATACTGCGAACTTGACGGTGTCATTTCACAATCGTGATGACCTTTCAACATGGCCACGAGCGACACAACTTTGAACTTTTTTACAAATTTACAATGACCGGTACATTCTTTGAACGCCATAAGTTTTTGTCTACGAAACATTTATTTTCACTTGTTTTAGTAGCTTCCAATGCCATGTATAGGTATATTACACGTAAAACACAAGCTTGGTTGAATCCCCTTAAGGGGTAACGTCACTTTAGAAGTCGGAATAAAAGCTGACTTTCGGGAATTTAAAAAAAAACCTGAAAGATAGACATTCAGAAACAAAAAGGTTTCATTGTACATATTTTAAGGAAGGTTTGTAAATTTATCCAAACAATTTGGATCGAAAATAGAGGCTGTAGGTTCTAACATGCAATAACACCTTTTTCAGAGGGCTGCATTGCGGGAAAGGTTTGACATTGACATGTTGAGCGCGGCAACCGATTTTGTTATACTTTCCGTTCAGGTGCCAGCGAGCACGTCACTTCGAGCGCTCAACTCTCGCAACACGCTCTCTGTCTTTAACGTATCCATTCAAACTCCCGTTCCTTTTATTCGTAAAGCCCAAACAACTAAATGCTTCTCTTCACGTATCCCCTTGTCCTTCCATTTGCGTCCCACCCACTCTGCGCCGATCAGGAGAAGGCACCTGAGGCGGTCCGAAGGCAAGAGTTAGTCCCAGTCGGTCCATCTATCACAACTTCCTACGCTCTTTCGGCCCGCCGTTTGACATAGTAGTAGGAGTTCTATTTGCGGGAGGGACAGATAAATCCTAGTTGGGTTAGTTTACAGGTAAGAAGTATTCTTTTTCTACGCAACGGTACGGTCGCTTTGTCCCACTCAGTCCCTAACCGTCTCGTTTGTTTTCGTCGTCGGGCATTTCTACACGAGTTTATTAGTGTGCGTGGCAGTTTGACCAGTGGCGAAAGTGCGGGTGCCCCGTCCCTATGGTTGTGTTGGAATAGATAGAACCCAAACGCTGCAACCAATCAAGCCACTTGTTTCTCAGATGCCATCTACTGATTGGCGCACAGTACTTCTCCTTTCCCCTGACCACCTTCAAAAACCGTACAAATCCTGCAAATCTGCTCTTAAAAGGTTTAATAGGTACGTGCTCAACGGACATCTGTCTGTGTCACCCCCTTCGCTGTCCAAAATTTCTCCCATACCGTTCTCCCTATCCTCACTCTGCTTGATGTTTCTCTATACACTTCCTCGATCCTAAGCTCCTTTCTCACACCCCGTCCCTAGATAGCATCCATCAGCACCTATCTATCTACTGAAATCTACAAACAAAGCTATCGCGTACTTGTACTTGGCCCGAGACAAAACCTTGTCTCTTGATCACTTTCAGTCCTTTCCTACTTACCTCCCTATTTACCACGAAGTTAAGAACATACACGGTGCCCCGTGAATATAGCACAAGCCGTAAAGGTGATATACCAGAGGTAATTTCGAGCAGGTTTTTTTTTTTTTAGTAATCAAACCATTTCACAATATCACCTTATCTCGAGAGCCATGGTTCTTCGGCAGAGTCTCGCACAATACTGACAGAGTTTCTCCAGAAAAAGTGACTTCCCAAGGAATTTGGAATTGTTAGGATTTCGTGAAAACACAACACCAGTACAACGTGTGGTCAAGAATGCAATCGCTTTGCGGAAAGACCATAAACGGGTCATTATTAATATGTGGTTTGGCCGTCTGTCGGCCATATTTTGTACCTCTAAAAGTTTTCGTAAAGAAATATTGTTTGTAAGCCTCTTGAACGGAGCTGGTCTTTTAAAAATACAATAGCTTAGATAGAGAAATTCTTTTTTAACAATACACTCGCCTAAATAGATGCCGACAGCTTGTAGCAGTTGACCCAGACAACTATCGAACTATGCTGCCGCACGTCGTCTCGTATACCAGCTGTCTGACTAGATCCAACTTTCCATTAATATTTCGGTAATTAAGCAAAAACGTACTTGGTTTTATACGAGGTATTACACCTTAAACGGACTACTGCTGTTCGCAGGGCACCCTGTAGAGTTATCTTTCTGCCCGTTGCTTCGTTTGGAGTAAACGACAGAAGTGAAAATAGCAAAAGCATCAAAGGGAAAAATAATTGAACTTGTTAAACATCTCTGATTTAAATTTTAACGTGGACGCATATACCTTATTAAAAGGTATTATAAAACATTATAAAGACATTTCTTTTGAAAAAATCATTACAAAGAATTTTACCAAAATAATCGGATGGTCCTAAACGGCCAACTTCGGCGGGTTCTTCCCCTTCTACGCGTTGCTGGAGTACTACAGCTGTGCCTTCCACGATAATATAAAAATCTTCACCAGGCTCACCTTGTCGAACTATTGTTTCACCATCATCGAACGCTACCGGTTCTAAAGCATCCGCTACTGTCAGCCTTTCCCACATATCCAATGATTCTAAAAGCAGAGCAAATGTTAAATTCAAAGTATTGCGCGCCGTACTCATCGTGAGAAAGCACCACAAAATACTTTGTCAAATTCAATTTTATTTTGTTTACGATGAGAAGATTTTTTTTCTAACGAGGTGAGGATACGCACCCCGGCAAAAATATTTTGATCAAACCTATGGTAAATTGGAGAGCTCCTGTTGATTCCAAAACGTCCTACTTTTAGGCATAAACGGGTAATTGCTTTTGCACAAAATGTGTTTCAATGATTCAAAAGTGAGGTGGTCAGATCCACTTGAGTTTTTAAAGGTTCTTCGTGTTCAATGGAGGGACCAATGAAATCTTATATCATGTTGTTTACGGTGAACACTTTTTGAAAAACCTACTCAAATCTACTTAAAACCGCTCACACCACCCAGGCACACGGACGAAGGCCGGGCGCACGATGTGCACAGACGCCTGTGCGTCGCGTTTTCGTCCGCGAGGCTGCTGCGATTGTGAAAGTGATGGACCGAAGAAAGGAGAGAGAGAGCAACCGAAAGTTGAGACGGTGTAGACTAATAGTATCCCCGTCTTGGACGGTTAGCGGCATGAACGGGAGCGGGTACGAGTGTGGTAGTGTGCAATATTACAACAATTCATTTATTCACATTAATAATATTTGTACTACAAACGTTGCTCGACTAATATTTTTACAGAAACTACATGCACACGTTTATTATACATAATTTAATTATTTGGCGGTTCTGAAAGGAACTGATTTCTCATGGGACGGGTGTGGTGCACGCTTCAGAATGTGTTGGTTACACAAAATCCATTGCATTTGAGGCGTTTCTGAAAATTTTCTTGGACACATGAAGAAGGAAGGAGTGACCAAACCAGATAAATTTTCGCCAGAATTGAAATGAGTTAAACCAACTTTCACCTTTCTGTGTCTTTGTGAGGTTCAACTCCGCATACTACAATTTCGCGAAATGTGTTCACCTGTTTCTTTCATATGCTCAGTCTCGCTCACGTTACCCATGCACACAGGCGAGAACAGGGTGCAACTTCGTTAGCCGCCGAAGGAACAAACACCAACGACCGGCATCCTGTGAATTTCCGGCCAATGCGGACCCCGCTCTTCTTTCTTCCTCGCGTCACTTTCGCATTCCCAGCGTACTGACGGACCAGGTATGTGACTGGACACGTGTGTGTCGGTTTACCTTCACCGGACGGTGTGAACGAGATGCATGTGGACGGTACATACAGACTTAAGATAATACACAAAACCCGAGTTTTTTCGAAAACCGTTAGTTCTAGGACAATATGATACTGCACTTTTCTGCTCCTTTTATCGAGCACCAAGCGCATGTAAACACTTAAGTCAATTCAACTTCCATACTTCCTAAATATTTAAACCCATTGTTTCCAAAAACGGCTGGGCATCTACATGCAAAGTGTAGAATCAGTTCGTCGAACTTTAGAATTTGGCATAGGTCTGATAAAAACATTTTTCCCGGACTTCCTGCCCTCCCCTTGTAAATTTTACAGGTTTTAATGTTAAATAATATCTTGCTATAGGTGAACCTACCTAAAATTGAAACTCTAGACAGAAATTCTTCATACATTTTTCTTTTCCTTATGGTAGAACCCATGAGAATTCGACGGTAAGAATCCCGGTCAATACCCCATAATTTGACGTCTGTTTTTGCTCGTACAGTCGCTGCGCGCGGTGTTCCATAAATCAATGCGAGCTCTCCAAAACTTCCACCTTCCCCGATCGTGGTAGCCAATTCTCCGTTTACAAATATTTCAACTTCGCCTTGATCAATTACATAAAAATTGTCACCCTCGTCCCCTTTTTGAGAAAACAGAAAAAAGTAGGAATTAGTCAAATTTAATTTGTTCTTATCATAAGATCTATTTTTAATCTGGTCAAAGTATCGGTAAAAAGTATTGTATAACATTGGACATCAGTATGAGAGACCAGTAATGAATGAATGCCCATTCACAATGTAAACCAGCAGACTTACACACATTGTTTTAGCTACTAAAGCCGTTACCTTCTAGGCAGCGACCTGGGACAGAACACCTTTTCAAAATTTGGGTTTTTGTTGAAAACGCATGTACACGGTGTCCCGTATCTGATCGAATCCGCGTTATGAGGGGTAGCTGGGGTGATTCTGAACAACTTTTTCTTTAACAAAAATGTTGTAAGCGCCCTCGATTTTGAATTAAAACGAAACGGTCTGGCCAATCCGAGCGCGTATCGGGCGCGCGCCCGAAACGAGATGTGGTCCCTAAATCGCGTTCCGCCGCGAGCGTGAACAAGTAGATCGCGTGGGTATCGAGGGAAGCGTACGGCAAATATCACACATCGTCTTCAAATAAACTAATAATCGTTGAATGACTGTGTTCAATACGTGTGCTCGTTCGCCGATACAAATGGAGAGTTGTAGTATTTGTGGGAAAAATGATTTTCCTAACAGCATGTTTTCAGGTGGATAAATTATGGTTTAAGAAAAACGATGTGAATAATTATCGTTAGAAAAACCTTGCAAAACTCACCCATTCGGTCGGGTCGGTGAACTCACTTGACACTGACACACACAGTAGGAACGGCACTTGCCTAATTTATGGCAGGGTGCACGGCTAATCGCAGGTACAATGACCCACAAGGATGCCTTCCCGGTTGTAAAAACTACCACGTTGCGCGTAATGGTGGTAGTTTTGACGACCGGGAAGGCATACTTGTGGGTCATTGTACACGGACACCACCGAAAGTCGAGCGACGATCGGCGATCGGGTCACTTTACCGAACGTTCATTTCACTGGACGAGGACTATTATCACCGATAACTCTGAATAAAAGAATTATGTAGAGGAACGTAATTGAATCCACGTCAGAGATATTGGTGGCCCTGAAAAGGGCCGACTGTTATTGCCAAAATTGCAAAGATTACCTCGACGTACCCTCCTCGCACTTGCATGCACACTTCCGAGCGCCGGCGGCTGTTGCGCTGCACTTCTCCCAATGTTTCTCGATTAAGAAACATAACAAATATCCTGTAATACTCTGCTTCAGTTCGTTGCTGTATGTTGTCCGTTCAGTTTGAAAATCGATCCTGCCAGCTGTAGCCTTTTCTGCGGTCTTACTTGCAAGGAGAGGCCAGAACTTTTGGCCAACCGATTTCAATGAGCTTTCGCATACTGATTGGGGCCACCGAAAACTAAGCCCTGTAAAAGGGTTTAGGTCACTACGCCACCGTTTTCGAAAAAAACGAGGTTTAAGGTCATGACGCCGCATCGGTTTCGAACCTGGAGCCCCCGACTGGGTCGATAGAGTGTTAAAAAAACATGCAAATTTTGTTAATACATATCGGGACCGCAAATCAATAGTTTTCCAGAAATCCAGGAATTTGTGATTCACATTTGTCAGTTATAAACTAAAAACAGTTGACTGCTTTCAGCCGAGACGGTAGCCGAACGGTTCTAGCGATCATGAGTTCGAATCTCCTGCTGCAACCATGCTGCTTTTTTTGTCAATTTTTTTCATTATTTTGCTAATTTTGTTTATGATACGCGTAACAATAATACATAGTGACTTAAACCCTTTTACAGGGCTTAGTTTTGTGTGGCTCCCAATTAGTATGCCAAAGCTCATCGAATTCGGTTGGCCGAAGGGTCTGGCCTCTCCTTGTTAGAAGGGTGTTCGTTAAGGAAGGGATATTTTTACAATAGTACAAGGGAGTGGCACGCACATTTGGAGTCGCCGTTGAATCAGCAAAAAAATACCAGTGCGCTCAGGGCGGCCGCATGGTCTTCGTCACTACGATCGTGCTAGCGAAGACACAGGCCAACGAGTGCCATACATTTCACTATTGTCTATACCGTGTTGTAAAGGGAAAGGGTAGCTATTTTACGAAATACGTGTATCGGCTTAAAACTGCATTGGCAGCGTACACGCAACATAAACCTTTAACATTTTCTTACGATTCTTCCCGCGAAGACGGAACAGTACATACAATTCGCTAAATTATGAATTTAATATTGTATTGTATTAGCGAAGACACTGTTTGCGACACATTTACAGATAGACATCGTTATGTCTATCAACATTTTGGTCGTCTGGAACAGAACCCCCTGATCGGGTCCATATACCTCGGCACGCTTTGTTGCTCGCGTTCCCGTAAACAGACGGTTGCCGCGCGCCTGCGAGAATCATAATAAGATCGAAATTAGAGATTCTTAGGGAGCCGACTGTTTAACTATTTCGACACGCCGCAAACAGTGTCTTTGCTTGTACTTTTATTCACGCCATGCACTCGATACCAAACATCCCACAACATTAAGTTTATAATATTCCAAATGACATGGGCAAGTGTGTATGCGTCGCAAACAGTGTCTTCCCTAATACAATACAATATTAAATTGATAATTGGACTTCCATTTCCGGCGTGGAGAGTAGAAGGTCGGAATAGAAAGTGTAAGCGAGAAAAGGTGGAGGAGAGTGAAAGAAGCGAGAAAGGGGTGAGAGTGGAGTGTTGAGTGAAGGGAGGAAGGAGTGGGAAGACGTGAGAGAAAAGGGAGGAGAAGGGAAAGGAGGAGGGAAGGGACGCGAAAGGGAAAGGTTAGCAGGGCGGATTTTAAGGTTAGGTGGAGAAAGAATAGGAGAAGAGTAGAGCACCAAAGAAGGCGTAGAGAGAGAAAGAGAGGAGTGAAGGTAAAGAAGGTTACGAAGGTAAGGAAGGAGTCGGCAAGGAAGAAAGCCGGCAGAGCATAGAGAGAAAGTAGGAAGGGTGGGGGTAGAGGTAGAGAGAAATGAGTGAGGAAGGCAGTGGGAAGGGAGGATGGCCGACGAACGCGTAAAGACTAGGGATGGATAGATGCTCAAATGGGTCACCGGTGGAAGAATTCTTCAAAAGAAAGAGGGATAGCGTGGAAGGGGGGGAGAGAGAAGAAGGGGAATAGGCTTTCACGAAAAGCAAAAAGGGTGGTGAGGTCGCCGAAAGGAAAAGCATAGGTGAAGGTAGGAGGTAAAGGGGCAGATTAAACGGCTGGGAGAGGAGGTGAGGAAAGCGACGCAGGAGATTAGAGAGGACATGAGGCAAGTGAGAGAGGAGATGCGAGGTACAGGGAGGGAGCTGAAAGAGGAAATGTGAAAAGTGAAGGTGGAGGTTACAGGAAAGAAAGAAAAGTGGGAAAAGGAGAAGGGAGAGATATGGGGAAAAGTCAAGGAGAAGAAGAAAGGATAGAAAAGGTGGACCAAAAGGGGGAGAGAGTAGAGGGAGTGAAGGAACTGGAGGAAAGGATTGCGAGGATAGAGATAGAAGGAGAAAGAGAGACAGGCGGGGAAGAGAATGACAGGGTGGACGGGAAAGTGAAGGAAATGGAGAAAAGAATAGAAGCAAGGGAGAGATTAGAAAGAAGCAACGTGGTGATAAAAAGGGTTAAGATAGTGAAAGGGAGGATGAGGTAGAGGATGGAGGAGATAATAAAAGTGATAGAGGCAGAAGTGGAGACAGAGGAGGTGCGAAAGGTGGGAGCAGTGAAGGAGGGAAAAGGGGAAATGGCAGTGGTGAGATTGGGGAGCAAGGACCAGAAAAAGGAGGTTATGGAGAAAAAGGTGAATGTAAGCGACGGACCGGAATTCAATTGACCCTCGATCCAGGTTAACGATTTATGACTCGAGATCGCCGGTCACTCACACTTATAGAGGGCACGAAAGGATTAGGCACACATTGTTTCCAATTTTGGTTTATTAACGCTCACCTGCCGTCCAAATTGTATCCCGGTATGAACTTCGTAACGATGTGAGAAGGGGCGCTATGTCGACTTCATACAAACGTTACCGTTTTCCGCGCTCTCCCGCGTGAGTTCCCGTACGCGGTACCGCGCTTACTTCCAAACTCTTACGAAAGCAGCCACGCCGCTATCCAACGGATCTCGATCTCTGGCTCCTTCTTTTCGACACCGATGTTCGGGATGTTTCGCGTAAGCAAGATTCCCTACAACGGCCAAGTCCCCACAGTGCCTTTGACACGAGAACACTCGAACTCTCCGGGCGCGGACACATGAATATTTCCATGCACACATGGTTATAAACACGCTGCTCACTGTGGGGCCTTGCTTCGCCTCCTCAACGGACGATAGCCACCTCCGCGTCTCGCCCCAGTGGGAGACGTTATCGGGTTCGAAACCGTTGGACACAGGGATACTCCGCGGGAAATATAATGGTGCAGGCACATGCTCGCCCCAACGCGAGGCCGAGACATTCGCCGAGACCCATCGAGACGAGCGTACACGAGAGGTGCCATTTGGCACCATTCGACGCGAGGCGAGGCCCTCGCCTAGCGCTCCGGTGTTATCGGAAACCTTCGGACGGCATTTCGTAGCCCCGAAAAGAGGAAAGGAACAAGTGTCCCTTTCCCCCACACACGCTACTGTATCTACCCCATCATGATTTACAAAAAGTTGGGGAGGGGGGCCTTGCAGTGGTGGCGGTGATCGGTACCCTCGCGCTGGTACGTTACCTGGGTTTTCCAGGTGGCCCGGATAATGATATTGCTTTCGAGTCACCGTTTTCGCAGAAACTCATTTTATGGCGTAATAAACGGTTTAAAATTGATTGCGATGGCATTTTAACACATCGAATGATAGTTAATTTTTAGAAAACTCCTTTTTATATAAGGAAACATGTTTAACGAGTACTAATATATCCAATACAGGAACAGTATGGCCTGAGTGCATTAAGAACGGTGTATGTACATACATGGAGAGTATTTTTACCGTCATTTTTGCAAGAAAGGGTTGTTATATGATTCCTATGTATGTATTTATTTGTAATTGTAATATCTTCAGATATCTTTATTTTTAAAAAGGATATGGCATTAAAAAAAATGTTTTGCAAGCTGCATATTTCTCCGGGCGGGTTTATGACGGGTCCGTGGAAAATCGGAGGGTACTTCAAGGGTACCCTGAGTACAATGGTGCACGGTTGGGGGTCCGCTCTCGTCTCGCCTGCCTCGGCCAAAAAAATCCTTGGAGCGAGGCGTAGGCGAGACCACGCGCGAGCGGGCTAGGCGAGACATTTGGATGCGCGCGCACCATCCATGCTCTCGTTAGGACCGGACGAGACACCCCGAGGCTCTGATACAAAGGCCGAAACTGCCACGAGAGCCGGCGAGCGTCTCGCGAGAGCCCGGCGAGCGCCTCGCGCGAGCCCGGCGAGCGCCTCGCGCGAGCAGGCGAGGTAGGCGAGCGCACCGGTTACATGCTCGCGAACTCGGTGTCTAAGGTTGTCTCGGCCAACATGTGCCTGCACCATAACAGTCCAAACATTGTACTTCTCTCGTCTTCGAATATATATTACATAAATCGTGCTTTACACTCGACTCCGTCTCGCCACGCTACTAGTTCCGTCTCAAATCGGCTTTACGCGGCAACAGTACACAGAAGACTAAATCGGCGTCGTGCCAATTTCTCCGTCACCCCTTAGTTCTTTACAATTACTTGAATCAGGGTTTATTACACCGCTCGGTAATTAAAATTCCACTTATCTAAACTTAATTGACCTGAATGTCTATCACCGACCTTCATTAATATTAGAGGTTACTAATCTATCTCGATACAATGCAAACGTGCGTATTATATTCGGGTTACAAACTTACAAAAGCCCGAGGAGGAAGGAGTAGAGATAAGGAGAGTGGAGGAGGCGTAGCGTAGATGAGCGACGGGTATAAGGAGAAAGGCGAAGACAGCAGATGGGAAGACATGCAGACAAAGGGGGAAGGAGTGAGAGACAAAGAGAGGGGTGACGGAGGCAAGAATAGCGAGAGAGCGTGGCGAATGCCGGGCGAAGTAGAGATAAGATAGTGGGAAGCGAAGTAGAAGTAAGGGAAAGACGAGCGTATTAAGAGAAAGGCGTGCGGCGGGAAACGGTAGGAATAAGTTAGGGTTAAGTTAGAGATAATAGAGATGTAAGAAGGATTGTAACGCCAAGGGGAACAAATAAACATACATACATATTAAATTGATAATTTTGCGAATTGTATGTACTGTTCCGTCTTCGCGGAAAGAATTGTACGAAAATATTAAAGGTTTATGTTAAACGTACGCTGCCGATGCAGTTTTAAGCCGATGCATGTATTTCGTAAAATAGCCACACTTTCCATTACAACACGGTATGGACAATAGTGAAATTTATGGCACTCTTAGGCCTATGTCTTCGCTAGCGCGTTCGTAGTGACGAAGGCAATGCCGCCACCCCGAGCGCGCGGGTATTTTTTTGCTGAATGAACGGTGACTCCAATGTGCGAGCCACTCAGTTGTACTATTGTAAAAATATCCCTTCCCTAACGAACGTCCTTCTAAGCAAGACCCAAGAAACGCTAGAGTTAGCAGAATCGTTTTTCAAACCGAACGGGTACCATACAGCAACGAACTAACGCGGAGTATTACAGGATATTTGTTACGTTTCTTAATCGAGAAACATTGGGAGATGTGCAGCGCAACGTCCACCGGTGCTCCGATCTGTGCATGCAAGTGCGACGAGGATACGTCGAACTAAACTTGGCAATTTTGGCATAACAACAATGGGCCCTTTTCAGGGCCGCCAATATCTCTTACGTAGGTTCAGTCACGTTCAAACATAATTATTTTATTAAGGAATATCGGTAAAAGTGCTCGTGCGGTGAAATGCGCGTTCGGTAAAGGGACCCGATCGTCGATCGCCGCTCGACTCTCAGGGGTGTTCGCGTACCTGCGATTAGCCGTGCGCCCTGCCATAAATTAGACAAGTGCCGTTCCTACGGTGTGTGTCAGTGTCAAGTGAGTTCACAGACCCGGCCGTAAAATCAGCTGTTGAGGCTCTCGAGATTCTTAAGGCCTGTCCAGACCAACGCGGCATAGCCCGCCGGCACGCTCTCGCGGCTTCTTATCGAAATTGCCGCGCGACCAGGTACCCGTCCAGACATACGCGGCATGCATGCCGCGGCTTTAAGCAAACACGATCTGCGAAGACGAACCAACACACATGCGTCCAGAGCACATCCGTGAAGCTGCTGTGAGTGCGAGAGTGACACACCGGAGGAAAGAGAGAGAGGGGCCAATAGGCCGCGTGCGTTTCCTTTGATCTAGACCGCTCCCTTACCCGATCGCCAAGTCAGCCCGCGCGGCATGGAGATGCTGCGCAAAGATAATTTTGTGACGTCATAACGAGGCCGCGAGAGCGTGCCGGCGGGCTATGCCGCGTTAGTCTGAACGGGCCTTTAGGAAGAGCAGAATCGGCACTGTGACCTAGTGCCAATGACCTACGTTCGTCGAGGCAGGGTGATTCGTGGACGAATGGGTGAGTTTAACAAGGCTTTTCTAACGTTAGTTATTATAAATTATTCTAACGATAATTTATCCACCTGAAAGCGTGCTGTTAAGAGAAACATTTTTTCCACAAATACTACAATCTTCGTTTCTATTGAATAACGGGTAAGAGCATCGGACACAGTTATTCAACGAGTATTAGTTTATTTGAAGGCGATGTGACTTTTGCCGTACGCTTCCCTCGATACCCACGCGATGCACTTGTTCAAGCTCGCGGTCGAGCACGATCCAGAGACCACACTCTCGTTTCGAGCGCGCGCCCGATACGCGCTGGGATTGGCCTAGCCGTTTCGTTAGTAACTCAAAAACGAGAGGGGTTACAACATTATTTTGAAGGAAAAACTTGTTCAGAATCACCCCAGCTACCCCTCATGTACCGATGTTAGGGTAGTTACGGGCACCCTGTGTATGTAAAAGAATGGAGTGAGCAAATATAAAATGATAGTAATAGTAACAATAATAATAATGATAACTAGATATATATATGGTCGATTCCACGTCAAATCGCAAAGCTAAATTCTTCGAAATTCTGATTTTGAGATATGTTATAGAGGGAGGTGAGACAAGCCACCCGAATTTTTTTTTTATTTTTTATTTTGACTTTGGAGGAGTTATGAGACTTTGAAAAATTGGGACACTTTTTCTTCAAACATTTCTAGGCGCGGTCTGGATTGGCGTAGAAAAATTTGCTTTTTTAAGTTCGATTCAGACAAGATTGTAGTTTAACGAGAATTTTCAACCCATTTCAAAAAGTTTATTTTTCAACGCAGAATTCATAAAAATAAAAAATAGTCGTTAATTTGACTATCTGGGCCCTCACCGAAAATTATGAAAAAATTATATCCTTGTAGCGCGTTTCGAGACGAACAGTTTGCAAAAAAAGACAGCCCCGTGCACGCAATAACTTCGGAGTAATTGAAGAAAATGTGTAACCGCCTCGGAATTACTGATTTTGTCAGCAAGAACGCTGAATTGGGAGGTGGGGGCCGTTTCGCAGGGCCGGGCACCTAAGAGATACGCGATATCCCAAATAACTGCGTGATGACTTGTTGAATTATATCTGTCTCGTGAATTTTGTCGGTTTCGTGAATCGTATCTGTCGTGTGAATGAAATTTCAATTGTCTGCACTCTAATGTTGCATGTCCATGAATGTTGTGGATTTCGCAATATTTTTCGGGTACTTCCGCGAAGTGAACTCTTGCGCGAGGGTTTTCGTAGGATTCTGTTTTTTTAAGGATTATTATGTAATAATTCGCGTTTGTAAATTTCGTGTTCGATTGTGTAAGCCTGGTCAATTAAATCATTTAGGGATTGTTCCCTAATTGTTATGTAGGAATGTAAGAAATGTACATACGCTTGTAAATATTCATACCATGCAATTTCATTGTAAATACGTTCATTCTTTCGTTCACCCACATTCATTCTTTTGAATAAATTCACATTGTAAACTTCTCCTCAATTCACGCGTCTCGATAATTTTCCTACCAACTTCATTCCAGCATCCCATTCATTAATAAATACAGTCCACTAAAAACTCGGAATAAATTCACGGTTTAAAATCTAGCCCAATTTCAAACAGTGTGACTCGAACTATGGTAGAATTGAGAGCGTGGCTGCAGCGGGACGCGTAACAACGGTGGGCCTCGCTGCAGACTTTGGCGTCAGCATTCTTATGGTGCAGGCACATGTTGGCCGAGACAACCCGAGACACCGAGTTCGCGAGCATGTAACCGGTGCGCTCGCCTACCTCGCCTGCTCGCGCGAGGCGCTCGCCGGGCTCTCGCAAGACGCTCGCCGGCTCTCGTGGCAGTTTCGGCCTTTGTATCAGAGCCTCGTGCCCGCTCTCGGGGTGTCTCGTCCGGTCCCAACGAGAGCATGGATGGTGCGCGCGCATCCAAATGTCTCGCCTAGCCCGCTCGCGCGTGGTCTCGCCTACGCCTCGCTCCAAGGATTTTTTTGGCCGAGGCAGGCGAAACGAGAGCGGACCCCCAACCGTGCACCATTGTACTCAGGGTACCCTTGAAGTACCCTCCGATTTTCCACGGACCCGTCATAAACCTGCCCGGAGAAATATGCAGTTTGCAAAACATTTTTTTTAATGCCATATCCTTTTTAAAAATAAAGATATCTGAAGATATTACAATTACAAATAAATACATACATAGGAATCATATAACAACCCTTTCTTGCAAAAATGACGGTGAAAATACTCTCCATGTATGTACATACACCGTTCTTAATGCTCTCAGACCATACTGTTCCTGTATTGGATATAGTAGTACTCGATAAACATGTTTCCTTATATAAAAAGAAGTTTTCTAAAAATTAACTATCATTAGATGTGTTAAAATGCCATCGCAATCAATTTTAAACCGTTTATTACGCCATAAAATGAGTTTCTGCGAAAACGGTGACTCGAAAGCAATATCATTATCCGGTCCCACCTGGAAAACCCAGGTAACGTACCAGCGCGAGGGTACCGATCACCGCCACCACCGCAAGGCACCCCTCCCCAACTTTTTGTAAATCATGATGGGGTAGATACAGTAGCGTGGGTGGGGGAAAGGGACACTTCTTCCTTTCCTCTTTTCGGGGCTACGAAATGCCGTCCGAAGGTTTCCGATAACACCCGAGCGCTAGGCGAGGGCCTCGCCTCGCGCAAATGGTGCCAAATGGCACCTCTCGTGTACGCTCGTCTCGATGGGTCTCGGCGAATGTCTCGGCCTCGCGTTGGGGCGAGCATGTGCCTGCACCATTAGAATCTATGTGCTTAGCAAAGCATTCGAGTGATTAACAGCGTGAGACCGGATGTATATTATTTTGTTACAATGTGGCGGAAATAAATAAGGTGTTACAAATTATATTTTACTATTGCCAGTACAATCGAATGAACTTAAGGGGGGAAAAAATACGTTGCAATCATTAATCGAAACGGAATTTTCCCATTGGAAAAACCGTGATACTACATGTGATATGTACATGGTCGATTCCACGTCAAATCGCACAGCTAAATTCTTCGAAATTCTGATTTTGAGATATGTTATAGAAGGAGGTGCGACAAGCCACCCGAATTTTTTTTTAATTTTTTATTTTGACTTTTGTGGAGTTATGAGACTTTGAAAAATTGGGACACTTATTCTTCAAACATTTCTAGGCGCGGTCTGGCTTGCCGTAGAATAATTCGCTTTTTTAAGTTCGATTCAGAAAAGATTGTAGTTTAACGAGAATTTTCAACCCATTGCAAAAAGTTTATTTTTCAACGCATAATTCATAAAAATAAAACATAATCGTTAATTTGACTATCTGGGCCCTCACCGAAAATTATGAAAAAATTATATCCTTGTAGCGCGTTTCGAGACGAAGAGTTTGCAAAAAAAGGCAGCCCCGTCCACGCAATAACTTCGGAGTAATTGAAGAAAAAGTGTAACCGCCTCGGAATTACTGATTTTGCCAGCAAGAACGCTGAATTGGGAGGTGGGGGGCGTTCAACTTTATCTTCAACTTTAAAATGTTCTTTCCCGCATTGAAATAAGTTGAAAATTGTGAAACGTTGTAATTTTTATGAGGGCAGTGTACAGTTTACTTTCCATTACATCAAGCTTCATGAAAAGCGGGCCACCAAATACATTTAATACGATAGTAAGAAGATTTATTAATTACGTCAGAAGAAATCATTTTTGTAGATATTTAGTTAATTGAATTGAATATTAAATATAATATACATATTAATTACGTTAGAAGAAATCATGTTCCTAAAAATTCGGTTAATTGAATTGACTGTAATAAATAATTGAATTGAATATCATATCAATAACTGTTTTATTGAGATGAAAATAAGTAATTTGTACTTGCTCACATTTCTTGATTTCACATATTTTGTATGAAAAAGTTTCTATTAGTGAGCAACGACTGTGTTGTAAACTATTATTTTTTCATTTTTATAGACAAACTCATACTTGTACTTGGCCCATGTATTTGCATGTTTAATGCTTTTTGTATTTTTATACCACTATTTACGGGATATTCTGTGTACATAAATCTCTATATTAAATAATAAAAACTGTATATTATATACACTCATATAAAAGCAGTCGAGCTTTACACTCAGTTTTTTTTATCTAAACTTAGGTCAATTGTCATTTTATCATTTTGCACATGATGTCTAATACGAACATTTCCACACTGGACCCATACTTTTGAGTATCTTGCTAACGTAGTTTTTTTAATTTTCCCCTCATTGCTTAGGTACAACCTTCCTGCTTAGTAATTCAATAGCAAACAATACTCTCAGCACTTCTCGTAGTTTTTGATGCACTAAATCACATGATAATACTGGTTGGACCAACTGTCGTCAGGAACATGGCAGATTATATTCTGTTGCTTTGTGTAATTACGAGAGTGCTGAATATTATGAAGCCCCATCCCTTTTCGAGGTAAAAAAATGGTAAAGAGAAAAACACCTTGACGAATGATTGCCTCTCCAGGTAAAAATGTAACCGGGAACATCGCATCGAATATGTCCGAACGTTCATTCTCGTCCAGATGAGCAAACAGAACGTTCTTGGTGATTGCTTTGCTCAGAGCAGCCATCGTCTTGTAATCTTTAGGTACAACCTTTTTAACGTAACTTGTGGCGTCTTCCTCCGAAACTGGCTCCGCAGAAATACCACCTCTACGTCTTGGTATTTGTGGGCCTTGCTGACCTGCAGGCATGTCTTCTGTGTCTTCAGGGCTAGCTGCGACTTGTTGCTTGGCATCATGAGCCTGTTCCTAGTACAACAGAAAAATGAAAACATCTGTACAGGGCATTGAAAAAAAATACAAACAAACGTCAGGAGCATGTAGACCCATCTAGCTGTTTGTGTACGTTCACGTAGTGCTAGTGATGTATTGATCTTGCTTAACACTGTAATTAGTGATAAGTTATGACGACTCACTGGATAGATTTTGCTTAGGCACGCCGTAGAATCTACTATTCTATTACAGAGTCATAGTTGTGTTACGTACAATATCGGACGGAAATTCTTTCCTGAGGTAGTTTGCTACGATCCTTTATCCCGTTGGAGTGTTTTCCTTGCCCCCTCTTTATTTTCTTTCGTTTCTCTGTCATTGTCAGCCTCAACACAGCGTGTCCACGATATAGTCCGGCTGGTCTTCAACTCCACGGTATTATAAGTTCCTCTTTTTTCTTTCGTGGTCGCACTTGCTCACGAGACATGCCGACGACAGCCGGCAACACACGAGCGTTGGTGAGCCTTCGCTTCTAGCTGAGTAAGATAGGGTTAATTTAATGGCAACTGACTTAATTAAAAAAATAATTATTTGATTTAGTTATGTAATTTTAAAATAATTATGCTATTCTAATTTTTGTGCAACAGTGTCATTGTTATAATCGCATCAGTACTATTGTATGAAAATTCTATTAGATACATTCCAATTCGATACTTGCATCAACGGTTCTCAATCCACGGAGACAAAAATAACTAAACTAAATAATCCTTTTTTAAAATTAAGGCAGTTGCTACTAAGTTAACCTATCGTACTGAGCTAGAAGCAAAGGCCCGCTAACACACGCGTGTTACTGGCCCTCGTCAGTAAGTCTCGTCCAAGTACGATCGCAACGGATCAAAGAAAGGAAAGAGAGGGACCTATGCGACGAAAATTCGGACGGGTAGACCGAAGAGCTTTCCCTGTATTTGCTGTGTAGAAGGGCCACACACCAACTCGTGATCAAGTGCGACCACCGGAGAAAAGAGAGGCACGTATACCGTGGAGTCGAGGACTACCGGACTACGTCGTTGACACCCTGTGTCAAAACTGAAAGAGAAGCAACAGAAAAGATAGAAAGGGGAAGATAACACATAGACGGGATAACAAGGGAACAAAGGGAACAGGAGGGAGAGAGGAAAAGGATAGGGGGGGGGGGAGAAGGAGTGGAAGCTAGGTTTCTGGAACGTAGCAGGTTTAGGAAACAAGGACAAGGATTTCTGGAAAGGGCTACAGGAATGGGATGTACTGGTTATGGAGGAGACATGGGTAGAGTAGAAGGCATTGGAGAGGGTGAAAGAAAGGCTGCCAAAACGGTTTAGATGGGAAGCACAGATGGCAAGAAGAAGAAGCAAGAAGGGATGGGCGATAGGGGGAATGGTAATGGGGGTAAGGGAGAAAATAATAGACGAGGGACAGGAGGAGAGGTCGAGTGTAATAGGGGTATACATGTTCAGAAAATATACTTTCATCAACTGAATCGACCGCGCTGCAGTGGGTGGATCGCAGGCCTGAAACCAATAATACCAATAAGGAGAGAGAGATGGCGTTTGGAGAAGAGAGAAAGAGAAAGGAAGGAACACGTGTGAATTTTGCAACATCAGGTGAAGATAGAACGATTAAATAAAAAGTGGGATTGGAATTGGAACGGAAAAAAACTTTAATTGCCGTTACTCTAGTTACAGGTAACATTGTAAATACTGTACATATGATTTCGATAGCGCAAATAAAATTTGAAAAACTCTTGTTACAGAGCAACCAATTGTGTTATCTTTCCTGAAAATCCTCAACCATTTAAGATTAGAAAGTTATCTTATACACATAAACGGGGACATGAGGAAAAAGTTGGAGGGGCTGAGGGAATGGATAGAGGAGGAGGACGGGAAGGTGAGGACAATAATAGGAGATTTCAACGCGAAAACGGGTGAAAGGAGGGGAACAGGGTGGGGGAGCGGGGAAGAGGAAGAGGGAGGAAGGAAGTCGAAGGACAAAAAGGTGAACGGGGATGGGAAATTGTTGGTGGACTTTATGGAAGAGAAGGGATAGAGTATACTAAATGGAGACACGGAGGGGGGTGAGGAGGGGGAATACGCATACACAGAGGGGGAGGGGAGAAACAGTTATAAGGAATTTTTGTGACCATGTGGTGTTCGCGGAGAAAAAAATTTTGGTAAAAAAAACTTCGAATTTTTGAAAACTTTTTGAGTTACAGCCGCTTTTAGGTAAGGTTATATTTAAAAATTCATATCTCCCGAACTATTAACAATATCGCATTCCGACAAATTCGGCTGCATTCATAAAAAATTATGAACGGACCCCTGAAACATGGCTCACCACGATGACCCACTCACGGAACCGGCACACAAGGAGGGCACATCCACGGAAAAGGGCACAACCAAGGAAAAGGGCGCCATCAAACGGGTGATCAAGTTGCCGAGCCTCACCCCCGACCCACCCAAGGAGGCTCACGACTCATCTGTGGTAGCCAAAGGCAAGGCGACACGGAGCGCCTCTCCTGCGGTGCTTCCAGCCGAGCTGGAGGCCAAGGCTCAAACCCAGAGGAGCAGGGTCAGGGAGATCTCGGCCATGGTCGACGAGATCCCCATGGACCCGGACAAGACCTCGTTGGTCGAGGTCGACCTGCTGGCGGAGCAGCTGGTGGAGGCCCATGTAGTGTTCCGTACGGAGCACACCTACATGGAGCTGCAATGGCCCGCGGCGTTCCTCGGCCATGACTACTTCAGGGATGACATCCACGGCACTGAATTACGACTCCATCGGACGAGGAAGCTGGCCCTGGCGAGGCTCCGGCACACAGTGAAGGCTAACGCATCCAAAGCCAAGGCTCAGTCCACGGAGACGCGCTTCGTGACCAAGCTCCCGGACATAGCGCTGTCCACGTTCGACGGCGATTACGCCGCGTGGCCAGCGTTCCGGGACTTGTTCACGCAGCTCATCCTCGGAAATGAGAGGCTCTCCAACATTGAGCGCCTGCACTACCTGCGGGGGTGTGTCAGGAAGGAGCCTCTCAAGCTCATCGAGGGACTACCACTCGTCGGCACATCCTTGGAGGCATCGTGGAAGGTGCTCGAGGCGCGCTTTGAGAACAAGCGGTTCTTGGTGCAAGCGCGTCTCGACCAGATCCTCGAGATCCAACGGCTCAACCAAATGACGGCCACAGGACTCACCCAGCTGGTGTCGCAGGTGTCCGACGCGTACAGGGTTCTCCGGACAATGCCAGAGGAGAACATCCTGGAGAGCCTCCTGGTAAATCACATGGCGCGGCACCTCGACTCAACCACGGCGGAGCTTTGGGAGACTTCCTTGGGGAGCTCCAATACCTACCCCAGCTTCGACGCATTCGAGGCTTTCGTCTCCGCGCAGGCAAGGGTATTGGAGCGCCTGCAAGCCAACTCAGCCAGGGAAGGAACCACCAGCTACGCAGCCAAGGCCCAGAGCTCCACCGGCCCATGCTCGTCCTCTGCACGGCCATTCACGGTGCCTCCGAAAGCAGCTGCCCAACCGAAGAAAGCCCTGGCAGCAACGGCGCAACCGGCTCAACCACGGGTGGCACCCACCCCCACCGGCACAACCATCGACCCGCGGACGCAGTGCGACTATTGCAAGGAGGTGCACTATCTCGTCCGGTGTCCTCGGTTCAGGGCCCTTGCGGTGGCAGACCGGCGCAAGGTGGTGCGCAACCAACGGCTCTGCTTCAACTGCCTGGGGCGGCACAGCGTCAATGTGTGCCGCAATCAGGTGAGTTGCCTCTCGTGTGCTGGCAGGCATCATAAGATGCTGCACGACGAGGCACACAACGGCACAGCCACGGTTACCCCAGGCACAGCCAGATCCGCAGCCACGGACAAGCCCAGGCCCAGCACCTCTTCTGCCACCCATTAGAACCACGGCGCAATCGTTGACGACCCATGCACACATCCCCGGACTACGACACTCATCCACGGTAACCGGCACATAGAAACAGATTCCATCCACGGCCTGTCACCAAAAGTGACAGGTCAACATAACCTCCAAGGACCGCCATCTACACATCCACAGCCACAAGCAGATTTCATCCACGGACCGCCTTCAACTCTGCTTGCAACAGCCATGGTAACGATCCATACCACGGTATGTACCCACAAAGCTCGTCTATTAATTAATTCTGGTTCAGAATTAAACTTTGTGTCTGAAAGGTTGGTTCGCACACTTAATGTCCAACGCCACCACTCATCCATGGCTATCACTGGCATAGGTGGTAATAAATCTACGCATACACGGGGTATAGTTTCACTGACACTATGTTCCATGTATAGAGCAGCCTCAGTCACGGTACAAGCCCATATCTTCACCAACATGACAACGATTCTGCCATCTTTCGATTCTCCGGCTTCAGGAGGGTTGAGGGTCCCGCATGGTCACACTTCGGCAGAAATCAGCCGACCTGTCTACTATTTGCCTCACCATGGAGTTCTCAAGTCAGACGGCACATCCACGAAAATTCGAGTAGTTGTCAATGGCTCATGCCCCAGTTCTTCGGGAAATTCTTTAAATGATATTATGCATACAGGAGCGAATATAATGTTGGACATTACAGGTGTACTGATGTGGATACAGCACTATAGACACATATTTGTTACAGATATCACCAAAATGTCTCCGGTGCATTACCTGTGCACGACACAGGGAAGTACGAGCGCAGCAGCTTATGGGACAGCTGCCGATTTCTCGAGTGTCACCTTCGAGACCGTTCACCACCACCGGTGTGGACTATGCCGGACCCCTCACAGTCAAAACCTGGAAAGGCCGTGGGGCAAAGACGTCAAAGGGATGGATTTGCGTCTTTGTCTGTTTCGCAACGTCTGCAGTCCACCTCGAGACTGTAAGCGACTGCACCACGGAAGGATTCATAGCGGCATACAGACGGTTTTCGGCACGACGAGGTATACCTCTCACAATTTATTCGGATTGCGGCACGAATTTTGTGGGAGCGGACACATCGATACAACGGCTCTTCAAGCGCGCAACCACGGAGCATCAAACCATCGCTGCATTATTATCCAAGGACAGGACTCAGTGGTTATTTAATCCACCTGCAGCACCACACATGGGTGGAAAGTGGGAGGCGGTGGTAAAATCAATAAAATTTCACCTCCGCCGCACTGTAGGTGAGACCATTTTGACTTTTGAGGAGCTTACCACGATGCTGGCGCAAATCGAAGCTATCCTCAATTCACGGCCATGGAACCACTGAGTGACGACCCAGACGACATCTCGGCATTGACTCCAGGACATTTTTTAACGGGCAGCGCTCTTACCACGCTCCCAGAACCATCCTTGGAAGACCTGGAGGTCAACCGGCTGTCACGTTGGCAGCTGGTACAGCAGAAGACTCAGCAATTTTGGACACAATGGGTCGCTCATTACCTGCAACGGCACCAATCCATCTCAAAATGGCACCACCCTTCCAACGAGCTTACGGTGGGCTCGCTTGTACTCATCACCGATGAGAGGCTCCCACCAACAAAGTGGCCGTTGGCAAGGATCACCACCATGCATCCAGGGAAAGACGGGCATACACGGGTGGTAACCCTCAGGACAGCTACCACCATCCTCACTCGACCCATCGCGAAGCTTGCGCCACTGCCGATTCAACCACGGCGATGACCAGTTTACGCCTGGGCAATCGGTTCCTCAGCAAGGATTGCTGAGGGCGGGCGGAAATGTTCGAGAATCTGCTTTTTCGGTTTGTCGAAAAGGCAGGTTCCGACTTTACCAACATCCACGGATTCAAACGAATTATTACGTTCCGGTTTTTCAGCCGGAAGTAACTTTCTCTTTTGGAAATACTTCCGGATTCTTCGGGAACTTTCTCGAAGAATCTGGAATTCCAGCCAATCACGTGTCGTTTCGTCTACCCACGCCGCGTGCGTGGTGCGCCACCACGCAGCTTTCTTCACTTTTCGTTTAACGGTCAAAGTATTTAGACGTGTTTTTCGCTGCGCAGCCCTTTTGTTTTTCTCTTTATTTGATTTGTTACGACCCACGCACTCGGTTTCTGATTTCTGATACTCTATTCATCCACGGACTAACCATATAATTCACGACTTGGCATTCACACGGACTTGACTCAGGGACTCGAACCATACAACGGACGCCACGTGCTTTGTGCAACCTCACGGTAATATTCATGCATTAATTACATCCTCGGCATATCGCATCACTAACGAAACGAACGATCCATGGCCCATATTAAATGTAAATATCAACCAATGTAAATATCCATCCGCTTATTCATTGTAAATATATTCATGAAGTCATCGTCACATCATCTTTGAATAAATTCATAAGTTTTTTTGGCTCATTACAAACGCGTGCTTGCAAGTGATTTTTCCACCTTTATTTTCCACCGTCCGCATGATATAAGTTCACTAAAATCGAGAACAGGGAGATATGAATTTTTAAATGTAACCTTACCTAAAAGTTTGAGCGGCTGTAACTCAAAAAGTTTTCAAAAATTTGAAGTTTTTTTTTACTAAAATTTTTTTTCTCCGCGAACACTACATGGTCACAAAAATTCATCAAAATTCTCGACCATGTGTGTAAAAAACAGTTTTTTGACGCGGAATGACCCATACGTAAATGGGCATATAAGATAAATGGTATTATAATCGGCAAATATAAATTGTTCAATCCCGAAAATACGATAGAGCGGAAGGCACATAAAAAAACCTACATAAGATTGAATAAAAAATAGATTTTTAAGCCACAACCCTTGGAGTTTTAGTTAGAATTAAGTGCCACTGCAATCCTGTTTCCATTGCACAAAGAAGTGGCAAAAGAGGTTTTCACTATTTACGACATAAGAACGGTAAATTTGACCAATTTTATTTTGATAAATCACGGATTCACGGTCGTTAATAAAGGGAAAAAAAAGTGCGGTAAATAGTCAAAGCTTGTGCCACTTCTTTGTGCACTACCTTCTTTATAGCATGCCTTTTATCTGATCATTCGTAACAATGTGTGTGTGATTCGTAACAATGTATACGTGTGTGTCTGTGTGTATTTTTGTGTTTCCCGCTTCGCAACGTCATATTGGATATATTTTCCCGAGCTGTCAAAATTGTAGATGGCGAGCAAATAATAACACGATCCGCAAAGGAGTAAGTTAATTTGTATAAGCACGTTCAGACGATACGGTAAAACGACCGATTCTGTTGATTTTGTCATTCGGTTTTGTCACTGCAAACCAAAATCAGTCATTCGGTAAAAAAACCGATTTGGTTCGAGGTGGCAATGTATTCGTATACGCTGCGTTCAGACGATTCGGTATTTTTACCGAAACCGCGGCGGCGTCGCTTGTCGCCTTTCTTTGAGACAGACGCAGACGGGTGATACAGAAAACCGCGTACCATAGAGTTGCGTACAATAAAAATACCGTACACTGTCTGAACAGTCCAACCGAAAATGATTTTTTTACCGATTCGGTTATTTTCCCGGTTCGGCGTTTTCGGTTGGACTGTTCAGACGGTGTACAGTTTTTTATTGCACGCAACCTTACGGTACGCGGTCTTCATTTATTCAATGATTTTCAGTATCACCCGTCTGCGTCTATCTCAAAGGCAGATGACAAACGGCGTCGTCGCGGTTTCGGTAAAAATACCGAACCGTCTGAACGCAGCGTATACAAGAGCGCGAGTTTTACGCACTTTGGTTCGCCATGGTTTTCGTCAATAATTAAAAAATGATGGCGCGACCAACATTTTTGTACCTGAGAAAGTAGTTCAGATTCACCCCAGCTACCCTAATTTCCGGGTGTTACAGTAACTACGGGACACCCTGTGTGGAGGACAAAACACTAGTTGTCGCGCAACCACGCGACCACCGCTGTCTGGCGCGGTTGTTGAGATGTACAGACTTACAATTCAGACAACGCACTGCTCCGCAATTTTCATGATTTTTATTCGGGAAAGGACGTCCGGAATAGAAAATTGGTTAGTTTTTGAGATATAAAAGCGCCCATCATTATGGAGTATGAAAGTGAACGAGTACAGTTATCGAACCTTACAAATTAAGTTACAAACCTGTTTCATACATTTTTTTTTCAGTATTTTCTATTCGGCATTTGCGGCGTCTTTTCTTCGTTAATTGCTGTAAGTGCGAAATTGTCACAGCACCTTCTACTGACGCTTTCATTTTTAAACTAATCTGTAGGAACGAAATGAGCAAGAACTGCAGCAGCAGCCGCTCGAGATCTGCAAGATCAATCTCGCACCGCTGCGACAAACGGTTAGTGCGTTCTGAACCTTAAGATCAGGTCCAGGGATACGCAGCTTTGGCCGCTCAGCATGCCCGCGCTGCTTCTTATCGATGTGCCATGCGTGCCATGGCTTTAAACAAATTTATTATACTCTGACGCAGTTTTATTTGCAATGTCGTCAGATGAAGATGCTATTCTGGCACCCGACACTTTTATATTTGTATCCAACTCGTTTTAATTCTCATGTAAAAAAAAATGTTGGGTTCGACCATGTTTAATGAGAAGGAAATAGGAAAGTAGAACCAATTTATTAGATGATTTTAGAGATGACGACGAACTTAATTACGAAACCAACGGATCATTTTATAATCTTTGCGGATGTCGTCGAGTTCAGATTTTGAAAACCGTTGACAACGTCCCGCTCACAACATTTAGGCACATGGAAGGGGATCGGGTACGCAGTGTGCGAAGGCGAATCAACTCATATGGATTCAGAGCACGTCCGTAAGCTTGCTATGAGTGCGAGAGTGGCACACCGAAGGGAAAAGAGAGAGGAACCCATTGGATGAGCGTTTTTCCTTTGATCTAGACCAGGCATGGGCAACATCGGCTCCCAACTTCTCCTCCGCTGATTTCGCTGTCCCCACTTCCGGCGCGTGAACGAAACGGAGAGAAGGATAGCAATACATATACCCGTACCGTAGAGACTCACTCGCACGAGCCATCGCGTGAGAGGATCGCTGGTGGGGGTACCCACAGGAGGAGAAGTTCGAGCCGCCGAAACTGTAGCGGCTCTAAGAGCCGCTGTTGCCCATGCCTGATCTAGACCAAAGGCAGCTAACAAAGTGCAAGTGCACTCTACCCCGCTACTTTCACTTTCCCACCACTACGCTGTCCGGTGCAGGCGCACTAAGGAAGAAAAAGACAGCACGCCATCGCGTACCATAGAGGACAGCCCCGTTCGTTTGTTTTAAACAAGGCGCGTAATGGAACGGCGATAGACAGAAAGATTTACGCGAACAAACGCCTGACAGAGTGTCGTTGGAGGTAGTAGCCAAACCGAACTACCTTTTCCTCACGGGCTCTTTTGAGCCCCAAGTAGCCGCCTCTAATCCAGACCTGTCGCTTGCCTGGTCGACTATTCTGCTCAGGCGTATCTGAAAATGCCGCACAAAAATAATTTTGTCACGTCAGAATCAGGCCGCGCGAGCATGTCGATCGACCAAAGCCGCGTATATCTGGACCCGGCTTTACGCCGACAAGAATTAGTTGGAAAGCAAATTAGTACTTAACACGAATGAATGTAAAACTTCAGAATTCTACTCGTAGAAAACCATTCATCTTGTATTGGATAAGCATAAGTCATTTCGCTTTTTAAACTTAAAAATGAGTACTGAAATAAAAGTTTTTGGCATTATGTAATAGATTGCTTGAAAGAAAACTTTGTGCTGCACAAGATAGTGTGTTTAGTTTTTCCATTCGATTTAATTTTTGTAAACTGTTATATTGTTATAGCGAAATGTCAAGTGGGAAGAAACAAGCATTTTCGAAACCATCCTTTTTGTGATTAAATTCTTTTTTATTCCATCTCCTGAACCAATTCTCTGGGTGATTGAATTGTTGATGCATACACTGTAAAACGTGAAAATCCACAAATATTAAATCGAATGATAAAACCAAACACACTATCTTGTAAAACTCAACATTTTTTTTCAAGTAACATATTACATAACGCCAAAATCTTTTATTTCAGTACCCATTTTTATATTAAAAAAAAACCAATGACATACGCATCAAAGCAATACAAGAATCTCTCAATATTCAAAACTACAATCATACCTCATTCATTATTCCTCACAATTAATCGCCACTTGACACCGCACAACTATGCGCGTATTTTCTACAGTGTTGAATCAGCCTGTATATATCCTTAATAATACACGTATTGAGGATCGTGATGTAGTTCACAATATTACACTTGATCGATTCGGTCGTCAACGAGCGATGAAATAACCTACACCAATATTCAGTAACTACCGCTGTGTTACTGGTGGCGTTCTGAAATTTTCTAAGGCCTCGCCAGATTCGATTAATGACGTATGACTTTACCGCGGCTCTTTGGGAGGTTACTAGACGTTATTTCACCACCGGAAAATTTTACATTGATACACGAAGGAACAAATCAATCGGCAGCGTATCGGTAGAAAGAACAAAAAAAAGAGTAAAAAATGTTGCACTTTGGAACAATAGTAAAATGAACTGTCCGTGTTGTTCGTTCAGCACATTCTGTTGTAGCATTCTACTTTCCACATTTTCGGGAACAACGTTCACACGTTACGCGGTTTTCGTAGACGCTGACTAACGTTACGGCCTTGTTATATTTCGAGCATATTCTATTCTTAGATCAGCAGCCCCTATATCACGAATACGTACTCACTCGCACTCGTTGGGTCTCCTTTCTCCCTCTTACACGCCCTACGCCTTTCTTTAATTCCCTCTTCCCTTCTTTCGATGTTTTCTTGTTATTACATGTCGCTACTATATATCCCTCAGAAATGCAAGCTGAAAATGTTTACAACCAGCATTACGTTAGCCTGTTGCTGTGATCTATCTGTCTTCTCCTTTGAATCCTCTTTTCCACCGTGCTTCTTAAGGGGAAGCAATACCTCTTTAGTAAGCTTATAAACGGGCTTTACTGCAACAACACGTTACGTTACATCATCTCGCTCTGCACAAGGTCTCAAATGGAAGATAAAAGTCATAAAAAGTCTCAGCCACTGTGATTTCGACCGAGCAACGTCCAGAATTGGAAAAACAGGTCAAAATTGTGTACCGGCCACCCGATGTACGGCTATGCTGAAATCTTGTCATGATCGCAAAAGTGACAGGTTCAAGTTTGCAGTGAAATTGCGTTATTATAATGATTGATCTCTGGATTCAGTCGTGGCGGTTTTCGTGGCTCTGGATTCAGTCGTGACTTTTTATGCCTTTTATCTTTCATTTGAGACCTTTTGCAGAGCGGGATGTCTTTTCATTTAGAGCTGAAGTATTGACTGCGAAACGCTTATTTTTCATTATTTCCTTCGCTTCTAACGTCACAAAACGTATTACCTGAAAAGCCGGGTAATAACATTGGGTAGTGTCGATACCCTTAAGCGTTTTGGACTCTGAGATATCCAAATGTTGCTTGACAAGTAGATAGTTTATAAAAAATACGTATACATGAACAACAAAATATATATACATATGTATATCGGTATATAATACGTATTGTAATCATTCGGCGGTTCAGCAGAGAACCGATTTCTCACGGAATGGTGGTAGTCCATTGCATTCGGGTCATTCCGCGTCAAGTGGGTCACTTTTTACAGACATGGTCGAGAACTTTGATGAATTTTTGTGACCATGTAGTGTTTGCGAAGAAAAAAATTTGAATAAAAAAAAACTTCGATTTTTTGAAAACTTTTTGAGTTATAGCCTCTTAAACTTTAATTTTTTCATTATTATACAAACGCTAATTTTTTCATTATTTTTTTACAACAACTCTGAAGCCTCCTCTAAAGAATGAAAGAAGAATCACGATGGCTTATGTCCTAGTTTTTCAGATATCATTTTTTATTCACCAGCGCGTATCAATAACGCGCGCCACGCCGACTGTTAGCAGCGCAATACTCGTACGTTCGGTCACGGTAGTAGTTCGCGGCGCACAAAATTTATCATAAATCCTACAGTCCACGTCCAAATTGATTGCTTATTTAATCAGTAATTATTTCTTAATTACTGATTTTGCCAGCAAGGACGCTGAATTGGGAGGTGGGGGTCGTAACGCAGGGCCGCGGCACCTAAGAGATACGCGATATCCCACATAACTGCGCGCTGACGAGTCGTGTTGACGTTACGTGTTCTCAATCAGTTAAAAACACATGAAGGCCATTCCCGAAAATTCTCAAAAAATTCACGAGGGTGCCTTGATGATGCATACACACGGTGGTATGCGTAATAGTCGCGAGCACCAACGATTATTCCCGATAAAAATCAGTTTCAATGTTTTATCGCGTATCTCTTAGGTGCCGCGGCCCTGCGTAACGACCCCCACCTCCCAATTCAGCGTCCTTGCTGGCAAAATCAGTAATTCCGAGGCGGTTACACTTTTTCTTGAATTACTCCGAAGTTACTGCGTGTTTGGGGCTGCCTTTTTTTGAAAACTCTTCGTCTTGAAACGCGCTACAAGGATATAATTTTTTCATAATTTTCGGTGAGGGCCCAGATAGTCAAATTAACGATTATGTTTTATTTTTATGAATTATGCGTTGGAAAATAAACTTTTTGAAATGGGTTGAAAATTCTCGTTAAACTACAATCTTTTCTGAATCGAACTTAAAAAAGCGAATTATTCTACGGCAAGCCAGACCGCGCCTAGAAATGTTTGAAGAAAAAGTGTCCCAATTTTTCAAAGTCTCATAACTCCTCAAAAGTCAAAATAATAAATTTAAAAAAAATTCGGGTGGCTTGTTGCACCTCCTTCTATAACATATCTCAAATATTATTTATGATTTATTTATTTGCTTTGTGTATACAATTTCACGGGACGCGTCTCTCCCATTCTTTTGTACGCGTCGTTTCGCTTGCGAAGCACATGGATGCACACACGTGCGCTTCTGGCGGCTGCCGTCGAGATAACGACCGGCATTAAGGGCCACCACGCACTAAGCGAATCCCTGTCGCGTGCCGCCGCGATTTTTCTCGAAAAACACCATTCTGACAATTGATTTCCATGTAAAACATGTCGCGGCGACGCGCGACGGCGAATCGCTAGTGCGTAGTCTCCCATATACGCCTGTAGAACTCGACCAGTGGGTGATGGCCCTAACCGACATCTGAATTTTCGGCCGATAGGTCCCTCTCTCCCTTTCCTTCGGAGCGTCACTCTCGCACTCATAGCAGCCTCACCGACACGCTCTCACGCATGCGGCAGTTGCTCCTTTGCACACCTTGCGCCCTCTCCCTGCCTGTGTGCCTGGATGGTGCGAACAGGACGGACCGTCCGAAAAAGAGAGGAACGTATACCGCGGCGCTGCGCTGTCAACGTGCGACGCCATGACAGAGAGAGAAACCGGAGAAACAAAAAACAGAGCGGATAGAACACATCGACAAGCGAATGTATAGTGGTCGTACAAATTTTCAGCTTGCATTTCCGGGGCATATTTACCTTGCAATGAAGCTGTTTTGATTATACTTATTTTTCAACGATTTTCTGTACTATTGCAATAACTATTTTAAAAAAATTTTAAATTTAGTTTTTATTGTCGACGCTAATTCCTCCATGCTTTGTTTAACAGTAAAACCAGATTTGAAAAACATAACTAGACTTGTGGACATGAAATAATTATCCAAGTACAAAGTTGTGTTTCGGTATTAATGCCACGTGCCTCATTATTTTTTTTATTTTCACATTGGTCTTTATTTCCATTTTTGTTCTACTCTCCTATCTAAAAATACCATGCAGTTTATGCTAAATAACAGATACCAATAAAAATTGGGTTTTAAATCGTACAATGACGTTCATTGTAAATATGATTTTATTTTGCATTAATGGTGCCTTATAGAAACAGTTAATATTGGAAGTATACGTCAAGATTTACCACGTAATTTAACCTGAGAAAACAGAAATGATCTGGTCATATGCTGAAGATATTGACAATTAATATCACTGACTATTATTGGCTATCTTCATAAAAATACGAATAATATGTAACTCATAAACATGAAAAACGGACGGTCTTGATTTTTCACATATTGACAAGACGGCAAAATAAGATGCAAGTTAAGGCTGAAAAGACAAGTGGATATTCACAATAAATAAATAGATCAGGTTAACCTTTATCAAGCTGATAATTCAATTAATATATTAAAATTATTCCGAAACTTTTTGAAATATTAGAAACGCTATATAATTAAATTATACGCACTACACTGCAAGTATTTTCATTTAGAAGTGTGAAGCCTCAATTTAATTTAAATTGCGAAAAAATGCAAAACTTAATTTTATTAGGGATGGAATATTTATTGATCGGTCGCTGATTTTCCTGTATCCTAACATGCCTAATACGTGGACAAGATACTATCAGTCCGTTGTTATTGCAAACATAATGCTGCGTGCACGTAAAAGGTTTCTCATTTCTCGTGATAAGTATTTCAAAACAAAAGAAAAACTATCCTTTAGGTTATTCCAACATCCAACACCTTCTAGTACATACCCTTTCCAGTTTTTGAAAGTATTCCCGTAGAAAGGAGATTGGATTCTCAGGACGACCCACACATAGTTGCACTAAACAATCCTTTAAAACATGTTGAATATTGTGTCTCTGTACATATTCCTCGCACTCTCGTAAGCTTTGCTGTTCCTCGAGATTCGCCGCCATATTGATACACAAGTTGACACTTTATGGTTAATACCACCTTGACTATTCCGTTCCCGATCTAAGATATGTAGGAGATCCGTTATCACGTAGTGGATACGTTTCTTTTACTATCAATAGTATCTACATATCTACCACCTTATATCCACATCACAGTAGGTGCACAGTTACGAGATAGGATATCAGAACTTTAGTTATTAAAAAAGCTGAATGGTAGTCCATATGGTGGGTGCACTTTTTAAAGCTAGGTTAACTCCCACCCCTGTCAGCAGATGTTCGCGGTAACTACGGCATTGAAATCGACTAGAAGAAGGAAAGAAATCAGTCGATAAACAAGTTTTTTCGCAAAACGTTAACAAAGCAATTTCATGCAATACAGAACCATGAAATTAATTCCCTCGCGTAATATCATGTCACAATGGTACCATTTGAGGTTAGAAAGTATGTGTCAAACGTTAGTAGTTCTAAAGGAGATTGAGTCCATATCATATTCGCTGCTAGATGACTGATATATAGTCAAATATAGTTTTGCATTTCAAATAATTCTTGTGCTTGTGCTCATGACCAGCCCCGATCGTACAGATCCAATTAGAGCATTGACATGGTACGTTATAGAAGTTCACGATGGCATGCACACAAGTCAGATTGTATTGATTTGTACAAGCACATGAGAAAAAGAGGAAGGTTTCTAATTTCAAGTATAAACTCTGAGGATTTTTGCTTATTCTCAGTACGTAAGTAAATTGAGATCCGTTAGCAATAGCTGTGTAAAGGTTGATAAATAGTGGAAATAGTTGATAAATACTTCTTTTGTTACTACCTTGTGCAGTGACACCTACATTAATCTATAAGATATTTATACACTAGACTGCCAGATCAAAAAAAAATTGTCTCCAGAAATGGAAAAGTGTTCTAGTCGACAAGACAACAATTTTTAGACCTGTTTGATCTTTTCATTCCACTACTAAATTTTTTCGTTAAAATAACATGGAGTTTTTGATTATAATAATTATTTTTTTTATATATAGAAAGGGTTTCTGGAAAAATGTTTTCATCTGCCATACTTGTAGTTGGAACACTTGCCTTATGACAAAAGATTATTATTATAATTGGTTAACTTAATAAAACATTGTTGCTTGTCATCACATATACAGTAAGGAGCATAACTGAACCAGTAAGCACTAGTTCTGTATAAATCTTTATTTATGTCTAAGAATATAGAAGAATATTAAAAAATGAATAGATTAGTAAGCTTTTTACAGTTAGAAGTAGCACTCCTCGTTTAGCACTGGCAAGAAAAATGGATTGACATGGTTTTGCACTGGCCCGTAAACGAATGTTTACGTGGAGTGTTTCAGCAGTATGTTTACATCTAACGGTTTGATATATTTACAAAATATTGGTTTACGTCTCAGCATTCAGTTTCTGGCAATCAGTCAAATGGAAAAGTACACAAATGAAGTAAGAACAAATATGAAGTTAATTCCTCCAAATTGTTTAAAAAAAGTCATTTCATTTTTGAATGACAGTCAGTCGACAGTGCAAAGAATAAGAAAAAAATTCTGTAAAAGCATGTTATTAAATGTTGGAGGAAGACCAACAAAATTATCACCGCAGGGTGAATGAACAATTATATGATTTGTCACAGCTGGTGAAGCTTCAAGTGCCACCATGGCTGCCAAATTAGTAAAGGAAGATACAGATATACAAATAAGCAAGTGGACAGCACAAAGAACCCTCAAACAAGCTGAGTTTAGAAGCATTAAGAAAAAAACGAAGCCGATGTTATCGAAGAAAAATATAAAACTTCGTTTGGAATTTGCCAAAAAATATCAAAACTGGACAACTACTGAATGGGAACGGGTTATTTGGTCAGATGAGACCAAAATTAACAAAATTTGTCCAGATGGCATGTCTTGATGCTGGATTCGCAAAAATGAAAGGCTTAAACCACGACATGTAAAGCAAACGGTAAAACATGGAGACGGATCCCTAATGTTTTGGGGCTGTGTAACAGCATTTGCAGTTGAATCACTGCTCCGAATTAGTGACATCATGAATCAGTACTTGTACAAGGATATTTTCCCATATCATCTCATAGATGCCATTGAATATTTGCCTTTTGAAGGACGTGTAATTTTCATGCATGACCGAGACCCTGTGTTAAAATTGGCTCAGTATAAAAAAATTTTCTGTTCTGGATTTGCCTGCACAGAGCCCTGACCTCAGCCCCATAGAGAATCTATAGGGTTTACAAAAAAGACGACTTCGTGATTCATATGATTCCCAACCAAATTCAATCACAGATTTGTACGATAGAATTCAAGAACAGTGGGAAACAATATCTCCGGATTATTGTAAAAAATTATAAGAAAGTATGCAGGAGCGAATTAGTGTAGTTTTGCAAGCAAAAGAGTTGTGGACGAAATATTAAAAATAAATAATATATTAAATATTGCCAAATATTGGACGTGGTGCAAAACTGGGTCAATCCATTTTGTTTGTCAATGCTAAACGCGGAGACATTAATTATTGAAAAAATTTCTTATGTTATTTCTAACTGTAATGAAACTTACTATAATGTTGATTTTTTAATATTCTTCTACATTCTTAGCATTAAATAAAGATTTATACAAAACTAGTGGTTATTGGTTCAGTTTTGCTCCTTACTGTATAGAAGCATGGTTTATGGCATTTAATGCTTCTCGAGCTCTAAAGCGTCATTTACAATTTATACAAAAATTATCTGAATATAAATCTATCGATGCTACAATTTCTTAAAGTACTTTGAAAAAGTTTACTCCAATGATTTTAGCATCAGTAGATTTATATTCAATTGATTTTTTTATAAATTGTGAATCGTGCGTTGGAGCTTCAGAGCCACCAAGTACCATGCACCATGCATCTTCATATGCTATAACAATGTTTTATTAAGTTACTCGATTATAATAACTTTTTGGCAGAAGGTAAGTGCTTAAACTATAAGTATGGCTGGTGACAATATTTTTCTGGAATTTCTTTCCATTTAAAACAAAACCATTACCATAATCAAAAACTCCAAAATATTCTAATGGAACAATTCAAATGTGTACCCGTTAGATTGCAATAAAGAGGTCAAAGAGGTCCCAAAATTTTTGTCTCTATGTGTAGAACATGTTTCTGGTTCTAGAGAAAAAAATTGTTTTTGACTAGCAGTCTATTATACACGTTAGGCGAGTAGATAGATCGGGGGTTGTGGAGTTTGTGTATGCAGTATATTATGTCACTGAACAAGGATCTAGAAATACAAATTGTTGGTTAATGATAGTTTCCAAGATATAAGCATGCATAGTTGATGTTTATGGCAGTGGAAATTAGTATAATCCCACATTCTGTAGAAAACCTGGGCATTGTATGTGTTGTCCGTGGAATATGGCAAAGTATAACAAGATATGATCTTTTTATTTATTCTTGGAAGGAATATATGTATCTTACATGCAAGAATGGTCGCCCTGGATTTGACAGATCCATTCAACTGTTTTTAGTTTGCAGTCTTCGGTTTGGTTCAATATTTATTTTCTTTATAAACATTGTAAAGTTTAAAAATTCGTTAATCTTAAATGTTAAAAGTACCATTTTGTTATTATTGATGTTTACCCAGTTTAAGTTAGGAAAATACTAAAATTTCGGCGTATAGATCTGATGTAATCTGATGGAAATGACAGATATACTGCGACCATTCATGTGACCAGGGGTTCTAAACAGGGTATCCAAACCCTTATGGGAGTACCTGGTCCACAAAACTTACCGGGGAACTGGTAGGTGGCGATAGTGTCACGCATTGCAAAGCGCAGTGGCTTTTTGGTAAAGCATCATTTCAAGATGGCTTCTGGAAGAAAGCGTCCGGTGAAAGAATGGAAGTCAAGTATGTACATCGGAATTTTACAGTATTCCGAAATATTCTAACCTGCGGTGAATGAAATGGATCGTTACGTGCAGAAATCCAATATTAATAAGCTTACCCAATAACTGTGAAGAGAACTGTAAGCGTAGATGAGATGGATACCAACAACCACTCTAACAGTAAGTCAACAAATCTACCAACATATACAAATTATTTCAAATAATGCACAGATATGCCATGATTCTGTTATGACATTAAAAACAGGAAGCTAAGTAGTCAAAAGTTTCCAGTTAGTACTGATTGCTGTATCATTTTTTCAGCAAGGAAGCGAGGGATCAACGAGAAGAGACGGTTATTGAAGCAACGTGATTATGGCAAGTATATTTTCTATGTATCCCATGACGAATATGTTATACTATCTGTTTCCAGGTTGACCATTCTTTGGGTGCTGTTTAGAGATTCGAATGAAGGTATTATATCGTATTGCAAAGTTCTTTTGATGACAGTAGACTTTGTTCATTTCTTAGAATCGATTGCAAAACTGCTCTGTAGCAGCCGGAAGGACAACTTCGAGAAAATGAACCAGGCAGCATATAATGCCGTGATGGCCATGTAGGACTGTAGAAAAGCAACTAGGAAGGTCGCGCATATAAGAAACATCTAGCAGGCACTGAAAAAGTATTAGTATCAGTATTCCAAAAATACTGCCAAGCGAATAGGCTGTGAAATCCGCTATCTTAAAACTACCAATGTGTTGTTATAATATTTATAGTTTGTAACTGATTATTTGTATATAATTAGAATGGGTTGTAATATAATATTTCCATGTATTTCTTCGACGTGGAATCTTATAAAATAAACGTACTATTTCAGAATTTGTTTCATCGTAATTTGAGTGAAATCCTTCAAATTTTTAAGCATAAGTACGATGAATAGAATATAATAGAAAGGACGTAAGTCATTTAGTTTGCGGGGTCTTCCCAGAGGGCGCTCATATTCAATATATATAGGCACAGTAGACGGAGAGTGGGGGTACTACCATATATGGCAATAGTTTGCTATATATATTGAAAGTCAGCGCCACCATGGGTTTCCCCGGGAAGCTTTTTGCTTACGCTCCTTTAACACTGAGGTTTGGAACCCCTGGAGGTTACCAGGTAAGATATAGTACGTCTATCTATGTGCTATGTAGTCCAAGTTATTTAAACTTTCTCGCCCGCCAATTTGCGAAGTAGATATCGGCAGTCTCGATATCTTTTGCTGAGTAAAGAGTAGTTATTTTGGATTCGGTGGATTACAGTGTTTGACAGTTACCCAGAAAGTGAAAGACGAGAAATCGAGACGGAGCAGAATCAAACGTAATACGGTAAGTAGATTAATGAGCGTGGACTTATTCCCGAATTTCAGGTAGAATAATTACTGGTTTGCGCATGTCCGTCGTAACTGGGCGTTTATCGATCACGATCCTAGCCTCGTTGTCACATAATTCGAAAGAATAATTGCTTTCTCCATTTGACTCTTTACTCCTTACTTTCACCCAGATCGTTTATTAACCCCTTGCCCTACCATTTAGTTCCACGAAATCCGAGCTATACGAGCCGAAATGTGAATACCTGTCATAATCATTCTATGAGTCTGACTCGTGATGTTTACGTTTAGTCCAATCTTTATTTCACTGGTCTAACTTGTGATATTCATGTTTGGTGAAAAATTTGTATCACGAGTCAGACTCCTCAAACTACGGCAAGGGGTTAAAACCATAAGTCTCATTGGGTTGCTATCGAACCCACTTGCGAACGATAGCTATAGTGGTATTGCGCTACTGGAATGTACATATACGTAGTAGAATTACAATTCTCATGGAACGAAGTACATATACCAGTGAGAAAAAAGTGAAGTAATTTCAGATCGGAAAAAAGTGTTTGCTAATTACCAGTTCTAATTGTTAGTCGGATTCAATTATTTCTGTTATCGGTGATGATTGAGTGGGAATGTCCGCGAGGCGATTGGATCAAACATTGGTAAAATAAAGTGAAGCGTTACGCGTATGGGGAAAAATTTGATGGCATGTCGGCAAACGATACAACGCGTGCATGTTATACATATCGTATAGCGTATATCGCTGTACCGTATATTTTACCACCACGGTGAAACCGATGCTCCTCCACTGAATCAGCATTTATTGCCGTCTAAATAAAGTCTCGCGGCATAAATTACTCGTTTAGGCTGGCTGGGCTGAGTCGTACTTACGACAAAATCAGATCTGAATATTCAGAAAATATAATTCTATATTTTTTATGAGATACTCGCCGTAGCAGCGAAAAAATTAATAGAAGGATTTGTCAGGTCGACGAATGAGCTTTTAGAGATGAAAAGAATAAATAAATAAATAAATAAATAATAATTTATATAATAAATTAAAGAATAAATAAACGAATAATTATACGTTTGACCGATAGCATGGCGGTTTTTGGCTTTTTATCACCCTACCGCGTATTTTTTTCAACAATTTTTCGGTCTTGTTCTACGACACTCGATCTTTCTGTATTTTCGGCGAATTTCACGTTACGGTTTGGAAAATTCGTGCTAAAATTGATACGTGCAGGTTTCAATGAACCCCAACCGTGAGCTGCGAGCGAAACAAATGCTAGCCTTTACTATTTACATTAGGTATATGCACGGACGCGTCGTTGAACCGAAAGTAAAACGGAAAATCGTAATTCATATAATCTCGATGGGGGCTATCAATTCCATTCTTATTACTCTATCCGTTTTATCTGCCGTTCTACGAACCGTCCATTTTTATTTCTTTTTTCTTTTTTCGGCTCCCTACCACTCCCCAGGGTATTGTTGTTTCCCAGAGATGGCGAAAAATCGACGGAACCACTAATTGGTTCTGTCAATCCCGGCAAGTGCGGCGGGGGGAGAAGAGGCAGGGACTAGACGAGGGACGGTAGGGTGGAAGTGTTGAAGGGTGGAGAGATGAGGGGTGGAAGAGGTGGGGGCGAAGGAACGTTGAAATGGCGGAGCGCGGATCACGTCGACCGGAAAGATTCGTTGAAATGGGAATACAACCGTTCCGGCGTAGCAACATTCACTACAGTAGCGTCCTTTTGGAATTGATTCTTTTTCCCAATTGTTTTCCCCCATTTTTTACAATCGGGCCGTGCGTTTGAATGTTTCGGCGCTTCCAGCTAACTACGTTTCTCGCCAAAAACGTAAACAGCGCCAAGGCACATTGATTTTCTCTTGAAAAAAATCTGTTGTTAATCTTGTTTTCATTATCGCGAATGCGTGAATTTTTACCTTTGTGTCAACTCGAAACATCTAAGGATGGAAACATTGATGCCGGTGTTAGAATACAATTTTGATTTTATTGTTTAGCGCTAAATAATGCCATGTACTCGCGCGTATACATACACACACACACACGCACGCACGCATGCACGCACGCGCGCACACATGCACACATGCACACAAAGTCGCCATCAATATCAAAATCGGTGGCCCAAGGCTTAACGCGTACAAAAAGAAACGCAGAACTCTGGTAGTATCTCGCAGAAAAGCGTGAGAGATATGTACTAATATGCGCCGTAGTGGTTTTCTGCACTTATACGCAGATGCATAGGTACACGTTAATTGTGTCGAATGGTAATTACGTGATACCCGAGATACATTTTCTATAGACAATTCGATCATCGCGATATCAACGATAATTCAATTAATTAAATTGATTCGTTGATATCGCTATTAATATAAACATAGCGTTGCGAGTATGCGTTAATTAGGCGTTATGCGCGCCTATCCTTTTAAATCTTCCTTCCGGATCCATTCTCTTTCGCTAAAGACGAATACATAATACGCACCACTTGAGCCGATCCTCTGGCAAAGTTTCATGGTTAACAACGCGTCAACGTTTATGTCTCAACGATAAGGAGTATAGTAATTTTCGCCGCGGAAAACTGTCAATTATTCACATCTGGTTCGGTAGCGCGATTAGGTAAAAGATTTCCGCGTATCGGAAACTTTCCACCGCGTCTTCTACGACAAACTATAAGTGCGATTGTTATTTTAGTGTTTTCTTTTGTCACAATAATTGCGGAAGTAGAGCGAAAAGATTGATAAAAATGAGATTAAAATATCAGCTTACCGTCAGCCGCGAGTTGCAATTAATTTCTGCGAACCGCGTTTGAATTAATCCTAAAAACAACGACCAAGCAGATTATTCGAACGAATCGATTTTTTGGAAACTTTCGTTCCTGTCAATCATCGGTCCTTTCGATCGAAACGAAACGTATCCGCACCGCGGATTACGGGGCACGCGGATGCATTGTTGATGGTATGGGAAATATGAAAAATATGGAAAACAGACTCGTTTTCCCGAATAGCCTAAATCGATGTACATACCGTACGCGCATCGAGGGAACCTTTCGCACCTTTCGCGAAAAGGAGCGACGCGACGCGAAGGCATGCCGCGCAAACGATCGATTAAATACACTTAAAACTTCAAACTTCAAACTTTACGAAGCGAACGCTCGATTGCGAGTGCCGGCTTTACCTGCTCACCGTTCCTACGTGCAAAGTCACTCTTTATCCGTTCTCCATTCGCAGTCTGTAGTTCCGCGGTTCCGCAGAAACTAAAAGGAAATGGATAGAAGCAAGAGGCGCGTAAGGACACTTACGTACGAACACGGACACATACACATACACATACACATACACATTTGCCTTACCGTACGGCAAAACTCGAGGCTGATTCGTGGAGTAACTTGAACATACATTACGAATCGACTTCCGCGGCTCGATGACTTTTAAATCCGTTTATCGTCTATCGCGTATCGATCGATCGATCCGATCGATCCTATCACTGCACTTCACAGACGAAGAATGTCTCGAAGCTGCAAGGACTGTCGTTCCACTTGAGTCCTTTCCCGTCCCTGTTCCACAATTCGAGGCAGTGTTCCTCCTCGCCGTTCTCGTATCTAAAAGAAAAAGAGTCTGTACTTGCCGTCACGAACCAATGCTTTTACAACAATGGACGGATTTGTCGGAGCGCAGCGTAGCTCGAATGGCTCTTTCAGCTTTTGTCTTTTGCGATTGCGATGGTCAGGGGTGATGTCAATTAATTTTCGTCTAATTTATGACCGATATATTTGATCTTTTCATCATCTTACTCCAAAACGGTTTCGTTCCGGAACCCAGCGTTTCGAAACGGGTCTTTCGGAAAATTCATCTCTGTTATTTGAATTTATTAATACGACGGATAACTATTGCGCTCCGATAAGGACAAAGGGCTGATCGCGGGGCACGAGGGTAGCGAATGGTCCAATGATTTTACCGGAAGTTGTTTGGTTCCCCGACGTTCCAATTCTCGAAAGTGATAGGCCTGCCATTGGCCATCCAAAAGAACGTTCCCTCTTCGGCCTGATCGGTGCCGGAGGTCCAAAAGTGCTCGTGACCTAGGCCAAAGTCTTTAATGTGCTTCTCCAGTCTGTCGTTTTCCTCCTGCGAAGCTATACTCGCCAGATGCATGCCGTGATACCGGCAGTATTGGGACGCTCTATACCAGTTGGCCTGAAAGGCAAGAGTGAGAGACATGGAAATTCGCTCGTGAGGCATTCAACGCAAATCCGAAAACCAATAAAAAAAAAAGCTCAAAACGGTTGTTAACGTCAATCGCACCTACCCCCACCGCGTCAAAGGTTCGTTACTGGTATGTAGTAGTGATGGGCGATTCTCGAAAATGAATCGATCTTCTGTATCGGTTTAGATTCGAAGTGAGAAAATCGATTCACGAAAAAAGATCGATGGCAAAAAATCAATTTTTTGCAAGATCCATGCAAAAATATTGGAATTTGAGCCAACATAACAAACCCCAACATGGGTCGACAAGCGATTTGAATCGATCGTTTTCATACGATAATTACATTCTTTTGTTAAATAAATTATAAGTTATATTAATGTAGTATAATAAATAAATAAATACCTACAGGCTATAGTTTACTAACAATTAGTTAATTTAAAAAAGTGTTATGTACAAGCAATAAAAAAGTATAAAATACCTCAAGAAACTTTTTATATTTATAGTTTTTCTCCAAATATCAATTGTTAGAGTAATATTTTCTACTAGAAACCTTTCATTTGCGCGTACGTGTGACCGTTTTACTTCCCGTAAACTAGTTTATCGTCCTATTGCTACGATATTCGATTTCCACGCCTTTTGAATAATATCGTGGTGGCTGATTAATTCATATATGATCCGATTAAAATGCGGACGCTAGAATCAAGAACGTTTGGGATTGCCACAGTCGAACACGACGAAAATACGTGGTGCCAGGCGAACGTACGACGATCGAGACACGAGATGGATCGAAGATCGGATTTCTAAAAAATTGGACCGACTTTTAAAAAGATCGACCTATAGAGATCGATTCAAAAAATCGATATATCAGATCCAAAAAATCAATCTTTTGAAGGATCGATTCAGATCGCTCATCACTGGTATGTAGTATTGTACATGCATGCGTATGTATGATCGAACGTGATTTTTGGGACCGTTCTTCAAACGCGTTTCGGCTTTGTACGACAAAGAACGACGAAAAAAAAACATCGAGTACCGTGGAACCAGGGAAAAGGGGAAATACATAGAGAAACTGGGGACACGCAAAATCACGCGTAACTTGCCGGGAATGCAAATAGAGCGCGGTGAATAGAGAGTGAGGAGGATCGCGTCACCGTTGCTCATTGTCAGAATCATTACACGTTCCTCCTCCTTTATTCATCTCCCGAACTGCGGTTCAAATTTCACCATGATTTTTCTTACCCGACGATTTTCACTCTCACGTTTTTACTCTTTATCACTTTTGCGCATTTCTCTCCGAAACGTTTCCATCGATAGAGAGCACGTACATACTTAGATATATAAGTGCACACATATTATCGAATACTAATCTAATTTTCTAATACGCATACGGCAAGTTGTTGGTATCCTCGGTCAAAAACGATCGGAACAACGGTGCTTTCCGATGGAAATACTGCCGCTGACAATCCTTTCTCCCCGGCAAATTACTCATGGCAATCGGTAAGCGTAGAAAGAATGTACATGCGATTCTACGTTAAAACTTTCCATTTTTTTCCCTCGTGTAATTTCGAAAGCCCCTTTCGGATATTTCGAACCAGCCCATCCGCGAAGGTTTCTCACGATTATCTATCTCCTTACATCTAATGAAGAATGTATAGCTGTTAATTGAGATATGCCGTAGTTATGTTTAAAACGATTGACACGGCGCGGCGCCACATCGTTAATCGGCACGGATAAAATCCACGATTTATGAATATGGCGATAACCGAGTAGAGTTTCAACTTCCAACGCATAGTTGCGCGAATGAAAATATCAACGAGACTCGATCAAGGGCAAAACCTCGCGGCGCCGCGCTGCGTCACGGAGGTGGGTCGTTCGGTGGTCGTGTCGTTATTGAAACTTGCGAAAGAGAGGAGGAGGGACCGGAACGGTGATGATACTCTTGGAAGCGAAAATCGGTAGAAGAGGAGTAACGCCATGTTGCCCAAGCATCGTTCGAAGAAGTAAACGTAAAATGTTTAACATTATTTCCGCAAACACCTTTTCGAGAGATCGTTCCGCCGCGCCACAAGGCCGCGGACCGGACGCGTTCTCGGATTGCGAAATCCTTCTTATTGTTAATAACGCGGTTCCGGTGTGTACGAGTAACGAGAAGAAGTGGACGACTCGTTTGGTATGAAAGGGAGAGACGCACGATCGCTTTATCCTAATCCAATCTCTGGCCTTCGAGATAGAGAACCGGGCAAGAATAAAATGCGCAGTTACTGATTGGCAAATTCACTTTTACGCCGAGAATCGGGAAATATAATGAGGGGGCGGCTACCGAGGCCTGAGTCGAGCGAAAGTTGAGTTCGAGTAGGCAGTAAATAGGTTAGAGGTCAAAAAGTAGGAATACTTAATGAACGATTTAGCGAGAGTTTTAGTGTTGAGAGTCGTGTCCGAAGAGGCACGCACGCGCAACGCATTGTTGAGGACCATGATGAGGAGGAGGTGGAGGGTTAAAAGAAAAGATGCTGTTGAGAGTCCTTTAAATTTTCAATTCTATCGTGCACCGTTGAGATGTCGTATACGTATGCATTCGTATATACCGTGCGGACTCTCTCGGCAGTCGAACTTAAAAATCAAAATTAAAAATTGAATTTCTCTGTCTTTCATCAAACGATACTCGGTTACGATGCGATGGCGGGATGGCACGATGGCATAACGCGACGCGTCAACGTTGAAACTCCTCTCTACGAAGCATTCGTAAGCATTCGTTCATTCGCTCGCAGAAGATTACCGTTGCAATCCCGAGGTTGAAAAATATTTCTCGAATTCCGCTCTCGTGTAGAGAGTAGAGAGTCTTCCGATAAACCGTCCTCGTAATTGCGTTTCGATCACTCGCTAGAATGTCAACGCGAATTCTCGTACGCTCAGCTCCTTTATTTACACGATAGCCCTCGGTATGGCGCAAACCAAGGTAGCAGCGAGGACAAGGGCGGGGACGAGGGTTAGGGCGAGAGTGGGGGGCGCGGATGAGACTGGGGGAGGCGAGGCGAGGTCAGCGCAGGGGAGGTTCACAGTCAGGTGAAAAGATCGATAGCAGCCTGGTTTGGCATTCGATGCACCCTAAAGTATAAGCGACTGTAAGCCGGGAGAAGCCGGGGAGTTATGAGCTCGGAAATAATTTGGCAGAGTCCGGAAGGTCGCGCCAGGTCGGGACAGGTAAATAAATGAATGTGACCAGCAGGTGCGATACCTTGAAGAAGATCCCCAGGTAATATCTCTTCTCCCCGAGCTTCAGTAGTGGCATCGTCCATCTCGAGGCAGCCAAACCGCTTCCGTGCTCGTCCACGCAATTCGGGCAGTCGTCTGAGAAGAAAAACATAGGTGTCCCATTATTACGATCGAACGCTCTCGATCAGAGTGTAAGTCCGAATGTAAGGATCGAGTCCCTCGATCGGATCGTTATTTATCAACGAGTCGGAGATCTCGAAATCTTGACCCTACACACGTATTCCGGCGTAAATGAGAAACGTGGGAAGGTATCGATATCGTGCGCGTCAGCTTTTCATTTTCTTTCTCATCTTAACGGAGGAGTACCCTGTAAACGACTTTTTTGCTTTCACTTTTCGATGTGAAATATGTTCAAGAGTATACTCTTCAATTTTTATGATGAAATTCGAAGTATTTCCGAAGTTATAAAGATTTTAATGGATCAGACACCCTGGAGTACTCAACCGTACCGCTCGGAACTTCAGACGCGTTTTTCTGGGAAACTTTATTTCACCTGGGTAACATGATATCTCTGAAAGTAATAGACCGATCTACTTCAAATTTTTATAAGTTATTCAATACTATCTCGCTATAGCCCCAACTAACGACAAGTTTTCGTTTGAAAATTACGGCGTTAATGAATTATAGACTGTTTAAAAACAGTATAAAAAAAACTGAGTTTTTTTTTTTTTTTTTTGTTACACACGTACTACTTCGCGAAAAATAATCTTAGAAACATAATCCTAGTGCGGGCTACAGTCAGATAGTCGCTGAATAACCCATACAAATTTCAACCATCGTGTCAACCAGGTGAAAAAAAGTTTCCGAGAAAAACGCGCCTGAAGTTTCGCGAGCGGTTCGAGCACACTCCACGGTGTTTGATCCGTTAAAATCTTTGTAACTTTGGAAATACTTTGAATTTCTTCATCATAAAAATTCAACAGTATACTCTTGAACATATTTAAGATCCAAAAATGCGTGAAGAAAAAAGTCATTTTCATGGTACTCCCCCCTTAATCCGTCTTCTCTTTAGTCGTCGGTTTCACCCACTTTCGCTGTCGAGGAGCAGCACGGGAAACGCAATTACACCCGAATGTGGCGTCACGTAACGGCCTATGTAACGGCGTCAGCGATAGGACAACGGGTGTTAGACAGATATTTCTTTATTAAAATTAGAGGCACACTAGTCTCGCGTAGTTGTCTCTTGATTTGTCATTACTTTTACCGATGCTTTTACGAGCAATTATTTGGCTTCGAGATTACTTTTGCCAAGGATTATGGTTGTAACGTTCTCGGCGATAAACCGTGCACGTCGAAGCAAAACTAGAACCGTCAAAAACCGTGCGGTTTCTACGGTAGCCGCGATAGAAACGACATACATACATAGATACATGCCTACGTCTCGAAGAGAGCTCATACGAGATTAGGCGGCTGGGAAAGGTGCGAGCGCGACTCGGATCATCGTTAATGCGATAGATAGGCCAGACACGGAAGTCTGGCTATTAGAAAATGCGTACGGGTAGTTTCCCTGCGACGCTAAAATTGGACGGTTGCGTCCAAGTTACGTAGCCTCGACGTGAAATAACAAATTTCCGATGACGCGTTCGATGATTAATCGAAAGATTTCTCTTCCTCGATTGTCGTTGGGCGACGCGACGCGCCTTCCCGTTCCGCCTCTCGATCGTCGAGAGTATTTTTCCGCACGAAGGTCAACACCTTTCGATATAGACATTAACCCGTTTCAATTATCCCACCGTCCTTCCCGGTACTCGCACCTCCATTGATTCATCAGCGACCTCTTCCAAAAATTCCATATTTTCGGCGGATCTCTTACGCGACAGTGTAATCGAGCGCTTCGCGATTTCGTCCCCGGGGCTAATTAGGACGGCATTCTGCATATTGTGATAGTCGCTTCGTTAATCTTCGCTCCAAGGCGCGCCGTGTCGCGACAAGACGCGGTCCACGACGCGACACAACGTCCCGGTACACGTCTCTTCACATTAATATGCAACGAAATCTCTTAATAGACGGAGCGAGCTCTTACTTCCTGTTCCACTTTCTCGTCAAAACGGTCCGCGTTTCGTGGCGTCCCAGTAAAAATATCAAGGTAAGTATACGTACGCAAGGTCGTTCTGGAACGTAGGGTTTCGTTGGTCATCGATTCTTATTCTAACGGTAGCGCATCTTCATGATTAGACGGACGTGGCTGGTTTTTAGTTTTAACGTAACGAGCCGGAAGTTAAGGCAAACCTATTTTTTATCGTTTACTTTTAAACCCTTTACACGCCCTTTACTATGCAACTACCCTTCTAATACCCTGCCTTGCTAGGGAAATACTTTCCGTCGTAGCGATCGCGAAATCTTTGGAAATTATGTTCGAGAATTTCAAGGAATAGTTTTCTGCGCAACTAATCTCTCTCCCACCATCGTACCTACGTCGGAAATGGTAAAATGATCATATGACGATCGAACTGGAACGATAATTTCGGTAGATGTAAGTATAGCAAATTGTTTCGTTCGGTATTCGCGCACCGAGGGACTAACCAACACGATTCCCGTTGCGCGAGTGGACGCAGATACGCATTCCCCGGCAAGGAAACGAACCAGCGCGTTTCTAATCCCAACGCGTCTTTTCATCGATCCAACGACGATCTTAGGAGAGACCCGAGTTTATTTTTATTTACATAGTTCGTTACATCGAGGATACGTACCTCTATCGAGACGCGAAGGATAATATAAAAGAGAAAGCGCACCGTTAGATCTAATGGACGGTCGATCACGAATTAGGCCTCGTCCCGTAATTTCAAATTGTCCTGCAGCTATTTGGACCACGTCCAACCGACCGACACAATTTTAGGACCGATAATTAACCTAACGATTAGTGGGTCATAATGAGATTCGTCTCGCGAGAAGATTCGATTCACTTTCCCGTCACAACGGAACCCAAGTATTTGGTACGGGTTATCGCTCGCGTCCCGAGGTTTGGTAGCGGACGATAAGAAATATTTAGAAAAAGGCAACGGATTAATTTAGGAAATTAATGGCACGAGACGCGCGCGCGCTTGGTGTCGCGCGTCGGTTATTTCGTTCTCCGTTCTCCACCGCGACACCGCGGTGCGGTGGTCGGAAACTCTTTATGCCGCGGCTTAATTAGCAAAACTTAACTTTAGCGAGAAGGTATTTATCCAGCTATTTATCTCAATTCTTCGTGGAAGCGTGGGGCGTAAGAGTGCATCCTGGAAAAGGCACGGAGCGGAAAATTTAATCTGACAACTTCACTGGAAACATTCCCCGGCAGAAGTATGAAGTCTTGAAAGGGCCACCAGCTTTTCAGCCAGCTTGAAAATTCTTTTGACGTAGAAAAGATTGTTCGAAGAGCGACGGAGGAGAAAGGAGATGGAGGGAGAACGAAGGCGGAGTTATGGTTAACGAAATGCCAATCTTTCTTAATACACGAGCGTGTGTGTGTGTGTGTCTTACGTGTACGTACATATGTACGTATGAACGTTCCAGGAGCATTTTGATTAAATATACGTAAATAAAAAGTTTAAAGAGCAGATAACGCGAACGGCACTTATTTTTGTGCGAAAGAATGAATCGTTTCGCTCTTAGCGCGCAATGGAAAAAATTAAATTGATAAGGCAAAGAGCGTTACCGTACCATCGCGATACTCCCGTTATTTCGTTCATTTTTATCGGAAAGCACGATCGGGCATTGAAATAAGCGCTCGACGTAATAATAAATACTCGGATCCGGCCGTTTCTGTGATTCCCTTTTGTTATTTCACGTAACAGAACCTCGTCGAGAGAAATGAAGCCAATCGGTGCGGCGCGTCGGCGCGTCGGCGCTGAAAACTTTCTCTGACTTGTTTACTTCCAACTGGCACTTACGTATGTATACATGCTTTTATACGTCGATCCGCGGTGACCTTTCTTCAGAGAAAATATACATTTAATCTTCGCGTCAGAAATGAAATATGAAATTACAAATCTTTTTTTGATTTCCGATCATTTGATGATAATCGTATCTTATTGTATGTACATATACGCGCAATACGAAGGAGGGTATCGCTCGCCGCGTTCACCAATCGCTCTCAAACGATTATTCTAACATCGAATGTATCGTGCGGTCATCCGTTGTTTTGTCATAAGAAACTGTACGCGTAGCGCGACAATCACAGTCCAGGTAGAATTGCCCTTTCGTTGGCTGTTCCGCGTACATAACGTGCGAACGTACTCCAATTACCTATACCCTGGCCATTATTACACGATTTCGCAATTGTACGGATCATTGCATTCCCACTGTTTCTAATTAGCAATATCGTTACTGTCGATCCAATTACGTGTTCTCAGTTCTCACCCGAAATGCCAATTTCCGTACCTTGGAATTTCTACGTTCGCCCTGTCGATTGTTATTAAAGATGTTTGATCGTCCGTCGTAGCTTCTTGCCTAAGAACTAAGAACTCGTCCGTTGGCGAGTCGGGGTAGGTGGTATTATCGAGACGCAACAGTCATTGGACGCGACTCTCATTGCTTATCTGCTTAACTCGTCAGCCGTACTCGACGACTATATCTGTCATGGAGAAATAGCAGTATTTTCTGTCATGACGACTATACCCGGTATCGCTTGATTGCCGCGACACACATCGATGCGCGCTCTGAAAAGAGGAGAATCAAGCGATGACGGTTATAATCGCCATGACACAAAATACTGCCATTTCTTCATGACGAATATAGCCGTTAAAGACAGTGGTTAATCTGACTGGTTAATATGATCCCAGACGTACGTACGTACGTCACATACGCGCGTACGTACATCATTTTATAGTCCTCGGCGAAGTATCCGGGGGGAACCCGAGGACCGAACGTTTCCATTCTACCAACCAGCCATCCTGTATTCCTCGTGTGCTCGGCTAAGCGGAATAGCAAGCCTCTAGCGCACTTTGCACGGCAAACTTGGCAAGAAGGGCTGAAGATGGTAAAAGGAGAGGCGGAATGAAAGAGACGGAAAATGAGTGGGGGAGAAGTGAGAGCGACGGAGAAAGAGACGGGGGCAAAGGTGGAGGCTAAATCGGAAAGAGAAAGAAGTTGAAATAGAGGCAGTGTAAAGACACGACGGAGAATACACGTGGATAGCCACGTGAAAACGATACGCGATACGGGAGATGGAGCAAAAGCGTGTAAAGAAAGAAGGACCCGAGGCCACTGTCCTCCTCGGTACCCGCTCTATCCCTTTTAAGTTTTTACTCTCTTTTTTCTCTACCGACATCCGTATTTTTACGATTTTACGACTGCGCGCGCCCGTCCAGCGTCCGTTGCGAGGAATTTGATCTACCTTCCATCCGAGATTTGATGCGTCCACTCGGCGAAAATTTACAATAGTAAACAATCAAGATTGATCGAAATTGTACGAACTCGAATTGTAAGCTCTATTTATTCTATTTGAAGGAGACTGGGAGGATAGAAATGTTAAAAGAGTCGCGCCCAATTTCTCTTTCAACCGCAAAAATTCAAAGACGCGAGAAACTCGCACTAACGATTCGGAGTAGATTAGCGATTTTCGGATACTCTCGCAGTCATATGTTTGCATCGCGGCGCGTTCCTCGGGTTTCATTTTCGATGGGTGCAATCGAGAGTCTGCCCCCGCACATATTTGTCACTTGTCTCCGGCCCGTTACGACGTTATTCCTTTAGCGGGCAACGAGGGTGGACATTTCGCATGAAATCGTTCCAGGATACGAGTCGGTGATGGAAAGCCGCGGTAGCCGAAAATTATTATAGGAAGAATTATGAACGCTCGGAAGGAGAGAGCAGGAGAGTGGTTGTGGGAGGGGACGAGAAAGAGGACTCGTTTCGACGGGGCACGCTGACAAACCGCGTTTCGTTGATCCCTCCGGGGCCAATCGTAAGCTCGTTAAAAGGTACGGTTTCGCTGCAGCGACAGATCTCGGTCATCGTCGTCGTTTTCTTCTTCCACTTTCATCCGTATGAACTTCTCGCGCGTTTCGCGTTTACAATGAGTCGTCGTCGTCGACGACTGTGACCTGTCGCTGTAGCGAAACCTTACCTTATTAAGCCGGGGACCGTCTTGTTGCCGAACGCGATCGTGAAAAAATTTGGACATACATACGAAATACGATCGGACAGCGTCGACGCGATTAGCAAACACGTTTTTCCGAGCGTGACGAACGTTTAGCAAAACCGCGAGCCTTGCGGGAGATAAGTCAGCAGGATACGCGCGGGTCAAGTAAGAGCTGGGACGACGTATCGAGAGAGGGAGAGAGAGAGAGAGCACGTTCGTGTCTCGCGTAGCGGTGCCCTTCCGCTCCGCAGAGTATATCGAGTGCATTGGACCGCGATGACTGTTAACCGCGTACTATGTATACGTATACCGCGGAAAGCCACGCACGGCGATTCCTTTGACGCGTCGCGTTAAGTTATGAAATTTGCGGCGGTAACGTTATTACCGGGGTGAGGTACCAGGTATCGCGGGTGCGCGCGCACACGTCGATTAACGTTGTGGGATCGCTGATCGCCGTGGCGATTTCTCCGTAGTACCAAACTACGGTTAACTTCGTTCACAAGGTGACTTCATTAAACTTTTCCTCAGTCGTGCAATCGTACGTTGCGATTTTACGTGCTTCCGCGTGACTACGCGTTCTTTACAAGATACTATGCAATGTTTCCGCGACCGTCGGGCTGAAAGGAATTGGCGTGCCTACACGAGAGTAACCGGAAGCGAGCGAGCGAGCGAGCGGGAAACGAAAAGGAGAGCGGAAATGAAAGGAAATCGGTAAGAATGGCTGTCGGTAGAACGTAGAATCGCTCGATACGTTTGGTAATTTGAATGACGCGTACCTAACGGCGAGCGCAATATCCAAACACCCCATTACACATGTACGCAGTACATACATACGTATAGCGAGTCACCGTTCACGTCAGTTTATCGACGGACGTTTCTGAATGTGAGTTACGATCGGAAAACCTAACTCGATAGTAATGACTTTATCGGGAAAGGCCGGTTCGATAGCTACATACGTACATACATATGTCGTGGCGGTCGATCGGTATCATTGTATCGACGTAAGATCGAATTGCCTCAACGACGATGACGTAGAATCGATGAGGGAAACGAGGCCGAAGGAAAGGAATTTACCTCGGGCCACGTCTGCGACCCATATACTCGTTCAATGAATATATCTGTCAAGGTCGGTAAACTTACCGCGATCACGGTCAGCGAAAGGTCTCTAATCGAATCCGTGCGAGGCAAAACGAAGCGTGGCACCGCTCGTCAACGAAGAGGAGAACCATCTCCGAAAACTGACCAAGAAACTTCGTCCCGTGTAATCGTTAACCCTGATCGTGATCGCGAACAACTCGTAAATCGAAAATATGTTTCGACTCGTAGCGAAGGGACTCGTCATCCTCGCGGATAAACTGCCGATCGATGGTACGCGACGAGTGAAACCGTCCTGGCGGTGTACCACTGCAAGGTTATCGTTTCGACCAAGCTGATCGATCGCGCGCGTCGGCCGGACCTTTAACGAGTCGTTAAACCTATTACGACGACGGGGGAAAAAAGTTGTCATCGCTGGCCGATATTGCCACCGAGACGACCGAGGCACAAAAACAAGAATCGTGGTACGCACGTACGTACATACGTACATCCCGGCCGCGGGATAACAAAACTCGAGGAGCACGGGGAAAGCACTTTCACGACTTAATCACGATCGCCGCCCCCCGTAACTCGAGGAGAGACACGTACCGTTCAGTCTACCAGGAACGGCTCCCAACGATCCGACGAGGACCGCAACGACCAACAGGAGCCTCGGCATGTCGATCTTAATCCCTCTCGATCCTCTCTCGATCCTCTCTCGATCCACTCTCGATCCTCTCTCGAGCGTCCGGGTTAGCCGCCGGCCGACCACAAGTCCCAGATCCAAATTCGGTAGCCGGATCGCCCGGTTTCGAGGGGAGTAAGACGCGTAATCCTCGTACCTCGTCCACCTTCGATCCCTCGTCCTTGGAGATCGTTGTGAAGCACGCGCGCACGCGCGCGCGCCAAGACGCGAGAAGGATCGAGGATAGACTGGACGCGACGCGGTGCTGCGTCTCGCGCTGCCAGCAAGAGAATGTCCGAAAGTTCGCGCCACGTGCGCCGAGCGGAAATTTCTCAGCCGGGCCCGAGTTACGTCGAACGGGCTATGCTAGAATGTCCCGGAGATTGGCGATCGGTGACCGGCGAACCAGGGCCGAAGATCCAGGGCCGAAGATCCAGGGCCAAATCGTGCTCTTTTCCACTGTCCTTTTCGATATCGCGGAGCTTTTTCGAACGAGAGGTTGCGGGACCGAGTTCCGAGCGGGCGCGTGAATTTCACGATCTTCACCTTACCTTACCGGGATAATTGCGGGTATTCTCAAGCTCGCGCAACGATAATCGAATTACGCTCGATAAATACTCGAAACGTTAAACTTTAACGTAACGCACGAGTAGAGCGAACTCGAGCGATATTCTTGTACATGTACCCCAACTTTGGCGTAATAATGAATACGTTTGGCGAGCAAGCTCGTACGGAGAACGAAAACGAGAAGGAGAGAGCGCACGCGAGCGACAGGATTTGTCGAGCACCCGAGTCAGCATAGGAGGAATACGTATACGTATAACCTGCTGGTAAACCCTCTTACGGTTAGGCAAACAACGACCCGACTGAGCGCAAACTGGCTCCAACGTTCGCTTTTCAATCGGAATCCTCGGCGGCTGGCCTTCGGCGGTTTGCGCCGGTCACGGATGCGGGACGAGCATTTTGGATTATCGCGTCTTGATTCGGCCGAAACGATAGTGGCCCAGGACGGCCCTGAATGGCACGTGTCTGTCGCGAACGGGGCTCGATCTCGGTAAGGGTGGAATTTGGCTTTGCCATTTTCGAGGATACCGGGAAGAACTGGATACTTGAAATTTGAAAGTTGAATGCGAGATCCCCGCGCAATTTTACCGAACCATGGAAATTGGAGATACGATAAACAGCGTCAGAAATATCGCTGAAACGTTATTTCGTCACCGCTATTTCTCCTATTGCTCCTGCATTCGTCTCGTCCAAATTATTGGCATGACTTAATTCGCCATTGCGATTCGCTCGAGCAAAAAGTTCTCTCCTCGGAGAGAGCCGTGGAATACCGGAAAAAAAAACTGGAAGATTACGCGATACCGCGTTCCAACGGTAAGGAAAATGTCTCCAGATTCCACGGATCGTGAGTTCCTCTGAAAAGGAACGGTCGCGGTTCGCGTTTATGACGGGGAAATTATAAATGGAAGGCGGAATTTCTACCAACTTTTTATTTCCGTCGCATTTCTCAAAGGTGAAAATTACTCGAACGCGTTAAGGAACACGCCCTTGTTCTCGTTAACGTGCAGGCATAGTACAGACATAGGCTGATATTAACGAGGGGAATCTGCGAGGCGAATCCCATCTTCCGTGTGCCGCCAACCACTCTCAAAACCAAAACTCGCAATCGAGCAAACTTGGTGCTCCCAAGTTTGTAGTTAGCGCTGTAAACTCTGGGAATAGGTAGTGGCGAACGACAGACGCGAACGGTATTATACTCTAATTCGCGCGTAAATTTCAACGTACCCGTACGTGTTCCTTATTCCACGCGACTTACGATTTATGATCGACGATTAACGAGAACAGAACCGTTACCCATGTCAAATATTCCATTTCTCAAATCTGTTCATTACCAACGCGCACCTTTCGATGGTTGCGCGCAATCAAATTTGACAGTGGGAACGACTGACAATGAGTGAGGTAAATTCGGACAACGATACTCGAAATAAATCTTTCCGAAGGAAATGGGAAGTATGGGGGCTGTTCTCGCGCACTTGAAGTTCACGCGGCAAATAAAGCTGGTATCCCGTTAAATGAAGCGATGTCAGCGATGTTTACAGTTTGCAGGGTGGATCGTTTCGTATCGTCGACCGAACGTTCCGCGGAAGTCTACGAATGGAGGAAATACGCGAGTATACATATAGCATCGACGACTCGACGAATTATTCATGAGCGAGATTTCTGCCGTGAGATTATTCGCTGACATCTGTGCGAGACCGTGTACGATCGAGAATCCTATCCTTGTAGTTGCGATCGAGACAGGACGAGGCGTCGCGTCGCCGCGGAGATAAATCTCACCGCGCTGACAATGAGTCGCCCGTGGTAACGGTACAAGGTCGAAGTAAAGTACCAGATACCTCTGCAAAGAGATCTCAAACGCCCGTTCGACGTGTTTCTAATATTCGATTGTAAAGCCACGTATCGTCGCGAATCGCGAACCGCGAAGCACAAACCGCAACGCAACGGAAACGTCATCCGTCGTTGAATCGTTAACGATGATCGTGGAAAAGGCCAAGGAACGGAGGATGTAGCCGAAAATTTCGACATCTTAATCGACGAGGTGATTAAGATTAAGAGGCTTGCGAAAGACAGATTTAAGATCGTACAGCAATCGCGGGGTAAAGTAGCCCGCGGGATTCTTTCGCAACTCGTTTTACCGGGTGAACACACGGCGCTGGAATGTAGGCCTCGGTCAGGCTATCGGGATCAAACCACCGAGCCGTGGCCTCAAAACTATAGAGGCTCTAGAAGATTTGAGAAAGCAGATTTGGAAAAAGTACGGAGGATCTGCTCGAGGTGAATGCAATTCAGTCTGATTCGGCGCTCTCCAAAACGCCCGTTCCCCGATCGATGCGCTCAGTTGACTTTAGTTCCCGTAAAAGGGGGCGAACGTTAATTGGGTAAATTAGAAATTCCGAACACGAATCGTCCGGGAAGTTTAAACGCCGATAAATACGACTCGGCGCGGCGCGGCGCGGCATCGGTGCACGGATACACCGCGCGACACACCGATACACCTGTACTGGCAATTTTCCTCGACTTTCTCCGATCGAGAGATAATACATTCGTCCGTTTCGAGCGATAACCCTCGATTAACCGAGGATTCGGTAAGTTCGATTAAACGTCCCGATACCGATACCGATGTTCCGCTCATTCCCATCGGAAATATTAATTAAGGACGTTCGATCGCCCGTCCCGGATCGAAAGCTCTTATTTACGATCGCCTTTAACGGCTGATCTTACGTTAGCTCGGCACTTGTCGTGGCTACGGCCGCGCGCAAACACCGTCGTCACGTGCAGAAGCATGCGTTAAGCGCGTCGCAAGGAGGTACGAGCGTAGAAAATGAAAGTTGAGATTCCACGACGGGCGGTTTCGTAACCAGGGTCACGCTTAGAAAGGCACCGAAGGTATTTAATTCTCCTAACGCTATTTACGGTTCCAAAATAGTAATTAGAGGACGATATTGGTCAACCGGCAGAGCCAGAATGTGGGAAAAGACGCGCCGAAGATGGTAAACGCGACGAAACTTTGATCACGATAGAATGTCTCTAGCGAAATATCGTCTTTCGGAGCGAGTGCCCTTACCGATGCGCGGAACGACGGCGGATGGTATCGACGCTGCCAAGAAACTCTTTTCCCGCCAAGTAGCCTGACGGTGGAAGAGAAGGGAAGAGGGATTGAGATTGAGATTGAGATCGAGATCGAGATCGAGATAGACGCGCGTCAAATAGTTTTAATCGACATTTTTCGCGAATTGTTTCAACATTTTGCCCGTCGAAACGAACGAAGCTCCCTCTGAAAAGATTCCTCGGCATCGTATCGGGCCGAGCAAATATGGTACATACACGATTCCATTCTACCACTTTGAATCGGCCAACGAGGGAAATTCTCGCGAAGGATTCGCGAGATCCCTCCACGGCTCTACGCTCTTGACAAGGACGAACGCAACGATCTAAATGTCAGCCAGGCCGAACGCTCACCCGTTCAAGGTTGGCCAACTCGATCGGCCGGTCACGGGCCGCGGGCCGCTGGCCGCTGGCCGCCGGCCGCGCCGTAGAAATTTCAATCGTTGACTGCCGTTTAAATCGGGAATGAAAGTCGTCCGAGGGCCGACTGGTTTCTGGTTACCCACGTACAGGTAAGCGCGAGCACGCTCTCGGGCTAGAATCGGCAATTGAAGCTAACGCCAATGAAAAAACGGGATCGAGCTGACCGATCGAACTGTGACTGAATCGCGTCGTTGGGATATCTGCGCGCTATCGTCGAATAAGGCGGAACGCGTGTCGCGAATATTTCCAACGTGTATACGTAACATTACGAACGGTGGACACATCGACGATGACGACGGCTGCGAGGGGAACTGAAAATAACTATGTTTCGCGTACCGGGGGATACCGCGCGGTTATGATGCTTTCATCCTAGCGATTTGCGTAGCAAAAATGTCGACAATATTTCTCTACGCGTATCTCCGGCGGAGTGCGCGCGGATGTACGCTGCTTTTATTCCCTCGTAATACATATTTTTCGTTGGGTAAGAAGGCAGCGAGATAATACCGCGTCATCTCGCATAGAAATTCGCGTAGGAATTTTTTGCCGCCGCTCGCGTACCATAGTAATTCACTTTTTTAATCGCGCAGGGTTTATGGAAATACGGTAAAGGAGAATTTACCGTGTTTCCGACGCGCGCCTCAAGTATTAATTAAACCTGCGCTGGCACAAAAATGTTGCTTTTTGTCAGCGTGTTTTCGTGAAATATTCGTCGATTACCTGGTTTTCGCCAAAGCGGCCTCTAATTGCATTCGATATTAAACAAATTCCCGAAACGTGGGAGCAAAGTCTCGGAGTAAGTTGCGGATACCTGGGGCAATTAATTCTTAATCAAAATTAACGTCGGTCCTGGTCGCGAGATGGGTTGGAAGGAAAACGCAAAAATATTGACATTCGATTTAATAATCGACCGGTTAACGAGTCGAACTGTCGTCCCTGGGTACCACTGATCGAATCAATTTCGAAACGACGACGATCGGCCAACGTCGGCTAATCGACCGATCCGAGGAAAGGTTTCGCTGATGTCGATCTCGTTGAAATCACTCCAAGTCAAAGGCGTCGATTTAAGACTGATCCTCGATTATCGTGGGGCTGGAAAAACTAATCGAAAATTCGACTCTATACGAATACGCGTCCGACCTTTCGAGCGCAATTTATTCGCGCCCGTCATCCGCTCGAGCACCTTTGACATTTTCAAAGAAATGGATCGTATAAGAGCCGCGAATGCCGCGGATAAACGATAAACGGTAAATCTTCTTCGCATACCGCGATGTCACATTTCACGGATTAACTTGTTTTCGCAATTATGCAGAAACACGTGCACGCGCATACGCTGCGCCGCCGATTATACGAACATTCCTTTGCAGCTTTGGTTAGCAATTATTATTATTATTATTATTATTATTATTATTATTATTATTATTATTATCTCTCGCGCAGCGGATGATATTTTGATCGCGTCGAGTCTCCATATCGCTCGATGCCGGGCGCAAATTAACCGTAAACCGCGATCGCGCGATTCGACGATGCTAGAAACTCTCAAGAGAATCGTGGCAATCGTTGATTCTCGAAATTGGGATGGAAGTAGTTGTAATCGTTGGGATTGCGGTCGCCGTGAAATGGGGGAGATAGAAGATATTTAATCCGGCACTAGTAACGAAACCACTTTCTCCAGAGAGGACCGGCCTTGGCAGAGTAAACTGGATCCATTTCACGATACATTTCTCTCGATCAAACGCACGCCTTCGGTTACGGTAAACTTGGACGGCTTACATAAATTTTCGCCCGACTTATACGGTAGAGTCGCTTTCACGATCGATTCGAAATTCGGTTAACGATTGCGAAATTCTCTTTTGACGAGTGAGAAGAATATGGAGAAACAACCGCGTCACCGAAAAAGGGACGAATAAAAAAAAGAAAAAAGAAATCGGGGGACAGTGGCAACGTATTCCCGGTAAATACAGGAACGATACCCGCCCATTTTTCAGTTTAAGATTTTAAACGCCGCTTCGTAGAACCGAAACTCACAAAAGTAAACGGGCGATAATGTGAGAAGCGGGAGGGTAAGTAGCGTACGCGGAAGGATAATTTGACGCAACGACGTACCGTAACGTGCCGACCCCATCTCTATCAATTTTCTAATCACAAAGTTAGTCACAAGTTAGGATAGTAAATATTTTGTACATCACTGGAATCGCCTACATAATTGGAATGACCTGGTTCATTGTCCAAATTCTCCTCTTTTACTTTCCACTGAAAACATCTTGCTCACCATCCCTCCCACATCCGTTTTCGATAGATAATGATTTCGCTTAAACATTCCAAATCGCTCCGGCCTCACATCCATTTCAACACTCGACTAACGAAGTTCATATGAATTTCCTAAGAACCGTTAACAACGAATAGTCTTATTTTGATATATTGTACTCTAAGTATTGAAACGTACTCGGAATAAAATACAGAACTGCTCCTACGAATTGGCGGTCAGAATTCACTTTGCACAACCACCGCGTCGTGCATTACAGTAGTCTACGGTATCGGACCGTCGAAGCTCAGAATTCCAGTCTTTCCAACGACGAGTCGAGCGAGAAAGCACAGATTCTGCAGTGGAGGGGACTCGATCGTACTCACGATCAGCCGAGGCAGCAGAGTCGGAAATGATGGTGTAATAATGCCTCGTTTTGTCCGCGGGTGCTTATCAACGTCGGCCAGATTCACCAGTTCCAAGTTCTCGGTTCTCTGAAAGCCCTCGCGGCGCGTTGCCTCGACAAGTGTATAATAACTCGGTCGAGATACGATATGCAGCGATCCAGCGATCCAGCGCGGTCTCTCCTCACCCCACCCGCAGCACTCTTTCTCCCTATTTTCCCATGTCCGTTAATATTCCTCGGTCGCAAGAGGTAAACGACAGACGTCCCGGGGAGCAGGTAGGGCAAGCTGGGTGGCAAGTTTACGCGAGCGCTGGAGAAGCGAAAGCGAATGCTTCTTGCGTCTTTTTTTCAGGCCTCGCGACCGCTGTCTTCGACACTGTTCATTTTTTTTTTTCGCCACGGATAAAAGAGTGCACATCGTGGTCCGCGAATCCGTTGGGACGCAAGAGCGAATCTTGACGGACAGTCGTTAAAGTAATTCGGTAATTTTTATTTTCCCGCTCGTGGCAAACGAATATTGCGATCCTCGCGAGCTGGTTTAACCTGTTGGGAAAGGCGTGTACGCGTTATTCGAATCAAATGAATGTATTGTAGGGGTTCCATAAATTAATCTGAATTGTCAGAATAAGTGGTTTATTAAATAATTATAATTCGCTTTCGACTACTCGCTTTTCGTACGGCGATCGAAGACTCGTCCACGACTCGACTCTGTTCGCGGTTATATTCGGAAACAAAATTATTATTTTCGTTAGAATATCACAGCCCAGCGTGAAACGGTGAGTCGCGAAGACAGGTGAACGAGGCCCCCGTTGCACCGGGGATTTCAAATCGTTTGGTTTTTGCGTCGAGAAGCGTTAACGTTGCCTTTGGGACGCTTTGCAATTAGTCCCCAATACGCGTGGATATTCATTGCTTAACGAGTCGACGCCATCCGCCTTAATTTTAATTGACCGACGAGATAACATCGTCGTTTATCATTCGAGCGGTACGCGGCAGGCTTTCGAGAGGCGCGGAAGTGGTTTTGGCAAGGGCAGTAGATGGGCGTCTCGAGATCAGAATGCTAATGCAACTTCTAGGAAGGCCCTCCCTAACGCGCATACGATGCGTTCTACGTTGGATTATCGCCTGGAAACCGCCGAGCTTTCTCCCTCCGTCTCTCCCCCGCACCTCGTCCAACAGACTGCACAACAGTCGAATTATGTTACGTTGCTACTGGAGCGCGCCGGCATATTCGCGCAAGAACTGTAATTAAGAGCAGAGCTGGCTCTGGTGTTCTCCGTTTTGCCGTCCGCCAGTTGTAAAATCGGAGTTAACGGCGAAACGTAAATAGCAGCCCTATAAATCGCGAGCAGGATTTTGGGCTGCCGATTCGCCGGGCACGAACGGTAGGACAGTTTCGTTTTGTTTTGGGAAACAACCCAAGCCCGGTCTCGTTCTACGCTCGCTCTTTTATCGTTTTATCCTTTGCGCGAGAGACTAAATTCTCCTAACGACTCTTCGGAGCACCGCTTCGTAATTAATCAAGTTCGGTTAATCTTTTATTATTGTGGGATTGACGAGTTTGACTGTGAGATACATTGTATGAATGCGGAGCAGTAAGAGAAGTCGCGTAGAACTGCGTGCGGCCCGAGTATGAATGTGTGTGTGTGTGTGTGTGTGCGTGGCTTAAGGGACTGTTAAGTGCCTTTTGGGAAAGGACGAAAACGGCAGAGCTGATTGCGACGTTATAGAGAACAAAGCCGATTGAGACGCGACGACGAATAGAGAGATGCCGAGACGCTATTTAATCGTGACGAGTATTTTGTATTTTTGACGCCGGGACGATTTGATACTTGTGCGCCATTTATTTTATTTAATTTCTGTTCTTTTGAATATTTTGTGCTTCAATTTATATTACTAACCATTATTGCTTTTTTCATTGTTATCAAAAAAGACTGTGTTTCGTGTGATTCGTTATCCTCGTTTCAATGTTCACTCAAGTAACATCTACAAATCCCACAATATTTTAATTTTTACCTGACATTCTCCGCGAACCAGGGGCATCCCTACGTGCGCGGAAAGGCGTGGCCGTACGCGAAGCATCGTGGCCGTTTAACAGGCTTAATTATTAGCGTTCGTAGTAACGAACGAACTTCAATTTCGCAGAATCGTATAAACCGATTAAAAGTTTGAAACAGCTTCGACCCGAGGTGCAGCGGGATCCATTGGGAATCCACAGCGCGACAGGCAGCAATGAGTAATCGAATCATTATTCCCCTCCTCGTCGTGCAGACTCAACCGCGGATGCAATTTAAGTTTCGCGATAACAACGATTTTCGACCTCAAATACGACATTGTACTCTCACCCGGAGTAGTACGCCGAGGAATAATGAAATATCAGAGATTGGTGTGCACCTCGAATCGTTGATCGACGAATAAGAGCCCCTGGAAAGAGAAACATCACGTTTGCCGAGCGAAATCTTAGTTCGTTGGGAACTCGCTTATTTACGCGTCGACTTTCGCAATATTTAGATAGAAATCTCTTGCGTTTGCCATTCTTGTTCGCGAATTTACCGCTGAAAGCGCATCATATTCGTACTTATACGACGCGGAGACTTTGTCGCGTTTTCAAATGACGCGTTACATCGGCTCGCGTTAAGTCCGCTACGAGAATTTATCCGCTAAAACCAGACGCATTATGTACAAACATGCGAACGTAACTGTACGGGCTCGATAGGGATCGGCGCCGAACGCGTTTTCGCGGCAAATTTCTCCAGGATACGATCCCGTGCGCGAGAAACAATCATTTAACGCGGCTATTCCCAACTTGCGAGTTAGAAAGTTAAACAGACATTTTGGAACTCGATACGGGAAGTCGATGCGCGTCAGGCTACGGCAAAACTACTCCCACAGTTTCCCGTTACGGAACGTTTACCGACATAAAGTTTGGTCAAACATTTGTTCGGCTCAGTAGTCGTGCTCTCGCATAACTGCGCTTATAAACACCCGATTACGAAAACCATCGTTACGCGGTGACGCGGTACGTACCGTTTGATATCGGGTAGAGTCGAGGGAATTAGTTAGTATTTATTTTCGACAATTATTTGAGGTCATGGAACGCGGTTTCGTTATTCGAGTAGGTCCTGCGCGTACGAAAAGAATCGAGAGAAGGACCGAATCGAATCGAACGAAATGATCACGGTCGCGGGACACGATAGTAGTAGGGTCGCTCGTGGAAAACGAGCGTGGTGAAGTATTTGCGTTAAATCGTCCTAGGGGCATTTACTGTTTACTCGAGCGTGCGCGCGTACATGTGTGCGCGTATTGTACACGCGATAGAAACCGATCGCGGTTTCGGAGGGAAGAAAGGAAGGCGGCGGAAAAGTGTAGCTACCGCGGAAGCGGCAAATAAAATTGATCACCGAGTCGGCACCCATTGGATAGGTCGATCGATCGATCGATCGCGTATCGCGACCGGGCAACTATCGAATTCACGGACTTTAAATACTGGCGACCGAGGCGAAAGAGGACCGGTCCGAAAGAGCGCAACGGTTTCGCTAATAAAACAAAAAGAGGATCGGATGCGATGTAGATCGTAGTACGCGTGCGCGCCAAAACGATTTTGTTTTGTGCGTTTAGTTTACTCCGTTACGGCGACTTGCAATGAATCGCGCTTAATTTCGCCTGATATTTGTTGCCAGATTCGCGTTTCGTTTGATCGAGGGAAAGCATTGGCCGTTGGCACCCGTATCATCTTCGATTCTCATTGCGAAAAATGATACGATAGAGCGATACCGACCGAGCGGTACCAATGAAATTTCATTTCTCAAATTTGAGTGCGCGTATCCACGCGTGGATCGACCAGAATAACATTTCTTCTCTTCGGACGGGACGTTAAAAAAAACATAACGATTTTTCGGAAGGCAAAGTAGAAAAACCGACGCGATAAATTAAAAGCCGCTGGCGGTCGATACGGGCATCCTACAACCGTACAGCCGATACGGGCGAATCGGTCGCAGTTCTGCCCCGATCAGGCACGCGACTGGAACGAAACGAAATCGAAGCCGAAGCGCGGCATCGCGACGTTCTATGCACGCTTCTCTACACCCGACAGGTGGGTAACATTGTTATGCCAGTGATGCCAGTGAGCTCGTACTCGCGAGTTTCCCCTCGCGAACCAATAGAAATTGATGTCTCTTGGCCCGCCGATAACCACGAATCTTCCTTTCTTTCACCGTTATGCCGCAGGCTTGATCATTTCGGATCATTTCGGATCATTTCGTTTAGGTGTGTAGGTGGTTGGATCGTTATCGGATATCCATGCCAGTATAATTGTGTAAATATCGCGTAATTAACGTACGATTCGTCGCGTCGAGTAGCGTCGCATCGTTTGACAGATCGCCCTACGATAGTCTATCGTCCTTTCGCTCGTTCATTAATTTTAATTTTAATTCCATTAATTGCATTATTTATGCCGTATCGACCTACTTAGGCGCGTGTTCGATAACGCGCTCCCTGTACGAGACGATACGAGGCGCATAGGGAAAACGAAGAAATATCAACGATGGATCTTCATATTTGCTATCGACGAAACGGAGCAACTCGATGTGGACGGACGCGTCGATGCATCCGATTGTTTTTGGCCATGCGGCACTGACCATAGTGCACTGGGCCCCATGGGGCGGAGGCCACCCCACACACCCACACCCATACCTCACCCCGCCAAGATTTTCTATTTACCTGCGCAGGGAATGATATTAAATCGTACGTTTTTCGGGAACAAATGGCGGACGCATTAGCAACTACCAAACGTATCGTCGAAGTATCACGATACAAAGCGTGTTTTCAGAATTTCCATGCCCGCCTGTCTCAAGGTAAGGTCCGACAGGTCGGGAAGGCAAACGATACGGGAGGCTTATCGCACGCGGCAAAGATTTACCGGCGAGTAGATCGAATCTGGTTCTGCTCCCCTCGCTGTCCTCGAACCCTTCGAGGTCGTCCTCGTAATCCTCGTAATCGTCGACGCTTTCCCTCCTGTCTTTCTCGCTGGCGTTCCTCGGCAGGCTGTTGGCGCGCGTCCTCTGTTCGTGAGCGGCCTGCCTCGCTCTGGCCTGGTAATTGCCATTGAACAGGACCGCTGGTGGCGGCGGCGTCGACAACTGAGAGCCCTGAAGACGCCGCTGAAGGTATCTCGCCAAGACTGCCTGAACCGCGTCTGTCTCGGCGCCGCCTGGAAGACAGAAAGGGAGACGCTCTCGTAATCAGGCCAATATTTTCTCCGTCAACCCCGCTCCCTCCTTTCCTCGCCACCGCGCGCCCTTTCCTTCCGTTTCTCCTTTCGTTCCATCCTAAAGCGACGCGTGCCTAGAGTTCGTCCCGTCACTTGGACATTTGTATGCATGAAACTTTTCGCGTGCCACGCTAAGTGCTCCCAAGGAAGGCGTTCCTGGGTCACGTTACGCGCGTCGCATTTCTTTTCCTTCCGTTCTCTCTCTCTCTCTCTCTCTCTCTCTCTCTCTCTCTCTCTCTCTCTCTCGCTCTCTTTCTCTCAATCACACACATACACACACATCTTTGGGGGTAGGAATCGTTCTTGCATCTCACGAACAGTCCGATACATCGGCGGGAAGGTCGATCAAATTTTTTTTTCATAGATCAGCGTCGTTCCGTGACTTCTTCTTTCGTTTTCCTCTTTTAGGACGGTGCAACTCCATCCAGGGAGGGATTGCCGGTGTATCCTCGTTACTCCGTTTATCGTTCTCGCATTCGTCGATCGCTCTCGTGAGCGATCCCGAATTCATTTACAGGGCGTTTACGTGGACCAACGTAGCTGAGCGCGTGACGCGCGACCAGCTCGAAAACTGACACGCTGATACGCGCGAATACACGCGAAACGCGTCCACCAATCGGGAAATGGTGTAATCCGAATTTAAGAGGAGGCGCGTGCCTAAACGAAATTGCGAATGCGTGTGCAAATGTAACCGCGTTTGCTCGTAACGGGTAAACGGTGTACAACGGGGGTCCTCGACCTGGCAGGATGCTTCATTGGAGTGCCCCGCCTGCGTAGGCATGCGTTTGACGTTGAAGAGCGTTCTCGAGTCGTCAACGTCAGGCGTGTGTAGGCGGTGCGCGGCTTTACCGTGGCCCCGAGGACGAGTACGAGGTACTCGATATCGCGTTAAACGAGAAAAAAGAAGTTGTGGCCGCGCTCTATACAGGAGCGAGCGGAACGGTAATATCGGTAATATCGGTAATATCGTTAATATCGCTTCTATCGCAATCGATCGTCCCCAAAACGCCAGCGAGAGTCGGCAACAATATCTTTTTTACATTCAAATTACACCTCGTAACGTTAACGAGATCAGTCCCGTCGGCGCAGCGAAACGGTTCGGCTTTCGGTATCGAACGCAAAATTTCACTTTTTATACGGAACGATGTAACGCACCAGTGGCTTGTGCACGGTGTATGCACATACATACAGAGAATACATCGCGGTACGTACGACGGATTTCATTTGCATACATTTGAATATTTATTTTAATATGCGCTCGAAAAAGAACTCCCCACCCCGAATAAACGTGTAAAATCCAAAATGCTTCCGAGGAATTAATGGGAGCACCGAGTTGGAACGATGATGACAGTTTGAAATTACAAGCACCATTTATTTGTACGAACCCGAAGTTGACAGGAACCACGGGACGCGGACAACGTATGTACTTAATTTACGAAAAATGAAATTCCTCGCTCGACGGAATGGCGCGATATCGAAAGTTTCAAAACTTAATGGTGAGAATTTCACGATTCGAAAAAACATATGCGAATCGGCGCCCCTCGAGCCCAGTTCGACCTGAAAATTTCAATTTTCCACGGATAACCTACAACCGCATCCAGGAATTAGCAACGCGGTGGTGATCACGGCAAGGGCGAAAAATTATTCGAGTATCGATCCACGAAATGGAAGAATTCCCGTAAAGTCGATCCCGCTCGATCGAGAACTTTGCTACAACTATGCAACCGTTGGGATTACCGAAACAGGAGGAATTAATTTTCGTTCTAATCTGCTGCGTTTTTATCGCCTCTTGGAAGCTTTTCGTTTGCCTTGGGAAGATCTCGAGAGTCTCGTCAATCGCGGAGATCGACGAGGTGGTGACGAGGACAAAGTCGAAAGAACCAACGAAGAATTATTCGGGCGTTCCTTGGGAAAGCTCGAGAAGGCCCTCGCGGGATTTTCAAGCTAAAGGAAATCAATTTCTGACGAGTGCCGTCTCCGCCGCCGCCCCCGCCCCCGACGACGGGAACGACCATAATTCCGACGATTTTGTCGCGTAAGCGCGCCCGCACGCGTGGCGATCTCGTGATTCAGTTTAATCGATCGTATCGCGCGTCACCGAGCAAATTTCGGATCTCACTCACGCTTCGGCACGACGAATCGTAAATGTAATTACATCGCTGATAGTCGGATTCCTCTTAAAACGCCATGACGATTGATCGATCGATTTAAATTTAATGCAAATTTTCAAGTTGACGTTTGTTAACCTCAACCTTTGTTTTCCGCGTCACCGCGTTTTATTCGACAACTCCGTATAGTTGTATTCTTTTGAAATATCGCTCGGGTTGGCGATCAATTCTGATTGACGGATGCACGCTCCGATTCTCTCCCGGAGAGGGAACAACCTGTTCTCGATGAAAAATCAAAAGCATCGCTCGTCGTTTCGATTGATTTGGGAACAATTCGGTTGAAGCGCCGACACCGATAGCGTTCATACTTTTTTGGCGATAAGTAACAAAGTTACTTACCCTTCGTGCAGGACGTTGGAAATTTCTTTCGTATTGTCATGACACGGTCACCAAAACAAAAAATCTATCTTTGAAACCATCGACAACTGTTCAGCGCTCATTGTCGTATCTTTTAGCAACAGTGAATCACGATCGAGAGCGAACGAGTTAACGAAAATCAATGCGAACGTTGGCAAACGTTTTTCGGTGGTGGCACTCGAGAAAAGACGCGGATTGTTCTTGACAACTTCGTTGTTCGCGTGATGCTCCCAAATCCAAATACGGAATACGGAAATGCACCGCCGAAGGTAGATCAACGTCTAACGGAGCCGGAAACGAGGCGACGGTGAAAACTTTTGCCGCGCAATCCACCAATCTGAGGGTCAAGGCAAGAATGAGCCTCGAGGCGACAGTGGAACGATCCAAGCCGGACATCGTCGCTGAAGAAACAAAAATTGCCGTGCAATTGGTTTGTCGAAAAAATTCTCGATCGCTTTCGGCTAGAAATATGGACGAGTCGGGAAATACATTTGCTAAATTACCGAGCGAAACCATCTCGGAAAGCGGTAATACGAATTCGCGGTTGCAGTTGCGCATGCACGATCGTGGAATAGAAATCGATAGGCCTCCGCGCGAAGCGCGAAATTATCCGAAACGCGATGAGTCTACGATGCGTTCGGTGATCGTGGAGATTGATCCCGACGAAAGTTTCGAGCAAGCTGAGCAAAATTGCGAGTCAGAGCTTCGGAAATGTGAGATGATCGAGGCTGATAATTTTGAAGAAACCTTTCCGCCGGCCGTTCTTGAAAATTATTGTTCCAAGGCGAAGGGCGATGACGAACTTTTGGGCGAAAAATTAATTGCGCTCGAGGAAGATGTGCAGGGGGGAAGTAAAAACCTCTCGAGGAGCGAATATGCCGAGACTGAAGAGGAGGCGAAGAGTGCCGCAAAAAAATATGAAATACCTTCGCACGCTGACGAAAGTAATTTGGAAATAGATCCGGGCAGATCCGTCGAGGCACGTCCGCCGAAGGAAGCAAATTATCTCGACGAACAGTTTGAAATATTCTCGGAAAAAGGAACAGATTATACGGAAGAAAAATCTATAATACGTTCGAGTAAGAATGGAGCCCATTCTCTTGAAGAAGAGGAAGGGGCGGAGAGGGAGGAGGAGGAGGAGGTGAAACAATTTGGATCGACTCCAGGCGCGGATACGTGGAAAAATGCTCGCGTGGCTAATAAATGCACGGGTTTCTTGGTTCGACCGTAAGTCAATTAGATCGAAATCACCGATTAATTATAATTTTCTTTGTTGCGCGAATATAAAAATTACTCGCAACGAAGGTTCAAGCTTCTCGTGCCGATTTAGTGGACGTTTCATTTACGGTTTTGAATCGAACGCATGTTAACGGTAGAAAGTGGTAACGTTTAACAGATCGGACAAGAGCGACGGCAAGGAGGAAGCAGACTTGAACGCCATAATTGAACGTATGATCATTATGGAGCTTAGGAAGCATCGCGAGAGGGTGGAAAATGGTCCGAGGAGAGCCTATTCCGACACGGAGAGCATAGTAACGAGAAAGAAGAATGAGAGGAGAAACAGGTACGAGGAGTAACTCATTCGAGATCAGCTTTTAACTCTTAAACCCACGTGCGTTCCGTAAATAACCGATCCGCTATTTTTAGAACAGTTCGATTCAACTTCGAGAATCCAAACGACGAATCCGAGGATCGATCGGAAACCGGATCGTTCGGGAATTTAGAAATTATCGAGCTACTCGGGACCCAAAATATATCTTTGGGTTCGACGAATCGGGATTCGAGTCGCAATGACGCGAGTAAACCCGCAAACGAGAGTTCCACGGAAAACGTGTGTCTTGCCGCGTGTTCTGGCGTGCCTCTCGAGAGAAAAGCCAATTTTCGATCTTTGAAGAACGGTGTAACAGCAGCAACACTTGGAACCGGGAAGTGAGTCGCGAGACAAATTGTTTAATTTTGCGGTGCACTTAATCGCGAGTGCGGCGTCACGCCTAGCAGAGAGTCAGAGAGGGAGAGAGAGAGAGAGAGAGAGAGAGAGAGAGAGAGAGTGAGTGAGTGAGCGAGTGCGGGGGAGGAGGAGGAGAAGGAACCATCCTGAACCCATCGTCCCAGTTTCATTATTCAGCGACTTTCAAGGCTCGCCTCTCTTCCTCGCTCTCTCCTACTCCGATAAATTTTGAATATTTTATGCCAGTTTAAAGCTAATCCAATCCTCGTCAGTCTTAAATCGCGGTTAAGAGAAACTACGCTTTCGGGCTGATGGAATTCGTGTAGAAGCACGATCTAATGACAATAATGCCCGAGGGATACTTTGTCTCGCGGAGGGTGAATTTTTTCACTCGACGAGCAGTGTAACGGGACGATCGTCAGTCTGATCGTTTCTCCTAGAGTCTAGAGTCTAGAGTCTAGAGTCTAGAGTCTAGATTCTAGAATCTAGATGTTCGAGGGAGAGAGAGTAATGGTTGATACGCGTTCTCTAGACGTTTCGCGATGGATAGAAGGAAGGACGTAAGTAGATCCACGCAAACGGAGCACATTTACGTGATTCGCGGCGCAAGAAGTTGTCCCATTGGAGGAGGTAAGCGCGCTCCTCTGTGCGCGCAGCTGTATCGTCTGACGTCCGATCGAGGTCGAGTCTCTTCGAGAACCGTTTACGCGAGGCGAGATTTCTCGGACTTCGTCTTCAGGAAGGCTTCCGATAATCTCATCTACGAGAAAGGAAAGGCCAGTAGCAGTCCCAGCTATGTACCGCGTGCCGAGAGATTTCGGTGGAGATACGTGACGCCTAGGAAAATGATATAACGATCCGCCGAAAGTTCGAAAGAGGGGCCAGGGGGAAAGGTGTTTGACGATGTAACGAGTTCCCAGTTTGACACGCGATCGCTGAAAATTTTGAAAATCCGAGCGAGCGGACCAATGGAAATTGCCAATTCTTTCGGAGAGAAATTTCTGATTACATTACACATCCGTGTCATTTGGCGATGCGAAACCCTGAGCGCTATGCGCGATGTTCGGGCTCGAGGCTCGGGGCGTTTCGTTAATAAGTCCGTTTGCTCGGGAAAGTTGGCAAACGATCCTCGATTCCCCGTTAACTTCTCTTCGTTCGCGAATGCGAAACGACTCTTTCCTACAGCGCGACTCGACTCGGTTCGGCTCGGCTCGGCTCGTTCGTTGAACCGAGCGAAAGAAAAAGTAAACTATGTATGTATGTACAATTAGACGACTGTAAATCGAAAGCAACGATCGCGAATTGCGAAGTTTCGTACATACGAGGAGGTGGACAAACGTTGCTTTTGTTGCCTCTTATTTGACAACGCACTTTCGCCCGTTTTCTCCTAAGAAACACAAAACATTCTCAAATCCGTTTATTTAGATTTAGCGTAAACTCTTGGAGGCTGTGCATGGCAAGTATAGTGGTATGCGGCAAGTGCCTCGAGTGATAGTAAACAGACACGGAATATTATGCAAAGTTCGCCGGAGGCACGTTTCAGCCGTCAAACCGAGAGACTCCTCATAAATGTCGGGACAAATTTATCGTGAAAGGAATCCCGGGGACCGATATTAGACCGTCGGGTTTCGACGTTGGGACGTTAAAATCCAGGATAGCGTAGCCGACGCGTGGCAGTGACAAGAAGTAAGGATTCTGTCGCGCAGCTAGGAAATAACACGATGTATGGTCGAAATCCACTAAAAATTGTCGAAATTGTTAAAATTGCTAAAATTTTATACGATCCTGTATCGCGACTATGTGTTCGAAACGATAATTAGTATTCTTCCACGTAACGATGATCGATAATTGTAATTCGTCGAATATATGTACGAAATTTATTAAATGTTGGTGGTAAAAATATATTTCTTAATTGAATATAATGGGAATGAACAACGGAAGGTAGTACAAATGCAGTGGGTGAAAACAGTCTGTTAAAGAGATACACGCAACTGGTTCACGCAAGAATTATCATCGCGTCTCTCAACAATTTCCTCAACAATGTCATTGATATTCGCATGTCTTCTCACTATCACTGCTCTCGCTAAAATCTCTCAAAACTAGCAATGCTCTCTCTGTGGCTGTTCCCGTTAAACTCTCTGTCGTCTTTTGCTCTCACCACTCTTTATGCATTTTCGGGAATCACACGCATTCAAGTAAACTCCCCACATGCATTCGCAGAGTTACGCTACACGTATTCCACACACTATCCTACGTTTTCCTAAAAAGAGACATAGCCTAGGACCGCACAAGATTCACTCTTCCGTTTCACTGTTCGCACTCTTCACACTTAAGGGGTTACGCGACCCTGAAATTTTCAGAAAATAACATTTTTTTGTAGTTTTCTTGCAGTTTGCACTGTTCCGAGTTCCAAACAAAAATTGCGAAAATTGACGGAGTTACAGTGATTTGAACTTCCGCGCCGCTAATACCTCATACTTCTTTGCGGCTTTTTCGGAGCAACGTTTTCACACTGGTGGAACAAAAATCTCGAAAACCAGTTGTCCGACTTATTTCAAATTTGTTAAACATTCTTCATAAGATTATCATCTGTGGTGTAGCATAACATTTTTTCGATACGCTTACCGATTTGTTTCTAATTCAAGTTTTGCGTTTGGTCCACAAAATTGAAGCTTAAAACTCGAATAATAAAGAAATAGGTAAACTTATCGAAAAAATGCTATGGTACACCACAGATAATCTTGTAAAGGATGTGTGTACAGAACTTAAAATAAATCGGACAAGTGGTTTTCGAGATGTTTGTTCCGCCATGACAGTATGAGAAACGTTGTTTCTAGGAAAACGCAAAGCGAGTATGACGTATTAGCCGCGCAGCATACGCTAGGCGTTCCGTTAAAACCACTGTAACTCTGCAAATTTTCAGAATTCTGTTTGCAACTCAGCTTCAAATATTCTGAACAGTGCAAACGGCAAGAAAACTACAAAAATGTAATTTTCTGGAGATTTCAGGGGTGGCGTAACCTCTTACCCTAAACACCGTTCGTCTCACTTTGCGACACTCGCTATCGAGGGCTGGAAGGCCGTCGATTGCGTGGGACACGTCTCTACTGATATTTTCTATCCCACATGTACGTATACGTACGTACATAGTCACGCGCACCAAGATTCTCGTCCGCTCGATGAACTCGACGCGACGCACTGAAATCGCGCGGGGGCATTGGAATTCACTACTCTGGAACTCAAAAGCCCGACGAATACCCCGTGATATTGGGAGCAGATTGGAAGCCTAGCCAAGAATCTACCCACGAGATTGAAAAGTTCACTCTCGATTCCCATGCTAGCTTTTACCGCGGACAAGACGTACAGATTTAACCATCCGGTCAAAAAGCCAGATTCGGTGCGCTTCGAATGGCAAGAATGAAATAATAATACGTACTGTAACGAGATAGGGCGGGAAGCATTCGTTTTAGAACGAAGCGTGGAGTTCCCAAGGTCGTTACATACCAACGACCAGAAGCGCGTATAACGTGCAATCACCGCGGGGCAGAAGCAATTAAAGTGGAATCGAAATCGGGGGTTTCCTCCTGCAGGAAAAGCTAGTCCCTGGAAAATTACTAACCAATTGATATTCTCCAGGTGGGAATTCAGAGTCCGGTTTAATTGAAATCCCCGCGGCTTAACGCAAATCGTTATTTTTATTCATTAAACGCGCAACAACGAGCCGCGTGTCGTGCAAAGATCTCGGTCCATTCATTTTTGAAGCCTCGCCCGCCATCGGCGCGGTATCCTCCCTATTGAAATAAAAATCACTATTCCGCGTTGCGGTCCGACGATAACGGCCGAACCGTTATTTTTTCAATCGAATTTTTTCGGCGAACGAACGAATCGTTAAATAATTCTTTCCTCGCAGCCAGTCCGCTCTCGTTGACTCGTTCGAAAGCATGTATGGCGATGGATCGGGTCCGTGCATCGACAAATGCGAAAAAGTAGCGAGAAACGGGTGGGTAAGTAGATAAGAGCATTATCGAGTAGATGCTTTCTCGATTCGCTAAACTTCGTCCCTGGTCCGACTATAATTCGGAAATCGACGGATTTACGTTGGGATTCGAGAATAAGGTCGTCCCGCCCCGGTTTCTCTGTACTACGAAACGAAACGACTCGGCGATCAGGGTTCCGATCGCAAATAACGTTTTCTGCCATTTACGCGTACGCAGACTAAACGAATCGATCGTCGCGCAGTGGCAACATCTGCCGTGCACCACGAGGCTTTGTGTACAGCGCTTAATTGGTAATTACCCGGCGTATTTAACGTGAGCAACGCCGAACAATTGTCTCTGTAGGTACTTCCTCGCTTCCCCCCCCCTCTCTCTCTCTCTCTCTCTCTCTCTCTCTGTCCAAATTCATTTAACAAACGAATCGCGATTGCAATGATTACCGAGCGAGTGAGCGAGCAAACGAACGAACGAACTATCGCGGTGATTGCGATTTTATTGGGCCATCGTGCATGCGCCGCGCCGATTAAGCTTTTCGTTTAAATAAAAATTACACCCGGGGCGCGGCGGGGGCTGCTCGCTTCAAAATCGCGGGTTCGATCGCTCGTGCATTCCACGCATGGATCGTGAAACGCCGCCGTTGTTCCTCGCTGCCAATCATCGACGCACTTCCAGTGCACAGTGGGCTATGTCCAATATTTCGCAGCCAAAATATAACAATATTATATTCAACTGAAACTATTTTATTAACATTCAAATACATTTTTAACTACGTATACAAATAAAAAAAATATCTTCTGCTTAGACTCATACGATTAACTCGAGATCAACTATAAGGAAAAAATAGTAACTATCAATAATAATATTAGTAATGGTTTTATCTGAGTAATTGTGATTTTTCTAATTTTGGCCATATTTTATCGCATGTACCCCGCTGTGCAGTGTGGCGAAATAAAAGAAATCGTCCGCGTCGCGATAGGATTCCCAACTTATTCGAATCCTAAATACCAAACCGCTAAACGAATTGAACGGGTTGGTTGCGAACGCTTCTCCGAATGCCAGCGCGGATCGATGGAAACGTAATTATGTTGCAAAATTACCCGACGCGATAGGACCGATCCGTTGGCTCGTTCGGATAAGATTCGAGGCCAGATTGAATCCATTCCGGCGCTTACGAGCGGCCGTTGGAATCCATGAAGGGGATTCGAATCTATTTCGCGATATGACTTACGTTACGCCACCGCGAGCGCGCCGCGTTCCCATTCCGGCAGAAAAAAAGGACCGAGTCGCCATTGTCTGTCCAGTCCATCGCGTTACATTGTATGCAAATACGAACGATCCCGCGATATCTCGCTTGGTTCTCCCTTGGTTCGACTCCCGCTCGACGGATCTCTTCTTCGCTTCTTTGCCACGGATCGCGTAATTAGGATTATACCAACGCGCCAATTCTACGTCGTCGGTTCGAGGAAACTTAGGGAGACGCAGCGATGGTAGAACGTCCTTTGATTTTTAACCCTTTGCACTAAGCGGCAAATCTTTTTGCCAAAACCATTCTTTTGCTTTCTTCTTGTACGTACAGCAGCGTTATTTTGCTGTGATTTGAAAAGTGATCGTCTCAAAAAGTTGCGCTGAAATAACTTAATTCCCCGCAATCACTAATAAACTTAATGTCCCATGAGAGTGGATATCCGAGTGATATGCTAGAATTACGATGTCCCATGAGAGGGGACAGCGGAGTACAAAGGTTTAACTATCGCGCAATAAAGATCGACACCGACAGTTTCCGTAAATTGGTAAGATTGAATAAGCGGTACGCTTATCCCGGAATGTCCGACGATTAAAATCCAAACTTTTGTAAAGTTTGCCTCGTCGATTTGCAATGTCAGCGATACACCGAAAGAGCTCGCTCGAACCGTTTGTACAGGGAAAAGTTTAACCTACAAAATATCTGGGAATAAAGACCAGGAGCATCGGTACGCGAAACTTCGGATAATTGTTGCGAAAATCGAGAACAAGATAAAGAGTAACCGTGATCTCCGTGTAGTTTTTCATTCCCTACGCTTCTCCCAATCGGATACCTTGCCGCATCATTTGTTTCCGCTGATCGCGAGAATTTCTTTCCCTTGCCCGCAATTATTTCTTCGACGTCACTGACTCTTCGTGCGCTCACGGATGACTGCTTCCATTTTCCTCTCTACTCTCTTTTCGATTAAATTGAATTCCTACATTTTTACGACTGGAGACGGATGACGGAGAAACCGTCAAGTTTCTTCTTCGGAGATAATCAGAGTCTTTATACGCAAATCTACGTACATAAAAAAAATATCAGATTGGTGGGTGACGTCGATCTTGAAGGCGTCCGAATACTACGCGAAAACAATTACAACGCGTTTCGCGCGACGACCGGCAATGGAGTTTATTTACGAGATGACGCGGCATGACGCGAGACACGAGAATAAAACTAGTATACACATAGAGGAGAATTTACGAGCGACATAGAAATTTATATCTATATTTATATTTATATTTCACCGGACGGGCCATCGCGAGAGTTTTTCGGTCGAGTTCCATCTTTTTTTCGTCCCGTTAACGAGTTTGAAACAATTCGTGTCCCTTTTACGTCGACGTTTTTGGATTGTCGATTACGCGCACGGAACGAAGTTTCCGTTATAATTGTCCCTTTTTTGTTTCTCCTTTTGACCAACGATCCACGAAATCCATGAAAATGAAGGCAAATATAGAATCTGGATCTAAATTTACGACTATCAAACCATCAGCGAGCGCGATTAAAAATATATGCAAATCAACATCACGATTACCCTAGGGAACAATTTTTAACAAAAATTTGTGTTGAGTTCGATTTTGTAGCTCTTTTAAAGTTATAAATATAGGCATGCTGATTTCAAAACTGTTTCTGGTTTTTTTCTATCACGTCAAGTTTTTTCTTTACAGCTTTTCTTAGCGTGACTACTCTTCTCTAGGTGAATAAAATTTGCCCAACTTCAAATAAATCTAACACCGCGAAAAATGGTCATATCTAAAAAATTTTTTTCCCATTTTAAAGGGTGAATGATGGTATCCTGCAGTTTAAAAAGTTGACGTAATAGACCAAAACTGGGGTCATTTTTCGAATTAGATGCCAAAGTTAGTCAAAAACGAGTGTCAGATCCAAGTGAACAAAATTCGTGTCGCCCAGTGTTCTTATCAGAGCGAACCTCTACGACGATCGAGGATATAATATAATAATATGGCTGCCCGTGAAAGAGAACCGCGATCGCAATTACAAATAGAAAGATGTATGCGAAGCCCGCCACTGACGAATGTAGTTAAGTTAATGCGCCACGGTACGACGTTAAATCTGCTTTACTCGACGAGAGGTAATTCAGCTTACGCTTTCCACGCTTCCGGTAGGTGGTCGCGGCGTTGGAACGCGAGTCTCGCGACGCCGCGCCGCGCCGGTACCATCTTGCGAAGATTTCAAGGAAATTTCACGCGCCCCGTGATGCGCGCGTTACGTTCACCAAGATTTCTCTACGCTATCACTGCTATTAAGGCGGCGCTCGCAGATCCAACAACGCTCACGACTCGCCTGTACGGACCGTAAACTTCTCTTCCCGCCCCGCGACCAGTTCAAACATTTGCCTCGAGAATCTAATCATACTTTCAGCGAGATCGCAGTCACGCGTTAGTATCTGCCTCGTGTTGTTAATTGTCTCGGCGACTTAATTGTTCGGGCGATAACACGGGTATATGAATTCCGAAGCTTCCGGTAAAGTTGTGTCGTATTCCGGGGTGAAGAATTGTAATTGCCGGAGATAGTAATAAAAGAAATACTTTTATTCAATTAACTGTATGTATACGTATATGTATAGTCGACTAATTGCTATCTAACGATATGAGCGGATACAACTTATTTGGAAGGTTTGGCGGACAATATACGCGTGAACTGACGTCGTTTCAAAGAGACTTGTGGAATTGTATAAGTACCGAGGTTGCAGAAAGGCTGTACCGAGAGATCGGAGTTCGGAAATATTCTGACGAGCGGAAGGATCCGTGGAAATTAGGAAAGCTAGGTTTTTAGATAAGTGAAATGCAAGGGGCGAAGGGAAAGTGATAGGAAAGTTTTGGTCAACGAATGACGGGCTGGATACTGGAATGAACAGGGCAGATACAGCTCGCTCGCTCGAAAACATGACAAGGGTTGGACTAGGTATCCAACGATTGCCAATCGGTTGTTAATTTAACCAAACCACCTGGCAAGCGAATTCCGAAACAGTGTCAGAAATTGCCAATGAAAGAAGAGTTTTGGGCTATACGGGAAATCCAATCGCCATAGCGTATATTTGCCATTGGGATTCGGTGTGTATCGAAATCGTTTCCATTTAACGACCAATCGTGGACCGAGGATGCCGAAATGTGACGAAACGACCGGCAAGGGCAACTCCGCCTGGGTATTTACGCAATACGAGTTTTCATTTCGTTCGCTTTTAATGAAATTGACGAGTCGCGAATGTAGATCGTTCCAATTATTACGGGACGCGGCGCGGTGGGTATATATCGTAAAAACAACTTTTTAACCTTGTATCCACAATTTGGTTTCGTTCCAAATTTAATTAAACCGTTTGACTATCCTTTTCTGAACTCTCAGCGGTATCCGCTAAAGATAACGAATCGTAGGAGTAAGACATTCTCCTTTGCGTGCCTCCTACCTCGTACACTTTCTTTACGGTCTTCCTTCCCGCTTCCATCCGTTACGTCTAAAAAGCTAAGGAAATAATAGCTTTGATTAAGTTCATGACAAAGAAATTGTACGAGAAGACTTTTCTCCTTAATTTAAACGCTTTGCGCGACGATTCCTTGAAAACGTTCGTGTCTCACGATTCACGCGAATAAACTTTCCCTTCTTTTCTTCTTTTGATTTTTTTTTTAATAAATTTGCTGGAAATTCGTGAGATTTCTGGAAATCTCTTCTCTCGGGTTTTATTCTCTGTTTCACTCTCTCTGGTAAAAAGTCCTTCCGTTTCGTTAGTTCCCATTTTCGCTCGATCTCTCTTCCCACGTCTTTCCTATAACGAGATCCTCGCGGGGAAGCTACTCGACCGCTTCCAATTACGGTGGAAAAAAGCTGCCAATTAGGAAACGGGGAACGTTTTACGTAAAGATAGAAAAAAAAAAGTTTGATCGGGAAGAGGATCGATCGTTGGAAGCAATGATTTGTAACCCAGTGAATCGGTCGTTGGAAAAAAATTTTCCAAAGCCTAAAGAAAGATGGAATGGTTCCCGCGACGGGGAAGGGGTTAACAGGGGGATACGATTAATGGAAATTTCGCCGTTTCGCAAATTCCTGAGTTACTTTGAAACTCGGCAAGTTCTAGTCCGACCTTGATCCAACGAGACTGAGACGGTATCGCAATGTATTACGGCTTACGGGAAAGCTTTATTGAAGCTCGAACCATTTGCCCCGTCTCGATCCGAGTATCGAAGCCCGGGGGCACGACGAGCGCACGAGTTTGAAAGGAAATCGGATTTCATTATGGACAAAAACCTGAGAGAGAGGGAGAGAGAGAGAGAGGCACCGTGTTTCCCATCTTTCGGAACTCGTGGTAAGGGCGCAACGTATAAAGCGAGGGAGAGGGGGAGGGAGGGAGAGAGAGAGAGGGGATAAAGGGACGGTCCGAGGAAAAAAAAAAGGAAAACTCTTAAAAGTGGACAAAGTCGGAGACAGAGCGTGGGCAAGAGATAGAAAATTTGAGCGTGGATATAAAAGGAAAGAGAGCGGGAGAGTGGGAAAGAGGAAAAATTGTAAGAGCGGACAGAGAAATGGGAAAAGAGCTTGTTACGCGTCTATTCTCTCTTCCTTCTTTTTCTTCGAGAAGAAAGTAACGGAGAAGGAAGTTGGAGGGAAATAAAGATCGGGAGATTGCCAGAAGCACTGACGATCAAACGGAGGAATCCTCCGCGGATGCATAGCGGAACGCAATTTTTGGCAGAGTACGTAGGTATTAGTCGCGATCGGATAGCGATGGAAATATTTTTACCAACGTTCGCTCCGCTCGGCTCCGGAACCCGTGGCTTTTCGTTTCTTTTTTTCGGAACGACCGGAGACCGGCCAAGAAACTTCAGGATCTCGAAAGAGAGATCGCTCATGGCCATTTACCTGACCGCGAGTTAACGCGGAAACTGAAACGCGCAAAGTGAAATTGCGAAATTATCATTAAACAGAGCTTTCCCATTAACGTCCGCTCTAATTAATGGGCCACGTAAAATTTGTTAATCGCATCGAAAAGTTAAACGGCAATGTCAGGATTATCTCCATCCGTGTTTCTTCTGTAATGCATTCTGTAATGCGGTTGTGCAAAAAACTGGACTTCAAACCTTTCGACAAACCGAAATTTAAAAGTTTTATTTCAAACTACAATATTCGAGACTTGAGTACTACAAGTTAGATTTAACAGTTTGTAGATGCTGTTGTGTTTTTGAAATCTGAGGATATTCAGCGTTGAGGCTTTAAAAGTATTCTGACGACGGAGAGGATCGGTAGGTTTACGGAAAACTATTATCTGTTGAAAAAGGATGTGGATGGAATGGCGAGTAAGATCTTTTTGGTGGAAAGTAAAAGAGGAGAACTCTAGGAATTTGGTCGATGAACCACAGGCTGAATTAATGTACAGCAAGACACTGCTCTGCTGTGGGGAGGGGGGGTGCGAAGTCGGAAGAGGCCCAAAATGTTGGCATTAATTATTTTCTAATTTCACTACAATTATCACTGATTCAAATTGATTTAATAAACGTTGTTTTTTTTCCTGGGGATCTAAAATTATATTTTGCGGGGGGCCGAGCATTTGTACTTCCGCCACTGTGATGAACTAACTAGCGATAAGGAGAGTCGTATGCGACAGAATAGTGATTCAGGGTTCAAGGTGATTCCAGCGAGGCACAAAATATTTACTGTACTACTCTTATAACTAATTTACAATTAGAAAGGGAGGAGAGTGAGCTCGGTACATTACACTTCCGAAACTATAAAATAATCGATCAGTTGCGTTAATTGAGACGGCGATAACTGGGAAAATTAATGGATCTCTGAAATCGCTAATGCAACGGATAACGATTCACCGGCTATAATCTCGGAAAATGATTAGGAGATTTAATTGCCTCGCCGGTCGACGAATCCGCCAACGTAATCCGAAATTATTACGAATAGTAATTTCCATGCGAAACGACGCACTACAATTGAAATATATGCATTCGTATTACTTTATCGCGAAGCTGTAGACTGTCCGATCCGAATCACCCAGTCACATTTCGATCGAACAATAATACCTTCGGGACGTAAAGCGGCGAAACGAGAGAGAGAAACGGGAAACCGAACTGGACACGGGCCTTTTTCAAGCATTTTTGTTGTCCCTCCCTTTAAGCGTCTCGTCGTTTGCCTTCGCGTGCGTCATTTAAATTCTGCGCTAATTAAACGAGAATCCCGTTTGGTTCTCGAACGGGCGACATACCGAGTGCAGAATGGCTGGTTGGAAGCTGGTTTCTAATGGCCGTTTCTATGGCTTTTAATGGTACGACGCGACGCGATGTTGCGTTAGGAACGCGATATCGAGTCTATCGGCGTCACATCTTCGGCGGCTTCTCCGAAGAGAGAAGGAAGGTGGGTGTCGCGGTAAGACCAAGGGTCCACCCTTTTTTTTGCCTCCTGAGTCAAAGGCGAATTCGAACTGAACGAATGCATGGAAATGCATTGTATTGAAGAATTTGCGTGCGCCCAGTCCTCGTTGGTGAGGCTGACGCGAGTGGGAGAGAGAGACGTGTACCGTCAAGTTGTCAACGTGCGGCATAGCGGCTGAGAGATTTGTACTACTGCAGTGGTTCCCAACCACTTTGTCGTTGCGGTGGTTGAGGTGGTCCGTAGACTCATCTCAAGTGTTAATAAATAAGTTAAAATATTTTTCCACTACATCTAATGTATTGCTGATTTTATTACGGTACACATATAAATTATGAAGATATAAGTGGCGGAGGGAGGGGTGGGGGTGGAATTAAGTAGTGGTGGTTGAAAAATTTTGCAAGTGATCCGTGCCTCGTGTTGAGTTGAAAACCACTGTACTACTGGGAATAGTACGTAAATTTCAGACCAGAACGAATCGGAAGATTTCGTAATAAAAAAATGTCTCCTCGGTCTTCACCAATGAACGCATATGGTTCGTCCTAAAGCTGCGTCTACACGTTTTCTCTTGCCGTCAGTCTTGCACGATAGTGTTAGATTTGGCAGACAAGACTGAGCGTCTAGAAGCAGCAAAGTCGGCCGGCTTGCAACGAACTGAACGAGGTTTGACAGAATTTTAAAAGTTTGATGGTCGGGAACTTTATGCACATGCAAGACTGACGACAAGACTGAACGTGTAGACGCAGCTTAACAAAAATCGACGGACGATCGATTTTATGGCGAACAAAATTTATCGTACCCAGCGAATCAATGTCTACCGATGAAAAGGTACAAGCCGATAAAGTTCCGAAGCTGACGGCGATCGAAAAGTATCTTCGACCGACCTGAAATTTCTGAGATCGAAACGTTGGAACTGGTGCACATATGTGTATGTACATACATACATACATACATACACGCATACGAGAGCCATTGCGTTGTGGTAGAGAGACGCGGCGCGGTTCTAATTAACTTGGTACCAGCTCCAAGGATTTAATCCCGTGGAAAACCATTTCAGCGAGCACAAACGATAGAAAACGGTGGAAAACGTGAGGGCAGTGCATCTTTTGCAGCGTGTAATCTCTCGAGAGCAAAATTGAAGATGCTCCGAGTAAAATGCTTCGGAACTGTGACTTATCGAGAGTGCACCTCCCAATTGCGCGCGCAATCGTTTAAATATTGTATTGACGCTAACGTTACGCAGCATACGCTGATAGGGAATATTAAATATTACTCACTTATATTTTTCTCTCTGTACTGCGGCAACGCGCCACCGGTGAGACAGGCGAGGACCAGCCACGCCACGGAACTGCACCTTCCCATTTCGATCTGCAAATCATAGGTGTATTTGGTTAAAAACGAAACTAAAGATGAAGGGCAGACACGAGTACAATTAACCGCGCAACAACGTGGTAGGTATACCTGTATGCAGCCACTTGTATACGGTTAAGAGTACCGATTCGCAACGACGCGCAACCCATTTTATTGTCCCGCTACAAAAAACCATCGGGAAACCAACAATGGCGAATATAGCCGGGGATGAAAATTCCCGATCTTTTCGTTCGCGCCGGGCGCATTCGGTTTTTGATATTTATCGCACGGCATCCCACTCCGAATAATCGAGCGACGAAAAACTCGCTCGAGCTTTCGTATTACATCGCAACAATGCGGTCGCGAATAGATTGCACGTAGCGAGGGAACAAAAGCGCCCAACGATTCGCGTTACGTTTAGCGATCGGATCGGTGGTACCGGATGCCGGTATTAACTGGTCATACGCGGAATTGCAGGCAATCATCAAAGTCCTCCGCGCTGCTCTACGGTAATCGATCGCTATAATGGTTTCGCGTCATTGACAACTGTCGAGCGTTAAAGCCCGCGTCGGGGGTATCGGGAATCAAAAGCGACCTGGTTCGACGAGATCCCGTCCCTGCAATTACTAGACCCGATTGGCCGCTCATTAACGTAGACGCGAGGATAGGGGTGGAGAATGATCTTTGGGTAGAGTGTCGTCTCGTCCCATCCCGCGAAAATCGCATCGGCAGACGGTAGAGAAACCATCTTGCACCCGGTCAAAGCGCAAAGTGCCGTCTTACGTTAGTTAGATATCGCTTTCAAGTTCGAACGCTTAAACTAATTAACGTCCTCCTCGCTCGCTAATCGAGCGAGGGAGAACGACGGGCGAAGATTTCAATCTTCGTCAAACTAAACGGAACCTTTCGAGGTTAGTTCGCTCCGCGGTGGGACGACGTGGAAAAAGGGGTGAAGGGCGGGGTATGACGATGATAAGGGATCGATTATCAAGTGATTTACGACGAAACCCTCAACTTTGTACGCCTGCGCGACCGAACGTGGGTGGACCTGGAATTCACTGAAACTCAAAGAGCGGGTAAAGTAAAGCGTTGTAAATTAGCCTGATAATGCAGGCGAGATTACGTTGGGCCAATAACATTTTCACCGTGGAACCCCGGCAACATTTGGTGAACGCCGCTCGCACCCCTCCCCCTCCCCCTCCCCCTCCCCCCCCCCACCACCATTGCTACCCGCGGGAATCGGGGAACGACGACACTCCGTAGCGACTGGAATCTCGTTAATTACGCGGATAAAGAGCCCCCGTCGCGCTCGCGGAACTTTGCTCTTACGCTTTGCGCCGGCGGGTCATATTCATGAAAACTGGCGCAAAGCTCTTGCATTCCGCGAACCATTCCAAGCGAGCTCTCCACTCTCGCGCACCGCAACGCCAAACGTAATGATTTTCTTTTTGCCTCGTGGTCGCGCCGCGCACGTTCGAGATCCTCAAAGAAATATTTCATAATATCCCGGGCATCCTGTTCCGTCTACCTACGTCTGGGATATCCGCGAATAGGCGCGTCCGTACGTAGAACGAGTACCCTCCACGTATGTCTGGGCGCACGGGTCCCGTGTATTCCTCTCGGCGGGATCCTCTGTTGGTATCGCGTGGATACGTCGCAGTCGAATCCGACCCCTTTCCACGCGAATTCTTCGTCCTTGCGCGATTATCCGAAGAATTTATTTTCTCCGAGGATTTGGCAACGGGATTCCTTTGAGCGTAAAGAGGGGAGCGTTCTATAAACTCGGTCTGGATTTATCCCTAGGTGTATTCCTCGGTACGGAAATATTTGCGAACGTTCGAGGGAAAAAGTTTCTCGAATAAAGTAGCGAAGCGTGCGCGACTCTTTTCGTAGGAGAAATGATGAGACTGGAGTGCAGGAAAATTGCGAGTATTTTTGGAGCGCCCATCGTCGCGGACGCTCGCGTTTATTTCACGGACGAGCGAGTCGTTGGGCTTTGATCGTGTCCGAAGAATAGACGTTCCCGGTCGCCGTGGCCCCCGTCTATCTCATACCGGAGCCCGTCCCTCTCCTCACACAGCTTTTCCGAGGAAATCCCTAGACGGGAAACGTCAAAGTTTCTATTTCTCCCGGAGGGAAAACATCGCGTAGCGCGCCGAGCGGCGTCATCGAGGTATATAGATCGTCTGGCACGCGGGGCACGCGCGACGCGCGTCGCTTCGTCGCGTCCTGGCCCCGAGACCTGGACGCGCGCGAAAGGGACGCCGAACCAACCTCCGTTGTCGAACCTTCGACGATCCTCCGAACCCCCATCGATCACTGTAGAAACCTGGCCAGGCGTGAGCAGCTACTCGCACGTATCTCGTTTCACGGTTAGTCGGATCGAAAATATTTCCCATCTCCTTTCGCCCAAGGAATACCATACCCGCTCCCTTTCTTCGCGAAAGGGGATTTCGACCCGAGTCGCGTATAAACCAGGGACGCTCTTCAATTTTGGATTGAATCGCGTCTCGTTTCTAGGTAATAGCGTCATTTCCGCGTTCCAAAGAAAATTTCACTCTGCAAAGTTCGGACCGTCGAGGGAATAAATCTTTAACTAACGTTTGACAATTTTGAGTTTTGCTTTCAAAGCCTTTGCCGGAGAGTGATATTACTTGAAGGTTGCCGTGGCGTATCGTCGAATCCGTGTTCGGTGTACGTACCCAGAAAAAGATCGTCTCGGGAGAGAAATATATCCGTGTATTTGTTCCCGTTACTTTCTTTTCTGAATATTTCATCGGTACGTATCCCCGAGCGCGTTACAAATCAAATTTCACTATTTTGCTTCGCCACCACCCCGGGCTCGCCCATTGCGTCGCTGCTATTTCAGTCCAAGAGACAGCCGCGTTAAGCTCGAAATCCAGGATTCGTGGAAAGTACCGGAGAGCGCATCGAACGGACGTTGGTCTTTCCCCCCTCCCCGCGCAAGATGCGCGTCCATTTTTCAAGCATCCCGGAGGCAGAGCGAAAACGAAAACGAAAGCGAAAACGTCTTCGGAGGTTGACCGTCCGGTAGTAGAAGTAGAAGCCAAAAAACGTCGGTGGAGCTTGTCCGGCGGAGCGCACGCGATTGTCTTTCTCGCCAGGGTGAAAAATAAACAGAGAGGACCGACGAGAGTGGAAGGATTTGCGAGGGAATTTCCGGCAGCGATCCGACCACATCCGGCCGAGCGATAATTAGGGCTCTTCGTCACGGAACTGCTGAGACGGGGGCGAGGGCAAGGGCGAGGGCAAGGGCGAGGGCAAGAGGCTCGCCTTCCGCAAGAAAGCCAGTCGATCGAACAAACTTCCCCGCTAAGTAGCTCCCCAGAGATTAAACTAGGAGCTCTATTCAGCGCCGAGAAATTCACTTCCCTCGAAACTCACGAATGACCGAACTATGTTAACTTTCGCCATGATATTTATATCAAGCGATCGCTAGTGATTTCCGTGTCGCTCGGCGAGAGTCGTTCCGTTATCGCTCGATCACCGTCGGACCATCCCTCGGTTTCTCGCTCGACAAACCTGGACGATCCGACCCTTCTTGGCAATTATAATTCTATTAGGGGGCGAGAATCCCCCGCTGGCGTTAACGGAGACGCGTAATTAGCGACGACGTCGGATAACGATAATAAGAGAAATAGATCGTGGCTGATCCTCGCGATATCGTAACGGTTCAAATAACTTATCGTAAGAACGACTTACCAAGACTACGGGCGATATTAGAAGTTATTAATGGTGGTCTCGCAAACCCTCGTTTCGCTTTATCCGCGCGAAGAGGCGAGAATTAAGAAAGACGAGCGAGTGGGATAAAGGCGGAAGAAGATGAAAGTTTAACCCGTCCTCTCCCAAGGATCACGAAGACGAAGCACCCGAACCTCACGCTCACGGTACTTGGTTTTACCGCGGTGTTTCGAGTCTTATAATACAAGCCCCTTATTATATTACCTAGCCCCTTTTATCGCTATCGTTTATCGCCGGACCATCGTTTTCATTACTTTACCTCAACTTCCGTTTCTCGCGGAGCTCTAAAGTATCCGGATGAAATACCTGGCTCTCTCGTATCGATTCGTCATTTCAATCGCCATCGACGCGCCAAACTCTCAAACTCAACGCGCCGCTCACCTTTCACTCACGGTTAATTGAGAGATCGGTTTCCGGAATGATTACCAATTCCGGACTAGAACCAATTTGTATTTCGTTTTACGCGATAGCTCTGTTCAGGGGAAAGACCGTGGTGATCTCCTCGATCGCGTCACGGCGATGGAAATCTTACCGGATAGAATACCTTGATCCGGTATCGAGATCGTTAAATCTGACAGAAACAGGGAGGCTATACACCTTCCGTTTATCTCCGTAGTTTATCACGCGTGACGTCAGGTTTGAGCGATAAACTGTGTGAACTGCGCAGTTTAGGCCATTTTAGACCGATTTTCTTATTTGCAACGATTTCGATGCTCTCCGCGGTCCTCGATCTCCATTCTCGTTTATCTTGAAATTGGTGTAAGCCCATAAAAAATTGAGGTATCCCATAATTTGTGATTAATTCAGTGTAAAATAAACCAAAAAAAAAAGAAAAAGAAAATGGACTTGTACCACTTTAAAAATAAACGATATTATTTTGTGTGACCTGCGCGGTTTATGCAGTTTATCTTATACACCATCGGTTCAAATAAATGTACAGATTTTCACACATTTATTTACGACAGATAAACTGAGCAGATAAACGGAAGGTGTATAGCCCTCTTAACGACGTTCGGGCAGTGCATTATGGAAACGCGGAGACAAAGGAATTCGTCGAAGCCTGATGGAGAAGGCCACACTGTTAACGATTAAAAGGAAATGTCGCGCGAGAAACAAATCTGCGCAATGCAAACCGATCCCTCGGAAGAGAGGAACGGTCGTCTCTCGTTCGCGAGAAAAGTGGCGAGAGGGAAACGCCGACGGCGAAGCGTACGTGTACGCGTACATATTTACAACCTCCTTCCTTATTTACCGAGAGACCGGGGAGAGAAAAGATTCCCTCCAGCGGATCCCGGGGTTTGGGACGGAGAAAGCAAAACGTCGAGACGGATGAGAAGCATGGGCCTGGGATGTAGACACATACTTGCATACGTATGTATACGTATACGTATACGTATACGTATACATGGCAACCCTCCGCTCGCGTTGCCTCCGGGTTCGCCCTTCGGCCCCTGTCCTTTATCGACGTTATTCCTTATTTGTACTGTGCGCCTTCGGATCCCCCCGCAACCGAAGGGGCGGAACACGGCGCGCTTCGACGTGTTCTCCAGGCACCAGAAACGAAGGAATGGAATAATGGAATAATGGAATAATGGAAGGGGGATGACGGACCACGAAACTCGGGATAGGAAAGACTGGAACGACCCTTCTCGCGACCGTGCTCGCAACGTATGGTCGATATTTTCTTCGTTCTCCGCTTCTTCTCGTAAATGGACCACGATGCCGTCGAGAATGGCACTAGGGGTAACGAGATCCTTACAGGACGTCGAGGTAGAGAAAAGCGATAGATAATGATCGATGCTCGGTGACTCGGGTGGTTTGTTTGTTTGTTCTCACGAGCAGGAATGATTTTGACTCCGAATTACGTATATCCTGACGCGTCGCGGCAAGAGGACCTGAGCATCGGAAATTTAGATCAACGATCAGGACTGTAAACTGGCTTTGGTTATCGGTCGAGTCGTTCCTCGGAGACCATATCTTCGGTCGCGTTCTTCTCTCCGCGCGAATGCATTCCATCATTTAATTTTAATTTACCTTTTGTCCCGCGCCATCGACGCGCGTATCTATTCCAATTACATTTCGACAATGGCGTTCCGGCCGATTTTGATCAAGCTTTGATAATTGTCTCGCAAACTCTAATAGAATAGCTGCCAATTACGTCCAGTGACGTCGATCCAGCAAACGAATAATTGCTCGTGGAAGCTTTTATTTGATTTCCGATTATCAAATTCGGGGAATGCAATCTTCCGCAATTAGATCGACGGTTCGATCCAAATGGGCCTTCTCGATTAATAATTCGGTAGGAGTTTAACGAACATGCTCGTTACTCGTTAGTCTAAACAAGCTATTAGATATATTGGATTTAGGTTAATATCAGGGACGGAAAACGAAACCGAAACCGAACCGAACCATCCAGGTAAGGAACGGAACGTATGCCGCCCGAGAGATTGTTCCGTTCCGAAGAACGTAACGAAACTGGACACCTCGAGTTGTCGTGACAACTGGGCCCGGAACGTTCCACTTGGTTCCATCTTCGGAACGGAACAATCTCTCGGGCAGCATACGTTCCGTTCTTCGGAACGGAACGACTTCTCGAACGGCTCACGTTCCGTTTTTTGGAACAGAACAACTTCTTGAACGGCTCACGTTCCGTTTTTCGGAACCGTTCTTTTCCCGAATTAAACTTGGCTCAAATTTTCTTTGCAAATTTGTGTAAGTTGCCACGCCCGTTGAATTCTTGTACGTTGACAGAGGATAGTAACAAATACACTTAACGAAAGATAATAAGAAGCAATTAAATGAAATTGATCGTGTTTCCACGATTGTAAACTAATGCGCAGTAATAAATTCAACTGCGATAATTAGCAAAATGAAAAATATCTCATTATTTCAAATATCTTTCGGTGTGTTTCTCTGTTAAAACACGTGGCGCATCTTTCATGAACTTGGTTGTTCATATAATAATTATATTTGTTGTTGAAATCTGGCAGAACGCCTTCGAAGGTAGTTTATAACTACCAATTCGCCGAAATCGTTGTGCTTCCCTTGCACTCTCTTTCTTTTCATTCATTTCTCTCTCATCGTCAGCTTCGGCACAGCGTGTCAATGACGATTTGCAGGTAGACCTTCGTTCCCAGGTAAACGTCTCTCTCTTTTCCTCCTTCGCTCCCTCGCGCTAGCACTTTGATCGGGAAGCAGCTTTCCTACTCTCGCTCCGTCGCAGTCGCGCTTGTTCCAGATGTTCAACCGCGACGGAGCGAGGGAGGAAGAGAGAAAGTCTTACAGACCTGAAGGTGCAAAAAGGTCGCTATTGTTCCGAGCGGCAACGGAAGACCTTAAGAAAATGTGCTAGTTTTCGGCTATGTTTCCTTTGCGCAGATTGCGGATGAAGAAGCGGAAGAACAAGTACTGAAGATATGAAAAAAAAAAATAATTTTATTTACAATTTTTTTTTTCAATTACCCGACAGTATGTATACATACATGTATATGGTCGATTCCACGTCAAATCGCACAGCTAAATTCTTCGAAATTCTGATTTTGAGATATGTTATAGAGGGAGGTGAGACAAGCCACCCGAATTTTTTTTTTATTTTTTATTTTGACTTTCGAGGAGTTATGAGACTTTGAAAAATTGGGACACTTTTACTTCAAACATTTCTAGGCGCGGTCTGGTTTGCCGTAGAATAATTTGCTTGTCTCACCTCCCTCTATAACATATCTCAAAATCAGAATTTCGAAGAATTTAGCTGTGCGATTTGACGTGGAATCGACCATATATATCAAACAACAATATGGAAGTCAGCAAATCCACGAATTTTACGAACGTAAAAAGGGAAACATATCGTCGCCAAGGAATCAGAGAATTTCCTTACGCTGACGGATGTGTTCATGTATTTATTTTTATCATATTTTTACTATTTAGTAGAGAGTGGTAATTGTAATTTTTAATTTCCACCCCGTGGATGACGGAGAGACTTGAAGAGGGTGGTGGACTGTGTACCTGGGATACCGAACTTTACCTTGCGCCCGAATTCCTCGAACCCGAGTGAGTCTAGCGACCAGATGTTTTATTACCTATATATCAACGCTGCAGAAACGTTGCTTCAAGGGGCATTGGAAGGCTTTAAGAAAATGCGCTCGTTTGGGCGCCAATACTCTCTTTCCCTCGTCCGTCGCCTCTCGCGTTCGCACATGGCCGCGAAGAAGGGACGAGGACGAGAGTCGGTAATGCGCGTCCCCACCCTGCCGCATTTTCGCCTCGTGGGTCCCTCTCTTTCCTACCCGCGCTTCGAGCGCGAGAGGGAGAGAGAAGGTCTTATGCCGTGACAACCGAGAGTCGACACCTTAGACAATGAACGTGGACTCTAGAGCTAAATTCTGTTTCTGTTTACATCCCTCGCTTCCCTCGGCCGAGGAGAAGGGGCGAGAGTAGGCAATACGCGTGTTCACCCTGTCGAATTTTCGCCGCATGGGTCCCTCTGCCGAATGCTGAATTTTGTTATCTTTTATTTCCACATTCCAGGAGTTTCAGACATTGAAAAATTGGGACACTTTTGGGTCGCCAAAATTATCAGAATTGAGTAAATAAAATAAAAATATAATGCAATTGAATAAAATTAAAAAAAAGGAAATTTTTTAATTTAAAAATTCGATATCTCGAAAACTATTCGAGATATCGATTTTTCGTACAGGACTTTTCTTCTCAACTCGATGAGCTTTATCTAAAGACATCATCGTTTTTTGGCGCCAAAGTTATCAGAATCTAACCGATATTGCGTTACTTTTACAGGATATGACTTGCTCGAAATGTAATAAAAATTAATTTTGCGAACAGTTTACCGCGGGTCCTAATACTTTACACAGTAAACGGGGGGTGTTAAGGATCACGTAGTATCAATTTCGACCGAATCGGTAACCCTAATGTCGTAGCGTCCCCTTGTAAAAAAGGGTTAAAAAATAATTTAAAATAGGTTCATAGCTTCCGGTCGTGCATGTGCACTACAGTTTGCTGAAATTATGTAAAATTCTTATTTTAACGATAGTTTTTAACCGACTTCGGCAAACTTTTAAGCACATACGCAACCGGAAGATATGAACCGCTTTTATTTATTTAAAACAAACAAAACACATCGAAACCGATTAAGCTGTTGTAGGGTAACACAATTTTGACGAGGAAAAGGCAGCTTGGAACCGTTATGCGGTGGCTCGATTCGAAGAAATTGAGGCACAGGTCCTGGAATTTGCCCACTCAGACTCACCCAGTGGGCCCAAAACGACCGCGCCCAAATGCGCTGACCCGAGTTTTATGGTTCAATAGCATTATAATAACACGGTCATCATGACACATAATGAGAGGGTTTTGACTACAATTCAGGAACGTTCATCGCTGGCATAATAGAACATAGAGAAAATAATAAAAGTCCGCCGAAAGTAAATGTGAAAGGTAGTTTACCTGTGTAAAATAATGGATGTACCGTGCACAGCGTAGGTATTTCTGTCTATTCATTAAAGTAAAATAGAAAACGTGCAAGCCAGATGTCTCATGCCGTATAATACCGACTTGAAATAAATAATCCACGAACTAATTTGCAGTTTCTGTAGGAAAAAAGAAATCTTTCCGGGAAAGATACAAGGTCTAGTCCTCGCGTACTTCTACTTGGCCTACTATTTATATATACACATACACACACACATATATGTAATTAATACATTTATACATTACCGAATTCGTAGTGTCTCTCAACATACATAAATTCAACGCAAATGGCAACTTGCACGACTTTGCAAAGAAAAGGCTAGCAAAATTTGGTCAGGTCACGAATAACGTGATGTAACCGCAAACGTACATTGTGCGAGAAAGTGTCGAGTCTCGATTGTCGTCGCATAAGACCTTCTCTCTTCTTCCCTCGCTCGAAGCGCGGGTAGGAAAGAGAGGGACCCACGGGGCGAAAATGCGGCAGGGAGGGGACGCACCTTACCGATTATCGTCCCTTCTTCTTGGCCAAGTGCGATCGAGGGGCGGCGAGGGAGGTAAAGACAGGCAACATTTATGCCCTGACAGTCAATTAACGATTCTTTTTTATTTTTATGAATTATACGTTGAGAAATGAATTTTTTGAACAAGGTTGAAAATTCTCGTTAAACAACAATTAATTCTGAATCGAACTTAAAAACGCAAATTATTTTTCAAGGTCTCATAACTCCTCGAAAGTCAAAATAAAAAATTAAATACAAATTAAATACAAATGGGTGGCTTGTCCCACCTCCCTCTATAACATATCTCAAAATCAGAATTTCGAAGAATTTAGCTGTGCGATTTGACGTGGAATCGACCATATACATGTATGTATACATACTGTCGGGTAATTGAAAAAAAAAATTGTAAATAAAATTATTTTTTTTTTTCCATATCTTCAGTACTTGTTCTTCCGCTTCTTCATCCGCAATCTGCGCAAAGGAAACATAGCCGAAAACTAGCACATTTTCTTAAGGTCTTCCGATGCCGCTCGGAACAATAGCGACCTTTTTGCACCTTCAGGTCTGTAAGACTTTCTCTCTTCCTCCCTCGCTCCGTCGCGGTTGAACATCTGGAACAAGCGCGACTGCGACGGAGCGAGAGTAGGAAAGCTGCTTCCCGATCAAAGTGCTAGCGCGAGGGAGCGAAGGAGGAAAAGAGAGAGACGTTTACCTGGGAACGAAGGTCTACCTGCAAATCGTCATTGACACGCTGTGCCGAAGCTGACGATGAGAGAGAAATGAATGAAAAGAAAGAGAGTGCAAGGGAAGCACAACGATTTCGGCGAATTGGTAGTTATAAACTACCTTCGAAGTCGTTCTGCCAGATTTCAACAACAAATATAATTATTATATGAACAACCAAGTTCATGAAAGATGCGCCACGTGTTTTAACAGAGAAACACACCGAAAGATATTTGAAATAATGAGATATTTTTCATTTTGCTAATTATCGCAGTTGAATTTATTACTGCGCATTAGTTTACAATCGTGGAAACACGATCAATTTCATTTAATTGCTTCTTATTATCTTTCGTTAAGTGTATTTGTTACTATCCTCTGTCAACGTACAAGAATTCAACGGGCGTGGCAACTTACACAAATTTGCAAAGAAAATTTGAGCCAAGTTTAATTCGGGAAAAGAACGGTTCCGAAAAACGGAACGTGAGCCGTTCAAGAAGTTGTTCTGTTCCAAAAAACGGAACGTGAGCCGTTCGAGAAGTCGTTCCGTTCCGAAGAACGGAACGTATGCTGCCCGAGAGATTGTTCCGTTCCGAAGATGGAACCAAGCGGAACGTTCCGGGCCCAGTTGTCACGACAACTCGAGGTGTCCAGTTTCGTTACGTTCTTCGGAACGGAACAATCTCGCGAGCGGCATACGTTCCGTTCCTAACCTGGCTGGTTCGGGTTCGGTTTCGGTTACGTTCGGTTCTTTTTTCCGTCCCTGGTTAATATACATCGCCGCTCTTTCAATTTCATTAACTTTCGAGCAATTAAATTTATATCGAACAACACCGTTGGTAGGAAACACGAGTATACGCGTAAACCACGCGTTCCGTGCACATTCACCATTATCTGGGGGGTGTCATTGTTCATTGTTACGCGTTTAGTCGCGTTAATCGCGTTACACCGTCACGAATTACATTCAGTTACAAGCACAAAAGGTTGGGGATATTCCTCGAATGCTTTCGTGAGTTTACTCGCCAAAATATTGCTTCGACAAAAGACATTCCGATTAGTTGTCGATATTCATATTATACATTCCGATGCGTTGTCGATACTCTCATTCGCACTCATTTCACACTCATTCGTTCTACATAATATAATACATCCTGCCACAGTCGTACTCCGTAACGGCTTTTCGGCAACTTACGAGGGATAGTTGCCACGCGAATTACGTGTATGGAAACAATTGTACCGATATACCCACGTAATTTTCGTGCGAGGCGCCGAGCACAAACTTTCGCTTCGTATCGCGCAAATCCAAAATGTTTGCTCCGTTTTCTATTTCCGCAAAGAACGCTTATCACTTTGAAAACGGAACGCTCTGACTTACTTTAACCCGTAAGCCAGCCGTTGAATGGTACAAAGCTCGGGGCCATAGTCTCGATCGTTAACACTCGCTCTTCAAAGTTTGACATTCTCGAACCTAGGAATCGATTATCGCTGACCGTAAGATATCGGAGGGAAACGTAGTAGGTAGTTAAGGTACGAGTTAAGAACCGAAGATCTGCTTTGGGTGTAGAAATGATATCCCTTAGGAGAAACACGTCTGGCCATAAGTACTTGGTATGTATTCTTATACGTTAGCAAAGTAAGAAATCATCCTCCTTTGCGATTGATCTTTAATGGTATTAAAGTATCGGGGTATCGAGTTATCGTAATATCGTTACGCGAAACTATCTGGAACGAAACGAAATAAGAGAATTTCAGAGAATTTTCAGGCAGACGCGCTCTCGAGGATCCTTCGTTAAGCGTTATAAGCGGTGACCGAGGAACGTCGACTAAAAGCCACCTGTTGATTGGTGGATATACCGATTCCACTCTCGTCGAGAGTCGAGAGAGTTTTAGTTTGCTTTGAACCGCGACGAGGGAAGCAGCTCTTCGAGGGTAGCAGGGCTTCAGGTCGTTCCTGGAGGATTCTCCGGGAGGATGCGAGGGTGTTTAATTAACCACCTGATCGATACACCTGTCCCGGGAGCTCACCTCAGCCCGGATTTCTCCTGGGGTAGCTTTATGGTAACCATAAGCGACCGCGCGTAGATTAGCCCTGAATTAAGATTAGCTGTCGAAACCGTACCGTTTTTAATTAAATTAAGCTCGACGACTTCTAGGAGCCCTCGGTATCCGACGTTAGATGCGCCAGTGGTTAGTCCCCCCGATACGCGTGATCTATCCAAGTCTCACCGACGTTCGGGCTTCGAGACGCGAAATTCTTTAACTATACAGTATCGTTATCGTCACGCGGTATTCTAACGCGAGTCCTCTGGACGTCTCGAAAAAATTTATCCGCGCGTTGACGGAGGTGTTGCTAGATCCCTGCGCATCGGAGTAATTGTTCGCGGCGAAGATCGACGTCGTGTCGTGTCGTGTCGCGTCGTGCCGCGTCGGTTGCAGAACTTTGCGCGTTGCTTTTAGGTGCCAGAAGCCGATGAACTCGACTGTCTCGACGGTTACACGACACAGATGACTTTCTCGTCCTCGTAATATCCTCGGCGCTGGGCGTTGCGTGTTACCGCAATCGCTATCCTCGCTATCCTCGCTATCCGCGAGGACGAGCTATGCACGGGCGGGCCACCCTCGGTTCGCACGCATTTCATTCTCGATACGATATTGGCGTTGCACGGTTTATTGGCGAGAGGGTTTTTCATTAAATATCAACTTGTAGTCCTTATTCGCAAGGAGTCACTTTTCGAAGAATGCAGAGACGTTCTATTTTCCTAGCGGCGGTAGTCATATATCGCGAGATTACGCTACGCCTCGAATGACTCGCGAAAAGATGCGCGTGTCAGTAGTTACGGAAGACAAGAGGTCAGGCTCGAGTCATCGTCAACTTGGACTGGAGCGGTAGAGTTCGATCAAGGAAGAACGCTGGACGAGAGATCGGAATCCGGAAAGAAAGATCCTCGACGGCGAGAGAGAGGGAGAGAGACAGAGAGAGAGAAAGAGGGAAAGAGAGAGCGCGCGCGTACCTCCTAGTCTCGATGATACCTTGATCACCGATCGCCACCAGTCCACCTTTCCGGGTGACAATTAATCGGCCACGAAGAAGAGACACGTCTTTCCGGCGATTACTCGACCAAAGGGGTCGAAACGACATCCTTGTCGTCCCCGCTGCTGGACTCCTGGACTCCTGGAACATACGCGACGACAATCGGTGGGAAAGCGGAGTACCTGGAACCTCTCGAGGAAGTAGCTTCGGCCTCCTCCTGTTCTCCTGGTAGCTCGATACCAATAACCAGCGACTCTGCGCACGTCGGTCGTCACAGCGCGCGAGACGTGCTGCGTTTTGCACCTGCGTCAGCTCGTCCGACGCGTCGCCAGTCCTTGGAGATTATTACGCAGGCGTCTGCCGGGAATTACTCTCGCCGAGAGAGAGAGAGAGAGAGAGAGAGAGAGATGAATGGTAATCGATGGGCGGGTGACTGCCACCTATTCGCACGAGTGACAACCGGCAGCGGGTACGTAAGCTCGAATTATTTCGGGGTGTATTGGTACTTGGTACTTGGTATTTTGTACTTGGACCAGTTGCGCGATTTTGTAACTTGGCAACAAGTTTGTCGCGCGAGAATCCTATTGGCATCCATTCGTTATGTCGCGATGTCGTTGTCTTTGAAACGATGGCCGAGAGATCTGTGGCAATTACGCCTTTACGTAAGTGGTCCAACGCGTGGAAACTTTGAGATAATTCATTGTTCTAAAGCTTGTTAAGAAGCTTTTATCGAAGCGCGATAGCTCGTAAACGCATATTTGCCGTGGACGCCATCTACGCGATCGCGTACTCGAGTACTCTATTAGTTTGGAGTTTTTGCGATATTAAATGATACGAGACACGCCTATGTGGCGAAGGAAATTGAATTTGATGAGAAAGGCGTTCGGAATAAGGGCACGAACGGGACAACGCTTCCATTTAGATTGTCGACCAAACCGAGGCAAATCGTCCCCGTTCAAAACAGACGATTCTTATCGCCGGCTCGTCGGTGATATTACGAACGTGTCATCCGGAAACGGGCATTGCGCATTGACGCTTCGAGTATCGATATAACGTTCAACCTGCGCCTGCATTCAAACCGATTCCTCGGTCTGCTGTTCGCCTGGGACTCAGAGGTGCAGCCTTTTACCTGGCCCAACGCCCACACCTCCCACCTTTACCTTCAAAGGTTCCGCTCACCGTTTCTCCCGCCATAATTCCACTACGGTACCGCTGACCAAATTACGATTCTTTCTATACGAAACGACGATTTGTAACGATCCACTGCCGTGGATCTCGCGAGAAGCTTTCCCAGACCCCCTTCCAGCAATCTTCCACGTTGCGTATAAATTCGATTATTTATTTAACGCTCGAATCGAAGGTTCGGGGTCACGATTTATTGCGATCGTTCCACTCTCCTACAATATTCGTTAGCATCGTTACCATTCGTCGACCCGGTTCGAGAATAACGACGCCGAGACGAAAACAAATGTAATCTAACTCGAAATGCCAAGAGATCCATTTAACGAATAGGCGAGTAACGAGGTCGAGGCGGCACGCGAGCATAGAAGTTCTTTCAAGACGAACGGTCGATCAATTGGAATGCGTAGGTTTCGATTTAACGCGAGGAAAGTCGAAGAACGATAAGAAATCGCGTTTCCGCGTATACGTGGATATAAGTATATATCGGGTGAAGTGGAGGGGGATCGCGCGCTTGGAAGATTCCACGGCAGTAGAGGAGAAAATTACCGGGATACCTGTACCGCGCCATCGCGGAACGTCGAGCGAAATGTCTGGATGATTTCCACGGTTGCGGAACAGCAGGGAAACAGCGTCGGGGAGCTGGTGAACGTACGGACGTGGCGCGACCGCGTCGACGCACAACCCGCAACGCGCAATCCGTAACGCGCAACGCGCAACGTGCCTCCCGCAAGCGTGTATCGCCGTCTCACAGTCTCGCGCCGGAGAGTATGCACACGCGCGTAGCGTGCGCGCGTGAGCAGGTAAGTAAAGGAGCCTCGCGTCGAGACAGATTTCCTTTTCAGGTGAATTCCACGAGCGTGGGCGAGCAGGATAGCAGAGACCGCAGGATGTTGCACCTGCCGGGAAGGTGTAAGGTCACCACGGTTTTACGCTACCTCCCCACTTTTTCCACCTCCTCTCTCGACCTCTCTTCTCTCCCGTCGCTTCGTCCTCCTTCGTCCGTCGTATTCGCTCGAGTCGCTTGCACTCACGATCAGAGAGACCCATGTTCATGGTAGGGGTAAACCGCTCGGGAAGGTAACAGGTTAACAACAAATCGTTGGACGTTACCCGAGACACCTGCCGGCAAGGCGGTTTAATCTTTTGTGGGGATTGATTGGGTTGGTGGAGCGTAATCGTGGGTGTTGGGTAAATTCAGAATTAATGGATAAAGTGGTAAAAAGATATGTGTATATCATCGAAGAGGCAAAGGTTGCAGGGCGACAGTTCTTTTCGCCTGTCGGAACGCGACTGACCGAACTCGTGCGATTTCCTATCGGCGGAAGAATCGACCAAGAGCAATACCGATACGTTGGTCATCCCGGCGACGATGCCGTTGCCGTTGCCGTTGCCGATAGATCGCAACACTTTCGGTCTTTCGAATCGGTACGATTACCATCGGCCGACCGGAGCGATCGCGATTTAAGAAAACGAACAGATCCATCGACGGATATTATCCCTCTTCCTCTCTCATTGATTTAAACGAGTCCAGCTCACTCGTTGACGGAAGTCCACGGTCAGCGTATTATTTACTTGTTCGGCTCGCATATTCTTTTACAATGTCGGTCGTGCGTATGGACGTACGAAACGCGGAACTAACGACGCTCCGTCCGTATTTCCTGTTACAGGATAGAACAAATTGAAATTGTCGTGGGGAAGAGATGAATGCAAGAATGCTTTGCCGCCATCGACGAAGGGGAGTGTGTGCGTACGTGTGCGCGTGAGGGAGGGACCAACGGCAAATGCGTTTTTCGGCATTGCTGATTTTGAGATGAGCGCGTTTACAACAGGCCTACGCGGCACTAGCTTGCGGGAACTAGACTCGAACGGCAGCATTGATTCAGTCGATAATGTTGTACTAGCCTGTGTGATTTTACGCTCGTCGATGCAATTGACATCCGAGCGACATGCGACATAAGGTATAAAGTACGAGATTGAAGGAACGTATTCGCAATGACTCATCGTCACGATGAGACTCGTGACTTATCGTCCAATTTCGCGCGTTCCGGTACGGAAATAAGAGAGTCGGAGTCAAGACGACGAATAGCCAAAGTACACAGCTCTGCAGTATAGTCTACGTACTACATAAATAGATATCTCTATGTATATTGCGCTACGACGATACGCACCTCGTATGTACAATTATGTACATCCATATCTGTATGAACGGTCACGTTTATGTACCGTGCGCTTGGTCCAGGTAGAACGTACCCGGTGAACTTGCAGACCTGTTCCCTTGCTGCTCTCCTAACACGTCGAATCGACCGATATACCTGAATTCGAGAATAACTCGTCACGGATGAAGGCATCTCGGACCAGCACCGTCCAAGAGCCCGGTAAATTCGTTTAGATCGGCCGTTTCAAGAATTTTGTTGACACCCGCATTATTTTTCCTTTTAGGAAATATTTCTCGCTCAACGTCGAACGTTCGGCGTCTTACTTCCGATCTCGGGGCTTCCCGGGGAACCCTTTTACCTACCTTATCTTTTATACATACACTTTTTAGGAGGCCATTAAAACTTAAAACGAGCAATTATTATTAACTACGGTAATGCCCGGTATCGATTCTCGCGAGCCGCGTATTAAAAACTGCTCCAAGTTGGCGTCCTCTTACGTTGAGGTTGATTAAGTCCCCTAAAAAAGAGATTGTCCCGTTTTTTCACTACCATTCCCGGTGTCCCGAAAAAGTGTCTCTGGGCGCCCAAATGTCCCGTATTTTCGTTGTGTACTAAAAACCCTTTCAAAACGCCAAAATTTCCTAATTTATATTGTTAAATGACGAAAGTGAATGAAAATGGTTTAAAATTGTGTTCATTAGTTCATGCTGGAATAGAATTTTCTATTTCGAGTTTTCATTTCATTGTTTCCAAATATTTCATTATTTTATATTTTCAGTTTCTGTTAGCTGCTGATGGTTACTTGCTATTTAAATAATTCCAAACCTTTTCAATAGGTTTTATAACGGAATAGTAAAAATTCGCTTTTGTTTTTAGGGAGAGGCAGAAAGAGAGAGAGAGAGAGAGAGGCTCACAAATATATTGCGGCATTTTGCGGAGCAACCTATCCAAAAATAATAAGTGTCCCGTTTTTTCCAGTTGGCGATTTGGTCACCCTAACTTACCTAGATCCGAATAGTAAAAAAATGTAGTTAAAGTTGATTCGTTCGAAAAAGGAGTCGGCGCGGCCGATCTCGCCGAAGGCGTGCGCGCTCGTTCCTTTAGAGAGGGAAGTCGTAGGTTCGAAAGGGTTAAAACAAAACGACTCTTCTTCTACCAGAGCGGTAAAGATCGCGAGGAGGAGTGTCGCCCTCACTTTCCTTATGCGCAGATAAACGCGCGTACCAGGTGATTCAGGTGCGCAAGCAGGTGCTCGATATCAGGACAACAAGCGTGGAGGAGGAGAATCGTGCACGTTCCTACTTACCACTTACTTCTCTTTCCTCGAGCGGTAATTCCGTTTCAAACTACAGGCATTAGTTCAGCTCCTCCCCCTTCTCCTATCTCATTTCCTTTTAGTATTTTCGCATTATGGGAGGGAGGAATTAACTCAAGATGTATTCACCCTCTGATCGAGGTACAAGACACATGTATATTTAATCGGAAACTTGGGTACTGTCGGAACGAGTGCTACCGATCGGCTGCTCGATTCAGCAATCCCCACTGTCATCGATTCTTTACCTCGCAAAGGTCCGAACAGAGTTTCGTTGGAGAACAGTTAAACGTATACACGTTCAAGACTATTCGGACGTTTGAAACTCATCGTAGCGTTCCCGGGCAAAGGGACGACGCGACGCGTAGAAATCGTCGTTTCGTCTACAGTATTTCTGTGGAAACTGTTTCCTCGGCCGTGGAGCGCGGGACTTGTCTGTAATATCGGACGACGCGGGGTATCCATCGTCGATATTTGACGCAGAGACACGTATCGTCGCTACGGGTAATGCAGTACAACGGAATACGCTATTAACCCTGATCGGGGTGTCGAGGGCGATTTCCCCCGGGCATATTTTTCCAGACATCTCCGAGTGGATAGCGAACGCGTCGTAAAATAACGAAACCGTCCGGAAAAATAATAATTTTTAATAGTTCCAATACAAGCGCACTGGTCGCACGAACATTTTGCGGCAACGGGGTTTCAGGGCGTATCCTTACTCGTACAGGACTTGAAGATAAACGTACGCCATTCGGATTAGGCCAACTCCGGCAACGGTTTCAACTGTTATTCGCCGATAAAAAGAAAAGCATCACCGTTCGTGGCGATATCGGGGCGGTTTGCGAGTCTCGCGTAACTAGGAAGAATTCCGGGAAAATTGATTGTCTCGAAACGGCCCGTCGCGTCGGTTCGTTGGAGAATGCGGTGCCTAACGTCCTATCGTTCTATCGTCCTATCGCCCACCCGAGAAAATCCATGTACGAAGAACCGGTTGGAAACAGAAGCCTGGCCGATCTCTCGCGTAACCTGATCCCCTGGTCGAATGCACCTGTTTGCTCACCTGAAGTCAGGATTTACCTTTTCCAGGGCGTCGGCGGCAATGGCGCGGTGGCGCGTCGCGTCGCGGCGCGGCGCGGCGGTCGAACCACCGAAAAGACTATCGGGGCTGTAGCAGGATCGATCGAAAATTAAAAGTGCGAGTTATGTATGTAGGAGCGCGAGCGCGATCGGCCGAGGCGACGGTGGGAAGACCTGGTCGCAGGTAAAAGAGCCGTGCCATCTCCTGCGGGAGCTGCGCGCCCGTTAAACTCACGGGTCAATAGCTCGATCTCTCGAGCAAATCGATTTCCGCGCGTTTCGATCGTTTCTCTTTGCGATTGGCTCCGGTACAGGCGCGGGTACTCCCCGAAAGTAGGCCGCCCGTGGCGATACAATGGATCATATGATTTAACGTATCTCCCGCGAATCCACGGTATGTATGTATGTCAGTACGTACATGCATCTTCTCCGACGCGAATCCTTTTTGTCGACACGCCGATCTCCCGGCGCGCAATCTCGACGATACCATCCTCCCATTTTTCTCAATTAACGAATCGCTTAGACAAGTTCGGTGATTTTGATCGAGAGCGTAGACAATTTATTCTCAGCTCTGCCGTTCGAATGGAGTTTCGAACCGATCGTGCCCGTTCGCAAACGACGAGTACGTATACGCGTGTACATACACGTATAACGTCAACTTCGTAAGTTTTAGGTCGCGACGCGCTTCGATCTCACAAAAGGCCGCGCGGCGCGTTGGCCGATCGAAGGCAAAACCGAAATGCTCATTAGTCGAGAGACAATTGCACGAACGGGAGCGGAGGATTCCTTGCGCTTCGCGAAATTAACGAGGCTGACGCATAATCCGGATTCTGGCCGAACAATCGCTAATTTGCACGGTCGCGCCGACGAATAATTTGTTAATTCATAAACGACGAACGAAATACTGCTTCGAATCCGTCATTGGATCCTGGGTTGTTTTCAGCTTTGTACGGATAGAAGGATTCGAATTGCAGGTTTGAAAAGCGTTAATTACGCGATGTATATATGTATATTGTAGGTGTGTACATTGCATACAGCCTCGAGGAGCGATACGCGCCAGCGTTGATAACTCCGAAACGAACGCTAACGAAGTCACCGGACACCGACTACCCCGGTCTCTCCACGATCTTCTTTCGTTCGCGGAATCACGATAAATGATAAATATACATTTGTCGTATTTCTCCTACGTGCATTAATAACGTCAAGACCACGAGCATAACTTCCTCCGAATATTTCGAAATATTTCCGAAGAACTTGAAACACTCGGCGTACCGCGAATTCCATAGATTCCGCGAGAGACGCGGGCATCCAGTTTCATGCTCGACCACGCGCCCCATTCTTCCGCCTTGTGCCCACGTAACGACGAATAGAACGAAGATCCTTCTCTCCACGCTATACGTCATTACCTAAAATTTTGAAGGAAAATAGTGAGTCCAAATTTTCCGATGGGCGCCAGGAGTAGAACGCCATTCACCGAGCGAAGGTTTCTCTCAACGGCTTAAAAAGAACAATGCGAAGCGCAAACCGCTCATTACTCGTTACCGTTCTGGTTGACAAAGTTTTCATCGATTCGAGCGTCGGACGTTGGCCGTCGAGCCCAAAGGTGTCGTCTATTGGTCGCCGATCGAGCATCGAAACGTTCGTCGATAACAACTCGAAGCAAGGTATCGCGAAGCTACGGGACGGGCGCTCGAGTGGCTCGCAATACCCATTGCTTTAATAACGCGCTTGTTTAGCTTGTTTAGCTTGTTTAGCTTGTTTAGCGCTTTTTAGGATCGCACCAGGAAAAAAAGGAGACGCGAATCTCACCCCTTTCGTCGTTTGTACTTTCCGCGTTCGTTCATGCCTTAACGGCAGGCAGCTTCGTTTGCTCATTAGGGTTCGGTAAAGGTTCTCGGCTGGCATCGATCGCTTCCAATCACAATTCTTTCCAGAGCCATGTATTCTTCCATTTTCTTTTCTCTCCCCGTGAATATGCTCCGGCTTTTACCGATCATTATTCGCGGCGCTTTGATCGATACGCGACCCGCTGAATTTCGCCATTCAATTTCTACGGCTCTTCGAGCTTCGAGCGTCTGCTTTTCGCGTATTCTTGGAAGAGAACGTGTGCCTGTCGGGTGTAACCGGTGTGCGGCTCTCGGCGTAATAAGTAATAACGTACAATCAACTTGGGGCGTACCGGAATGTCGATTAATATTTTTTCTCATCGGAAACGGAACGAGCGTGAATTGTCTCGGCGATAATCGAAAATCTTGAGCGGACTGATCGCGAGCACTCTCAAATCTTAGAAATAGAAACGATACGCGTGTATGGCGATTGGAATAACGTACGCTTCTCTTCTTTTCGATCTCAGCGACTTTAAAAGGACAAATTATTTTCGATGCAACCGGAGGATCGCTGAATCTTTTTTCCTCTCGGAACGATCAACCTGTCTCGCTGCGCTCATTGCCACACGATGACCTTACACAATCGTTTCGTAATGTCGTGGCAACGATGTTGACATTAAGCGGCGGTGTATCGGAAAGAGGATATCGCGGATTGCGGGGGCACGCAAAGATGTTTATCATCTAAACGACATCGTTGAGATAATTGAACGAAAACCGACCGAATATCAAATTAATCGGGAGTGGTGTTTGCACATTTTTCGACTCAACAAGCGCGTATCGACGGATTAATCCGATTTTGATTAACGATCATTTCAGAGAAACCACGGCATAGCCAATTACTACCGAATTAACGTAGTTTCGCGGAACCGGTATACGCGGGGTGACCCGATTCACGACATATCCGGCCATTCTCTTTTTTTCCTCCGACCGAATGGAAAATCAGTTTGCGCAATGCTTACCTCGCGCATCGGGGATAATCAACGCTGCAAAATCGCGGATGAATTTCAGAATCGAGTAAGCAAATTTTCCTCCCATTCCTGACCCATATTTTCCCGAACGAAACAACGCGCGCGCCTCGTTCATGGGCATTAGAAAGCATTAGGGTAATGCTATTAAGTACCTGGACCGCGGTTAACGGGCGGCACGATAAAGTTTCGAACAACTATCCCTCGCGCACCTGTGCCCAATGTTCGATATGACTGTTCGAAATATCGTTGCTCGATCCCTCGTCGTGTCGCACCGTTACGTTATCCGCCGTTAATGATCGCGGTAAAGTAGAAATAGTCTCGCCTACTTGTACTTGGCCGGAGACAAGACCTTGTCTCTTGACTCGATTAACCGTCACTCCCTGTTATCTGACATCGTAAAAAGAAATGTAAGATATCTATTCGTTTTTAAAAAGATTTATTCCATGTGATGTGATGTAATCGATTTCGCATGATCGTAGTACACTTTGTATAATGTTTGTATGTACATTCATGTACGTTCATTTTAACATACTTTTGCAATTACAATACGTTCTAAAATATATACACACGTTTGTTGCAAAATTTCTGTTAACCGTCATAGTCCCGGTCCCGACGGTGACGGTTAATCGAGGTTCTACTGTACCTGAAATTTCTTTCACTTTTAAGAGGAAAATCGAGGGTAATACGATAGGCATCGGGAGAGTTAACGATCGAATTACGAGGTATGTACATACGTTTGTCGGGAAGCGAAGGGAAAACCAAAACCCGTATTTTTCGTCGGACGGGAGTAATTTGATGCGGCAAAATGGGGGAGAAAGCAACACCCGCTTGGACGATACGCGGTGCTCACGGTCCTCGCTGGATGCCATCGACGCGACGCGTCGCGACGTGGCGCGACGTGGTTCCGAAAAACAATGCTTGCGGAAAATGGCGGAGGCGAAACGACGAGAGCGCGAACAAAAGAGCGAGCTGTCGCATTAGAAAGCATTAGCGATTACGTATTGCCGGGTATCCTGGTAGCTCGTAACCTGGGCGCAATTAAACTCTGCGCTGCACGCTGAATATACCCCGAATCATGCATGCATACCGTTACACGTTACACGTCGATTGCGGAGCAATTACCGCTCTCGTCCCGCCCCTCTCTTCGTTTCGACACAACCGACGTGGCGCAGCGTGACGTGACCTGACGTGACCTGACGTGACGTGACGGGACGGGACGGGACTTCACGCGACGCGACGTGGCGTTTCGAGGCACCAACACCTTTCGAGTGTGGGAACGACACGTGTCGAAAGTTCACAGAGATCTTCTTTCCTATGGTTTTTGTTTCGCTTCGATCCATTTTATTCGATTAGCTTTCGTTGCCGGGAATTATACGGGTTTTAATTTCGCGTCCCCGACGTTGACGACGATCGGAGAAGTTATTTCAAATTTAATTTCACATTTATATTGCTTCCGAGCGATTTGGTAATCGTTTCAGCGGTTGGCTCGACGATGATCGTAACGATGTCGGTAACGGTTTGTCGTATCATCGTAGCCTTTAAGATACACGAAAATGAATAATAATCGTGGAGTTATTAACCAAAAGCAACCAATCTGCGAGATGGAAACTTATAATCCGAACGAGTATGTTCTTTTTTTTAACGATTCCGTGTCCACACCGATACTTTTTTAATGTAAATGTTCGGCGAGCTCGCATCGAGTACTTTTTCAATCTGACGGATTTTTACGGATCTCGTTAGGATGGGCGGTGTAATATTTAAAAATTTAAACACCGAATTAAGTTGAACGTCCCTGGTCTTGCGTTCGAGTTTTACGTTCGAAAGCGAACGAGGGAAGAGGAAACGGTTGGCAATCGCATTTTGACCGAAAGAATCGATGCCCAAACGACTTTTTACGATCGCGAACGACGAACGTTTACGACCCCGCTCGAATTTATGATCTTCCCGAAAAAGTATTCTCGTCGCGTCGCGTTATCCTATTGCTTTATTAAAGTGGATTCCGGAGAAAAATTATCGGCGCCATTCGACGATTGGATAAATCAACGATCGGTTGGGGAAGCGAGAGGGTAGATAGAATAATCCTAAGAAAATGCAACGTTCGCGGTGTCACGCGAATAACGCGAATAACGCGAATAACGCGAATTTACGACGTAATGACGGCTTTACCCACGGACGATACCGCAACGACAATTATTTCGGAGCTCTTCGTGGCCCGGTACTCGGTTTCGACTTCCCGCATCATTTCGATTCTCCGTCGTTACGGGATTACGAGCAAACAAAATGTTTCCACCGGTGCATCAGTTTTCCTATTCGAAATAAAGGCGATTTACGATGACAGTCGGCTTGGTCGAAATACGCGGAAGCGTGTAATGCGATTGGGCAACGGATAATTTGTCCGATACGTTATCCCAATTTTATTTATTGCGTTAAGGTGCAAATTTTGACACGATAGGCGCGATCCGTTTGACTCAAACCATCGCGGTAACGACCGAAATTGGTTTTCGCGCTCAAGACTATTGATTTGTAATTTAATGCACGGGACGAAACAGCGTCCGAGCCAACGCTCGTCCCATTTCGGAAATATGCAATCGAGCGCCCGATAAGTACAGACAGAAAACGAGGCGTGAGATCGGCAATGGCGGTTAATTTAAACTTAAACTTAAACTTAAACTTAAACTTAACTCTAACCCGAGCGACGACTCTTTAAATCTCCTCCGCTACAACGAGTGCAAGCCGAAGCCGTTGAGACGACGAAACTTCGAGTTCGTTTCTGGATAAACCGAGGGGAATTTACTACTTTACGCTTTGAAATAATAGCGTTACGACGAGCGAGTTTAGAATTAACAATTGCGATGGTTACGATGTTTTTCGCAAATTTACCGCCTCGGATGTTATCTATACCGTGAGAGTAGGCGTAACGGAATGACTGACGTAAGATGTTTCGATCACAACGATGATCTTCGACGTCTCCCCCGTTCCAGAACAACTATCGCAAAGAATCGCGTCACGTGCGTCATGATATACTTTCCGGAGCTTCTGGTCTGAGTTTCTGAGGGAGGCAAAATGGAAAAAATGAGGATCTTAGATCCCCGGGTTTGTTAGATCCGATAGAATTTGCATTCACAGATAATCGCGGTGCATTTGCGCGTTACGGTGTACCTGGCGAGGTTAACGAGGTTGCCACAGGTTCACGTGTGTCGTGCCTAAGTAAATTGGCGGGCAAACGTTCGGGAAGCTCCGGTAAACCGGCCAATTCGATTGCGGAACGCGTAGCGGGGATCGACTTTGCAGGAACGCAGAATCGATAATCGAATGGGGATAGGGCTCGCGGTACAACCTTTTCGCGATTTTTCCTCTAGCTTCGCCCTTCGCCACTCGTTCCAATCACGCCTAAGCTCCGATGTCGCTGATTTTCGCTTAATCGTTACACAATTTTTGATAACCTTATCCGTGTCAGGCCCTCGAGGCTCGACGATTAGTTCGATAGCCGATCCGAGCGGTGGCCAGTCTCGTTTTGCGATTAATCGCTATTTTTCGCGTATTTCATTATTTGTACCTTGATTGTTGGACGGACCGAGGAAACGCTGGCTCCAATTAATTTTTGCACGCGTCGCAACGGTGTACGAGTTAATTGAGAAAGAATGAATCTCAATTTCCACGTCCTAGTTAAATAACAATTTTGGTACGCGTACTTCGGTAACAAAAAATATTATGTTTCATGTTTCATGTTTCATGTTTCATGTTTCATTTCGCTTCTATAGTACGCCGAACTGGTAAAACGGCATTTAAATGTTTCGATACGCTACCCGATGGAGTTCTCCGTCGCCCATGATTCTTCCGTCTCTGGAGAGGTCGAGATTGAATCCGTTAAGGGTAGCTTCCATTAAAATTCCACCGGAGCGATGATTTGTTTCGCGGGAACAAAAGGGGGGAGTATAACACCAAACAATGGCGGCTCGTAAAGCACGGGAGGAACGACACGGCGCGCGGCGTTAGAGATTAAGTTGCGAAAATGATCGTTAGAAAAAAGAATCAGAAAATCGCACTGACCCACTTTCATTCTTTCTCGCCCTTTGTTCGCGGTCCACGCGAGTGCGGATCCTACATACCGGTGCGGTGCAATGGGTACTGGACCCGTGCGTGAACGCAAACACGCGCTAACGGCAGGATAGGAGAGGTTCTATTAGCCACGCACGTACGTGTCCGTACATTCCTGTGGCATCGACGACATAACCGGATTACACGGTACGCGTGGCTGAATTAGCGGGCAAACGTTCGGTAAATTCGTTCATTGGTCGTTGGATTCACCGCGATAGCGCGATCCGTTGAGTTAAATTCGTTTGGCGAAAATGTCGAGCAAAACATTCCTCCCGCCGAACCGCAGCACCGGCGCGAGAATCTAAGGAATATAGAAAGTCGGGTACGGTGACTGAAATAGTACGGCAGGGTATTTCTCATCACTTTTATAGCTTCGAAGCCAGTTACATCTATGTAATTTGTAATTTACTTTTTAATTTTATTAAAAAGAAACAAAATAATCTGTACGTTGAGAGAGTCGCGCCTTGATATTGCTCGATATACCGTGGACCGATTTAAGATTGCGTTCCGAGAAAAACTGGTATAGCAGTTTACGCGTGACGCGTGACGCGTCACGCGTATCGGCCTTATCTCGATACGTTTCTACATTCGCCGAGAGCTAGTTACCGCCGAACAGAAATATTTGTTCGCTTATTCATGTATCGAGTCATTTGCCCCCTCGATCTCCGTTCCCTCCGTTCTCTCCGTTCCAACTCCAACTCGAACTGTATCGGCATAAACTGTACGATATCTCGCACCTGTTTTGCCCGTCTATTGGACCTTTCGAGACGATCTGCAGATTTGATCGGTCAGTTATCGTGACGTCTCGAGCGCTAAATTGACGGGCGTTAAATGCCCCGTCGTCGATGCCACGATGTTACTCCGAAGCTACAAGGCGGAACTTCTCAAACGTTCGACGCGTCGTACATGAAAAGTTCCGGGGTCGAAGATGCATTAAACTTTATCTCGTTGCTTGGACTCACCGTTTCGTAAAGTTGGAATTCGAAAAGAATTCTTCCCGGAGCTCTTTCCTCCTCTCTCAGCCTTCCCGTTGGCACGCTATACACACGCGAGGAGATTGCCCGACACTCGCATCACACCCGCATCACACCCGCACTACGAATGCTGCCCAACGTTCACAGATGTGCACTTCGTCGGAGAATTAATATTGCACTCTCCGGCGGTAACGCTAAAACGCGATTTTCGGGTTGATCCGATCCGACGAGTCGAAAACGGAAGGATCCCGAGAAGTTGAGTCGTTTCCAATTAATTCAACTTCCACACGGCGGATAGAACTGAAAACACATTAATTCGCATGAGAGAAATTTATAAACGAACTTGACGCAGATTTCTCGGACACGCAATAACGGCGGAAGAGCAGTATCTTCGCGCTCGATTCGAGATTTAGCTGTTAAAGGAAAAACGCGATTTTCGGCTCAACGAGAGCAGACGGAAGCGTTGCGAAATGCAATATCGCGCGGCCACTCCTGACGTTTCCTGACAACTATTTTTATCAATTTTTGCCAACCGGAATCTTAAAGGTGAGCGCGAGAACTGGTAACGGGTGACGCGAACTGGAAACAAAATACGACCGGTACGGGCTTTCGTCGCGAGGGTTGTTACGCAATTGCCGATCAATCGGGCAAAAACCACGCCGGTACGTTTCAACGGGATGTTACGTCTGGGCTAAACCGCGCTGAAACGAATCCGGATACGAATACGAATACGAATACCAACGCGAATGCGAATGCGAATACGAACAAACGTTGGTCCACGTTAATCGAAGCGGTTGCGTCGAAATAGTCTCGTTGGTCTCGTAACGTTTCGAGAATTCGTTATCGTGGCCCTCGAGAGGGAAGGAATTACGGTTCAGCGATTAACAACAATGATCGCTACTAAACGGACGGTCTCTCCTTCCTCCGAATAGAGTGCACACCGATCGATCATCTGCTACCAATCAGGTACCACGTAACCGGTGCTCGACCAAACAAATTATTTCCCTCCGATTAGAGCGACTGTAGTTCCTGAAAGATCAGCCGGTGAAAACGCTGCGGTCGAATCTTTCGATGAAATTCCGCGCGTATCGCGATTCACATTTGGGGGAAGCCCCCTTCTCACTACCGTCTACTTTTGAGAGTAGACGCGGGGAAAGAAAAATTCCCTTACGATCGATCTCTAAAACAATTGCAGGATATATGCTCGACAATAATTTGAAAATCAATTCTCCGGACTGCGACCGCTCGAGCTGGAGAACGATCGGACCGAGGTGTACGGTATTCACGAAGAAATTAGATCGAAAGTCACGCGAGAGCGTGGAAGCCCGAGGGCAGCGATCGCCATGTTAATTCGTCTCTACCTTCGAGTTCCTTTCATCGACACCAATTTCTCGTCCCGAGATTCGAGTATATTCGACTATATTCGAGTATATTCGAGTATATTCGAATACGCGTGACACTGACCGTGAGTGCGAGTGACACGCGAACAAATCGACGAATCGTTTCCTGATGAGAGTTGGCTCCAGATGGAAGTCTACCGAGACACTGACGACTACTCTCGCTACGAGGACATTCCCCGATTCTCAGGTGAAGCGGACAGAGAGAGAGAGAGAGAGAGAGAGAGAGAGAGGGACAAAGAGAGAAAGGGAGAGAAAAGGAGGAGGAGGAGGAGGGGGAGAGAAAATACAGCCGTTCTCGATCCCACCTTCTTTTTCTCTCGGTCGCGCCTTCTTCGCCTGTCCTTCTCTTTTGCTTTCGCTCTCCTGCTCGCACGGGGTTTTCACGATTTTCTCCTTTCTCCCCACGCTGGATCGACAAGTGGGAGAGGCTGCGAGAGAGGGAGGGACAGCGAGAGGTTTCGCGTATGATTCTACGGAGGCTCGTCACTCCGACGGGCAGACAGTATTAGTATCGTACAACATCGGTACACGCGTCCAAACGAAGTTGACGGATTCACGCTTGGCTTCCGTTCGACCGCGCCACGAATTTCTTTTGCGTTTAGCGCGTGATCGCGAGAGAAACGGAATTATGTTTACAATTAGATTAGATTTAGGGACCGCTAAGGGCCACACCGCACTTGTCGCGCGTCGCCGCGACTCGCGACAGCGTGACTGTCGAGTTGTACAGGCGTATATGGGAGACATCGCACTTGCGATTTCCTGTCGCGAGTCGCCGCGACACATTTTACGTGAAAATCCATTGTCAGAATGGTGTTTTCCGAGAAAAATCGCGGTGACTCGCGACAGCGAATCGCAAGTACGGCGTGGTCCTAAAGGAATCGAGTGAATACGCCGCTGAGACGAACGCACGCGCGAATTGCTCTCGACCGCGATAATTGCCAGTAGTTCGTCGGCGGGTGTTAATTGCGCGCCGTAGTAATTGCACGCGTAAGATTATTTCCCAACGGCAAAGTTCTGCGATGAGATCCGAGGTAACCCGGAAATAAGATCACCGATCACGTTCGCTCCCCCGCGATCTCGCGTAAAAGCCCGAAGTCGAATGCCAAGTATTTAAATAATTTTCCCAAGTTTTATCGGGTGACGAGTCAGGGGAGGTACGCGGCGAGATACTTTGTCAGGAAGTTTCGTAAAGCGGCGGTAATTGAGAACCGGGAGAATTCGGTGTTAACGCCGTCTTCCCGAATTTACCATCGGTCGTGTTCCGAATAATAAGAGTGGCGATGGTGGCCAACTTCGGAAATCAATAAATAGCGTTGGTCTCGGAAAACTTTCGGATCGTTGCGGGGAGCGACTCGAGTAGATTAAACAATTGAAAAACTGATTTCCAATAGCACACTCCTCCCCCTGGCTAACCAATCTCGGGCGCCGTCGCGCCGTGCGGGCGGAAAAATAAACTTTTTCCACGCTCGCTCAACTTTTTAAATATGCATCTGCCGCCGTACGCTACGTATTGCGCGCGAGTAATAAGTCGAATCACAGGATGGAATGAAATTTATAAAACTTTTACGAGCATCGCGAATACTTTATGTTCGCGTCGATACGCGTGGTTGACGCGGAAAAGGAAAGGCAAAACGCGGACCGTGCGTTTCGTCAATTAATTCATTGAAAATCCTCCCGTGTCATTTTATGCGACGCGACGCGACGCTACGCTACGGTTCGTAGAAACTTGGGCGATCGATCGACGACACACGAGTAGCAGCGTTTTTCTCTCTTTTTAATCCAATTTCATTGAAATCGGTCTTAAAGTCCGTAATCGTACACGGATCTTACGAAGGCGCTCCGCTCTCCGCGCGCTGTAAGGAGAGACAGCATTGGGTACACGAGTCGCGTAACCAGCGAACGGCGAGCACGATTTTACAGGCAAGGGGGCATTCTTGCGGGAAATGGCGAAAAACAGGCGCCCTGGGTTTCGTTCGCTTCAGCGAAACGGCAAAGTGATTTTAGTTCCCTCTTCGCGCTTAAGGATTCGGTTCGATCTTTTTCGCGCGCGTATCGCTTTGCGATACTTTGCACGGGTCCGCGATCCGATGCCCCCAAAAAGAATAATTCCCTTCGAGTCCTTCTCCGTTAACACGTACGTTTATATAATTGCGTTTAAACGCGCTATCAAGTATCGCGTTTCGAATTTTCACACGTTTCCCCATTTTGTACCACCGGCGAATCTTTCGAGCAACTCAAAAGAGAAAATTATTCATTTTCCACTTTTCCATTTCGTTTCCCGCCAGAGAGAATGAAATTTAAATAAAAAGTGCCAACTTTACTTTCCTTTCGGAGAAAAATGTGGAACAAAAATGGGTCTCGCTATAAAGCCGCTCTTCGCTCTCCGCTCTTCGCTCTCCGCTCTTCGCTCTCCGCTCTTCGTTCTTCGCTTTTCGCTCTTCCCTCATCCTCTTAGCTTTCGCCCGGCAATTTTCCCACAAAATTAAATTTCTATCCCGAAATGATTCCCCCCGCATAAATTATCCTTTTAGGCTCGCAGTTCGTTTCGATTCGAATCCTTGATTTTAACCAACGACGATAATAACTCGGATGAAAACGTCTCCGCTGAGCGGAAATTTAATGTACCAATGTCTTTCAGCGAACATTTGACTCTCAAAAATGTTGAGACCCGATTTTCCCGAGAAGCCCGTTCGTAATAGAGAAAAGATAGCGAAACCGGGTCGTCGCGTTACGGATAGCGGGTAACAAAAAAGTTTTCAAAACCGTGACGGGTCGCGTCTCGTGACACGTAACGGACACAAAAGAAATGAGAAAGAAGTCACGCGAGAGCGTGGCAGCGAGAAGAATTCATTCTTCTACCAGAAACGTCCAATTACCGTTTTTCCGGGCCGCTACCTCCTCGATCATCGCCTCGACTGTTCATTAACCCTTTGTGCCGGCGGGACTGGCGACGTATGTACGCGTGCACGACTTTGAATTTTTTTCGCCTCTGCCTCCATTGTCGGACACGCGCGCGCCGTCCTTTTACTTTTGCCCCCGGAAAATATCCTGGCTTTGTGCGGCTGACGTCTGTACCATTTTTCAGGAATGGTTTTTGCGCTTAAACGCGAGGCCGTACAAACAAATGATCGTATAGGACAGAAAATCCCAGGGAAATAATACCGTCGTAAAATATTACGCTGTTACTCCGTACGCGGAGGATTTCTTACGAAACACCTCGAATCGAGCGCAAATTCGATTTTTTATGGACGGATTTTGTTAAACGGATCGTTAATCGTAAGCGTTGCACGTCTCGAGTATTAATTATTTTCTCTGCTCGTTGGCTATTCGATCGGAACAAAAGAACCTCGTTTAATCGCCGACACATCGAAAATTCCGGGTAACGTTCGATTACCGAACGAAAAGGCTGCGCGCGACATAAGAAATATGGATATTGACGAGGAGGGCATAGAAATTCACTGTCGTCTCGTTCCGTTCCGTTCCGTTCCGTTCCATCCGCGGAAATGATATTTCTCTGCGCGAGTTTCGCGCAGACATCGCGCGATACTCCTTCGTCGACCTTCTTTTCGAGTAAACTCTCGGATTATCGACGTACCGTGGTTACACGAGGATAATTTCCATGCCTCCCGAGACGGATAGAAAGACGCGAAGGTAATGACGAGGGTGGGAGCGGGGACGATTTATTTAAATTTCATCTCTCCCCTGTTCGCGTGTTAATAATTCAACGACCGCGGCTCCGTGGGTAGTAATTATAATATACCGCGTACATTGAGAGGAAAGAGCGCGCACAAAAACACTTTCATGGTTCCACTTTCTCGCTTCCTTGTACGAAATTATTTTTTCTCATCACCGTGGCATGTTTCTCCGTTTCTCTGTTTCTCTGTTTCTCTGTTTCTCTGTTTCTCTGTTTCTCTGTTTCTCTGTTTCTCTGTTTCTCTGTTTCACTGGTATGTTTCTCGCGATGAGAATAGCCTTCTGGAAGCTCGAGCGCGCATTTCGTTGTAATTATCAGAAATACTTTATGCTTGGGGCGCACGCCCAACGGTCTTCCATATCGGTGAATAATTGACCTTTCTGAAATGAATTTTTCTGCTCGCCACGTTCCTACTTATCGTTCCGCGGTAGTGTTTTTAAAACATTCAAAACGTAAGGAGATCAAACCATTCCCGAGGATTCTCCTTAAAGATCTTTTCCGATGGAAACTGTAGAAAGAACCGTCTTCCCTCATTCGCGTCTCTGGGGTCAGATTCGCCGAGAAATTACAAGAAAGACGAGATACCCATGGAAGCTCGTAAGACCTAAAGAGAAGCCCTGCTTCGATATCATTAAGGTTGTTAGATACCTCCAGCACGAACCGTGAGTGACTTCGGCGACGGGTGGTGGACAATATGCGAACTGCAGGCGCTTGAGGGGAGTAGAGTCCCTACATTGCTCTTACGCGCCATAAGTCCCCACGACCCGCTGACCCTTATGCCCTTCTCCTGCTCACGATCTCAAAGTCAGATCCGTCACTTCAACCAAACACGTGTTGCCAGCTGTCATTCATAGCATTTCATCGGGGAACTATTTTGATTTTGTGCCACCTCATCCAATATCATGTTCTTTTGATTTAAAATCTCACCTTTTTTCAAACATTTTCTGAAACCGCAATAAGTTCATTTTGCAACGGAAGAACATGATATCAAAGGAGCGATGCACATAATTATTCTTGCTGAATAATTTTTCAAAGTATTCTAGAAAGTGCCCACGCCCGTGGCTAAGAGATAAATGTGCGATTTTTATGAGGAAGTAGTTTGAATTGTGGGATACGAGAACACATTTAAATTTATTAATATAAAAGAGAAAACTTGAAAAAATACAATGACACCCACAACGTCGTAATAAATGTTCGTAAACTAAAAACACTTGCACGCCTCCCAGAAATATAATTTAAATTAGAAACTTATATCAAGTTCCGAAGAAACTTAATTATAACTTCACTCAGCATATCAACGATACTTTCTTCTCTCTTCAGTCTGAAAAGTTTCAACCATTGAAGTCTCGACATACAATGAATTTGGCCTGAAACAGTAACACAGTTAAAATAGAAATAAATAACTTAAACGTATCGTTGGAAATTAAGAGGTATAGGACTGTACCATGCCGAATTAAATGTCGAACCGATGACCAAATGACAAAACCAGACAAAAAAAATGGAGAGGGATGTTCGCATCACATTATCAACGTTGAGATCAAACCAAACTGCGAAGAAAATTAGAATATTCAATTGAGACAAAAATTCGTGACTTCTTGACCATTGACCACGAACGTGACCAGTGGTCAAGTGGTCACTTACCACTGATGACTGATCCTCGACGAAGACCCGGACCTGGAGCTCTGACCTCGATCATCCAAATTGGTCAAGAAGCATTCTGTGGAAAACGCAGGGTATTAAACCCTTACGATGCATCGCGTGGTGGATACGGCAAGAAAAGTCAATAAGTCTCGGGTTTGCTTATTCGTAAGAGTTTAGAATGGATCAGAATTGTGCGACGTCCGTATGATTTTTTGCTGCAAAGATAAAATCTTATACATTGACCGTACGCCTCACGAACGTACACGCATACCAGCTCATGCTTGTGCGTAAGGTCCATAGTGGGGAAAGGAGCCTCGACCCTTCTGCCACTGAACACACCAATAATATTTTCCAATATATTTCGCAAAAGTGGGCGAAACGCGCACGAGCTTGTCGGTTGCGTAGGTTTTGATTGTGGACCGATTTTGATGAACAATGGCTCGTTTGAAAGATAAAGGATGATCTATGCGTTTGAGTGGCACAGAATTTTGGTAAAAGGTTTTTTTCCATGCGTAAAGCTGTCTTGAACTTCAATCACTTTTCGGACCGCTGTTCATTATAAAGTAAAGGTCTTCTCAAAATTATGTTTCACTAAAATGCATGGATCGTCAAGAATTACGGTTCGCATAACCGACGGCGTCCCATGCAAAATCCTCGCAAAACGATAGGCATCCAACGCCCTTAACGTGACTTTTCGTGAAAACCTATCGACGTCGTGCCGCGGCGGTAATTCGGCAGGATTCGGTGCTACGAAAACTTTGGAAACTCGTCCTCGTACTATATCTCCTCGGATGCCTCGAGAGAATGCATAGAAATTATGCGGTTAAGGTACGTATCGCGTTTCCCGTTACGTTACTCGCGCCATATCATCCAATTAACCAAATACTCGGAAAATCGAATATTCGATTTCCGCGTTGGATCTTCGCGAGGAAGATACTCGAAACTATACCGTCGAATAGAATCCGAGCCCTGTGTAATTTCTTTCGAGCCGAAGGGACGAAATAAGTTTACGTTTAAGAGTCAAATAACGCATAGATGAACGTTCAATTAATGATCGTATTCTCCGTGCTTGAAACTCAATTACCGCGAAAGACGCAACATACGTACATATGTACATACGTATAGTCGTATGACTAGCGTCTAACGAGTAGCGATGATATTTATCGCGTAGGGCGAGACGAAACCGTATATGTATACGCGTGTACGGCTACGGCATTATTCCGTGCCAACCAACAATCGCGCGGCACGGCTAGCGATTAATTAATGACTCCTGCACATTCGTACGGTGACATTTCGTTATGCGAGCGCGCTTTGTTACGTCGTGGCCGTTCCTGTTATTACCGCGCTAATTCATCCGATCGGCCGTTTATTAGCATCGCGAGCATTAGCTGATCCCCCCGATACCGCAATATCGCAATCCCGCGTGTACTAGGTCGTGACGCTTCACGGCGAAGTCGTTGAAAACAACAAGGCATTCAACAGAAAGAAATTCTTGATTGACGCTTCGAACACCTCCAAACTCCAATTTTGCGAACCGAGAATTAGGATTATCTCCTGAAAGATAGACGTAGTTATCCGCCGAAGGATAACCAGAGTGCTTATTCCCACGATTAATCGAATCGCTGGCATAAATCGCGTCGCTCGTTTTACGCGCGGACAAATGAGAAATTTTCGGGAAACGGATCGAAGGCAAAGTTTTCGTAACTGACGGGACAAACTCAAACTCCGTTCACTCCTTTCTAACGGTAAGAACATCTCTGACAAAGCAATTTGCACGGACAAATGGGTGGCGGTGTGGTGTTTCGAGCGTCTGGGGTCGTTCGAGCATCGAGATAGGGGTGGAACCGTCTCTGCTCGTGCGTTAACGAGCCGAGACAATGCGTATCTGCGCACTATCGTCACGCCCGTCGGCATCGTCGGGTGGGTGGTCGATGTATAGCGTGAAATTATTCAAAACGGAAAATCGTATTACGCGGCTGCGGGACTGATAGGGCGATTACGATTATTACTCGTCGTCTTTCAAATACCCCATATTCGTCGCATGTTTTCAGAATTACGTCGATCTTCGTCGTCGGTCGGAGGATCCACCGTGACGACGTCCGTGCCGGTAACGAATAGAGAAGACCCTTCGATCGAGCGTTACGACGACCGTTGGAAGGGCAAGATTGCGGAACGGTACTGGCGCACGCGTCTACGGAGCGGCTGGGTAAGTTTAAAGAAATTGCGACGTTGAATCGCCAGATTTAAGTTAAGCTCGGCCCATCGGGCGCAGTTTTGGTGGCTCGTGATCCTGTCGTGATCCTGTCCTGCGATTTTCTTCCCCTCCTTACGAAACGTTAAAAATTAAAATAAGAAATTAAGAGAGCGCGAGGGAACACCGGACACGCGTCGGGATCTGAGTCTGGGTCCGGATCTTCTTCGAGAGTTAATCTGGGAAAAAGACTGCGAAACGTATTTATGGTACGGATATTATAACGCTTCCCGAGGAAGACTGCAAACTTTCAAAGTATTTTATAATTATGTTGCGCGAGGGAAATTATTTGATATCCGAAAGGAACATCTTTCTACGTATTTGATCTTTTATCTATCTCGCCAAAGAGAGCCAAAGGGCGCGCAATAATAGTAACGCTAAACTTTGCGGAGAAAGCTGCGGAAGGGGTCTCCCGGAGAGATAGAGTTCCACTTATATGTATAGTCTTTCGTTTCATCCGACGAGCAGGTAGGTAAACGACGAACAATTCCTCCCCAAACGGATAAAGTATCGGGAAATCTCGGTATCGCGCACCCGTTCGAGTTTCATCGTAGATGGGATTTCGTTCGCGTGGATATCTTTTATTTGCCCTGGTCAAATAATATAAGTCTGTACGCTCCGCTTGCTTTTCTTTCGGCAAACTTGCAACCGCACCGTGTATCTTCCAAAACTTCTTGCCACGAAGGAATCACGCTTTTAGGACGTGTTTAGGAAGATCCTTCGTCCTACCCGGCGAACCGACCGGGTACGATCGGGAAGCTCCAACGCAAGTTTACCGATCGCTCCATTATGGTCGGGCAGAGGCGCGCGAACTTAACTGGACGGTCGTGCTCGTATCAGCGCTTATACGAGGTACGTCCAGAAAGTGAGGTTAAAGGGGCTGTGTAGTACGTGGGGATTACGTTTTTCTAGATTTCGTACCACTGACGCGTAGAGGGATTTCAAACGTTCAAAATAAGCCATCAGTCCGGGCCTCAGTCCGTTACGAAATGTCGCCGCAGCAGCCTGACGCGTCAACCAGTTCATCCTCCGTTCGCTCCACCTACCGTAGGTGTGAGATTCGCTCATTGTCAGTCATCCGGTTCCTCACTTTGCGTAATGAATCCGCGGCCAATATCCATCGTCAGCTCGCGGAAACCTATCGATCCGAGGTAATGACACGTCGACATGAGCTTTCGGGTGGACAGCGATGATTTTCTAACGACGAGGAGGCCAAGGATGCTCTGGAATAGTGGCTTCGGAACGTGGAGCGAACGGAGCATGAATTGGTTGACGCGTTAATCTGCTGTGACGATGGTTCGTAACGGACTGAGGTGTTCGATAGCTTATTTTGACCGTTAGGAACTCTTCTACGCGTCAGTGGTTCTATCTTTGAAAACAATATCCCTACGTCCTGCACAGCCCTTGTAACCTTGCTTTCTGGCCGACCTTTGTATTGTAGGGAAACGAGAAGAAGGCATCCTGGAGGGGGCAAGGGTAGGAAACCAGCTCAGCCTATCCCCACTACCGACGTTTTTTTTTGACATAGTAGTAGGATTACTATTAGCACGAGGGACGCATAAATCCTACTACAGCTATGAATCGACTTCCACGCTAATTCCTTAGAAAAGCTACGTGTTTTAATTAGTGTGCGTGACAGTTCGGCCAGTGGCGAAAATGCGTGCGCCCCGACGGTATGTGATCGTGTACGAGTCCAGTACATTCTCGTATCTTCCGGTGTACCGCGTTGGAGGAGTATGATTTTGAACGGAATTAATACTCGATTAGAGGATGATCGATGGAAAGAACGATCAATGGGAATCGACGATTCCGCGCGTTCTCCTCCTTCGCTCATCCCTCTCTTCTTACCTCCCTCCCGCTCCGTATCCCCGAGATTGCGGGAATAAAAGGCAAAACTTCTGCCGCCGCCGCGCCGCCGCGCGCGCTATTATCTCGGGATCCTTTTCACTTCGAGGATTCGTGGAAAAGTGCTCGAGGGGGAAAATCGCGTGTCGCGGAACGTATCGTGGTCTCGCGCAACGGTAATCGTCGTTTCTATTAAATCGGATTCGCTTCGAGATAATACGTCCCACGTCCTTCCGCTCTCGAGCATTTATATCCGATAATTTTAGCCGACGACGGCTAATTTCCGATCCGCGTCCGCTCGTGCCCTGTCGCGCGCTTTTATAGGCAATTATAAGATTTATTAGTCGTCTCGCAAAAGTAAACCATGATAGAACGAGAGGCAGACGAGAGGAAGGAGTGGCCAATGAAATCTAGCGGCAGTTGGTCCGTCCTTTCGACGCGGCAATTATCGCGAGCGTTCGTAGGGATTTATGTTGGACGGAGTCCTGGACGAACTTGTTCGTACCGTAAGTCCATTAGGGCAAAACCGGCGGAGGAGTGTATGTGTGCGAGAGAGATATAAAAATATCTTTGGAAGCTTGGATTCTCCTCTTCCTTCTCTCTGCCCATCCAAAGAGAAAACGAGCGTCATTAATCGCGTCGCGGAAAAAGGCTGAAAGGACGCGGGACTCGCTTTTACCTCCCAGAGACAGAAAAAGCTGCTACGCTGCGAGGAGTAGGGATATTGGGTGGGGTGGTGGGTCGAGGGCGTAGGAAGAGGAAACGGGGAAGACAGGAAAATCCTGAAAAATATGAAAAAAGCGGGGGGGAGTCAGAAGCTTTGGCGTGTTGTCGCGCCGTACCATCGGGGTCACCGCAGACAAATAGGCCGCGTCAGTTTGAAAATGTTCTTCCGGTCCGGCAATCGCGAAAGGAAGAAAGAATGCGAGACGCGTGGGACCTCCCTTCGAATCTTGCTCAAATCTTTTCCACGTTCTCGCCGTTCTTTTGCCAGCGTCTTTCTTCTTACATTCTTGGACGGATCAGAGAGGGAATGGATGGAAACGGAGTGCTCGCGAATCTCGACAATTTTTCGTCCCCGCCGAGGTTCTCGGTTAAGAACGGACGTAAGGGTGACGAGATCGCGCGCGCTAGATATCGCGACACGGGAAATGCGTTTACGTTGCGGCCCAAAGATCTCGATGCACCCACTTTTCCGCTCTCGATCTCGATCGTCCCCACCGCCGACCACACGTCTGCTATGGCATAGAATACGGTGGAAATGAGGTTTACGGAACTATCGTCCACGAGCTAATGGAACCGTCGCGATATTAATTTCTCGTCGGAAAGAATTTTGCGAACGTTCCAAAAGGCGCGGGGCGAGCGACTCGGTTCTATCCACGAATCGCCATTTCGGAGTTCCCTCCGCCGGCCTCGTCCATAAGGAACGGACGAACGACGGGTGGGTCAAAGCCGGAGCGTATCATCCCCGAAGATCCACGATCATAGGTATACCTACTTACTATTTACGAGTCCTTCATCCGGCCGGATCGCGCGGCTGACCCGACTCGCCGGTCCCGTTCAAGGTAGAAGACGCCAAAGAGAATGGAGTTTGCGAAACTCCTAGAGCGGAATGGGTACGAGGGGGCAAGAGGGACGAAATTGGACGTTTCTCTGTACAGCACGTCCATTTATCGTTAGAGAATTTTGATGTGGACGCTCTCTCGTGACGAAGGACACTCCTCTTTGCTTTACGAGTTTGCTGCATCCGTGCGCCAAAGTCTGTGTTGGGTTAAAGTTTTAAAGCGTCAGCTCTAAAGTCCAGGGGTTTCGACCCGCGATAATCCTCGCTGCGCTGGCGAACTTCTCATTTATTCCGGTTGTCATTGCTGTATTATCGCTCGAGTCATAGAGGGAAAGAGAGAGTGAGAGTTGAGTGACAGAGAGAGAGAGAGAGAGAGAGAGAGAGGGGGGGGGTGGGGGGCATCTCCGAGCGTATATGTATAATTCCGTGGGAGGGCTTTGTACCGCGTCAAAGTTAGGTCTTTTAACGAAGGATCGCGTGTTTGCCAACTCGAATACAATGTACGGGCGCGCAAACGAACGTAAGGAACCGGAGACAAAGCACCAAACGGTTGCCCATTATTCCACGTCGTTCGAGCGTACTCGGTGGAATGACGAAGGAGATCGTTAGAAGTCATTCCTTGGAAGTACTGGAATCTATCCAAACCCACTGATTAATCGATATTGGGTGCAGGGAGAACATCGATAAGCTCGTAACCCCTCCCGTCAGATTTCTTGAAACTTGTTATGGTGAGTAATCGTGAGCTCTCTGTTAGTCTGAGAATCCGAGCTCGATTAACGTAATTAATGTGATTCCGATACGTCCGTTTACCACGTATTTGCGAGGATGTTGGCGCGCGGGACGGAAGGCAAATCAGTATCGCGAAACAGCGGTTCCTCTACGAACGTTGACGTTGTTTCGCCGATCAAATTTCATTTCCGCGAAAGGGCTTTATATGTTGAAATTCATTTCGAGCGCATTACTCGGAAAGCGGTGCAACGCGACGAACCGAGAGAAACTTTGTTGATCAAAGTACTACGCGTTGCGTCGTTCTAGGGTAATCGAGGAACGCAAAAGGATAATTAAAAAGTGCAATTTCACCGTTGGAATCGAAGCTAATGCTTTTGTAATTAACCGGATTGATGGTAAAATACGTGCGATACGAGCACGAAATTTCAGCTTAACGCGTAATATAAATACAAAAAGCGTGGTCGAAACAAACGAGCGTATGGTTTGCCACGGTTACGCGGTTATCGATTACCACCGTGCACATCCGGTTCCTCGATTTCGCCGCAAAATCCCAGGCCGCTGGTACTCGAACGATCAATTTCTTTGCGCGAAACATCGACGGAAAGAGTACTCCCAAATGAAAATGCCTCGTTCGAGGAAGTCGCGCGAACGAGATTCTTGAGCGCGCACTCGACTCCTCGACGAGGATCCGAATCGGTGGGGGAGAGAGCATAACCAACGAACAACGAAAAAGTAACCGTGTAATTTCAATTTCAATTCCAATCGATTTATAACCATCGCGCTTGTAGCAGTGCGAGCAATGATTTTTCGTTTCGTCCAAACACGGTGGAACGACGCGGTACCTGAACTAGACGACAGTTATTAACCCTTTTGAACGGTGAGTTTATGAATATCGACCGACCACCCGGAACGAACATTTTTCACATATTAGCTCCATAATAGCGGTGCGTTAAAACTTCGACCCTTGACGCAAATTGCCAACGGTACGTATGTACGGATCGCTCAAAGGGTTAACCCAACGTTAATCGCGCTGGGTATAGGTGTCACCCAGTTTACTCTAAAATTAAATTACACTTGCCTCGTACAATTTACGCTCGCGATGTCTCTAGTACCTCCCGGTTAGACCTATTTGAATCTAAAAAAAAAAAATTTGTTTAATTGTTTTTAGTAATTTTGTGCTGTTTTTATTACATTATTCCAATCACAAATTTGTAAATGAATACATTAATTATCTAAATATGTAAATATCGATATTTGGTAATAACAACTGATAAATTCTGATTATTCCTGCTTTTAACCAATAATTTAGCGATGGGTATAATTTAGTGATAATTCAATGACTCGCGTACCCCACGCGACTAACGGAGGGTTAAAGAAACCGAGAGTTTGAAACCAGCCGTAAATCAGAACGAATCGAGGATTTAACGACAAAGTCTTTCGAATTCATTTACGTGAAAGATTCTGGTATCGCTTGTCGGTGCCATCTGAGCAGCAGCCGGGACTCGAATGTTCCTACTCGAAACGAAAGTAATTAGAGCCTGCAAATTGGTCGTGACGCAGACGTCCCCCACCCTGCGCCCTTACCGCCGTCCGATTCCCTATCAGGATGTAATTCCACGTGTGCTGTCATCCCGCGCCATTAGAGCTCTTTGCGGTTGGTCAATGCCGCCGCAAATGTGCTTGACAAGCCGCGAGCGGGACGCCTCTTGTCGAGTTCCGCAAGATGGATCTCGGCAAGGGATGATTCGGAGATGCGCGCTGAGAATCACGGTGAACCGTAAAAATAATTAATGCGCACTCGGTACGTCCTCCGGGGCTGCGTATGAGTCTATCCAACTTAATTCCTTCGTAGATGGTAACCGGCCATAAAAATTGTTATGGTTGCCATTAATGCCGGGCGGGGGGAGTTGACCGAAGAGATTTCGATTCCGTGCACGGGGGCGCCGTAATAACGTAATAACGATAATTCATTCAGCAGGGTGAAACCCGCGGGGGCGGATCACGGCGCCGTGCGTGGGTAAGGAATCGCGTACGTATGTATGACGCTTAAGTTACCGGGAAAGCGAAAGCAGTGGAATAAAATTGTATTCGAAGGTCCGCCCGATTGTTTCTGTTAACGCGTTCCACGCCACCGCTAATTCGGCATCCGCGCCCCAGTGGCCGCGCGTAAAAACTGAATTAGAGGGATCGCATACGTGGCAACACTGTATTGTCATGGGGCCATGCGCGGGCTATCAACCATGACAACACCGTGTTGTCGTCGGCGTTGAACGTGTTAAAAGAAGAAATTTAGAGTTTGCGAAACTCCCGTTTCGTTTGCCGTGACGTAAGCATTTCTAGATATTGTAGTACGTCGCTTTAGACGCGTAAGCGTTGACTGTAAGGGAAAGCGGTTTATAATTACGCGATGTACCGACAGAGGAACAACACCCGGCTACTATACTCGATACGCGAAAAATTGATGACTCGATGAGAATTTCAAGCGATGCCACCGCGCCGAAGAAGTAATAATTAACGGACAAGGAACGTAGCGTTCGCGTTTGGGGACCCTGTATCACTTCGTATCGATGGTGCACTTCAGTTTCTACGGACCGATGGGATTATGGAAATTTCGTAACTTAAATTAGTCTTATTAAGGTTTTAGACTTTTTGGGTATGCTGCTCGTAGATGGAATCCGATATTCTTAATTGGAAAGGTTTAATTATGCAACATCATTACCGACCTCAAAGTTTCCGTGGTTTTTTTTTTTTTACCCCACAAACGATTAGATTAATTGCTATCGTCAAACGTTCCGCGTTCCACTACATCGACCGCGTCGATTCCGTTTGATTTCCAAAGATTCCTAAGGTTTTTAAAAATTCTATAATTGACTCGACACACGAAAATCTTGCATTCAATCAAATAAAGGATGACTCGCGGAAACCTGTGGCACAGCTACGCGCGCACCTCTCTCTCCTCTGGAACAATAAAAGTTCCCCCCTCCCCGCCGCCCCTCTCTCTTGGCTCGTTTCACGTTGAACGGCAAGAAATTGTTAACGCAGTCGAGAGGCAGCGTAAGCTGGATCGCGCAGCATTTTTCGCAGTGGCATGGGACGAAGAAATGGAGGGGCGCGAGGGGTGGATCGCATGGGAGGTTTGGAGGCTGTGTAGCTTGGAGCTTGCGCCTAGCCAGGCCGACTGGCTCGAGGTTGGGAGCTTTCGAGCAGGAGCCAACAGCCAGCAGCCAGCAGCCCGCAGCCAGTCGCCGGCTGCCGGGCTACGATCTCGCATCTCCCATCCCGCGTCTCCCGTCTCGCGTCGCCCGTCTCTCTCGCGTAGGGGAGCTCTCGCGCCGAGCACGCTTTCCCAAGAGCTTCGCTTTCCCCCGTCGACCCTTCGGGGGTTTGTTCTTATCGGGGCTCGTTTCTTCTGCCGCGCGTGTATATGTAGATAAACACGCGCGTCAGGGGCGGTCGTACGTCGACGCGTATTTTCGTGGCAAAAGGGTTCATCTTTACATCGAACTGGGAAGTTTCTGCTGTAGCGAGAAAGGGAGAGCCCCGTGCGTCTAAGGTCGTGACAGCGAGGACCGGAGGGGGTACGAGGATCTCGTGGCGAGCGTAAAAGGAGCTTCTTCCCCTCGAGGGAACGAACGACCCTTTCTCTCTCCTTTCCGTGAAGAAAAGCGTCCAGTTTGCATGGCGAATGAGTGAGAGATACGAGTCTCACGATCCACCGCGGGTTGGAGGTGTTTTTCGGCAACGGTGGAACCATGTGAGACTTTGACCATGAGGGTGAGTCGTGTGCCTCGTCTAGTTCATTTTATTCTCTTTATCAAGACGGAAGCTCGTCGGGGGGTAGAGGGGGGTGGGGGGGGGGGGGGGGTCCTGATTCAATGACGGGACGAGGTGCATTCGCTTACGTTGAGTCTCGAAGCGTGCCTGCGCTCGAACAGAACGTAAATATGTATCCTGGCGGCGGGGATGGGACACTCTTTACACCGCGCGCAAAGGTTAACGAAATGTCAGTGCAAAATTCACCCCTCGGTGCAGCTCTTTACTCCGTTTTCGTTTAACCCCACCCCCTTGCGCACGAGCTGATTTACCACGCGTAGGGCGAGCGAGGCCCCTTCGGGGAATAATGATTTGCAAATCGACTGCCTCGCGAACGACCATTGAATTTAAGCGGCAATAGCTGCGCAGCTATGTTTTCCACGCAACGTTACGCGCCGCGAGGTGTTTTTCGAAGCTTTCGGGCAACGCGAACCGGAAGATTAAATGTAAATTGCGTCTCTATCTTCCGTCGACGCTACGTTACTGTATTCTCTCGGGGCAAGCGTTATTCTCTCCGTCCTTTGAAAATTGTTTCGGGGCTACTCTCCGGAAAATTAATTTTTCTCACCGATCGATCGGATCGCACTCGAATCCGATCGTTTTGATCGAGAAATTCGCGATAACCCGAATAACGTGTAATTCGGAAAAGGTTCGGCGTACTCGGCTTTAAAAACCTTATTTACGATACCCCTGGTCGCGAAATATCCCCGATCGCGATCTTGCCAATTTCGGTAAAACGTACAGTATAAATTTATGTTTCGCGGGAGAGCGGACCGCGTTTCTTAAACCAAGTTTGTATGAATTTCAATTCGCCGTGGGAATTTCGCAAAGCTCATTCAACAATTCTATTATTTAACGCTCGACGAATGTTGAGAGGCTCGCTTATTCGGTCGTTCGTTGAATGGACAGGTTTGCCTCTTAAAAACTCCGAAGCTCAGAAGCTCCCGATAGCTGGAAACGCGTTTCTTCGAAATCCCCCTCGCCCTCGGGGAAATTCTAAAAAACTTTCCCAACGCGATTACTGGTACCGGTGGGTGTACGCGAGTAAAACGGTACTACCGTTCCTCGAAACGAATGAGAAACCATGCGACGACGACCGCGTTACTTCTTATTCCGGAAACGCAGCGTGTTTAGCTGATCTCGCGCAAGTCGTTTCAAACAATTGTCGCGCGATCCTCTAAACTTTTGCGGTATCGCGACCAAACCGTACAATGCCGTACGCACGAGCAAAGCCCCTTGAGAGAGAGAGAGAGAGAGATTTTGGATCGTAAGTACAACAAGATTTGCGAGCTCCCCTCGATCGGCGTATCGAACTACGGAACTCGTTTCCGTGCAGCTTCCCGTCAAGATACTTTCAAAGCGATAGACGACGTTTTCTCCGTGGCCATTACAATTTGTACGTTCTATGCATTTTAATCCGCTCTGTCGCCTAATTATGGAACATGGACAGCGGATTATCGATCTGCCAGAAGTATCGTCTAGGAATTCTCTGGGCGAAGGTATTCCATTCGTGAAAATGAAATTTCTATTCCGTTTCTCTTTTGCGTCATCCTCTCTTTTGACGTTCGTACGGTATGGACTCCAACGAAACCTTTGAGTTTTAATAAAATTCGGCTCCGAATAAAATCTGACAAAAATTGTTACTTTCTTCGTTCCCCTGACCACGCGGCTCGATTTTACCTTATTAAAATGCCGCGACCGTTGCCGTTACTCTATCGTCGAGTATAGTTTCCTACATTGCTGTTTACCGGTTTCCGGGATGAGTTCTCGGTAAAATACGTTCAACGATAATGAACAAAGGAGACGCGCCAACATATTCGGAGGGCCGATGGGGGACCAGCACGTAGGATGGCCACCGTTCGATATTTTCCGTATAATTTGCTCTTTACCTACTACGAGTAGGTACGAATGCGCGATAGCGATTACAAAGCAATTCGAAAACCTTTATTTTCGGAATTTCAAATACGACCAACCGAAATATCCATCTAGAACGATGGCATCTAGGCGACCAATCGTAAATATTATTTTTAGCCGCATTACCATTTGCGTTGCATCGTAATTGTGCAAATCGCGCGAATTCCTATATGAGAATACATAAATTACTCGCGAAAGCGCGGAACACATAGTTTTACATAATTTTACATAAATTTTCTTTCAATGCCGCGTAGCGCTAACTCGACAGTTCGTTGTTCATGGATCCTCGTTCGTTTTCGTATACGCGCAACCGATAATCGATTCTTCTAATTATAATTAGAGATGTCAGTTTCTAATTATCCGTGGGCCGGTCGATTAGTATCGGTGGGATTTCCATTCTGTCGAACGGATTCGACGCGGATGGGTCGCGTGCCCCGTGCACCGACGGTACACCTTGAATCGATCGCGCCCATAAATTCGCGTAGAACGGAGACGAATATCGTTAGCATACGCGTCGCCCGCGTATCGTATCGACGCGAAGGTTTCAAAGTCCGAACCGCCGTTTTGCTGGGAAAAAAGTCTTGGTTCGACGAGATAAGGACGCGCTTCGATGAAAAGCGCTGGGGAAGAGATCAAGGGGTGCGTTCCGTTTGAAGTTTGAAATAAATCCGCGCGATACGGACGAACAGAGTCCTTAACGATACGCGAACCGATAAAAATGTAAATGCTGCGCCGGGATAGTTTGTCGAATAGATTCTATCTCTTCACCCGTGTTCTATACCGCGACGACAAACGAATCGGCCAAGTTTCTTTTTTTTTTTTTTTTATCGCTCTTTCTACCGCGCAACGACAAATCCGAAAACCAGCGGCGTAATCGCGGCGTTCAACGGAGGCGATGATCTTTATCGAGCTTACGATCTAACGAATTAGCTATACGTTCTAGCTGCCGCTCGTTGTTGCGCCACACTCCGAAATAACGGCCAAAATTCGCGCGCCACGTTTTCATAATCCTCTTACATTTTCGGTTAACTGGGTCGACGGAAATTATACGTTGTTAGACTCGGGGCTGTCTATCTGGGAATACGTATCCCGGAAAGGTGGTTATGGTGAATATGCATGTACAAAATCGTCGACGAAAATACGCCCATGGAATTCGAAGTAATCACGGTGTCTTTGCTCGAGATCAAAACGCCAAGTAAATTTCTGCATTTACGCGTAGATCGGGGACAACGGCGCTGGGGACTCGAGTCTAGGGAGTAAGAGAGCTTTGAATTTGATAGAAAATATGTGCCGCGTAAGCTTACCCTTTATTCGCGTCACGCCGCGCCGAAGATCGGACGGCCAAAGCGAATTTTAAATGGCGAAGCCCGATTGCTATAATAACCGGCCATTGGTCGCGAAAGTTCAAAATTGTCTTTCGAGCATTTCTACGGGGGCGTCTCTGACGCGACGCCATTATTCGAGGAAACCGGCATGGTCGCGTAATTATCGACGGGAGGGAGTAATTATTCGATTCGACGTCCTGCGGGAGGCACGATAGCCGTACTAGATTTGCATGCTTAATGTAATCATGCTAATCGATGAAAAAGTTTCGACGATGAAAAGAGAAGGAATGGGTGGGGGGATGCCGGGTAAAAGAATTACAAGAGCCACACCATCGCGCCACCTCTTTTCAAGACTGGCGAGCATCCTATAACCGCGGCGCGCCGTTGGGAAACTTTTCAGAATATTCGCGTTCCGATGGCGCGTTGACTGGAAGGAACAACAGACATTTCGATTCATGGCAATCGGATACGATTGAAAAGTTCGACGTTGATTCGACTCGAACGTAGTTGCCGCGCCAAATGCGCAAGAAATGATGAAAAACGCTCACCAGTGTCTGGGAATGATCGTAACGTTGATCGTCACGATCAATTAATTCGGAAAAGCACGAAGATGCTTATCTCACGACGGAACAACGTTCTTCGTTTAGAATCATATCCGAATCTAAATCCCATTAAAATCTTGGTCGATGCGTGCGTCGTAATTAAATTACAAAAACTTGGCGTGCCCGCTATGGTAAGGGAGGAGTCACCGGGTAAAGGTGACAACGATATAGGATGAGCGCGTAACGGCGCGTATTCGTCGAAAGTTACATTTACATTTTCTTTGTAGCTCGACCTTTGTACGATAACAGAACGGTCGAGCGATTTACCTGTACGCTATTGCGTGGCTGGCAGGAATATTTCTATCGCGAAAAACCGATGGAGAGAAGGCAGGCAGACGAGGAGGGTACAAAGCCGAAACTAATACCGAACGCGAAAATATAATGTCCGCGTGGTATTTCATTTTTAATTTCGCGAGCGGGTAACTCGATTGAAAAGTTCGCGCACTCGATCGTAGTCGAAATAACGAAGAGTAATGATAGAGCGAGAGAAAGCGGGGAAAAGCGGCAAAATTAATGCACGACCGGAGAGACATACTTCGCAGCCAATAATACTCAAATAAGCAGAGTTCGAAGAGTATCGGAGAAAGTCATTACGAGCAAACGGAATTTCTTAACAAACAAAAATTATTTCCTTTTAATTTAACGAAGTTTCATCGCGTTTATTTTTCACGAAATCGATATGCCGGTATCGACGAGACAGACTCGCGAATACCGAGGTGTCCAATCCTCGATGATTTTTTTCAGTATGAAAACCCATGAAGATCTTTCGTTTCGCTCGCGGAAAAGGTTGAAATAAACCGAGATCGGCGCACAATCGCGCGACACGACGTTCCGAGTCGCGTCGAATTCGTTGCCGGGAGCACCGGGACAAAGATACCCGAGGCTCTTCGGAAAAAGATTATGCGAGGAGAGGATAGAGAAGGAAATGGTAAAAGTGGAAAGATAAATAAAAGCGGAAGAGGTCGCGCGGGTAGAATGTCGTATTTGCATAATATATGAAAATTTCAAAGACACTCTCGCTCTTTCTCCAAGAGTCATAAGATCGCGGAGAAGGACCGAAAGAGGGAGGAGAGGGGGGGGGGAGTAGAGGGAAGGAGAGAGAGGACGACGGACCGAGAAAGAGCCGCACTCCGCTGAAAGGAGGTCGGAGATTAAAAAGGGTCCATGGATCCCGAGAAAGGAAGTCGGTGAATTTGCGGAAGCTTTGCGCGTTCGCTGGTCGCGCCCCCCCCCCCCCTCCCCAACCTTTCGGTCAACTCGTTTCAAAAGTTGTTCCTCGCTTATTCATGGATCGTGCCAGCGTAGCTGCATCCGTCGGCTAGACGTATCAAAAAAGATTCCCGTTGCGTCGTTATGGAAATCCGTTCCATGTAAGCAGCCGTGTCGAGCAATTTTTCAGATTTTCCGACGAGAAACTCATCGGCCGGCCAGATATTTTCTTTAAACTGCCGGCAAATGAAATTCTGCTAAACTTGGTCGACGCAACGCGCGACTTTGTATCGTTTGGACTTTTGCGCCCTCGGCCAGGGCATCTCGACGACCCTAACGACATATTCGAAACGAAAACTATCGACCTCCCGTACTTTGGAGTCCCTTTACCTTTCGAAGAAAGTCGAACCGAAGGAGCGGTACAGCGTAAACTCGGTTGGATCCGAGCCAGCCTCCATCGGGATTCGCGTCACGTCGAAGGGCTTAATTCGCGAAACGTTCGAAAAGGTGGTAAGCATGAATAATCGTAACGCCGCGTCGGGTAAGTTGGCTACCTCGCGCTGGCCAGACGAGCCAAATCGAGGAGGTGCGTCCATTATGGATCATTATCGAGTCTTGATTTACGATCCCCTCGACCTCCTAACATAAGATCCGAGATTAGCTTCTGGCTATACGTTGCGCCGAATCGACCCGTAAATCCTTGTTCTTCTTCTTCTTCTTCTTCTTCGTCTTCTTCACCACCCCGAAGGGCCTGCTCAAAACTCGGATTTTCGAGGTTTTTAGTTGTACAATGCAAATCTCGCGGCCTCTCTTTCATTACGAGCCATCGATTAATTACCTTTTATAAGTGGAATACAGCCCCCCGAGTTACGAGATCATTTATCAGCCCCTTCATTAATCTTTCGCTAAAATGGATTAATACGCAATGTCTCCGACACTACGAAACCATTCGTTTTATAATTTATTACTCGAACGGGACGCACCAACCCGAGGAAGCAAGAAATTCCGAGCACAGCGCGCACCTACATACCTGACGAAATACGCCCCAAGTTTGTTATCGATTAATGCTCGCACGAGCGAGAGCAAAGTAATCGACGGCCGATCGGAAGAATCGAGGAGACTAAATTGTTGAAAGTGCGGCGCGTACTCAACGATACGCGACGTAATTAAACCATTAATCGTAATCCTTGGAACAATGCTACTTTCGTCGCAACGGCGAAAGTTCGGTCAGAATTTTTACCAGCCGATCAAGTTTATTGGCAACCGAAACGCATGATCGCGTTGTTTCGGCAAACTCAAATGCGCGCGTTTCGTTCATCGTTGGATAATAACCCTATCGTCCGATAAATTTACTCCTCACCGGTCTCCTTCAGCCGGGAAAATTGAATGCACCGAAATATTTACGGTACTTCTGGGTAACGTGGCCGGCACACGCCGCGCCGAAGCGCGGCGCGGCGGCGTAATAAATCGTAGACGAGGGAGGACATTTGTCCTCCCACTCCCCGGTGGGATTCCTTCCTCCTTATAAATTTCCGATGCCGCCGAACGAATCCCGGAGTTGCTTTGTATTATCAATGCTTTGACGATTCCTATCCATTCCCCGATGTATTACATCGCGGGGGCGGAAAATTCTTTCGACCTTTCCGTATACGGAGACGTCGTCAGGTTCACAGTAATTTCGCGAACGTTTACTCGTCCATCGGGACAGCGGTTCTTGGTAAAAGGATTATCCGATTGCGAGCCGTGCATCGCTACTCGTCATTTTATTCCAACGCTGTTTTGTGTTTTTTTGTTTTTTTTTTCAATCTATAGCATCTTCCGAAAGCAATACGACAATTTATGAATTGGAACGGAAGTTTATCGATGACGCGCATAGTATTTGGAAACCAGATTCTCGTCGACTATCCAAAACTCCGTCATCGGCCCTCCACTCTTCGTCCTTCGTCCTTCGTTCTACGTTCTCCGTTCCCCGTTCTCGCCGGCTTCGCGGTGGTCTTCACGAAACGGCCCGAGCGTGCCATTGTTCGGCTAAGTGTCCCAAACGTTTACAGAATGTCCACGAGATGCCCCATTGTCCGTCGAAATGTCCAGGATGTCTATGCGACGTTCCTCGAACGGCATTACGCTGGTCGAAACACTGTATCACGAGTGTTTATTACGCGACTCTGACGTGAGACACCGAGGCTCATTTAAATACGCGTACACGCGGGTCGTATGTATGTATGTACGCGAAGGCGTCCAAAGAAGACCCGCGATGTCCGTTTAACGTAGTTGCACGATAAACGGAGATGTAATTTATCAGTCAACACGGCATAATAGCTCTACCAGAAACGTGGAAACTCAAGAGGCATTCCGATTGTCCCTACCTGTGTTATACGTATTACATAATACGTATACCGGTATATAATTTGACGTGTGTCTCGGTAACTTGATTCGCGTACCCGTATAATTGAAATGCAAATGCGAAAAGGTAGGTAAAACGACCGGTCGTCGACAAATAAATTTTACAGTAAATTGGGAGCCGAACGAGATCCGGAGTTTAGCATTTTGACGTGGAAAATTATTTGGGCGTACCTACTTCGATAATAATTTCGATATTAAACATGTAAATATTTCACATTTGTACGTTGGATTTACAGCCGTGTTTGCGTTACAAGCCGAAACGCGCGCATGATCCGACTTTCGATAACGAATGGCTCGGTAACGCGTTAATAATCAAACATCGAAACATCATTAAATCCGGCGCAGAGCGGGGCACGGGTTAATTTCAAAATTTCAATTGACGGTTGGAAGTAAAGCGAAACATCGCGAACGTATCCATTCGTAGCTTCGGGAACTGGGCGAACGACTTTCGTCAACTTACGTAACATATTTACCGTAATTACGCAGGTATCGCGCCAGGGGGGAGAAACTTTGATCGAGCCTCGTCTCCCTTCGGCGATTAATTTAAGCAAAGCTATCGATAATGCGTAAACCGTATTCGCGTTCAAAGTTCAAACTCGAGCCGCGACTTTCCGCTCTCGTTTTGTTTTCAACGCCCCGACTCAACACGTACTACGTCTCTCGCTCCACCATTTAATTCCTGCCTTTTCATTTCTCCGGAAATCCCGCGCGATATGAAATTTTTCCTCTTTTCCGTATTCTAGCGAGCATTCGACCGAACTGGCGGCAAATCTCCAAGCTTCATCTTTTCTTACTCGAAAGCTACGTACATAGGTACATGCATGCGCCTGTAGTACGTCGAGCGTGTTACTTTCCTCGGGGTGTTTTCGCGCTTTTCCCCTTTGTTGGTCGCGTACGATGAATCGGGTACGAGACGAGCCTAATTGATCGCAAAGATTCGAGAATCGAGAGGCGCCTTGAAAAGAATATGTATACCGCTATTGGCACGTTCTCGTATTGGTAGGACGTGACGTTAAACAACGTAAACGATTATGACGAGGAAAGACTGCCATTACTCTGACTGCGGTGTCTCGTTGTTCATTCTTCCGTAAGACGTACTCTTACGGAAGACACTGGACTGACTAGACGCTCGCGGCGTACAAGTAGCTCGTTTCTAATGTTTCGTACAGGGAGCAAAACGGAAACTTCACTGCGGAATAAAAATATTCTTTTTTCGCGAACAATTACGTTTGCCACTTGGAAAGCTGTAACTGCGTTTCGCGACAACGGCTTAATAGAAGAACGCGTTCGTTTCACATTTATTGCGACGTTTTTTTTCGGGATTCTAAGCGTTACGGAAAAGCATACAAAAAAAAAAAAAATACGCTGACCACATTTTGCCAGAAACCCGTCCAGTAATTGTGATAAATTAGAGATACCACCGGGTGGTCGGATCGAAACGAGATTAAAGCTGAATTCCGAACATTTATAGACAATAAAACACCTAGAATCGTAGCAAGCGTTTTCATCGCGCAACACGAGTCGTTCAACGCTACGATACGCGCGCGTTACTGGAAAATACGTTTACGTTGCTTTCAATTTAAGACAGAGTCCGTCGTCCAATATTTGAGGGGGATATTCATGCAGCGTCCAAGTTTAAGTCCAAAGACCCAGAGTTTCGAGTATCCAAAGATAAGAAACCAAACAACTTCCTCTCGCAAAGATTCGTAAAAGCGAGGGGAGTGGATAAAGCCGTTGAACAACAGTCGCGAAAAAGAAGTTGCAGGAGAGAGAGAGAGAGAGAGAGAGAGAGCAGAAAACCCGCGAACGCTTTGTTCTCGGACATAAATAAGAACCAAACGATGCGCCTCCTCGGTGATCCGAGGCTTACCGTTAGACTTTAGAAGCGTCGAAATTTCACGCTCCTCTCCACAAAAAATTCTATCTTGTACAATCTTTGAGTTGAATTTTAATTAGATAATGCGCTCGAGCTCTAGCGCTCGAAGCTCAAGTTCTCAACGATTATGATAAAATTTGGAAATACCTAGCGGGTCTAAAAATGAACGATGAAGGAATAAATTTCGCTCAGCGGCGATAGGATTAACGAAATATACGCCTCGAGAAAATTTCCGCGGTGGTTCATCGGCATCTGTCCGGTGTCAGCGGATTAATTGAATAAACGAAATGGCCAGCTTTTTGCGCGAATATTATCAAAGGATCGCTCGCGCGTGTTCACCCGAAAGAGGAAAACTGGCCCGCGCTGATGGCGCGGCGCTTGCCGTTTTTTCTCGAGCGGTCCACCGCAATTAAGTACCTACGATCCGCGCGCAAAAGAGTAAAAAGAGAGAGGGAGGAGGGGAGTTAAAAAAGGAACACCGGCGCCGGCATTCTCCGTGGTTCTTAAATATTGTATTTGAATTCGCCCGCGTACCCGCACACGTTGCCCTGCTCGTTATACTCGCGCGGACGGGCTTTTTTCCAGAATTCCAGTTAATACGACCGAATGCCGGGCATAATCCATTTCGTAATTAAGTTTCCACGGATTACATTCCAAATCAGCTGATAGTAAACTCTTGACGAAAGCGAGAGATGGGAGAGAGAGAGAGAGAGGGAGGGAGGGTTCTTAAGATCCCGATCGTTACGCGTAGACGCGTAAAACAAGGAAGCGATATCGCTCACCTCCGAAATCCAGTTGCACGCTCTTATTCGCGTCGCTCTTACCTAGTAGTAACCGAGAGATTAATAGTTCATTTCGTACTTTCCCCTCGTTTCGCTCGATTTACTTATTTCACCCTTTTATTTTCTCTCCCAACTTACAGCAGGATAAAAGCAGACCAGTGAGGGTGGTTTTCTTTAACTAGCGGCGAATGCCGACTGTAAAATTTACAGGCGTACGTCCAATCGGGAAGCGAGACGAACGAGGCACGGTAAAAGACGGGGAAAATTATCGCTGGTAAGAAAACCTGGAGGGTCTTGCCGTTTCGGAGTTTGCGAATTTCGACGAACAACCAGAAATCGAATTAACGAAATTGTTTGGGAAGGAACAGACGCGTCGCAGTTTTAACGTCGCGGATGAATTCGAGTGAAAAATGAGCAAAGTATCGCGCCGTATCGCGCCGTATCGCGCCGTATCGCGCTGCGTCGCTCAGCGAGATTCAACGAAATTTCGTCCCAGTTATCTATACTAGATTTAATACCGATGGGAGTCGCTAACGCGGGCGAGTTAACGAGCGAAAGTTTCTTGGCGGAATGAAAAATTGTAGCGAGAGTTGGAAACGTCATACGCGGCGCTAAAAGTGGACAATTTTTTATCCCTGTTCCTAGAAAATGCGATGCGGGACCGAGTATGATTTTCGAGAACGAGGCTTTGCGGAAAAAAATCGGCATATTATATAGTATGCTAAATATGTCGAGAGCAGAACCACTTTTGATTTACCCGAACGACGTTAGAGAACCCAGCCCTCGGTACTGCAAACGAATTTCCCGATATCTCATAGTCGGAATTTATTGGTGAAATTAAATTCTCTTACGAGTCATTACGGCGACGGAACTCGTTGACGTAACCAATTTTCAAACTACATTCGAATGTAGCCAAGAGTCGACAAAACGCGGAATATGACTCAGTGGAACGTATATTGCCGTTGCGGTGCAATCGGTAGCGCGGTATTTTTTCCAGATTGATAGCATTCTCGATTTAGAGATCGACTTTTACGTATGTATGTTGGTAAAATTTTATCGTCTTTTGTAAAATGTGTTGGCACTACCGTGCGGACGGAGAAAGCGTAAAAAATGGGCAGCGACGCGAGCACCCTGTTAAAAATGTGCCGAACGTAGCGAACGAGTATGTATGTAAGTACGTACATACGTATGTACAGTTACGACGAAGCAAAATCGGCGTCGCGTCGCGTCGCGTAGCGTCGCAGGAGTGGCCGGGAGGCGATAACGGCAGGGGCACGCACGATAAATCATGAATACGACGCGAGCCGAAAGGACGTATCTAATTTAGAGACTAACTTGTACGTGTCGTGGAGTCGGTACCGGGCATTATCCGGCATTATTAGGGACGGGATAGTAATTACGGCGCTGCGCGATGTTGCAGCCACTGTGGTTGCTATACGACATAATTAAATTACCGATAAACCGATGGAGAAAGCATGTAGAGACGTTACGAGCCCCGCCGGCGCGGCGACGCGTCACCAAATATATGCGAATCTACGTAGAATCCATTAGCCCAGAGCAACGCGACGACACGGAAGTCACGAGGCACGTTGTTGAGTGAAAATTGTCGGAATAACGGTGAAGGTATTTACGCAGGAGACTCCCACACGACCCGGTATTTCGTAGAATTCCGTCCGCCAAAGAGCACTCGTATTATTGGTAGGTTTATTTCGGAATTAATGACACGTTAACGCGAACGGTATTACGGAGCGGATACCGTCGGAGGTCCATTTTAATTTCAATCGCCCGTCGATATGATATCTTGGTATTTGATTGCAACCTTTTGACTTTTTTTTTTCTTTTAAATATAATCCAATGAATCGAGCGATACGGTGCCCTCGGTCTGATACGAGGAAACGAAAGTAAATGTTACATACCTCTCGTCGGTCTTTTCTCCCTCGGTGAAACTTGAGTCACGGGCGTCATCGTACTGCGAAAATTCGAGAAAAAAGACCCGTGACGCGATATACTTAACGTACCGGACGAAAAATTTAATTAACAAAAACTTTCTCGCGATAGCGGTTGGCGGTGTACCCAAGGAATCTTCAAGATCCACGCTGGTCGGCACTCTATTGAATCTTATGGCTGGAAACTTTCAAAATTTCATTACTACGTAAAAAGGTGCGAGGGAAACTTGCTCCCTTTCCCCGTTGTCCCCGGATGAGGCGATAATTAGGCGACGAGTGCACCGAGTATGCGCGTTAACCAACTAGTTCGACGTTTCTTTTTCCCAACCGCGTTTTGCCTAACGCGAAATCCGTGGTTTCGAGTACCTTCTAGCGGGTCCCACTTGTCGAGTTTCCACCTATCTTGGTAATATTTGGGTAGTACCGCGCGGAGAGTACTTAAAGTTTCAATGGAAAGGCGCTTTAAGACTCGCGAAAATTTCTCCAGCGGGATAAGAAAATAACGACAGCTGACCGCTCGAAACGCAATCCCGCGTCTTCCCCGAAATGAGAGGAAGAAACGAAACGTATCCGAAGTCACGAACTTGCGAGCACGCGCGGCAAGGGAAACTCCTTTATTGCGTTTTCCGAACGCCGCGCCGCGAAGAACTTTCCGAGTCTCCTCGCTACCGACTGGCCGGTGACTACCTAAAAGGATACTTACTTTTCTGGGAAAACTCGTAGAGAACGTTGGCGGATGGTTACCAGGCTACGAGTGCACTGCAATATTCAAAAGCCGGACAAAGAGGAAGTTTTTCGGCCGCGATCAGTCGGAATTTCCCTGGAATTGCGGTGGAACGGGACAGCGGCGCTACTACCGAATAAACAACGGATCGATGTAACGCGCTTTCAGCCCTTGCCACGCTGCTACTTTTTTCCGCCGTTCTCCGAGAGCCGGGAGCAATGCGAATGTGTATCGCGCGCGATCAGCGTTTTACACGAAACTCCTCTTTCGCGAGAATACCTTAGATTAGAATATCAAACCGTCGAGCGAAGAGCCCTCGAGGAACCCGAGCGTGGCTTACCTCGGAAAAAAAAAACATTCTCGCCCCGGCATGCGTGATTTTATGCCACTGAACAAGAATCGTTCGTTAAATAATATCGTTATAAATCTTTCGAGCGATATCGACGGCCAACGCGTACCATTTACCGTGATAATAACTCGTTTAAACGAACGAACTGTGACGAGGCGCGTTCAGAAACGTACAATGCGCACGCGTATCGGCTCGCCGGAGTTTTCGCTTTTTTTTTTTCAACAATTTACGGATATTCTCTCTATCGATGTATCGAGCGTATTTGTCAAGAGCTTGTTATTCCCGAAACGCTCCTGGCGCGCGTTACACACGATTATGAGCGTGCTCGTGCCATGGCGCAGGTATTATATTATTGCCACGGTCGTCCCGATCGCGGCACGGGAGGCCATAAACATCGCTCTCGTTTCCGCGGGGAATCTGTCCGTTTTGTAACCTCGACGCTGTAATTTATATATCATTTACAGGATACGTTACAGGCACGCGAATCGCTCTTACGAATTTCGAGTTTGCGTACAAAAAAGAAAAAAATACATTACTCCTACCGTATCGAAGTTTCTTTGACAAACGTCTAGGAAAATGACGGATCCGAGAAAGAAGGTGGGCAATTTCGTCGAGAGTGGTCAGCTCGCCTACGCCCAAAGTCACGTTTGACTGGCGCGATCGCAAGTTAATTTAAGCGGTTTCATAAAACGCGCTATCGAAAGTCGTTATGGACGACCTCGGGAGGCCACGAAAGAAACTTGGCTGGGAAATTGACTTCGAGTATCCGCGGTCGCCGAGTACCATCGAAGGAAAGTAAATGGCCCTCTCGAACGAGCAGCGAATCCTCGCCCCTCGCGAAACTGTTCCTTAAGATGGAATCGCCTCCCTTTACTTTTACGATCCATTGTCGGGTTTGCCGTGAAAGAGGAAATACCGATTGCCATGACGGACGATGACTGGCGCGTCGCGACGCCGGTTAAACGGTCACGGCGAACGACCACCACGAAATCGAAATCGGAGTCGCCGCTAATTACGTTAAGCGACACCGACTCTGGACTCGTTCGAGTTCTCTCTTCCTTGGTCGAAATGTTAAAAGACCGTCGCGTCGCGTCGGAAGATTTTGTTTTCGCCGGGGAACGTCTGTTACCCTCATTTGGAATCTCATGAATGTGAAATCCTGTTCCGTGGCAGACCGCGTTCGTTACGTTTCAAAGTTTCTAAATCAGTGTCCCATTTTCAGCGGACCTTCCGCCATGCGGCTCTCTCCGTTTGCCTCCGCTATCTATACGGAAACAGGCTCGCTGTAATATTAAGATATCAATTTAAAATTTTAATCGCAATTCGCAAACGTTGCTGCCAGAAACGCCGGACTGGAGAAATGTGTGTCGTAAAACTTTATTCAACGTACTCCCAGAATTCCGTATAAAGTATAAACGTTTTACGAGCGTAAAAAAAAAGAAATGGTAATCGCGAGACGCGTTACGTCCGACGGGCAATTTATCCTACGACTCCTATCGCTGGCCAAAGTTTCTTTCGTACACTCGAAAGTTCATCCCTAATTCGTGTCGGACCGAGATCCACTCCTTTCCGTTAATTACCTCCGTTGCTCTAATTTCGGAATCTTGTTAATTTTACGTAACGGACGTCCACTTCATTTATCAAGGAACCGCCGCTCTTCCAGGAATACCGTGAAACTTGGGATTTTCACTTTAGCCTATTTATCGAGCAACGTCCGCGGCTCTCTTCCACGACGAACGGGCGGGAGAAAACGCGAAACAACCGAGGAAACGGGAAGACAAAACTGCTTCTCCTTCGGACGGGCTTGAGTTATAGTTTCCTGGTCGGGATAGGAGAGAGAGAGAGAGAGAGAGAGGATATATAAATACCCAGTGACCCTCGGGATTACTGGGTGAAGGGTTCTTTACGGGCGTTACCGATAAGAGGTAAGACGTAAGGCGTAAGATGTAAGGTCGCTCGCGAACTCCCACGCGTGATATTGTCTTGCGTTACACGTGTACGCGGGTACGGACGTACCCTACGCGTAGACCGTACCCATTCCCGAGGGGATACCGGGTCTAAAGTTTCAGATAAATTTCCCTCTAGTACCAAAGGAGACGAAGGTGAGATATTCCCGAGTCGTTTTTCGCTTTTCGGAAACTCGATACGACTTTTTCTTTGGGAAGAGGATTGTTTGGCGTGTACTCTGTAACCGTCACCGATTTCAGTTTAATAATAACTCAACGAACGAACGCGGAGGAATGGAGGAATGGAGGAACAGAGAGACAGATCTATCCAACGAAAGGTCTTGTCGGGGGTCTCGATAGGAACACCGAGAGAGATAGCGTGTCAGTGGTATTTCTCACTCGCGATCAGACGGACCGAGCGGTGTCAGGTTTTAGAGCGAGACGAATCACGCGTTAACCTTTAATACAAATACGATGGAACTTCTTCACGGGTTATCGATCGCGGTGTTCTGGGAAATGAAAGCCCTTTGATTCCTCGTAACTTTTCCTTGAGACTCCCCTCAAGGTTTATCTATCAAAACCACCTTCATTAAAGAAGGTTTATCTGATTCCTTTAAAATGGCGTAGGCGCACGTAAATCAAGAGGGGTCATGGTTTTCGAGGGCCAAGTCGAACGCGTCTTTTGAGACTACGTTATAGAGCAGGTACGTTCCGGGAACGCGGAATTCTATTAAGAGAAACTTGGCGTTTCACAAAACTTGGATGTTTCACGGCTTTGCGTGAGCAGTAAGAAAAGAGGGGCGAAAGAGGCGGGAGAGGCGAATCGAAAGCGTCGGGGCGCGAAAAACGAATTCCATTCGCGACTCGGCATAAATCGATTATTCCTCGATGCACCTTTTTTTTTTTTTTTTTTTTTTTTTTTTTTACATCACATTCGATCCGTCGACATGGCGTTTCGCTCGCGCGAGGATACCTCCGACGTCGCGGCAGGACGAGTAAAATGTACGTCATACATATGTAATGCGGTGAAACGTGCATGACATGCGAATAATCGGAACGCGCGTGTACGCCGTTGCGTTCTTATCGGGCGTCCGGGGGGATCGTTACCGTTACACGTTCCCCTTCCAGTGAGCTTAAGTCGGTTCTTCGAGAACGCGGACGGCGCCAAACGGACCGCTCTCCCTGGCTGCGTACATACTTTTCGAGAATCGATTCGAACGAACGGCCCGGGATAGTTTCACGTTTTACCGCAGTTCCTTCGGCCCGGACGACGGTGTCCCGTGATTTTTGAGGAATTAGGACGGTGGCGCCGGGAAGTCGCAAGCACGCTCCTACCGGTTTCGGAAATGAATTTGACCAAGGGTACTCGCGTTCATCGGCGTAACGCGGAAAAGTGCGCGTTCGTCGGTGTATTTCGGATGCAGATGTACGATACTCCAAAAAGTTCCCTGGCTGCCGCTTTATATTCGCCGCTCTCCCCCTTGCCCCCCCTCCTTACTCGAGACTTTCGCCAAATGCGGGTTTGAGTATTACGAACGATCGAGGTTTCTTGAGCAGAGCTTGTAGGAACGTCTTTCGAGCGACGGAGGGACTTTCGAGGCGACTCCCATCGGAGATCGTTGCTTCCTCGATAGTTTTAGTATTCCTTGACGATTCTTCTGCCATAAACCTTTCGATCGCGGGAGGACTTCCGTTCGGTTTTGTATATTCGGTTTTTGTTCATAATTTCGCGCAAACTCGAATTTACCGAGCTTTATCGCGAGAACAGAGTTGCGAATAGAACCGGAGAGCTTTTATCAAGGAGGTTTTAGGAAAACACTCTTCGGCTTGAATTATGAAACTCTCCGATTTCAAAGGCAGCCCTTGGCGTTTTTATTTATTAATTTTGTTTTTTACATCAACGAGCGCGTAACTCCTTTTCGAGTCCTCGAGCACACCGTGGGATCGCTTTGATCGTAAGCATTAGCGAGAAGTCCCCAACTTTAAGATGCTAGTTAAACTCCGAACGCTCGATCAAGCAGAGACAAAAGGAGGGGAAGCTCGTTGATAGAGTCCTTTGATTCTCCCGTTGAAGAACCTTCGAGTGCACGTCGCAACGTTGTCGCGGATAAAGCGCAATACGGACGCACGTGCTATGTGCGTATAAACGCCGACCCCGTTTATGCGTACCGCAATTTTTAATGCAACAACTACTACTGTCGTTACCGCTACTACTATTGTTACTACTACTACTACTACTACTAGTACTACTATTCCTAGTGTAACAGGATGATCAAATTGATATTAAAATGGTATTTATTCACTCCTAATACAACACTTAAAATAATCGGTTTTTTTTTACGAGTAAAGCATCGCGCTCGAATCAAACGGTTGCGAGGGTCCAACGGTACCGAGAGGATCGCAGGGAAGACGAGGATTGAAAAAAAGTTGAAAGTTTGATCGCTATCGCGCTCTTTATACTGGTACCGTTTATTTATTAGATTCTCGCGTCAGCGCCGCGCCAAGCATCGCAATTACGATCGATTTAACGGCGGTTAAGCGATCCATACGCAAAGTAGGCTTGGCTAAATATGACGCCGAATACATTAATGGTTACATCAATCTCAATTAACACCGAGCACACTGTACTCTGCTGCGGTAAAATTAATCAGCCGTATGCGCGTGTACGCGTCTATTTAGCGAACTGTTTTCAAGTAAAACCGCAAATACCGCTCGTTTACGGCACACGGGCCCGCAACGAACATCAGGAACGATTCGATTCTTGCCATAATTAAACGTATCGATCGACTCGCTTATCATCCTTACGCGCCCATTGTAAAGGCTCACCGGGTTGTAATTGGGATTACACGAAAGAGAATTTTAACGAGTCTTTTACCCAGCGGCCGCGCAACTACATACATGTATTGCAGAGACGTTGGTAACGAGAGATTCTTTTTGCGAAAGATATCAGTTAGTTTTACTGCCAACCGCATCGTGGCAGTAATTTAGGGGGACATTTGTAAGTGTAAAAGTTGTCAAGGGAATACGGCGGGTACGCGCAATATCGGAAGAGCGGTTCGCGCGAAATGGCGACGCTAAAAAGTAATGTACGCGCACGATATTCCCGTCGCGGTAACGATTATCCTTGGGCCGTATCGAGGTCTCGTTCGAACGTCGGTATTCTTTTGTTCTACGCGTAAGCATTATCAAATTATCAACACTCGTTCTCTTTTTGCTCGTCGATAGAGCGATCGATCGATCGTTGGAACGCAATCTTATTTTCCTCGCGTCACTAACCGCCTCGGCCAGATTTAGGCTGGGGCCACACGGGGCGCAGAACTCGACGTCCGTTCGTACGCGCATGATTTTATTTACAAGCAACGTATATCTGTATATACTGTATACATAGATACACATACGCCGAATTCCACGCCCGTGTGGCCCTAACCTTACCAAACCAACCAAAACAACCAATCGCCGTTATCCGATTCGCGGGTAATCGATAATTCGTGGTCCCGATTTTACCGCGAAGGAATGACGACGGCATTGGCATTGACCAGAATAGAAACGAACTGGTATTCGAGGAGAAAAAAGGAGAAACAAACAGCCGCCGCCCCGCGGAGGCACGCTGGAAGGCATTTATACGTATTCGCGGAGGATAGAGGAAGATCGACAAAGGATCGAAGCGACGTTATCAGTGTTTCCCGGTGCGACGAAAAATCGTACACGCGAGTTTCTCGTACCGATAAGCATCATCGTGCATCCGGCTTACGCGATTCCGGCTGGAATTGCGAAATGGATTCTCGAGCGCACCAAGTTCCGATTAACCAACGTTCCTCGGATTCCGGTGCGGTCGGACTGTAAACTATTATCACGGCTCCGCGGAAACTGGGAGAATGCGTAATATCGGACTACGATGCGGCAATGGCGAGATATTTTTATCTTCTCCGCGTCTTGCCGTTCTCGGCATATTTCTGCTTCCCAGGCACGAACACAGAACGATTTGATGGAAGGCGGGCATTTAACTCGGAGGAAAACAATTTTCATCCCGTTCAGGTATTTTCGGAGCACGTTACGACCCGAACGTCATTCGTGTAACGTTGTATATTGTATTATAATAATATTGTTAGGAATAGCATTCCGTCTCTGACGTCCGACATCACCGACAGACTGTTGTTGGTTGCCGGGTGCTGATATTCGTGTCGTTATACGTTTCGTGTTGTTACACGTTTGATAACGAAGAGGTTCTGTTCGAGCTCTGGATACGAGAGCGGTTGCGTTCTTGTACAATAAACGTTCCCTTGCATAGATTATGCCTTATCTTCGTTCGCGCTCGCGTAGCGTCCGTAACAATATAATACAAAAAGAGGAAAGAAACAACCGAAGAAATTCGCTCGAAGGCCGTGAATGTACGCGTACCTAATTTTACGGATCACGATAACGCGTTAGGACTGCTTCGACGATAACGCGGGCAGCGACAATCGATTTCCGTTGCCAATTAATCGTCGCTGGCGCGTTAATCGATCAGTCCCCGGCGCGGCGTAACGATTTATCGTTGACGTTTTTCGTTTGAAACTCGAGTGTCCCGCGTGCACCCGTAATCCGGCGGAGCGAGTGATCCTTTCCGTTCGGAACGGACCGCTCCAACCTACCGTGACCGCGTTTTTCCAATTTCACACACTTCCCCCCCCCCCCTCCGGTTTCCACAGGTTAATTCGTTTCGACTAATCACCGATAATGGAGGCAGAAGAGTTCATCCATGGACGAATTTTTAATAGCCGCGTCAGATCCGAAGAGCCGAGTGGTACGTATTCGGTACTGCGCAACAAATCCGTGCGAAATATCGGCGCTAATGCATCGCGCGCGGTATTAACTCCAAAACCTGTGTGTCGACCGGGGAAATCAGATTATTAGTATCGTCGAGGTTAATCCGACGGACGGCAATTTTCACGGATTTCAGGCCTGGCACGTTTTTACCGGACAAGTCGATCAAATCGTCCCGATCCCCTTGCCAGTTTCGAGCTAGCCGACGGAAGTGACTCCGAATAAATTTCAAGTTGGCATTCGGCAACGTTTCTTGCACCGAAAACTTTTCGTGGAATCATGCCTAAATAATGTCCGGAGGAGGACCGAAGATGGAAGATTTCTCTATCGTCTCTCTTGTCTCGCGTCTCGCGTCTCGCGCGCGATGCATAAATCGCGCGAACGTCGCGATGCTGCGTTTCCGCAGCTGCAGTTTCGTCGCGATGCGTCACCTGCATTGCCGTAGAGCTCCTCGGGATTTTACGTTCGCTCGAAGAGTTCCTGGGGGAAGATTGCCACGACAGCGACGAAGGAACCTTCGGATCGTAAATACGCAAGATATGCCATAAAGTTTAACGATTTGAGTTTGAGAACGGCCCGCGAGGTACGTACTACTGTCCCCGCGCTCCGTCGCGTCGGTTGAATTCTAAGGATAGGGAGTGACGGCGCCGAGGGAGACAGGGAGAAGGTAGCAGGTGCCGAAAGTCTCGTAAATCTTTGGTTAGAACTCACAATCAGATTCGACTCGAGGGCCGCTGGTACGGAAGCTACTAATAGTCAATTGGAACTCTCGCACACTATGAATTATCGATTCGCTCCGAAATGTAAAAGTTCGCCGTGAGGTAACGCGAAGGGAAATCGCTTCCAATACAATTGCCATTGCAACGACGATACGATGAAGAATTTTATTAAGAAATTCTTTGTCCGTTAACGCGACGGTGCTCGATCGCTCAAAATTCACGAGTGCCTCGTAATCAAAGAGCCTTTATCGGCGCTAAACGCGCCCCCGTTGAGCATCGATCGCTTTAAGAATCGCTACAGCACGCCGAGCACGATGCTCGAAGTTGATCCGTGCCAAGGATCGTTATCGGATGCTGCCTCGTAGCCGAACTGTACCGGGTCTGAGGCGAACGCGTCATCGCGCGCCATTGGCTCGTTCCTCTCGGTAATCCTCTTGGATCGACGAAAAGGGGCGAGATTATCGATGCGGAATCTACGAAAAGATTCGGGGAAATATCGGGGGGGGGGGATTTAATATCACTTGAAATACCGCGACAGCACCCGATGAACCATTTACGCTCCGGTAGTACGCTCCAAGTTCCGTACTACCAGTCGCGCGAGATCAATAAAGCACCTTGCCTCGCGAGATCAGGGAGTTTCAAGGACAGAACCAAAGGCCATAGATACGGAAACGTCACGACATATTTGGGATGGTAGGCGTAAAGATGGGCGTAATCCGCCATACGTGTACATGTCGCACCCCCCGGCGAGAAAGGTGACACAACTCAAAGAATGCCAATTTTGAGATCATGTCACTGAAAAATACGTATTTTGTGCCACCGCGTGCACGAAAAACGCTACGTCACTTCTACCAGTTCTTTTTTTGTTATTCTTTTTTTTTTGTATAATCAGTTTTCTTTTAAACCGATTCACAGATTAATTATCTGTAGTGTATTAAACAAATTTACTGTCAAAAATGCGTATAAGAAATTTCAAAGAAGCATTATCCTGTTTCAATATACATAAGTTTCGTGTTTTTCTATCATTCGTTGTATCTCGAAAACTCCATTTTGAGTCGCGTCACCTTTCTCGCCGTGGTGCGATATTTATGTATACATATACTTGTACGCATACCGGAGGCTCGACGACTCACCCGTATCAGATTCGTTCGTTTTCGTACTCGCGACGATCGACAAAAACTTTATCCAAACACCGTCCCTCGTCCACGAGGTTTTTCTATGCGTTTCGTATCGTTTATCTCAAAAGTTGGTTCGGACAATTATTTATTCGGTAACGATCGAGGGATGTTTAATGATGGCACGCTCCCACGACTGTGAGCGACAATACAGCTTCCAGTGTTCCCGTCAAACTTTTTTTGCATGAAAAATCAATCGTGACGTAGGGCAGAGGGCGAGTTACGCCTTGCGCGTAAAGCGACGCGGATTGCCATCGCCGTGTCGGAGGTGGGAGAGAGGGGGAGAGGGATGCCGTTTTATTGTACCAATACCGACACAAACTTTTCGAATTCTTCTCCCCCTCTACCTCTTTCCTGGGATTCGCGGGGATTAAGAGTGACGCGCGAGATCGCTCCTGGTCAGATTGCACAACGAAGAATGAAGGAGAAATAAGATCGAGGAGCAGCGTTAATATCGTCGACGGGAAAGAGCCGACCGACGCGACGCGACGCGACGCCTCGTTCTCGATAGGATACGACACGACGCGACGGACGGCAGGATGGAAAAGGAAAAACTAGTATGGTACGCGAAGAGTTAAACAATCCTCTTTCACCGTGCTTCGCGAGTAAATTGTATTCGCCGTAGGCCCGTGTTCGCTTATATACCCAGCGCGATTAATGCGCATTCAGGTACCATCTACAGGATTATTATACAACGCGGTATACGTAATACAGACTCCTATGTTTTAACGCGCTTTGTCCGGAGTGATTCTAGAAACACCCGATGTACCGGCCGTCCATTTAATTCGAGCTAAATAATTGGAACCACGGCAGCGAGGGATTTAACGGAACGATATAAAACACTCGATTTCATTGGAACACAGAAGTTCTCCTATTTGAATAACCGAGTATTGCAGCGCAAAATCCGCAGCTTAAGCCAACATTACTTCGACAAATACGCGCATGCAACGCGCGGGTATCGCGACGCGCAAGGGACGCGACGCGCAAGGGACGCGCCGTATTTTATCGAAATTTAACAAATATGTTTCTCCCCGTATGTTCGAAAACGTCATCGATTCGACGACGTATAAAAATCTGACGCTGGTGGACGTTGGCTGGATTTATGTCGGACGTAGATACGGCAAACACGCTATTTTGGAGTACCGCGATGTATACACATATGTATACATATGGACATACATGCGCGCGTATTCGCATTACTTACGAACGCGTGTTTCACGCGCGTCGACGATGACCATTTAAAATAATCGGAAGCGTTCGGTCGCTATATTTGAAAAACTAACGAGACAAGTCCGACACGTTAATCATAAAATGGCTAAATCGTTGGGACGCGAGTCTCGCAATCCGGAACAATTAATTAAACCGTGTAATAAAGTCAGATATTTTTCCGGGGCGCGGCTACCGGCGCGCAGCGCAACTCGGCGCGGACGCGGAAACCACTTCCGGGGAACCTCCACTTTCGGCATCCGGTTACTCGTCCCGCAAAGTTATTAATGGTCGGTAGTCAACGCGAGAAAGAGTAGCGGTATTTATTTAGTTGCAATAATAACGACCGTCCCCTTTTAACGGTAAACCACGACTACCGAACGGTCTACGCAAATCCTAATACTCTCGATAGTTGTACGTGTACGTATTATCGGAATACGAAAAATTAAAATGAATAATTTTCCGGATCGCGAGCATTAATCTCCGTTAAAAATAACGAGTCCCTGGAAAACTAACCGAGCGCCGTTGCTCTCTAACATTTTTCGCGCTGATATTTTGATCACGATACTAAATATCACGACTACCCACGGCGGGGTATGAAAAAGTTGTAAAAAATTGGACGCATAATATGAAAACTCTGCTGGATAATGAAGGGTGTAGCTTAACAAGTTCCTGCTCTCGTAACACAAGTGCCAGCGCAACGAAAATATATAGCGAGACTTATTAACGATAAGGCAATGAGCATTAATTAACGTCGCGAACATGTGCACGGAGTATGGGCGCGTACGTGTGATATGTATACGTCTACGCGTACATACATACATACATACATACATACATACATACGTACCGTGCAGACCCGCTTACTTTGCCTCCGTGCATAGCTTATTCCGTTTGAACGCGCCAAACTATTTTAGGTTGGCTGGAGTGACCCTTTCCCGGAAAGAATTACGGGAGAAAAAATCAACGATGAAACGAGCCGCCGAAAGAGACCGCGTAACGTTTCGCAATTTTGCCCGGACTCCTGTTTTACGGAGCTTTACCGCGCTTGACATCGGCGTATGAAAATTTAACGGGGCCACGATAGAATGGAATTAAATAGTTGCCGAACTCCTTCACGAACCGCGCGAAAGTAACGCCGCGTCGGTTATTTACTTTTTATACGTGGCGTCGAGCGGCGCTGGTTTAGCGAAAAAATTACTAGCTGCCGGCCGGAGTAATGAAAAATTCTTTAGCGAGGGTAATCACGGTTTACGTCGGAACGACCGAGGGAAGAGGTCGTCAACGGATGCTCGTGAACGTAAACACGAATATCTTTCGAACGAATTACCTGCGCTCGATGGCCGAGCAAAGAGAAGAGAATAAAGTACCAGCGCGTCGTTATAGCGAATTACGAATTAGTTGATTCTCGTTTACGCAAAACGGGAAACGAGTGGAAACTACAAACGGAGCGGTAGACCGTTACGCGGAGAGCGTGAGGGTTGCAAACTTAGTGACGTTGACAAAAAAATTACCAACGGAAGCGCGCCGCTGGGATGCTTCTTTTTTTTTATCACCGAGTGTGCTTAATCTAATTCCTAACGGTTACCGCGGGACCGAGTGCTTTTCCAAAGCAGGTATTCTGGTCATTGAATGGTGGATGGTAGAAAACGATGGTCGAGTCATCGACCGTTCCTCATTGAAAGACGAATGGGAATGGGAAAGTTGGATCGAGCCTGGGAATGTTGACGTTTAGCGGTCGATGCGCGTGAACGGCAGATATTCGGAGTGTCCGTCGACACGGCGCGGTTCTCGAGAATCTCGAGCACCAAACCCTCCCCGGAAATGGTGATCCGTCGCGAATTTCCGAAAAGGTTTAGCTCGAATTAGGCGCAAGCGTGCGTGCGTTCGCCCATCTCCGAGTGTCAGCGCGTGATATTTCGATACGAAGGAGGTGCTGTTCATTCGAAAGAATGAAATAAACTGTATTCGCGTCCAACGCCGCCGATCTTGGCCGATATCTTGGCCGATATCTTGGCCGATATCTTGGCATCGTTTAAGATCAAAGTTCGGCCGCGCGCGGTCTGTCGCCGCTCGTCGGGGATCGATACTTCGCGTTTCGCGGACTCGCGTAACGCTTCGACACGTGTATACATCCGTTGAAGGGCCAAGGACGTATTTATGTATTACGTATACACCACGTGCACGAATTTGAAAAGGCATGCACGAGTGTTCCTGTCCCGCTTTCCATCGTGACAATATCGAATTACATGCCGGCTCGCATGCCGACCTGTAATACATATATCGAGTGTACGTAACCGTGTTACGTCGCAGCTTCCATGCTTCGGGAGTGTATTAACTATTAAAAAAAATCAATAAATCGAATCGTCAAAACTGGAAGCCGAATCGATCTGGATCTCAAATTTCCTCGTTAAAACGCTACAGCGTACCATTTTGAGCGAATTTCTCACCGCTGAAATGCAGCAGGTGCATTCGCAATCAGGACGTTTATGACTATAGCGAAGGAACGATCCACGTAATGTTATGCCAGCGACTGTAATCCGGGACAGTGGATTGGCGTGATGGCGATGGCACACCGATACACATATTTTGTCTAACGCTTAGTATTTCAATAAGGTATATTTAGAAATAACGTACGAGGTTGCAAATTTATTTGCTACTCACTTTGTAAAAGACTGACTTTTTGAGCTATCGATTGAATGTCAAATGGGTGCGCAAACAACACACTACCCGATGTCACGATCACAGTTGGAGGTGGGTTGAAAACAAAACAAAAATAAGCTATTGATTGACTGACTGACAATTGATTGACTGGACTATGGACTGACTGACTAAGCTCTTGACGGACTGGCCGGAGCTCTTCACGGACCGAGTTCTTAATGGACTGACCGAGCACTTCACAGACTGAATTCTTGATGGACTGAACTGCTTTAACAACTTCTATTACAAAGGGAATACAGAATGGAGTACAGGTGGGATTGAGCTTCGAAATGCTTCTTGTATCGCTTCCAGGAGGAACGCGGATGATAGTCAGTTACATCCAAGAAGAGCGGATGTTGGTCGATTATACCATATTATATTATCTTAAAGCTAGTTACGGTATAAACAGTAGGCACATATGTATGTACCGCGCGCAATCAAATTTCATCGAGGCGCGACGTGCCGCCGAGCGCGTTAAATGGGATCACGTGCACGCCGATATCAAAACTGAACGCGCGCAAAACTAGCGAGAAAAATACCAATTGAACCGAGAAATTGTTGGGAATATTAAACCGACGCGCGAGTATTTTTTTCCTACGAATTAAATTAAAACGGTGCCGTACAGCGCGACAATAACGCCTCCATAGTTTTACTTCCGCTTAAAACGCAAATCAAATTCCGGTACGTTTGTCCAGGGGTAGCGTTAACGGGTGACGCTTTCCCAATTGATGTAGCGATATTTTACAATGCCGGGGGCAAGAATAACGCGAACAGAATCATATAATCCGCGTAAAAATACAATTTCGATATAAAGAAAGTATTAAAAGCATTCACTCGATCCTCATAGCTCTCGCGGTTATTCGTGAATTTTAACGGGAGAATTCGCGTACATTGATGCCGAGTATCGGCAAAATTTGGCAAAGAAAACAATAGCGATATTACTGACAATTCTGCGCAAATCGTGAGTCGCGGAAATCGAGAATGGAAATACGGTGAGATTTTTGTCGGCATCGAAGTGGTTAAGAACCGCTTCGTCGACTGGGAAATGCTCGTGTTGCGTCGGTGCTATATCAAATTACGCGCAGACACGCATGGCCGCGCCCAGTACTTCGGGTAACAATATTACATCGAGTTATCCGAGCCTCTCCGGCGTATTAAATGCGACCCATAAATACGAATATTGGGCTGTTCGAGATCAGAATGAAATTATCGTCGAAATCGTCACCGAACGGTACGCATTATCGATTTACGCGTTAAACGAGGACCCGGAACGCTGCGTACGATCCTCGGGTTACCCCTACCTCCCGATTACGATTCGGCGAAATCTCTCGGTATCGGTTCCATCGCGAATTACATGGGCCGCGTGGGTAGAAAATTTCGTCGCTCCCGATTCGGTCCGTAACGCATTTTCGACGAGATCCAAAAGGTTTCGAAACGCTTCCTTGGCACGACAAATTTGGCAAACGTATTTTGCACATCCGTGACAGTCGACCGTCTCGGTATACGAGGAGCGATGACATTAGAGTCGCCTTCCCTATTCTTATCGCAATTAGACATCGCGAACGCAGACCTAGCTCTGTACTCTCCGGGGTGCGCGAAACCGTTCGTTACGCCCGGAACCTTATTATACTATAACAGTCATTAATATCGCGATAACAAGAGTAACGGGCGGTAGAGGTAGTCGAAGGGGTCGAAAGGGTCAAAGGGGTCGAAAGCGGAGAGATAGTCGAAAGGGTAGAGATAGAAAGGGTCGAGAAGCCCTCGGAAGGAGAGAATTGCTTCGAAAAATTCGACTACCGTCTACCGTCTCGACATCGTGGGATCTATTTATTTTCCGCGAGACGCGCCTTTTCTCCCACACCCAAGATCCATCTTTACGTACGATACTAATACTATTGTGAAGTAAAAAAGTACCGAGGCGGGCGAGTTGTTATGAGGTAATGGGTGCATGGCGTGAGAAAGTACGAGCAAAGACTGTTTGCGACGTGTCGGAATTTGAAAATCGTCGGCTCCCTGAGCAGCTCCGATTTCGATGATCTGACTATCGTAATGTGTGCTGACCCCATCTCCATTAATTCTCTAGCGATAAGGTTCTCTAGCATAAATTAGTATAGCAAACGTTTTGTACATCGTTGGAATCTCCGTCAGACACTGAATCACCATTCCCTTACGCGTCCCTCCTTATCACTTAATCCATCGTCCAAATTCCTAGTCTCCTCCTCTTTCACTTTCCATCAAAACATCTTGCTCACCATCCCTCCTACATATGTACATCCTTTTCGACAGATAAGACTTTTCCGATCCGATTCATGTATGTGGATGTATGTGAATGCAAGACACGGAACGTTCAAAATCGGATCTCACTCGAATCGGATAAGTGTAAAAGGTCTTTAAAACTTTAAACTGGAGTGCCAACACTACAGTCCGACAACGATAGAAATCCCGAGACAGCGGCTCGGTGGAAATAATGAACTTTGAGACGTTTAAACCATCAAAGTTTTAATTAGATTACGACATTAGCGCAGTTGGTTGGTCGTTTCCCGCTAATACGGATGCGTTTTACATACGATTACGTTAGAAATTTCATTGTTTGCCGAGCACAGACTTTAAAGTTTCCCCGGGATCTCGTGGCTCTCCCGTTCTACCCCACCGCCTACCCTCTCGCGTCTTCGGCGAGACTGGAGCCATCGCAAAGTTACTCCAGCTACGCGTGTTTCTCGTACGCGGGGGTATAATACGCTTTTACCGGGTTACCGCCAAGATCTCGGTACCGTTCTTATTGTTTATTATCTCTAGCCAGCGAGCGTAATCCTCGTATTCGGAATTACGCGAGGAACGATACAGCGCTCGTACTCCTTTACTTTATTACCGGCCCTATTGTGCCTTTAATTCAAACACAAATTTACGCTCATAATTCGAAGCGTCGTTCGTGTTACCATGCGCGTAATGGAAAACGAAGTATCGCCGATAAGAAAAAAATGGCTAGTCGGAAATATGCGAGGAACGACCAATCGGCATCGAAATAAAACCATAGGAAACGATGTGACGCGCGATTTGCATTATTTATCGCACGACTCTGGGTAAATAACTCCGACCCTGTACAAATAACAAATATGCGGGAACGAAAGGTAAAATGTGTTCAAAGTGTAAATGCGTTAAAATCCGGTCGGTTGAAATAGAATCGTGAAATCATTCGATACGAGCTTTGCCATAATTCGCGTGAAAACGATGCGCCTCGTGTCGCGTGATTCATCGTCGGTCGGCTGAGATTGCTGAGAATAGTGCGCGCAATTTACGCATACGCGTCAGCACAGATACCGACTCTAGTGGTAGAACTCCACGTACGCTCAGACGCCATAAACTGTATGAAAGTATTGTAATAGGCTACCGTTAGCGGACCGTAACCCGCAAACATTATTGCCGCACAAATTTTTTTATACTATGTAGTAATTGGTTTCTCGGAGTGATATTGCGTTAAGGGGAATTGGTAGTCCTATCCGGAATTGGAATAAGTGTATAAACGGGCTTTACGTATGTACTATGTTTGAGAGGGAGAGAGAGAGAGAGAGAGAGAGAGAGAGAGAGAGAGAGAAAGAGAACGGAAAACACTATATTAGTATAGTAGTGAAAACAGTATATTATTGTAGACGATTTTTACAATCTTGTATAAAATTAAAATGGGTACCCGCGTACCCGGTTGTTGACAGTAGGGTTAAGATTGCTACGTTGACGAGAGGCCCTGTTTTCGGGCAGGGACGCTTCCGAACGCTGAAGAGAGACGTCACGCATCGATAACTACGTGTTTGTAAAACTTCACGGTATTATACGAATAACTTAAGTTTGTTTGAGAGAACCTACGCTTACGGTATTAAGTATTAAGTATAAACCACTGGCACACCGCGGCGAGGCAGGGGGAGAGATCCGCGCTGTTATCCCTCCCTTCTCCCTCGGACTTCTTTTGTTATTTTCCGTGAGCTCTTCGATCCTTCTTATTATACGCTTTTTCCCGCGATCCTCTTACATTTTATTAAAAAATGGCGCCGAGTACAAAGGAACTGATAATACCACTCCGGTGAAGATTCTACATTGTCGTGGCAAGGCGAATCCCAAATAAACGTAAGCGATCGATACCATAATGCGTTTAAATGCGAAAATAATAAATTACTACTCCGAATTCAAGTATCAGGGACGCATAACGTTACCCTCGATACCCGGCTCGGCCCGATGGTAAATATCTCGAATTCGACAAATAACTTAATTCAATTATACCGTATCGCGTATTCGATATAAAGCACGTTTGCGCGCATTATTACGCGTGTCGTTTTCTAGATCCTAGATCGTGCGAAATGATGATATAAAAAGAAGTCTAAAATCCGATGACGGTCGGAGTGGGGAGATTTCGCTGAAAACCGACAGAGCCATCGACAAACTTTGTCCTCGGTCGCGCGATTCTCCGATCTTGCACGGCGCGGCGCGGCGCGGCGCGGCGTATCGTTCGGGTCGAGAGGAATAGAGAGAAGTTATGGTTTCCGGCAGGGATCCCCGTTTGGAGGAGCCGCAAAACGAGCAATTGGAAAGTGTTCGCGGGTAATCCCGAGGACCCTTACGGGCGTCAAGAGCAGACATCGCCCGTGGACCCGTACATCAGACTCAACGATACCCACGTTACTTACCGGTGACGTACATGTATGTGTATGTACGTACATACTTACATGTATGTGCATATACTTAAACTCGCCCGGCCTCCCAGTTGACTCCACGGTGGCGTCTTGGCGTTAGCGTTCCACTATTACGTCTTACGCTATTAAGCTGTTACGCTATTACACGCTATTACGTTGGCGTCGCTATCCGATCGCACGTAGGGAACGTAGTTTTACGGAGGTATCTGGCCATTCCTCGTTCTGCTTCGTGGCACCATCGCGGGAGCGAGGGACGGGCTGCTTTAATTTCCACTCGCATCCTGGACGTGAATTACTTGTAGATTTTTACCCTGCCGCGAGCTTAAGAGATTGTTTACGGGGGAAATGATGGAAAGGTGTGGGTGGGTGGGTGGCTGGCTGGCTGGCTCCGATTATTACGCGGTATGGAAATATACATTTAGCACGATCCCGCTCCTGGTCCAATTTACTTTTCGTGTAATTTGGACATCGAGTATCGATATTGGTTCGCGGTTTACCGTTTACATTCTCGAGCTATTTTGCGTGTCGCGGTGTGATAAAATATTCACAGAAGTAAAGAAGAAAGTTTAAAAAATGCCTGATATCGAAATCATCGCCCTACGGGCGTAAAAACTTTTAACGATATCAGTTTTATTATTCCACTTTGTAACCTAGGCCCGTGTAGCGGCAGCTGTCTACCCGTATTAGCAGAAAAAGTGATATTGGCGTTTCGACATTGTTATATCGGCTTCCATTGCCCAAACCGAATAAATCACTCGGGTCGCGTATCGGGAGTAAATGCTTTGGAAAATGTTTGCAAAGTCCCCTCCGTCCCCGAGATATACATATATCGTTGCAAGATATTTCCGCGTCACCGATGGAAAAATAGCACGGATCAAGAGACTACGCCTTGTCTCGGGCGAAGTACAGTTGCCCGAGAATTAAATCTTATTGTATCTTCTCGGGAAAGAACGAAGGGGGTTTTTTATTTATAATACACGGAACGATGCGAAGACGTACAGCAACCAAAAGTCCCATATCAAAAGGCACGAGTGCCCCAACAGTTACCTTAGCCAGTTCTGCAGTTTTATTGCTCCAACATTATTTTACGTGTTTTCACTATTTTTATTATATCGCGACATATAATTTGATATCAGATACGTAGTATTGTAAACTTGTTAAATTCGGATTAGAGAACGATATTTTTAAGTCATGCGATGTCGAATGAAATCTGAATATTTATTTGTGTTTAATTCCGTAGCTTCACAATTACATATTATTGCTTATATACTGTTGCCAATTTTGGTGTAGCCGAGTGAATATTCAACTTTAAAAGGTTCTTTTTCGCCTTGGAGGAAGTCTTAAATTGTGGAGAGTTTGCGATTTTTATAAGGACAGTGTACAGTTTAATCTCCGTTACATCAAGCTTCATAAAAAGCGGGTCAGCCAAGTACATTTAATACGGTAGTAAGGAGCTTTAATAATTACTTTAGGAGAAATAATTTTTATAGAAATTTAGTCAATCGAGTAAACCATTAATTGCTCTTTTATTGAAGTGAAAATATGTAATTTGCACTTGCTCATATTTCTTGATTTTACATAATTTGTATGAAGAAGATTCTGTTAGTGTAGAGTATTATTTTTGTATGTTTATAGGCAAACTCGCGCTGTACTTAGCTCATGTTTTTGCATTATGAACTCCGCGACAATGCCGAAATCGAGATCTTTCCAACGGCGAGACGAGTTCCATTAAGAGAAAACTCGGATAAAGTTGCGTGTTCTGGTTTCGTACCTTCGCATTTGCGAGGTATGTACGACGGAGTCTTACAGAATCAACCAAAGCGTCATTCTCGTAAAAAGAACGTAAGAAAATATACGCGGAGTACACTATCCCTACAATTCCCGGCTCTAATCTCCTGTTGCGCGCGGCAACGGGAACGCTCCTGGTCCCTGGGTTCCAGGGAAAGACGAACTTCCCTCGGTATTCCCCGAGGGAGTCGTTTCTGTTCGTTTGCCCCCCGTTACCGGCTGTAATTCATTTCCCTGGCAACGCTCATGATTCCTACCGAGGATCCGGAGGTGTTCCTCTTCGACGCGCTCGCCATTTTATCTCCACTTTCGTCCCATTTTGAAACTTTCCAGCGCCGCTCGATAATCTTCCGTTATCGTAATTTTCCAATTGGCTGCCAACGACGCCATCGACAATTCGGAGTTATTACAAAGTCCGACGACGCCGTGCTCGCCATCAATCGAATTTAATACTTTGCGAGCACAAATAAAAAGTTTGACCCGGGTAGTTTTCTGAGAATTTGAAAACTTTGATTCGTTAACGCCGGAAGAGATTTGGTCGAACGATTTTGAGGAGATAGCAACGACGACGACGACGACGACGATGGGTAACGTCGGACGGAAACAAATGATTTTGACGAGGGAAACGAGCACGCGTGACGCGGGCGAAGAAAGGGCACCTCGAGGACAATGAGAGGTGGCCGAAACGCTGACCATTCAACCGTGGAGGAGTCTCGTAATAAATGTGCAAAGGTTCGCCGGGGGCGAGTCCTCTGAAGAATTAACAAACACGAAAAAGGGGACGGCCGGTGCTTAATGGCCGCTGCAATATTCACTGGCCGAACGAAGCCAAGCCCTTTTAAGGGTCGTCGCCAGACGGCCCCCGCGATCGGGCATTGTCGTAGCGGCCCTCCGCTCCGCTTCTTTTTTGCCTCCCTCGTCCTTTCGTCGGTCGCGAGATCCTCGAAGCAGCCGAAAAAATGTATACCCCTGGCCCTTGGCGACGCCTCCCGTTTCGTTCTAAACAAATGCCTTTTACTTGTTTTTTCTTTTTTATTTCACGCGTGTACATACTTACTTGCATGCAGTCGTCTATCTCCGAATTCGACGCTTTTGCACACCAGTCAACCTTGCGTTAGTCGCATGTATTTTCAGGACACCAACAGTCGCATGCACTTCACAGGTGCTTTTACAATTTACAAGTATTCATCAATCATCGTACAATGTTTTTATTGTTTTTAACAAATTGCATGCGTGCAATAATGAGAAGAGAAAAAAAGGTTTGTAATGCCTGATTTTAACGTCTTTAATGTAACGTTTACACGTAACATTGGATGTAATGTAACATTTTACTATGCACCTCACAGAAACATGCGGCAAACGGAACGTTAAACGTCGTTTCTCAAAACGTCGAGATTGGGCGCGATCGGATCGTTGAAAATATGAAATGGTAAAAAGTAAAAACGTAGGTAATACGTACACGTCCGCCAATCCTGTCTCTTTTACTACGCGCCAACGTATCTAGGCGCTGCCGCCGTATCTCTTCTACGTCGATTATCCTTTATCGCATTTCTTGCGCTTCCTCGTCGTCGGGACGTTGCGAGCTCCCCACCGTAAAGGACGAAACAACCGTGGCAAAATATTATCGGCCATTCGTTTCATCGAAGCTCGTAAAAGTTGCTCAAAAAGAATCATGAATCTCGCGGCGTATCCTGCCGGATGTATAGGAAAAAATCAGATGGAATAGTAGAAACTACGGTAGGGCGTTCGAGCAGATTGAATATTCTTTTATTTATGACTCTTATCGCGTCCACGATTTCTCACGAAGACTCGCCAGATAGAGTGAAATGCGACCGCCAGAATTTAAAAATCGGTATTTCGGGTCAGACTCGCGATTCGCGGTTTTGCCGCTCGGAACGAGATTCGACTAGAGAGTGACAGTTTCGTGTTCGGTAAAAAAAAAAAAAGAAAAAAAAAACAGAAAAAGCAATGTTTGTTTGTCGTACATATGTTCGGGACGACGAAACGATAGTCGGATCTCGAGAGGTCGATACTCGCGGCGGGATAAATCTAGAAAGTTAACTGCCGGCTCGCAAACCCTCGCGATCGATGATTCGAGAAACGCGGCGCAGCATCGACCGGGTCTTGCAGAATATATCGAGCAGGAAACTCCGTAGAACGTAAATCGGAAGAACGGAAACACGTTTATTACGGACACTTCACCGCTTCCACGTCGATTCATTTTTACTTTCCCATTAACGTACCATCCTTACTCGAGGGGAATATGAAAATCGATTCCACCCCCGCCACCTCCCATCCACCCTTCTCTCGGCTATTCCGCGTGGATGGTGTACGGAACGAGTCGTCGTACCAGTATCGCGTGCAAAGCGACCCCGGTATTGCAGATCCGAGGTGTACGACGGAGACTCGGAAGTAATGAGAAAAATGCAGCAGACGTGCCACCCTCTAGCCCCCCGCCCGACCACCACTACCACCGCCGCCGCCGCCGCCATCTCCGCTACACTTTCCTGCACTCGCAACCCTTTGCCAGCGTTCGCGCATCTCTGCAAACGGCTTCCTAACGAGAACAAGGACATTGTTCTTTTCTTCATCCCCGCTACGGTCCGCGAATGCCGGCTTGGATGCGCATCACGCTCGTCTCTCTAATATTTTATGTATGCGCGCCTATACGCTGAAATGGAAACGAGTCGAAAGGTCGAGCACGGTTGATACCTTGACGTAGAAGGGCAAAGGATGATTCGTCAAAGGCTAGAAGAAGAAAAAAGGGCTCTTCTGAGAAGACCGAGAGGAGACTGATTTACTCAGATTTACGCGCGATCACAGGCGTACGCATTGCTTTCGCGAGCGACGATCGTCCAATATTCCGTTGTAACGAGACGCTCGTTCTTCGGTAATATCGCGTAGAGCCAAAGTAAGGGAGCCGAGAGACGCGCCGACTACCCACTACTCGACTTTTGCTCCCTCGCCTCCCTCGCCTTTGTTCCCCCATGCCATCCCATCCCGTCGTCGTTTCCCAGTTCCTTTTTGCCGCTGAACGCCAAAGGAAATTTCCTTATTCGTTTCATTGCCTCTTATCGCGCATTACGCTGCAAAATGTTCCGCCATTGCGCGGCTCTGGAGAATGTCAATTACGACGCTGGTAGGGGCTGCTGATAGCGCGCCTCGCGAAAGGTAATATCCAAGAAAAGCTTGTCGCTCTGGCAAACATTACCGAAGCTTCCGCGGAGCGCGTTGTGGATATTTTACGCCTCGTCAAAATAACGTCACTCCTGTACGCGACTTCGAGAAAGGAATCGCATACCTCGCGATATATCTGTTTTTCGACGATCCATTCGCGATGGGTCGTACACCCCTCGCCCCCCCCCCCCCCCACCCTCTCCCGCGGGTGGGTAACTTTTGAACATAAACGAACGAGTGATGCTAGTTACGCACGAGACCTCCGGGGCTTGCACAGAATCACGTTGGGGCTTTCGAGAAACTATTCCCAACTCCTAACGGTGCAACGCAGTAAATGGATGCATTTGTTTACGATGAATCGTGGGACAACGATGCTAAAGCTGGATACACACTATCGGCTCGTCACGTGGGCTCGTGTACTATCACGGTATTTGTGATTAGTGTAAACTGTGTGTGTGATACGCGTGACGTGACGTTAGTGTGTTTCTGATACACATAAATTTTTTAAAAATACTCTACACCATCGTCGCTTAAACTGTGGACCGCGACCCACTGGTGGGTCCTAACTCAATTTTTAGTGGGTGGCGTGTAGTTTTTTTAATTATATAGATTCCAAGAAATGTATGTTTTTTAAATTGCGTAAACATAAACTATAAAGTGTAAAGTATTTAAAATCCCAGAGATTATCCAGAATCAAACATACGATTCCTATTATTATTGTAGTAATAAACAAATTAATAAGTATTTTCGTTTTTTGAGAATTACTTTTTTATCCTGTAAATCTAAAACCATGTGGGTCGCTATAGATTTTCGGTGGAGAATTTGGATCGCGGTCCTATAAAGATTGAGAACCGCTGCTCTACACTTTTTTCCCGTAACACGAGATACAGTGAAAGCACATGAGTTCACGTGACGTGACGGTAGCGTGTTTCCGGCTTAAGCTCTAGAAATACGTATCAGCTGTGTAACGCCCGCGTTCAGCGTCATACAATGGGCCACGTTCGCGCATCAGGTTTTACAACGGTGGGAGACGAACATGTCGTAATCCCATCGTAAGAGCAAATCGACGCAGGAATAATCGAATACGTCATTAATGATTTCGACGCATTAGAATTACGCCGAGGACGCATTGCCGCAATGGGGATTAACGAGGACAGGATTCCCTCGCTCCGAACGACTCTTCGCCTACTTACGGCAGAGAGACTGGCGCGGATCGTGCAGGGGATTAATTGAACCATTCACCCGATAATGAGAAACATTTGCGTAACGATAGAATTACCATTAAGGGTACCCTATCAGCGGAACGGACCGATCGAAATGATCCACGATCGAACGAAAATGTACGAGGATCATCCCAGAAGTAAAGTTACAAATGGCGCAGCTCCCGCAGGGACATTTTTTTTTTTAATGTTCTTATCACTGCCGCGTAACGTGAAGCGAACCGAAGCGAACCGAAGCGAAGCAACGGTATCGGACGTCGCGTCGGTAGCTTCTCAACTCTCGTTGTGGTGAATATTTATGACGAGCGACCTCATTTTATTTTGCGTCAAATGCGAAGTGCGTGGTGTAATTCGTATCTGAATAAAGGCATGACCGTCGCCGCAATCCGTCACGAAATCATTTCAATTTCTGGGGAGAACGTTATGTCAAGAAAACATGGCAATAGTGTGCGAGATGGGTACCAGAGATGTTATAGTATCTTTTCAGGAAAGAACGAGCGGGGGGTTTCGAGGTGGTAAAACCGCATTAACCATTATGCGACGGGGAAAAATAACATCTTATAATGACGGTGTAGATACCCGGGTACACGCAATATTGTTATCTGTGTTTTTCCCGTCAATTATTTCATTGCCGTGAGTTTATCGGTTTTATATCGTATAATATAAACAATACATACTAAATATTTAGGAGAGAAATAAACTCGAAAACTCCCGTTCGGTCGTTCCGGGAAAGAAAGAAGGTCCAGCCTCGCGTACTTGTACTTGGCCCGAGAAAAGCCCTTGTCTCTTGATTACAAAAATTAAAAGATACCCAGGTACTTTCCCAGTCACATAAAACTTAAGAGATTAATTTTTAAAAACCTAAGAATTTTCAAAAAGAAATTTCCCTGCGAGAGCTTTGCGCCCTGTAACCTTGTTTTTTGGATGACCAGCGTACAAACTACAAACGCTTTGACAATGAAAACCAAGAAGAATTTTCTTTCGCTGTCTTCTTTGACTTCCTTCGACTTTGCGAGACATCCCGATTCAAATAGCGATGCTGTCGGACACGATCGAACCGTTGCTATTGGGGAAAGAAATCCGCGATACCAGCACCACTCAGACCCAGTCAGAGCTAGACGATAAATGCCTGGACGCCTCGTACAGTCTCGTTAATGACAATTTGTTGCCTCGCGTATCGCGTGTACGCGGCTTCGCTGACATTATCCGCCTACGACGCGTGTTCGCCGCGCCAACTCCGACGTACCGCGTTCCCGCGACATCGCGAAAATCCATCCGTCCCACCCACCCCTGAATCGACCTCTCTATAGTATACTTCGTTCCAATACACTCCGTTTCGCTACACTCGACGATAGACTCCACGAGTTTGTTCGAATCATTTTTATCGGCCCGAGAGTTGCAGTTGGTACGCCCCATCGAAAGAAAGGCATGCTGGGAGAGTATCATCGGAAATCCCGGCGTAGCAAAGTACCGTACAATACATTTTCGTCGTTAACTAACGAGCCGCGCCGCGCCGATACAACGTGGATCCTACGAGTCCGATAGAATCCTTTTTATAGGGAGCAAGCGTTATCTATCGTCGCTACGCGCGATGCAACACAGAAATTCCATTGAAAATATAATCGGAAAAACTGTCGTCACCCAAAGTCAAGTATGATTCCTTCTACCTCGAGTCTATTATCTCGATCGCAAATTGACGTTATCCTGATTTTTCCCGACGGGCCACCATCGCTTTTCACTCCCAATTACGAGGATCCTCTCGAACAATCCGATCACAATTATCCGCACAAAGTGCATAAAGTAAAATCGTGCGGCAATGTAACCGTAATGCGAATTCGCGCGACAGCTTTGGTACGAGCGCCCGTTAGTTTCGGTTACGATCCCCATAGCCGCATAGTCACCGGAGTTACGCGTGCAACGCGCATTTAGCCTTGACCGGCCGATCCGAGATTATGATATACAGCAGTCTGCGTCGCAATACCGGATTAAAATGTAACCGGCTGCCGCGCCGTGGGAGCGCATACGGAAATCCCGATACGCGCGTTGCACTCCCATTGGCCCATTGCGGGTTCGATTATTCCACGTTTAAATATTCTATAGCCCGCTTCACTTTTGTATCCCCGTTACCTAATCGTCGAACGTTAATGCATCTCCCGCCGCGAGGAGGAAGTCTCGAGAAATAGCAGCTCGGTAGTCGAGGCTCGAACGCTCGACGCGAAACAAATGCCGAGAAGCAATTCCGTTTTATCTCCGTCTCGGTAGGTTCGTGACCCCGCTTGGTCTTTCCGTTTCCATCTGTTATATCGAATCGTTACGCTCGATCGCCCGCGAGACCCGCGCGTAGTACCCCCATTTGCATTTAAAATGCAACGCAGACCATCGAGCCGGAAATATGTATATTTTCCAATAGCACGCGCTTAATATTAGTAGCGCGACGAGTCGTCCGGTGTTTTTGTTGCCGAGCCAGGAAAATCATCGAGCGTCCGGCGTCGACGTCGCCGGGATAGACGTTCCGTCAGCTTTCGGTGGTCGAAGGGTCAACCGACCTACCACCGCCGCGCCGCGCCGCGCCGCGCCGGCCCGATTACCACCGAAACGAGGGAGCTGCCGCTCGAAAGTTTACGCCTCGCGTATCGCGTTTACGTTTTACGCCGATTTTACGCCGTCGAAATTCTGTCGGCCGCCCTTGAATCATGAATATTTACCAACCTATGGGATCTACGCTGGAGCTAGGACGCCGCAGACTTCGTATTACGAATTTAGTATCGCGCGGTGTGTTATCAACGGCAACAAGAATACGCGCCACGACGTTGTTGGGATTATACATTGTTTGTAGAAACGAGCTGGGTGGATGATAATCGTTTCACGGAGGATCAAGTGCCTCGGGACTAGGATCCTCGAATTATTGAGAGTATCCGTCGCCGTTCCTACACAATGCGAGGATAAGCTTTATCGTTGCGTTTCCTTGAGTCTCGAGTCTCGAGTGCGCTCAACCACAGATCGATCGGAAGTATCAAAGATTATTTCGTACATAGAATACCTCGTTGCTTTCTCGGTTCGTGTCCGAGGTAAGCGTCGTTCGCGTGAAATCGGCGCGAGCGAGAACCTGGATTCGCGAGGTTAACGTCGTTCGTCTTCTCGGCATTCGAATTCGTCCTAATAACGGGCAACATAAATTCGTTGGCAGTTTCCTCGCAATATTCGGACATCTCGCGCGTACACCCGATGCGCGACAGGAATGTTTCGTCCCCGAAGTACGATACATTTAGGAAGCTCGCGTAAAATCGCTGCTGAGCATCGTCGTTGGTAACTTTAATCGAGTTTGGAGTTATTTACCGTTGAACGTGCGCGAATAATTCATGGTACCGTGGGTTGATCATTAATTATTACTTGATAACCGTATTTCTGAACCGTAAGGTTCTTAACCAGACTCACAGTGCCCCGGGGGCTTTTAAACGTTTAATGGAAGCCTTTAAAAAAGAAACGGCCGAAAGTGGCGCAAATGCAATACTGGCGAACTGAAAAATTGACCGCTCGATGGACGAAGGAAGAAGGTGTATTCGGTCGTCGCATCGTGGGGGGAGGGGGGGGGGGTGGAAGAAATTTGCCTCGGTTACCCTTGAATCCGGTTGGCGTTCCGAAACAGCCCGATCGAACCACAAAGGGTTTGTGGCTCGATCATCAATCCTTATCCGCGCGCCTGATCGACGCAGTCTACGTTCGACCCAGAGTGCGGATAATGGAGGTAAGTTTATCATGGGCCCGATACTCGAGGGAAATTTATAATTCTTATAGAAATTCTCGTGGTTCGGCCCGCCTCAAAATACGGTGAATCAATTTCAATGTCAGCCGAGAGAAGGATAGAATATTATATGACGGAGGCCGATAATTTTGCAAAAGCCATTAACTCTGCCCTATCCTTTTGCCGGACGTAATCTCGCTGGCGGTGGTACATCGTCCACGGTGTATGTACGCGAATTAAGGTGTAAACGATAAGCCCCGAAATTTGGTGGAAAATTAAGCCGAAGCGTTCAACGGGACGCGACGAAATCGTTGAACCGACCATTCATCGAGAGACAAGGTCTCGGACCCCGGACCAAGTACAAGTACGCCGAGAACTAAGTAGACCTTGTATCTTTTTAGGAACGAACGACAGGGGTTTTTATATTTACGAAAATATCAAGATACCAGGTCTTGTCCCAGGCCAAGCATGGGTGGACTAGACCTTGTATCTCTTCCGGAAAGAACGAACGGGGGTTTTCGAGGTGGTCAGACCACATTAAAAAATGAATTTTTCAAAAAAGTGATTTGAAAATAAATATGGTTTCATCGAAATTGATCCAGCCAGTCTCGAAATATTTGATCTACGGGAAACTACTGGCACTCTCGTCACGGATGAACACATTTGAAAATGAAAGATTAACGCGAGGACGGGCATATTTGCTTGGCAGCCTTTATCTCCTATATATCATTTTCTCTTTCTCGAGCATCAACGACGTTCGAGAGAGAGGGGGGGGGGGGGAGGGGTGGGAGGGAGAGCTTTCCGCGAAAGCTTTTGCATCGTCGAATCTATTACCAGTAGGGGTAGCTCTCGATCTTTTCCGCTACCAGACCCTAGTACTTACAAGGACACCGTATTATCGCAATGGAGGTTGTAGGTGGCGAAGGAGGCGAAGGAAAAAAGATGGTGGTGCGAGGGGGGAGGGCGTCGGTTAATGGACTTTCCACTTCGCGAACCACTCGGTTGCAGCGTTTGCTGATTCAGCGGTAAAATTACGTCGGATTCCGGCGCTGCGAAAGGCGTTCGCGAGTGTCACGGTCCTACACCTACCTCTGTCCCCCTTCGTCGTCTATTTTTATCCAGACGATTTTCCGTACCCAACTTTAGCCGCAGAATCGCGCTGAATACGATGGATCCAACAGGATTCACGACGAAGCTGTTGGCACCGTGCATCGTGCTACCGTTTCGGATACTGGCTAAAGGTGAAAATACGCGGCAAACTCGTCGGAGGTTTTGTCGGTGGTTTTGTCGAAGGTTGTACGCGAATGAAACAACCGGAACCTAGTCGTTGTCGGTATTCCAACAAAAAATTACGGGCGAAATCTCTGCTTTGTTCTCTACTTATCTCTCTCTCTCTCTTTCTCTCTCGACGCTTACCCACTCGGTCTGCTTTTTTTTGATGAAAGTATTATGCGTCAGAAACGCAGGAGAAAAACGAGCGACACGGATTGGGACTTCGTTATTTCAAATAAAAAAAAAAGAAAAAAAAAGAAAATAAAGTGATATACGGGCAGTCACCGTTTCTCTTCGTTTCGTTCGTTTGTGCATTCAATAATTTATCTGACTACGGTAGACTACAGATAGATTTGATTTGCAATTTCCGGGATGCTTTTGAGTGGCAAAAATGTTGAATGGCGTACGCGACACGCGTTAAACGCGTTACTTTAAAATTCGATTACGCTGTTCGGCCCTCTTCATCCGACTTCGCGTTACTTTCATCGATAACAAACGCGGGTTCGGCATCGAAGAGGAATTGTCTGGAAATATAGAAGAAGCCGGGAGTAGAAAAAGTCGGAAGCAACGATCGGGTAAATCTTTTAAGCGGGACCCGGCCGGATCGATCGAACGATAGTTTCCAAGCGCAAAATTACTTCTCCGATTCCAAGGACGATCGGTGCGACGGAAATCGACGATAAGCCGATGGGTGTCCGTGTCTGACGTTTCCACCGCTTGAAAATGAACGACTTATTGATGAAATTGACGGGGAATTTTGCAAATTTTTATCAAGTCGTACTCAACTTACTCATCTCGACGCGACCTTTCAGGATACTGTTGAACTTAAAAAAAAAAAAAAATCAGTCTTCAATGGGGCTTGACCACCTCGAAAACCCCGCTCTTTCTTCCTTGAAAAGATACAAGGTCTAGTCTTCGCGTACTTGTACTCGGCCCGAGACAAATACTCGTCTCTTGATAAGCGGCGCGTTAATATGTCATACACGTAATGCGGCATACGTCCGTTGCGTATTGGTAAGACGAGGCGTTTGTTTAATTTCCGGGAACTGTGTTTTGGCGTAAGAGGGTCCCCTAGGCGATCAATCTGACCGTCGATACTCGCGTCAATGGTATTAACGGAGGCTGATTAAAGCGAGTATTGATCTTGTAGGAGAATATTGATACTGATTGTCAATAATTAATGCACATTGATGGAACATTGGATTGAAGCATATTGACGGGCCTGATTCGTCCTTGTCAATATTTCTGTCAGTCACTGATCAAAGAGCATGCCGGAAGCACCAATGACCGGGATTTCATAACAATGATCAGTTTGTATCGCGATTATCCAGAGTTATGGCAAATCAAATAGAAACATTATTTTAATCAGTATAAAAAAAGACTCTTGCGGTTGAAAAAACCGTACGCGTCAAGCGCCGCGGAAACCAGATTCCGATGTAGATAAATTAAAACAGAAAATTAAAATCCATGACCTAATGATTATTGATGACTGAATTGACGGACTGATTGTAGCGGGTTGACGCGCGGTTCAGTGTAGGCCACCATTGTTATTGACAATATTATTGATCGTCTAGGTGCAGTTCGCGACGAGACTTGACGACGGAAAGTCAAAATCCTGTACACGCCCAAATTACTACAATAAACCCATAATTAACCGTTAACCGTGTATGTTCCGTCTAAATTCTGTCTGCGCCTGTCACTTTAGCTGTACCACTGTACCGTGCGTCCCTTCTTCTTCCGCATCCCCAGAAAATCAACATTGACAAGGGTCAATCGTGTTTATTACTGAAAAGGATTCTGGAACTATCAGAGTGTCGCTCGCTCGGTTCACCGTGATTACATAAAGTTGACCAATTGCGTCAAGAGGCCCGCGACGTTTCCCAAGTTCGTGTCCCTCGGCCTGACCGACGACGGTCTCGATGTTCTTTTATAGGCCACGTAGGCTTTGTCCAGGACTTCCCTGAGATGAAAACACGTCAGGTCGGGAACGTAGGCCGATCTAACTTGGTCCTCCACTTTGGGAAGTTTCTCGTCGATTCGCTCCCTAGCGTTCGGATAAAATTTCGCGTGTCCCCTTTCGTGAGCGGGGCTAACGTAGGACCACGGTAAACGGCGATGCAAGGATTCGCGACCTTCGCATCCGAAATTCGAACGATTAATTCCCAGTAACTTCCTACGTAATCCGCCTCTTCCCGCGCGCTCGGAATCGACTCGGTTCGCTAGGAAAAATTGGCAAACGGTATTGTCGGAGCGTAGGGACACACGAGCGTCAAAAAGATTTACCTCTCGGCCCGAGTAATCCCAATTTTCGCAGGAATCTGAGTTGATCGTCGGTCAACGTTTCGCTGTCGAAAAGCTCCAGATCGACGAGCGCCCAGACGGTGGCCACGTTAACGAAGACACGAACATCGATGTCGATTTTCTTACCCGTGATGCTCAGAGTCACCTGTTCGCAGATCGTTTGGAGAACTAAGCAGCTAATCAAGATATCGTCGTCGGTTTGATCTTCGGACAAGCGTCTGAGCGACTCCGAAATTCGATCCTTGGATTCTATCAAATTCTTTCTCGTTTCGATTATCCGCTCTCTCTTCTTCCACTCCTCGTGAGCAGCTTTCAGGTCAAACTTTCCGGATAAAACTTTTCTGCGACGCAGCGAGAAAGGGAGGCGATATTTTTGTAAATGAATAGATAACACCGAGGTCGACGTTTTTCCCTCGAGTACTCGAGTACGCCCGTCGAAACTCGCTTTACATTTATTCTTCGAAAGACTGAATTATTCTTCCGAACGTTGAGGGTAAAGTGACAAACCTAACGGGCGATCGGGGTCTTCTGGGCAACCGAGCGGTAACGTACTCGACGTTCTTGCCAGCGGCCGAAAAAAACCTCGGTTTCGGAATGTCGTCGTATGCCGCGTACCTGGGGAATACAAGCGACGCGAGTGAGAATCCATATTCGACGAAAATCTTTCCAGTTCCAAAAATTCTCACGTTCCCAAAAGGGATCAAATACCTTCGAAACTGGTCCCCCGCGCAAACGCTTTTAACCATATCGATGCCGACTAGACTAAAATCCAACTACCACTCCATCTTCGACTTTTATACTTTACCTCTCGTTTACTATCCGTTTCACGGTACGGCTAATTCTCTTTCAGCCCTAAAACGCGCTTCGTCGAGTCGAAACAAGCGAGAATCGTCGAGTAGTTGTCGCGCAGAGCGGGCTTTAATTTGCGTTAAACAGACTAAACTTTAATCCGAGAAATTAAACTCCGATCGAATGCACGGGACAGGCGCATGTTCGGCTTGTTCGGCTTGTCCGGCAAGAATCCCCTCCGAAATTCACTGTTATTTACGCGGATTAAATGAGTTTAGCGGCGCTCACGGCGGTGGCTCGAAATCCACAAATACGGGTGACCAAGCTAGAATTACTGGAAAGGTAACGGCAACGGCAACGGCAACGGCAACGGCAACGGCAACGACAACGGCATCGTTCGTTTACGCTGGCCGGCCATACGAAGAGATTATAAGTTCATCTTCCGCAGTCTGTTGGACTTTTCGGTAGGCGACGACTAGACGGAAATTGCGGGAAACGTAACGGCAATATGACTTTGCTCAATTACGATTGCTGGCCGGTCGAGGACGCCGTTGGCCTCTCCATTCCCCTCGGTTCACTGGTCTTTTTCGTAAATAGCGATTGAGCGGAAATTGCTGCAAAAGTAACTATGATACAGGCGACGTCGCATTAATTTGGAAACGAATTTCCCATACTCGCTGTGCGATACTTCTCTACGACGCCTCGCGGAGCGATTAAACATCGGATCGAGAGATTAATCGACCAGAAACGCGCTTTAGGCGAAACCGTCTCGAACCGAGTCGAGGCTATCGTTAACGTCGATTAACCGAGGACGCGAAAATTACAATTGGTGTGACAAATATGGCTCCGCTGTGTTGGGAAGATCCTCCGTTTCCTCCTCCTCCTCCTCCTCGCCGTCGTCGCTGCTCGAGGGCACATGTTCGCACCGATCCAACGACCACCGCAAACCTCTCTTTTTCTCAAACTCATGCTGGCTCGTTTCATAGACAGTAAAGTCCTCTTCCTTCTCCCGATAATCCGAATCGTGGAGCTCGGAAATGCCGTAGGCTTCAACGTCGGCGATCTCGCCAAAGCTCTCTAAAAGCGGAAATGAAAACTGTATGCATGCGCGGGACCGAACGTACACGCGGTAACCCCTTTTGCTCCCATTCGGTGAGGAAAAACACGACGCGCTACGGTCACGCTCGCCGCACCCTCGCTCCGCGCAATATAAACAATTCAAATCGAGCGCCGTTGGGTTCCAGCCGGTAAATCACGATAATAAAAACGAAAGGCTCCGCCGTCACAAAAACTGAACGAACGACCACACGACCGGGGACGGGGGGTGAGGGGGGGGGGGGGTTGCGAGGGCTGGTTTTAGTTTCAACGCGACGGAAAGTATCGCGGTGCTATCTCGCCTAATGAGGCGACGGAGCTTCCGAAACGGCCGCAACGAACAAACACAACGAAGCGTAGTGGAATTAATGAAACGTATGTAAATGATACCTCGCGCTACCGCTGTGAAAACGAGAAAATGTTAGGAGCAGCCGTTCGAGACGCGCGCGAATAGCGAAAGGGTATGTACGGCCGGCTCGAATGGCACGCGCGAACGTGAAATTTTCAAAAAGTGATATCGACCGGAAGTAGAAGCGGCGCGTCGAGTTTGATTACCATTGGCGGAAAACAATGTTAATGGTTGGGTGCGCGCGATACGTGCAATCGAAACGGAGCCACCCTCGTTCCGACGACAAATTTTACCGATAAAACGAGCGCTGCGACGACGAGAGGGAAGATAGATCGAATGGCAGTCCGATCGAGTAGTTTCGAATTTGCGCGTAGCTTAATCGACGAACGAACGTTACGAGCCGACGATGTACCGTAATCCCGTCGTCCGTCGTTCCGTAATAAGGTAAATAAACGGAAAGAAAAACAGCGGCTATAAATAATCGACGATCGAACGATCGAGACGCCCACACGTCGACGTACGTACGCGACTGACCCGAACGGAAATACCAGTAAACGAGGCGCGCAGGAGTGTATGTACGTAGTCTGGTCAGAAACGGTCAAATGGGTGTTCGCGAAAAACCGAACGGTTAAAGATTTAATATCGATGGAAAAAGCTAGACGGCAACGAGACGGCATATTCGAAACTATCGGCAGGAACGGTATTTATGGATCGATGGGCGCATCATGCGCATCGCTGCCGCTGCCTGCGCGTACTCGTCGAGCATTTCAACTCCGAGCACGGAAATAATCCCCCCAGGAATCGCGTGAACGACAAACGCATTCGTTTCCCAAAAATCACGTCAAACGCGATTGACGTTACGCCGGCGACTAACGATTAACGACGTTTTGATCGCGCGATATAAATGTCGCTTTTCTACTTTTTTTTTGTTTACGACGATCGACCGGTGAAAATCGCCAAAGACGCGTTCGAGAAAGAAAGTATCTCTTCCTCGCCCCAAGTTCAGCTTTATCTCCATGTCGCGAATCGATAGATTTCTCAAAATCGTACACACGCACTTGTCTCCGCGTCGTCTTTGTCACTCGAGTGTACGCACATTGATTCGTTCGGCCCGCAGTCGTCCTTGCACGGTACGTCAGATTTTCCAACGATCCTCCCCTCGGGTTCGGGGATCTCGTCGTCGAATAGGGCGCTCCCGGCATTTCCGCACGTGGAGATAAAAGCCGCGGTCTTGTCTTCCGGAGAAATAATATTTGTTTCGCTAGATAAACGTGCCTGCCGAGTCGCATCGATATCGGCGACTTTCTTCGATATTTCTGGCAACTTCCCCTCGCTCGGAAAATCTTTCCGTGATTTCGTTTGCACGAATGGCGGAAGGAGTGATTTCAGTTTCCCATTTTCCGCGGGAGCGGTAGTGATTTTTTCCTCGACCCGGCTCTCGTTCCGCGATACCGTAACTCTCGACGTCGGTTTCGTTGACGGAAATTCGGATATACGCTCCGCAATGTCGCTGAAACGTAGGATTTGTCGCGAACTCGACATTTTCGAATGCGTCGCACGACCCGGTACAATTTTCTTTCAATTCGAGGCGAAAATAATATGTGGAGGTTAAACGATAGGCGCGCTCGCATCTAAGAAACAAAAACTTATCGATGTTCTCGTCTCGCGTCGCCGACGCGACGTGGCGAGTGCCTTTCTTTTTCACGCCGACGAATCGGAATCTCGATTGGCTAACGGTGACGAACGAAAAATTTGTCGACCAAAAAATCAACCGCGCGGGTAAACACGATTGATTACCGGATAACGTAGAGCGATAATTAAATACTGTGGGATTGAACGAAATCAGTGAAGCTGGATAGGACAAAATTACATTGCCCAGGTATAATTGCGACTATGACGCCGCATAATTAAACATTAAACGTAATTACTCTAATAAAATTCTACCTCCGTCAAGCCCTTCCGATCGATAATCCATCGCAAAAACTGTTATCGAATCGTCCGTGATTATTGCACGACAGTCACGGTAGGCTCGACGAATTCCGATAGGCGTTCCAGAACTTGCCATTCGAGATTTCTATGTAGATTCCGATTCACCGCGGCTCCCAGTGATCTCTATCGCCGATAATCGGGCAAACGGTGGAACAATGGTCGCGAGAGTGACCAGCGCGATGGCATATCTTGGACCGATCGTTAGGTTCTTTGTCAACGGGCAATGAGGACCTATTAACGGGACGTAAAGACCGTCGGTTAACGTCCGTCCCATTACTACCGTGCATGGCCTGTCGAGCGTAGACAATGCACGCGTTACAACCTGGAAATAACGTAAATCGTAATTAACCGCGTTACCGTGAAATCAACGATGACCTCGCGCATTCGCTAGACTCCAAGTTTCATCGTCAGATCAAATAGTTTTGTTCTCCCCTCTCCTCCCTCTCGCTCTCTCTCTCTCTCTCTCTCTCTCCCACTCGTTTTTTTCCCATTGTTTAAGCTTATTATTATTAATTACCCGATTCTCACGATTCCGCTGAAATTGAATCAACGGCCCGCCATGCATCGTAATGCGGCGACTCTTCGGCGTTATTGCGCGATGCTCAAACACCGCGAAATTATTACCGTTTCCGCTCTCCGTGAAATGTTTGCGCCAAGCGCGATCGTAAATAACGATATTTCGCTAATGACGCCCGGCGCGTTAATTCGAAAAAGTAAAAGCAAACATGCAGGGAAATTGCTGAAACGCCGCGCGGAACGGGTTGCGCCGCAAACCGCTATTTTCGACAATGAAAGCTGCATCGAGAGATAATTTTGGGTGGAATAAAAAATGTTCACCGAGCGTGAAACCGATCCAGGAAAAGATTCTTTAAATAACCTTACCGCGTCGGATCCGTGGTTGGTTAAAAAACACTGCCGTAAAGTTCGCAGAATTAGCGGGGAATTTCCCCGTAGAGGAGATTAAATATACCGAATCCGCGCAGCGAATTTTCGAGAAGCTTCGTAAATAAACGAAGACTCCGAAAACGGTCATTTCGTTCGGTCGTCCCGCTGCCGCCGTGCCCGTGCGGCGCCATAAATTTCCCTCGTTTTCACGCGCTTTCGCTTCTGCTCGCGGAATATGTCAACGGCAGAGGGAAAGGTCGTCCGTGTAGAGAAAAAAAACTGGAAGGTTTTTCACTTTCCGCGCGGGAAAAGCACGACGGGGACCGGGCAACGACGCGAGGTAGAAAGGAAAGAGGTGGAATTTTGGAAATAAAGCACAAAGTGCTGGAGGATTTTAGTTCCGGACGCTCTTTCGCGTTGAGAGCTTTTTAATTGCAGCTGCTAGGAAATCGAGAGGGGGGGGTGGGGAGGGGGACCCCCGTACGTAAGTACACGTGCAGTCTACCCTTATTCGCGAGAAAGTTTACGCGCGAGTTCTTTTTCACCCTTTTCCTCGACCTCACGAATCGATGTTCGATAATGAAAATGCCCGTGGCACGTGGATGACATTTCGTTTGACAACGCGACGAGGGGGGGGGGGGGGGGGTGGAGTACGGTACAAACGTTACGCTTACCGCGATTGCGTAACGTTAACACTTTCGTTCGAAAAGAACGAACGTATGTTGGTCGCGTCATTATTTAAAAATCGAAGGAGTGAGGAAGAGAGAGAGAGAGAGAGAGAGAGAGAGAGAGGGAGTGAGTGTCTCGTACCCTCCGGAAGTAAGATTGAAACAGACATCGTTTTTCCAAGCTTCTCATCCGCTTTTACGGTGGTCAACGGCGATGACAGGAACGGAAAGAGGAGATTCGAGGACCGGTGAAAAGGGTTTCAGTTTCAAGCACGAAAACGCTGTAGGGCTCGTAACAATCGGAAAGGTAAAGCGTGGGACAAAACCCGAAAGAGCTTTTGTACAAAATAGCGCACCAGGCGTATCTTCTTTTGATCGCAGTTTGCGCTATCCTAGAACGAAAGAAGCCAATAGTGAACAGCGATAATTAATACGAAACTCTGGACAATTCGCCCTGTACACGCGTCGATCGTCATTCGAGTAACGGCCTAAGAGCATCCCTTATTACCAGACATTTTGAAAAAAAAAAAACAAAAACAAGGAGAATGCTCGTGGGCTGCCTAGAAGAGAAACGCGCGTGAAAATGATTAGACGATTCGATACGACGTTCGTTAGATCCATTTCTTAAATCGTTGTACGCGCCCTTTCGAGACATCGTAGGCAAGGAAGGATAACTCGCCAGTCGCGACGCGCGAACGTGTTGCGCGTAGATACGATCAGGCAGACTAGCCGAATCGGAGACTTCTTTGTTAAGGAGCGATAGACGCGCGGGCGTGGGTGAATGGCCCAGCGAGGAGGCCGATCGAATCAAAGAGCTTTGTTAGCGACGAAACGGAAGCTGGGATTTCCCGCCGGAAGCGAGTTAGTGGCCACCGCGAGGCACGCGCACGGCCGAAGAATCGACTGGAGCCTTCTAATTGTTTCGCGGTGCCGCCTCGAGGCGGTGGTATTGCCAATTAGTGCGTTAAAAACGTCCCTTTAAGTGCGTACGCGGCTAAGGTACTTCGTATCCTAAAGTCGAGCGTTCTCTCCCTTGTTGTTCGCAAGAATATTGTTTCGCGGAGAAGAGATCGCTTCGCGAAACGCTCGAGTGACATTAACGAAACTCGTTTGGAACTTGGTCGAAATGATCTTTAGGGAAAAAGGAGAAAAGTTGGACGATCAGAACGAAGGGACCCACTTCGTACCGAGAAACTCGGACAACGAGCTTGCAAATCTCGACAAACGTTTTACAAGCGTACCCCTACGCCAACGACTCAAATTGCCTTCGTAAAGAAGCATAAAAGTGCGCGAAAATCGCTGAAATTGCGGAGAAATTTGAAAGCCAGCCAGAGGAAGGGGGGAACGCGATAACCCTGGCAAGTTGGATCCCGGCTCGTAAACATTAGCTGCCCCGCTACAAAACGAAATACCGAAGGCTCGGGGGATCGGGGGGGGGGGGGTTGGGGTGGGGCACAGAGTAGCCAGTTTAAATGACATTCCTGGCTGAAAGCAAACTAATCCAAGTTTTAGTCGGAACACGTACAGGCAGGCTGCAAAGTGGAAACTTGAAACGAGGGACTTTCCATGGTGTCGGTAGGCGAGCGAACGAGCGAGGGTGGATAGGGAGGGTGAGTGGGCACCGAACAAAATTGCACCTGAGCAATTGACTGGGAGCACTTAAGGCACGAACTCGGGAGCCTTCGCATCCGTGAGGTGTGACGCGACCGATTATCGAGTGCACCTGCTACGCCCGGATCGATCTTTCGAGTGTCGACCCGCTCGAAATTTTCTCGGAAAATATTTATTAGATTCTACGTCGAGAGTCTCCGGGGGGGGGGCGGGGTGGGGTGGTACTACACCGTCGACGTACGATCCCGATCCGTCCCACAAAATTAATAAAAAAAGTATCCCTCTTGAGCTTCTCGTAACGTTCCCCCCTCCACAATCCCTCCACACTCCACCCACCGCTCTTCCCTTTCTTCCTTTCCAACGGGAGCTATCGTATTTTTCCTAAAATGAAATTTTTTTCCCTGAAATTAATCGCTTTGGGACGAGTAACGAGCGGGTCGATGTTAACGCCCCGCGGAAACTTTATGCGTTCCCGATGGATGTTTGCGTCGAGGTTGTTTGTTACGTATACACGAGTTCGGGCAGGTACGGAATATAGAATTCTGTCGGATCTGACTGAGACCGTTTGGCAAAATTCGTATATATTCGTATATATTCGTATATATTCGAAGAGCCGAACGTTTGCCGAGCAAATAACACGCGTGAACGGGAACAAAAAATAGAGAGAAGTTTTATTAAGGGAACCCCCGTGTGCGCGCTGGTCGATTGAAAATTCGAGGTTTCTCGAGCGTGTAAACGACCCAGCCCCGGCTCCGCCGTCACCGGCGCCCTCGACTATATGATTTAATTACCCGGCGCTAAATTACTGGATAACCGAGTTGTCGTTGCTCCCGGGATCCGTGAAAAAGCAATAATTATACCGAAAGACTTTTGATTTGACGCATCTTTGGATATTATTTGCGACGAGATTGTTTAAGCGATACACCCACGGTTAATTAAGAGGGAGAGGAAAAGCAATTTATAAAATGATGAGAGCAAAGTTGACGGATGGCTCGGGCGCAATTAGCGTGACCTGAAATTCTTTTCCCGGACTACTTCGTACCTCGTCGTTTTGGGACGTTCAATAACTAACGTTTCCCATTTCGGACTATTTAAACGCAATGCATTCTTCGAATTTCTTACTCGTAAAATCGTTACTTCTCCCCTTGGTCTCTTCGAGACTCCCGCTCTCTCTCTCTCTTCCATTATTCGAACATTTTCTATCTCCCGCATTTCCTCTCTTCCCCCCCCCCCCCCCCGACTCTCACTCTTCCGATTCGCGACCCCATTAATCAACGTCCTTCCGCTACCCCACACTTTCACGAATCTATCCCTTTTCGTCTCCTTCCCTCCGCGTTCGCTGTACGCGAACTCGTGCCAACCATAGTTACGTTTGTTCGCGGCATGCCGCAAAGTTTCGCTAAACCAGAAACCCGGTAGACGCGTGACGCAAACGTTTTTTCACCAGCGACCTCGGCACAATAGGAACGAAGGCTCGTCGTTTAATCTGTCCCCGAGTCGATCGAGAAGAAACCTAATAGCTCGAGAGCGACCCCTCTTCGATCGGCAAACAGACGCACGGCGACTAAACGGTGGCGCGATCAAGGGGAACGCGCTGCCATAACGAAGCGTGTGCAAATGACACGTTTGCTCTTGAGATTTGCATGGATTTGCACTGATCGTTCCCATCCACGCCCATCCGGCGCGAGTTGTCGGGAATAATTAGTTAATCGAATCTAGAGAATCGAGGGGACATTTTATTCGCGCGAAATCGGGTTAATTCGCCTGCCCCGATTTCCGGAGCTCCAGTCGCGCTCCTCTCTCCGGAGCGACGAAGATTTCGAGCGTGGAAAAATTTAATTAGCGAACGAAGAATCGGAGGAAGCGCGCGCAAAGGTAGGGAACGGCGTCGCGTCTGTTTCGATATTAATTTCGAGCCGCGCACTCGTGGAATACGAAGCAAATGCGGTAGGAAAGTTTCGGCGAATGAACTCGATTCTCCAACCACTTTAATTTCTTTCCACGATGAATGGGGGCGAAGATGAATTATCAATCGCTCCTCGTAGCTTATCGGAAACTGGATCGTACGGGGCACGGTAAGCGGTGTATCGCGCGGTATCATAAATCACGCGAAGCAATCTCCCGAGTCGCGAACGAGTAGAAAATCAGAAACTTGCACCTGGACGGGGGGCTTGATTTCGCTTACTTAGCCATCGGAGATTTCCTGCTCCCCCGTAGGTATCTACGCGGACGGCATCCGCGCGCGCGCGCGCGTTTACGTTTACGTTTACGTGTACGTGTACGCGGAGGTTCGCGCCCAAACACAGAGGCGTTCTTGCGGGGAAAACCAAATCCACGGCGCAGACGGCAACACGGACTTCCAACGACTTGGCCAAAGTTGCAAACTGCGAATCGCATCGCCCGGTGGTCGTATAACGTACCGATTTAATTGCGAATAATGTCCCCGGTTGCGCGTGTACCAAAATTTCGTGGCAATAACGCGACCGTAGTTACGCAAACACGACATTGCTGTAAAGCGGTCGCCCCACCGCTTTGCGTTTACCCGCTTGGTGGTACCGCAGGGTATTCTTACTTCGAGGAACTCGAAACTCGGATATCGATTTGATTCCGCGTACAAATAATGAATTGCGATCGGATGTGGAGAATCGCGGGAGCGACGGATCGTCAAATCAAGATGATTTTCGTAAGTTACGTCCCGAAGGAAGGCCGCGTGGCTTGGCAGGACATTCCAGCGGTTGGACGCGCCATTTGCCGATTTCGGACCACCGCACCGATACACGCACCACCCGTGCATTACATTATCGCGCTACAGCGCGCGCCACTAAACCACGCGAGGGCCCTAAACTGGCAATTCCGTTTGTATCTTTGTACGCGGAGGTATATGTATACCTACTGTGCGCATTGAACGCCGTCGTCCAAACTACGGCGCAAAGCCGATTCCTGGATTGCCGGCCCTTGGAGCTCCACCCCGCAAATTGAATTATCGTATCTCGAGTTACTGCCGAAAGACAGCCACTCGAAAATCAGGAACCGAGACGACGATATGATCCACGGGAGTGATGCAACTGTGAGACGCGGTAAGACAAATCAAACTCGAATTTCGTGATGCGTGGTAGTGGAACGGAAGCTTTGGTGAAAATGTGAAAATTACTCAAGATCGATAATCGTAACGTGGTAAACGTCGATAATTAAGCCAAAGGACGCGCGCGTGCCCGCGCTACGAATACAAGTGAGCCACTTGGAGATTTATTCGAATCCGACGAGATATCAGATCCGTAATCCCCAACGATACCAATTACGCGAACCTGCAGATGTATCTTGAATTATAACGCCGTAACTAATCGAAAACTTTGATTTATCGGTCAGTCAGAAATTACGGGAAAATCCGTTGGATCCGTTCGTCGAGACTCAAATATCTATTCACAGTCAGGGATGCGGGTAATTAACAGAACCATATCCCAGAGAAAACCGAATGAGCGCTCGCGCATTCGTAGCAGCTGTTCGTAGAAAAAAGGGCCTAAATTTCGATCGCGAGGTTTATCGATTTTAAAAGGGGGTGGGCGAGCCGCCGCCGCCGCCGCCGCCGCCGCCGCCGCCGCCGCCGCCGCCGCAGCCGCAGCCAGTGGTACGAATAACGGCAGCCCGTACGTATACGCCACTCGTTTCTGTCCTCTCCCTTTGACTGCCTACGCATCCGAGTTTGAGTGTCACGAGAAAATCAACGCGGGGAGGATCAAAGAGCCGGAACCAAAACGAGTAAGCGGAACCACGGAGGAGGTGGCTCGTGTTTGATCGTCAATTGAATTAAAGATGGCCAGCGGTACTCCTCGACGCGGTTCGTTAAAACTTTAAAACGCGCGGCGCGTTGCGTACGATTGTAATCTCTCCGTGCCAGCTTTCAAACCCTCGAGTCTCCCGTTGGATTAAATATTGCGATCGAACGAATGCGCCGCTACGTAAAGGGCGAGAGTAATTTGGATTTTATATGGTCCAAGCGAACCGAGGATCTTGCCGCGGTAGCAGGCGTGGCGACGCAAAACGCGAAAACTTAATCGAAACCACCGCTATTTCCTCCGAGAAACGCGTTCCCCTCTACGTCTGCGGCTTTCCATCCGCGATGCGACACGCGGAACGTGAAATCACTCGTTATTTCAGTCGAATCCGTTATGCATCGAAAACGACGTGATTGTTCTACAGAGACTCGACGACGTCGCGTCGACACGCGAGAGAGAATGTTTAACGCTTCGTCGGTGGAAAAACCTTTCCTCCCTTTTATACAGACCCATTCAATTTTGAGCTTATCTTAAGCGGCTCGCGCAACGAACGCTGGCCGACAACCCATTGAGAGGCTCGCGACGCCTGGGTAATCCTGCTGGAGTAAACCGAATGTCGAAAAACAAATCTGCCTGCCGAGTACACGAGTCTTCGACCCGCGAATCTTCTTAAGCGGCTTTACCACAACCACAACCACAACTTTTAGAATTTAGAGAAAACACTTCGGGCGACGCGTGTACGCGTTGATTAGATTTTTCATAAATTCAATAATATCAAGAGACAAGGTGTTGCCCCTTAAAAATGGATTTCTAATGTTCAGGCGTGTTTTCACGATTTAACACCAGCAGTCATCCTCCTCGTCGATATATTATTCGCGAGGATATTCGATCTACCTTTTTATCCTCCTAGCTATCCTACCGACGCAAAGGATACTCGCAGACGCGCTCAACGGTACTATATGGTAAGATTTATGAACGCGAGAGAGGTCCTTAAGAGAATTACCTTTGCAGGTGGCGTAGCTAAGAAGAGGGTAGTTCCTTTTAAAAGACCCCGATACGACCGTACAGGGTAGATTCCTTGACAAACGCGCTAAAAAGGATTACCTCTCCTTCCTCCGCTTTCTCCCTCTCTCAGCCTCGCCCCTTTGAAAGAACACCGTACAAAATTGGCCCGTTAACCCAATCGAATCGACATCCTTTTCCTGATAAACGATTCTTCTTACGTTTACGAGTACCCTCGGAGTGAGTTCTGATAACGCGTATCCCGATTATACAATGATTTTAATCCTTTAAAACAGGCCTGGGCAAAACTTGCTGTCCTCTCGGCCTAGCCCAGGCTTATCTAACGATAAGTAAGAGTGAGGCAGCTATAGCGCGGTTCTTTTCGTGAGTATGGCGTGCATTTAAAAGTTGACGGGTGGGTTGTATCGAAAGCGCGTGAGCGAGGATGCGTTTTAAAAGTTACAAAAGTAAGAGAACACGCGTATTATTCGCGAACGATACCTGCAGCTATCGCCACGTTAATTCCGAAAGATACGTCGTATTCTTCGCGATAATCGATGATGCCCTTGTTCCGCATCGAGTCTGCTATTCCGATCGTGCGGCACAGGTTTAACCCTCGCAAACCCCGTCGACCCTTCGGCGCGCTCGGTCATACGAAGTTCGCCGTCTGACGTCTATTCGGTCGCTCTGCCTTATTTATAAGAGAGCCGTGCGCTTCTCGTCCCGATGAGAGCCTCGTAGAGAGGACAAATCCAGCTTGATTACGAATTGAAGATACGGAAGCGATCGAGAGGAGAAGTCTCCCTCTCCCGCTCCCCCCCCCCTCTCTCTCTCTCTCTCTCAAGACCTGCCTTGGGGTGAATACAAAACAGAAGTTGGTTGGTTGGTTACTCGGCTGAGTAGCTACCGGGTACATTTAGAGATGGTCCAAAGAGGAAAGGATGAGCCTAGTTATCCTACTTGTCGTGTGCCCATTCAACCTATAGGCCTGTCTCCAGGCAGAATTGGCGAAGGGGGAATTTCGAATGGTTAATACTAGTGGAATCGAGAGAAGACGAGCGATTCGTTAGGTTGTACGCGTTATGCTATTTGCTTCGTTCGAAAGCGTCGAAGCTTGGACGGATCAAAGGGACGCGAGCAAGCGGACCGTACGAGCTCTCCAATTACAAAGCGAAGATTACGGGAGCGATCGGAGAGCGAAAAATGGAAATTGGGAAATGGAAAGTAGAAAAGGAAAAAGTAAAAGAATGGCCGAGAGTGATTACGCGGGAGATGTTCCGCAGGAGATGATCGTAAAAAAGAATGGGCTTGGCTCGCGATTAGTTAATCCGCAGCGGCGGTCTAGACGCCGTTAAATATGTATGAACGGCCAGGTTACGGCGAAGGAAGCGACGAATTCGTAAATCAGAGGCGCTGGTACCGAGCGGTCGCGCGACAGCAAGCTACTTTCGGGGAAAAGTAAAGCGAAAACAAATAGAGTTTCGAGGTACTCTACGCCCATGTGCGCTCGCCAGAGAGGTTGAATTTGTTTGCGTACGCGTAGGTTTCCATAGGAATCGTCGTCGGTGGTACTCCAGCGTCGGAGCGCAAACGGCGACGCGGCATAGCCGCGAAACTTTCTAACGAACCGACCGAGATGCCGGCGGCTTCCAACGCCATCGATGTAAATTAGGGACGACGTTATAATTTAATCCACCGGGACGCGGGGGTGGCGGGGACGCGGGGGACGCGGGAGACGCGGAGACGGGGCTCGTCTATCGGTATCGAAGCACGAATTTCATGCCACGATAAACCCACTCGGCATTGCCCTCGCGTCTCTCGCAAACGGAATATTTCCAGCCGTATTAGCGCTGTCTCGCGCCCCTGACGCGATTAAACGCGATTAAACGCGATTAAACGCGATTAAACGCAAATTAACGGACGTTTCGAACACCGAACGTTTTCGGTGTTGCGACCGAACGAGCTTTAATCGTAAGTGCGAACGGTCGGTCGCTGATAGGCTAACCAACTCGAATTATCTGGATTCGCGTTATCGGGGATGCGTGGGATTCCGTGGGTTATTTTTTAAGGAATCGCGAAACTGTTCGTCACTACCGACGCGATCTAGGAAATTATTCGATTGTTCGCGTTTCTGTCGTAACTTTTCGTCGGGACGGTTCGTTCCCGAACTTTCTTCTAATATTTGTGGCCGTTTGTTTACACGTCGATACCTGTTGATACGTTTCCATTCTCGTTAAGTTACTCGCCGGCTATCTCGAAGCTGAAAGTTTCGAATTTATAGCGAACGCAAGTTGGACGCGGCGCACGAAGAAGCGAAACCAAATATTTGAAAATAGTCTCGGTTTCTCCGCGAAGAAGTAGAATAAGAGCCACGGGGAAGATACGAGACTGGGAAAAGTAATATTCCAAAATCGAAGATGTTTCGTCCGAGTACGAATCTATCTTCCACCGATACTTTCGATGGAAGCGCAAACTTTCAAAGTTTCTAACGAGCCGAGAACCGAGAATCGAGATCCAGCCAAGTATTCAAGATTCCGTTAACCCTTCCAAGATATAACGAGGGCCACAGGGAAATCCGTGAACGACTCGTGATCGATGGTTCCCGACCCAGTCCTCGTGGAACAAGATTATTATTTTTTTTTTTTTCTTTCTCCACGCTTATTTAGTTTCCCAGTGGGACTGGGGAAATTATACGCCGTCGCGTCACGCGTCGTATATCGGCGAAGAGCAAAAAGGTAAAAACGTATTCCTCTCGTGCAAACGACACGAGAAAAATTAGTAATATCGTTCCCGAAGAGAAAAGCAAACGATACGATTTGTATGTAAAACGGGTTGCGGTGAACGATAAGCCCGACAACAGTCGCAAACGTATCGACGTTATTTGTTGAGCGGCAGCATTTTCCATTCGCCAACGCGCTCGTTGGTCGTTACGTAAATAATCGTGAAAAAGAAAAAAAACAAGAAGAACGGGAGTACCGCGAGACACGCTCCGTTGTAGTCGTTGAGTCGAGAAAAATGGCATTATAGGGTATCGGACTCTCGTGGTAGTCCATTCGCGCGGAATACCGAGGGACACGGGACGAGGGGAATCTTGTTTAAATATTGAAACGCGCCGAAGGGTCGAGGGTTATCGAAGTTCGCGCGGTTGTCCCATTGCGGGGTAGGATGAAGTTTTCTTACGACGCGGTGTTCCGGACAGGACGGGTTTCAGGGACGACTTTTCGAACGAGAGCTCGTAACCCCCTTAAAAGTTTTCGAGCTTGCGGATTTCTCCTACCCCCCCCCCCCCCCGTGTTCGCTTCTTTTTTGTTCCGCATTCCCGTCACGAGTTCCTAACTTTCATAAAACGTTTCATCTTTCTGTTCTACCTCAAGTTTTTTTTTTTTAAAGGCGCCCCTCCGGACTTGTAATCGGAATTGTTCCATGTCGATTCGCGAGCCGAGGACGCGCTCGAGCGTCAATTATTCTACGCCCGTTACGACGCGATCGAGAATCAGTAATCTACTCTCACGGGGAACGGTTCTACGCTTATTTTTTATACGGTCACGAATCGAAGTTTTAGCTCGTAGGTACCAGAAAAATGTCTCTACCAAGGGAATACGACGATTAAGGGAGAGCACTTAACGGGCCAAGGAAGAACGTGCTCGCCTTACTTTCCGCGGTAGAATCGTTTCTGAACTCGTAAAACTAGGGGGACGTGACCCTCGTTATTAGAAAATCGTCTGCCATTAACATAGACACCCTATGCGCGAGATCTAACACAGCGACGGTTAATCGCCTCGTTCTTGCTATCCCGCCAACTCTCGTTCTCTTTCTTTGAACCGTGTTTCCGATTTCCTCTTCGATCCATCGGTCTCTTTTTCTCTCTCTCTCTCTCACACACACCCTTTGTCCTTTCTCGCCGTTTCCGTTCTCCCGATCCACTTCCGCTCATCCAAGCCCTTTCGCCGTAGCAATTGAATAATTAAACCCCGCCACTCAATTCGAATGACCAGACGCGCGAATTCGTAAGGATCGATCGATGCCAACTTTGAATATTTTCAGGAAACTCGCAAGGAGCGCCGAGTTATTTCGCCTTAATGAGAAATACTCTGGGCAGTTCGTAACGAGGGACAAAATGACTTGGCGGGGAAATGAGAGATTTTGAGAGAGAAATCCAAGGCACGGTGCGGAGCGGGCGAGGAGGGAGAAGAGTTTGGAAAGTTTCTACGAAGTAATGGCTCTTAACTGGCGGATGTTGGTCGTTCAATATTTTAATATACAATTATCACCGCGGTAAGACGAACAGGTAACGGTACGCGAGAATAATATTTGGAACCGTCGCGACGGTGACCTCAAATGTTATTCCCTCGTCAGACTGTTGGTCGACGGGAGAAAACGGTGAAAAGATGACGAATTATAAAACAAAAAGTAACCGTACATACACCGGGACGATTGCGACGAGTGCAAATTAGCGAGTGGAAAGTACTCGCTCGCATCGAAGGTGTCTTCGTTCCTGTCGCTCTAGCAACTGCATTTTAGTCGTTCTAACGGGAATTACAAGTTCGCGCCATTAAAAATGGTTGTTACTACCTCCCGTGTATCCCGCCCCGCCTAATGCCAGATGATATATGTACGTACAAAACTAGACGACCGAGGAATAAACATTTTCGTTCCGCTGGCGTTGGAATTAGCGGCATTTCCAGCATAAGTTCCACTAAATTGCAGTATTTTGATATTTTCCGGCTCGTTATTGCAAATGTCTCCTTGTTATGCGCTAATGTTACGAACGGCCGAGTGAAACTCGAGTCGAAGAAGCTCGATAAAGCTTTTATATTCTCTCGGAAGTTGGCCGCGGCATTAGGGGCATTGTTCGCGAGGGGTTGGGCGAGCGAGGGTGGATCGCGCATCGTTTAATCGCGGAAATTTTCATTTAACGCGTTAGCCGTGTGCGTAATGTATTGTACGTACATTAGGGTGGTCCTCGTGCGATGTGAAAATTTTAATTCGGGAATATATCGATGGACGCCTCCTACATTGGTTTCATTTGGTGCACAAACAGCCCACCTGTTTTTTGTTATATTCTCTGTAATATATAGAGTCTGCTCAACTAGCAAAACTATATTACATTTCATAAATTAATTAATTGATTTAAAATATAATCAAACAAGCTTTGTTTATTCTATAACCAAAACGTACATGCAGATAAATTTAATATGTAACGAACGCACAATGCTTATTGTTCCTATTTCATACGATTGTTGTTATCTGCAGTGATTAGTGATTACTCATTATGTTGTAATTGATTGTAGTTATGCTTATCTTTTTATAATCGTGTATTTTATAATCGTGTATATTGAAGCTCACTGAGCATACCCTAAATATTAATTGATTCTAGAAATATTTTTGCGGGATTCGTTTCAAACGATTTGAAACGCTTTTAGATGGCGGCCGTGTCATATTTCGAATATTGTAAAACAAGAACCAACCTGACGTAGGTACACATACGTCCAACGACGAGAGGAGTAGTAGGGCGCGCGTCGCGTCGGGCAGACGGGAAAGGCGTGTAATGCTCGCGTAATACCTGGAAAAGCCTGTAGCGGTAGGACGTAGTAGCCTCTTTCCACGTCGGATCTATCTCGCGTGACCGGAATTCGAAGACGGCAAGAAGACCGGGGCTTCCTTCGAGCGTACCGCGGTCGTACACGACTCGACTATGTGTTCTTGCCCCGGTATCGTTCCTCCAAAACGTGGAAAAGGCACGTAGGATTCTACTTGGAGAAATATTGCCGCGAACGCGGAATACAGAATGCCCTTGGCGCGGGGACGCGGCGGTTCGGGCGGTTCGAGCGGTTCGGGCGGTGCGGCGAGGCGGGGCCCGGCGTCTCCCACATCGCCCACAACGCGCACGAATGTTTTTCTTTTCACTCCCGGCTTAATACGATTCAGATTCACCGATGCAGCGGCACGTTTCCTCTTATGAACGGCCGATCGACTCGTTCTTTGCTTCTTTATTTTTCCCCTCTCGCATTGGGTGCTCTCGTAACGAGGGCTCGACGACAAAATCGGTTCTCCGTCCGCGGAAATTATTCGAAAGATCCGAATTGTCGTCGTTATTCGCCTCGGAGACGGCGGAACGAGGAGGTATTTCGAAAACAAATTTTTACGGTGAAAATACCTGGTATTTATTCGACGTTACGTCGGCCAAGATAATTCAACACGGGTGTACGTTTATTCGCTCGATTGGTATTCAAAACGACTCGGGCGAGATACCGTTGTAACGTTGCGTTATTGCTTTTGCTCGAAAACATTGGGGAAAGATATTTCCGTGAAACTGGCCCGCAAGAAATATCAGGAAAATGCAGAATACCGAATGCCGCGACTTCGCACCCTTCCCGGGGGCGAGGGAGTCTCCACACCCCCTCCCTCTCCCCCTCCCCCTCCCCCTCCCCTACCAGACGCTTTTCCGCTTTACGTGGAACGAATTCTTCGCCCGACACGTACTTCTCCTATTTTTCATTTACGCGAGAGTCTCGAAAATGAGGACGTGACTTCTGATATCTGGGAGTTACTTAAATGGGCGCGATCCTTAGGTATCGAAGTGACCTCCGTACGAATTTTTTTCGCCTATCACGGTAAAATTTCATAATCATCGCTCATTCGTATTCGTATATTCGATAAGGTCCGAAAAAACGCGATACAGCGCCAAAACCACCGACTGGGGAGAAAATCGAAAAACGATCACGCCGATGGTTTCTTCGATGTTTTTAAGGGGTGGTCAGGGTATAGTCCAATTCAGAATCAGAGAATTTGACCGTCGAGCAGGCGTACGAGCGTTTAACGAACCGTGCGTGGAGTCACCGTGGCAGAAATTGATACGCGCTCACGTAATTCGGTCGCGAGTCTGACGCGATTACGACGAATCCTTCGGATACTGGAATCACTCTGCGAATGTAGTTCCCACGAGCTTAGCCCAGTTTCGAGGATTATTAACCTCTCGTCAACCAGGTTCTTACCTCTTACCTCCGCTCGACGGCAAAATTTCTCGTTAGCGGACACGGTAACGAGGTAGAAGATTCGCCCGGCGGCAGCTTAGCGACGTATTCCGCGAATCTCGGTCGGCACTCTTCACCTGGACCGCTCGCTGACTTTTGCATTAAACGCTCGAGTGGCCGTGAGTAGCGACCTGAGGAAGATTCGGCACGAAAAATGCCGTTTCGCGCGAGCGAGGGAGACGAAGGAAGACGATGGAATACGAAGGGAGGCGACGAGAGAAGACGACGACGACGACGACGGGAGAAGAATGCGACGGAAGGGGCAGAGGAAGCATGATGCGTCTCGCGACGGCGATGCCGCGGTGGCGCGCCGGTTTCCCGTGGAAATTAGTCGGTTCGACGCACGCGCGATTATGAAAAGCGCTAAATTGAAGGGCCACGTAAGAATTCCGAATTACGACGACGTAGAGCGTGACATTAATGAAAGTGCTTCGGAATTCTAAGCAGGGAAATAGTTTGAAGAACATCTTCTCGTCTAGAGAAAGCGGCAAGTCGAGGCGAGTCGACAAAACCTCCCATTCCCGTGTTTCGTCTGGGACAGTTTCTCCAGGGCAAATTAACTTAGCGACGAGTTTGTAATTTAAAAGGAATTCAAATTATAACCCTCGACATAAGGGCGCGTGTTTTGTAAACAGTTGACATTATGGTATTTGAGCACAGAATTGTAATAATAATTAAAAGGTAATGTGCGTGTAAATTAAATTGTGCCACTTGGGTGAGCATCGCGTGGAATCTAGTAGACAGTGATTGTAAATGAGGCATAAGAACGAGAACAATAACAACAAATTTATTTAACAAGAAATACCTGGGGATGAGCGCACGAACGATGAATGATCGACGTACACAGGGTATTTCTGTTCGTTGATGCAGTTGGTGCGCTTCACGGTGGAAGGAGCGAAATTACAGAGCACTTGGATGAGAAATACAATATAGAATTTTGAAGTGAGAAAAAGATGTAGCGCGCGCACGTGATATAAAAACGATCCTGGCGATCGAAGAAGTAAACCGTTTATTAATATTGGTGTTCCCAATGAGCAGAATACAATACGATAAAAAAAAAAAAAAAAACTTTAAAAACACTTATTTTTATGGATCTTCGCCGATCAGAGGGTGCAGAATCATCCTATGATAGTCGCGACATCTTTTTTTACACCCTGTGCAGAAATTTCGAAACCATTGCGGGAGGACCGAATTCCATTATCATTTTCCAGAACGGATATTCTACGAGTCTCTTCCTGTACCTTCCGGTAATGGAATACGTTACGAAGCCCTACCCTACGCCCTACCCTACGCCCCGACTCCCATTTGTAGAATATTCTATTATCAGATTTATTGCTTAGCCCAGGCCTGGCCAATACGCGGGCCCGCCACGTTAAATTGTGCGACCCGCTGGCCGATTTTATATTTCTATTGAAACTGTTCTTTCTCGTTGTATATATACAAAAAATATTAAATAAATTAAAATTTGAATGTGCCATTGTTATAATGCACAGGTGCGACAATGAACTCCAGTTGTATATTTGATATTCACGAACGCTAAATGTTACCGAAAGAATTGGTTTCGTTGGCCAATCGTGGGTAACATTCATTTGTAATTTGAATGCAATTTACAAGGAATTCGTCACGTGCTTCGTTAACTGATGCCATTTTTCGAAAACCAGCTATGATGTACAACCAAATTGTATAGCCAAAATACAGATGTACAAAAATTAAGTGAAAGAAAGGATAAATAAATATCTCTTTAAGTAAAACTCGAGAGTTAATTATATTGAATCATGGTATAACAATAAAGTTCTATGCATTTTGTGTTTCTATCACATTTTTTAAAAGCATGTTTACCTAAAGCGCGGCCCGCTGTAACATTACGCGTCGATCAAAATGGCCCGTGAAACCATTTGGGCTGGCCAGGCCCGACCGGTAAATAAAAGTTTCGGGCACGAGTACCGCGACGTTTTAAACAACGAGTCGCCGCGGGGGGGGGGGGGGGGGGGAACGAGCAAATTTTCTCACCGCGAGGAACAAAGTAAAATATTCGCGAGCGGAATAAACAATTTCCCCCGTTGCGACTAACCGCTGATGAGTCTGAAAACATAACTCTGTCGGGACTCCACTCCGAAGAGAATGATCGGGTGTCGTTAAATCAACGACTCTCGACAACAAAAGTCGCCGTTCCAATTTGGCAAAGTCTGCATTTTAAAACGACGCGACGCGACGCGACGGCTAGAAAACTATCTACCTCTGTATGGCCGTCCGCAGCGACGCGACTGCCTCCTCGAGCTCGTATTAAATCGAATTCACGGTCCCTTTTACGGTGAGAGCGAAGGGAGCTCGTGGTGGAAGATAGTGGGGCGGGGAGGGGGGAGAGAGGAGGGGAGAGAGGAGGGAGAGGACTATAGCGTAGGTGGTTTGTTATTCTGGCTCTCGCGTTATTCCAGCACGGAAGGGATTCCGACGCTGCTCTCTGCCAACTTTGCACCCAGAGTTATGTCCTCGCGGGCAAATGCTGTGCATAACTTCGGCACTAGTGTTTGCCCTTGCGCGCTCTATCCACCGCGCCGCGGAGGGTACCTCCGACGCGGACGACGTCTTGGCTGACTAACGTTAAGTCAAATTTAAGGATCCCGGTACATTGTACCCACTTCCGCTTTAACCCGAAATATACAGGAGGCACAATTCTTCTGGCCAATGGCTTTCCAGATCACTCTCTTCGCGAGAGAATCATCGGTACTCGAGAATTCCCGAGTTTGTAGTTTTATTCGTAATCGCGTCGTCGCAAAGAGTGGAAATGTATGGCATAAATATTTATGCCGGGACGAGAGCCCTTTCAAACGGATCGAGGAAGAATCGACGCGAGAATATCCAATTCGGCGTGATCGAAGACACGTCCAAATATTCGGGGAACCGCATCGCGATCGTATTGAAATCGTAGTTTTTCCCCGGTACGCGGAAAGCGACCGAAGAAGTAAAAAGGAATATTTTCCAGAGATAAACGTAGCGTTCCTCATTTTTGCCGGGCACGGATCTCGGTTCGATGGACGCGAATGGAAGGTTCCAACGTATCTACGACAATAGTGGAGCCGCGAACGAGATCTTATCGGTTTTTTTTATACGGCCTATTAGGCAGATAGATACTCGCTCGAGACTGTGCTCCACAAACTTATCGGAAATTAAGTTCCGTCGACCCTGCGGGCGTAGAATAGAACTTCGGGATCACCGAATACGCACAGCGAAGATGCGGTTTTCCTAGCCCGATTTCAGACTCGTACAACTCGAAACCGTGTCGAGAGTGCTACGGGGGGGGGGCAGAGTTGATTTTCCACGAGAAAAACATCTACACCCGTCTCTCAATCCGGACGTCTATGGACGATTCGGTTAAAGTTTTTCCATGGCTCCGGAACGGAAGCAACGGCGATCGTGAAGTTATCGATATTATAAATCGTCCGTTTATCGAGGAATTTTTGATATCGTTTAGCGGAGACGGTAACGAGATCATTAATGGAATAACGAGAATAAAAGTGTTTCGCTGAAAATTAGAAAGAGATTACCTTCGCCCTGATAAAAGTCGCTCAACCGCTTCGATGCTAAATTAAAACTTTAAAACCGATTATCGTTTCGTCTTGAATTTCCACGAGCGCGAATACAGTCAGGTGTTTTCGCTGACGCGTTTTCCTCGCCTACGGCAAAATTGGAGAAAGAAAAGATTTTAGCGGTACCGTGGTATGTAAACCGAGAGGCGAGTCTATCGAAGAATCTACTCGGGAGTGTGCGTTACGTCCAATTAATAGAATCGACGATGGGGTTAAAATAAAGTTGAGCGTTTTCCGACGGAAAACGGAAACGGTGAAGCACCGTGCGCGTTAAATAATTCAGTGCCGTCGTAGCGGCTGGAGACACTTGTTAGCCGACTAATTACTACCGACAAACGAGGTCGGCCCGCCGAAAAAGAAAGAAAGAAAGAATACGGTCGAGACACGCGGAATATGAGATGGAGAAAAAAGGATCGGAGAACGAGAGGTGAAAGGGGAATGGACTCACTCCGGGTGGTAATTCTTCGCGAGCGTGCCTGCGGTGAGATTAGATCGAATCTTGGATCACCAGTCCGCCGATCAAAAATATTTTTTGTCGAAATCGTCGTCGTTCGCGTTAGAAAATTATTTTACAAAAGAAATTGATATTCCTCGAAACGCTCTTTCAACGATCCTCCCTTTAAAGTTCCCTCTACAGCAGCCTTTCCCAACCGGTGTGCCGCGAGATGTCCTGCAATTTACTGATGTACAATTACTTCGATATTAATACGATAAAAGGCTAATATTAATAAAAATGTATATGTATATGTATATGTAAGTCGGTGTCAAATGTGCCACGGCTAAATATAGGTTGCGGTTAGTGTGCCGTGAGGTCAAGAAGGTTGGAAAACGATGCTCTAGCGTTTCCCTGGTGTCCTCCGAAGTCCGTTTTGAGTCGCGATGACGTTCCCCTTCCAGTCAACGTTAAATGATCCGAAGACTCGCGCGCAGTCCTTCTCTTACTCATCATTTCCGGCGCGTTATCGTCTCTACCCTTTTATCGGCGTCATAAAACTCGATCGAGAGCGATAGCCGAACTTTCGAGGCACGCGCGAAATATCGCGCGTGTACCCCTACATCCATATTCGGCGAAAAAGTTTCGATCGTTTGATTTACGAGAATCCGCGCAAAGACAACCCAACGTCCCGACCGCGCCGGAAGAAGAGAAACAGCCAGGCGAAATATTTCCAATCTCAAACTTTCACGCCGAAAGTTCCCGCATTGAACCATCTTGCCCCCGACGCCATCTCCGTCACCGCCACCTTCGCCAGCTCGAGCCACGAGTACTTACTACGTATGAATCTTCTCTGTCAGGGATATAACAAAGTTCCTCTGGCTCGCCTCGAAAGTTCCTACCAGTTTTATCATTTTTTTTCCCCGTCCACCTCCGCGCCCTTTGTTTGCCGCGTGCACCCACCGACTCCCACCCCTCCCACCTCTTCGTACGGCCTCATCCCCAAAAAACCGAGTCTTTTTCCCTCGTTTACCCGTACCGAAGGAAAAAAGGAATCGCGTGAAAAAGGAATCCGACGATGAACAGGAACGCCACGCAATTGTTTCACGAGGGAAAAACATTCTGAAAATAAAAAAGTAAAAAAAGGGTCTCGAAGTCTCGAGGCTCGGTAAACGTCGCGAAGAATTCTTACGAATGGCGCCACAGTCCGTTCGGACGTTCGTCCGGGTTAGGTAGCTTTTATTTTCGGCGCGACGCGACGCTATGACAGAAATTAAGTGAGCACTTTTCGGCTTCCGTTTCCCGTATTCGGAGCGTTTTGCGCGAACCCAACGGTGCCGATTCGGCGAGACGGCAGGCCGGTAACAGTTCCACTCGTTCTCGGCACCGGGTTTATTCGAGTAATCTACCGACGTACCAAACTTTCGCGTCGTATTCGAATATTATCGAATAGTTATGGTCCAATCGGGTGCTATACGAACGACGCCACGGATAAAGATTAAGATGTGGGAGGGGTGGCTACTCGAGAGACTTTATAACGAAGTACCCCAACCACTAGGAATAAATTTGTATCGTGTTCCGTGCTGTTACCCAGGATCCTTAGAGTTAGTTTACTGTCAGCTGCTGACCGCGTTCGGTAGCTATAACAAAAACAAGACTGAAGTCACGTTCAAACTTCCGCCGGCATCAGCTGCGTCTACCAATATTGACTTTCCGGGGCTGTCGTTCGCGAAACAATTGCGCAATTATATTTAACTCCACTGTGAAATCAGATAGGACGAGCAATTTTGCCCAGTCGCAGACTACGGGGTTTGACGTTCGACGGTCTTTCCGCTAGCGCGAATCGAGTTGAAACCGTGGTCCACGCGAAAATCAAAATGGGTTTCGCATTTTCGTGCTTGGTGGGGGTCGGGCCGGGGGGGGGGGGGGGGATAAAAAACAAAATATCGCACAATCGAGGGGAAAAAGGCGATTCCTTCTGTTCTCCGGCACCGTTGTTTCTCGCGATGCTATCTCGTTTCACGGGTACCACCAGCTACGATACCTTTTTTTTCAGATTGCACGCTGCGAGCTCCCGTCCATTTGCTCCTCTTCGTTCCTTTTTTCTCCGCTCCTACCGTTCTCGGCAGGAATAGCGCGAAAAATGAACACGGATCGCCGCTTCTTCCCCCCCCCCCCCCTCCCGACAATCGATACAACACGGAACAACAAGAAAAAAAATTGGATCCGCCGCCGGGGACTTACGTACATCTGTACGTATATGTACGCGTACAGATATCCGGTTTTATCCGCCAATAAATTATTTTCCCGCGACGTTTGCAAGCGATAAGCGTATTAACGGAGGCAGGAACGGCGCGGCGGCCGCGCGAGTCTTTCCTCTTTACGAAAGCAGTGGAGTATAGATAGAAATTGAACCGTAATAGCGAGCGTAATCGACGAGCACGGGGAATCGATCGTGAGACGTATCGTCTCCCTAATCGTTCACAGGATATATTGGGCAGGACGTACGTTCGAAATATTGAGCGGAGCATGCGATGAGACGCGAGATACGCGAACACTCGTAGTTTTGTCTCGAACCACCGTTCGCGTATCGATAATTCAAACACCCGATCGAACCAACGGACCGACCCGTGTCAGATGTTCTAGAGTGAAAAATTGGATTCTCCGCCTTTACGATCCTTCGAGCAACAAAAATATAAACTGCAGCCATTTCGTAACGACGATAACGATTGAGTGTGTTGAAAAAGTGTGTTTTATGCGGAACGCGTATCGAGCCTCGCGGAAATGGACGAAAATGACTGACGATCGAACGGATCGAACGATGGAAAACCGTCAGTGGCGAGATTCGAGCGTCCCGTTCGCCACGTTAAAATTGTCAAGCAACGGGGAAAATTGTGTTAATAACCGTACTAGACCCGCATTTATGCGCTCAATTTTATCGAAGGCCGATATTCGAAAAGAATTTCCATCGCGTCCGTTTTTGTTGTTCGCTCGATTCTGCGAGTGGAAAAATATTCTTCTTCGGCATTCCGGAGCGTTGGTTTGGTACGGGGGTGTCGCAATTTGTTCGTTGGTACGTTCCCTGTGCGGTTTCATCCTCGTTCGAGTCTACGTTACCGGCCTCAAAGTCAGATTTTATTTCTCATTTGACGTCGCTTCGAAAATCCGTGCATTTTACATGCCATTCCTGTTCCCGGCGTGTCATTCCATTTCGTTTCTTTACTCTCGCCGGTGTGTTCGCACATAGCCGTCCGTAATATACATGACGGATACCAGCGCCCTTACGCGTGCTCCTTTTACTCCTGCCTCGATGGTATTTCTAAACAGCGCGACGCTACGCGGCATCCGCGGCGGCTGTCGCGAAACGGGAATGTTTCGGGTAAACTCGAAATGAAATACAAGCTGCTCGTACCGTTGACAGTTTCCATTTGCTTATTTGTTCCCGGCGAAAGATCGATAACGAAGATCGAACGTCTTCGAATAATAACGGCGTGGGAGAGAAACGGTAAAGACGCATGCATGGCGTACGCTGTCCATTTGTCCTTCTTGCGCGCACATCGTTTCCATTCGCTTTATGCACTTTTATTTTTATGTCAAAACTTGTTTGGACGACACTTGGCCCGATTAACGCCGAACTTGGAATTCGACGCTATCGATTTTTTTCTCGTTATCATCCCTCTTCGGAATTATCGATTCGTTTCTTTTGTTTTCTGACAAAACTTGGCCGATGGATGAAAAACTCGTGCGAGAGAGAATTCGCGTAGAATTGTCATGTTTCGAAACTCGAAACGTAGGAATGCTCGCTCCCCCCCCTCCCCCTATTCGACCCGATCTTCGCGTTGCTCTCATCCCGAGAGAAATTTCCATGAAATACTGCAGCCAGTCACGTAACGTGAATTGCGACCGGAGAAATTTCCAATTCGCTTCCCTTATGCCCCTGCATTTACTCCTAGATTTCCACTTACTTGCATCCACTTTATCGGGGAAGTCGACGGTAGAACGTGATTCAATAATTTGGAAATATCAGAAGAGAGCTGGGGACGAACGAAAGGATGCGCCCGTTTTACGAAGACGCGGTTGAACTTGCGGTTGAACTTACGGTCGAAGGTCAAATTGAAACTTTGCGATGTCGCCGTTTCGACTAAACGAAAAATAGAAATTCGACTGTTTAGGCTCAAAGGGATATTATCGTTGTCGCTTCTTTCGTTCAGTTTGAATTACGCGATCGAGGGTTCTGATTTAAATAACTTTGTACTTGGAATAAGAAGATACTAACGGCCCCTAAAAATTGATTCGCAATTAACGACGGAGATGCGGTGAAAATAACGTGTTTACGCTTTAGGCGTTACGCCCAATGTTGATACGTACGTACACTGACAACGTTGCTCGAATGGGACCTCCGTTGCGTACGGATGGTTAAGTTACACGCGTACTTAAGACGGTGGAAACTCATTAAGGTTTACGTACTCCTGCCGCAGTTTACAATTTTTAAGCACACCCAGGCGCATTGTACTCGCCACTCGCAAACCCAATGCCTCGCGAACGGCCAAGAGGTTCGCGCGCGCGCGCGCGGTAATTTCTCTTTTAGTTCTCAAGTTTCGCGAGACGGGCCGGAGAAACGCGAGAAGTCGCTTAGAAATAAGATTACTTTTAGAATTTTTTATGCCCACATACTCGCGCTTGCTCGTGCAATTTCGAATGTTACGACGTCATTCCGCGGAAAAGTGTCTCACGGCGGGTTTTCTCACGTTCCTGCCAATGTTGGTCAGTGCCGGCAGAAACGCGCGCTCACTCGATGTACAGTTCAATTTTTGATCTTGCAACTTTTCTGATTCCACGGAAACTGAATGTGGACGAAGGGAATTCGTAACGAGCAGATCGAACATCGTCGAGATATTGCATAAATTCCTTCTTGCTCCGATGTTTACTCGACGCGCGATTAATTTTTTAAAGAAACGTTCTACGTAAACCGATACCGTTACGAATAGCATTGCCTCCTTGGCGTGCGGCATCACCGACAGACCTTTGTTGGTCGCCGGGCGCCGGGCGCCGGGCGCCGATATTCATGTTATAATAAAGTTGTTGCATTCGAGTTCGAGGAGCGAGTGGTTGCTCGTCGAATGTCGAAAGAATGCCTAATTTACGTTCGCGCTCTAGAAGCGTCCGTAACAATACTTTGACAGTTCGAAAAACGCGAACGATAAATATCTCATTCTTCTCAAAAGTAGTCAATACTTTGAACGCGACGCAAAGTCCCAGAATTTTGTTCACAAAATATTCATTCTCGTAGCTTTGCGGATGGCGCAAAATTGTGTCGTTAATTATTCAAGGAACGACAATGTTGGATCGTCCAAATGGGATCAGAATATTCGACAAACTCGATCCCCGAACAATCCAACATTCCAATTTCACCGAAATACGTACAAAATACTATCTCACGGCGATCTGGCAATCGCTGAAACGCTAATTGTTAAGTTGGCTGGAGACGCGAAACATACGCGCGTAACAAACACCGTATTGCAACTCCGTTGCAAATGCGTTGGCAAGGTATGTGAGATGCGACGATCCTAACTAGTCCATTGGTGCATCGTCGTGTTGCATGATACGCGGGGGATTGTCTCGCGTTTATTTGTCTATACCCGGCCCGCGCCAATCTCTCGAGTAGCCAGATAGATCTGATAAATCGGATAAATTGAATATATTCGTGGACGCCATTAAATTTCAACGTGTATCCGAAGTAACGATATAAGTGGATCGAGAAACGATGGAAAACTAGATGTCACTGGCCCGCGACAGTCTCTAACGACACCGGCCGTTATAACTCGTAACTAGTCGTAACTACCCCATTGTGGTTTCGGCAAGGAGGTCCCAAGCCGATATCGATCGATCCGCGAATCGATAGATCCCTCCGTCTAATCGTAAGCACGATCCTGACCCTTTGTCGATGCCACCCTCTCGCCCCTGACTCTCTTCAAATTTCAAACTTCAAACACATTCTTTTAATACGAGCTTTTGTTACGGCCGACATTTGGATGCTGGCCAGTTCGCGAGCTTTTACTACCTTCCTTAGACCTTGCCACCCACACCCCCCTTTCACCCTTTCTCCCTTTCTCCCTTTCTCCTCGTTTCTGCTCTTACCCGACGAGACATTAACGACCAGCCGCAGGGCCGGGCGAATCGGCTTTACGATCTTTTAATAAAAGCCAGGGAACGCCGGGATGTAAATTGCCATCGAGTCTCGTCGATATTGCCAGGAGATTTGTTAGCTCTCGCCGATACGTATTTCAAACTTTCACGAGGGCGGTAGAGAGTGGTAGGAGCGGTAACGCGTTGATTGTGTTGGAACGGCGCAAAAAAAAAAAAAAAAAAAAAAGTATTACAACGGGCATTTTCCGTAGAGGAAAATGAATGGAACTTTTGGAAACGTATTTCAATTATCTGCACGGTCGTATCGTTAAATGCGCAAGTTTATAATTTTCATTCGAGTTTGAAAGTTTGAACACGGTATCCCAACAAAAGTGCTCGCGTCTCAAAGCGAAATATAAATAGATTTAACTCGCCATTTTTAATTAAGGCAAAATGCAAATACCGCATTGTTACCGATCCGCCACGCGTTTACGGGTCACCGCGGTACGATCGCGCGTCGCGCGTCGCGCGATCGCTCCACAATACAAGTTTGATCCGCGTAAAGTTTCAACCGTCTCGATCGCGCGCTTTTGAAAACGGACTCCGTCTAACGACCGTTGAATTTAATGCCGGAGCGACGAAAGTTTCCCCGTTACGTTTCGGCGATTTTCTCGGTAGACGCGCGGGAAGAGCAACGTGCTCGAAAAGCTTCTTACGCGAGAAACGTAACTCGGAAGACGTATTTACCGTAAATCCAGCCACCGCACAGTCGGGAACTTTTCTTCTCTCGGTTGCGCCACGCGCACTTTCGCCGCGTCTGCGACCTTAATTTTCAATTTCGACGAACGGGAGCCCGAGGAAGTCCCGAACGGTTGAGAAATTGTTACAAGCGTCCGTGCGTCCGGCGTTAAAGTACCGCGGTCACCGTCGGCAGGACTATCCTCGGCGATGAAACGGAAAGTGTTCTTACGTCGACCACGATCCCCCCAAGACGGGTTGGAATGAAATTTCTATCTTATAGGCATTCCCGTAAGAGACTAGGAAATTCAAAGAGCCGCGCCGTGCGCGTTCAGCTTTCAGCTTTCAGCTCGCAGCTTTCGGCTCTCAGGTTTTAGCTTTCAGTAGAAGCAAAGTAGAAAATCGTGTGCGGGACCAGACCGTGGCCCGTAGAACGGTAGAACGGTAGAACGGTAGAACGTAACCGCAGCCCAGACAACGAGTAGCGCGGCTCGTCGTTTGGTCGGACAGTGGATACGGCTAAACGACATTGGCCGCCACTCTAGTGATTCTCCTTCTTTCGTACATATGGTATCGCGCTAACCCACTCTCGTTGTATATAAATTGATCTACCGGGTGGGACAAACGTTTCTCCTGCCAGCACGGAACGAACCTCGCGGATTACAGGGGAAACGGTGGGAGCGACAAACGAATCAACTTTTGCGGACCTCTCCGATCGGATTATACGATCTTTTATTTCCATCGTTTTTTTTTTTTAAGTATAATAAGTGAGCGTAAATTTGGGTATATCGACGGGATGAAGGAAACCAGTCAAAGATGTAAGTGCAATAGAACCTCGATTATCCGATAATCCGCTATACGTACTCCCTATTATTGAAACTGCAATTGACGTATTCGAAAGCTCTGTTATCCGAAAGCCAATACGCGTTGAAGCGCTCGTACACGTGCGACCAGTATCCCCATTTTATCATTTGCCAAATTTATTACCAGCACATTACATATATGTATACGTACATGTGTATGCATTGTTTGTAGATAATCGAGATGCGATGTGTTTGCTAAACGACGTCCATGTGCTTTACTTGTCGGTTTGGTTCTGTTTTCTACGGTTCTGTGTACGCATCTTTATACATATGTGAGGAATGGTATGAAATCTATGCGAAAAATAAATTTATATAACCAGTGATTTCATTATGAACTAATAAACGGATCAATTTCATTTAATGGAAGATACGTCAGAAACAATAATATAAGTACATGGGACATATATATATTAAAGAGATTCTCACTATCCGAACTTTCACGTATCCGAACTAGGTGCGGTCCCAATTAGTTCGGATAATCGAGGTTCTACTGTAATTCGAATCTTTCTACGGGATTTTGATTTCCTTCAAAATATTAGCGACATTGAGAATTGTTGCGCGAATCGAGTCACGTGGAAACTTGACGCGCGTCTCTCTGAATCTCACCTCGAGTATCCGTTTGAGAGCTCGGGAAGAGTCGATAGACGAGAAGGGCATTATATCGAGAGAAATCTTACCAAGTTTCGGGTGAATCTCCGTTAATGGACGTTCGCGCGTGAAACGCGAAGCCGAGAGCACCGAGCACGCTCGCAAGATGCCATTTCTCTTGCGTCGATTCGGTCTATCGCGTTTCCCCGGCGCGGCGCGGAGCGGAGCGGAGCAGAGGTTGCATTAGACGGGAAGTTTGTCTTCCGTCTAAAAAGAGTCTGACAGCTGATTTTCTTTTTTAATCAAGCTCTCCGCCGATCAATCATGCGCCGGAAAGGAACGATCCGTCATTCGGCCGACGGATTGCCGTCGGCGACACAATCTTGCCGTTCGACGAACGACTACGCGCACGTACCCGCGTTTCGAGGAGATTCGCGTAACGGTAAATAAGGATGGATAAGGCTGAACTCGAATCAAATCTGATCGAATAATTATGTTAGCGCGCGTTCGGTAAAATTATCGATTTTACGACGTATGTATGTATACCGACGAGTACCGGTAGGAGGATGCCTCGCGAAAGACAAATTTTTTATCGCCGCGGAGATAAATAAAACGATTTCCCCGCTCGGCTCGTGACTTTGAAAACCGCGCGATTCCAAGTTTCAACGAAGGACCTCCGCCGGAAAGGAATTCATATTAACAACTGATAGGGGGATACAGGGTGGCGAATAATTTGCCGGTGTAACGCACACAAAGAAAGAATTTATTTAAACAAAGAAAGAAACCATCACGCACGCTCGAGACGAATCGCTTTAGCGCTGTTTCTTCTTCGACTCCCCCTTCGCGACTGCCCGTCGCGTCGGGTTCTTTCCCGCGGTCTTTTCTCCTTAGCAACCGTCTTTTGTCTTTTGTCCCTCGACGTTCGCTCCGCCGCGCCGCGCCGTCGTTATTCGTCTGCGATGCGTCGTCGTCGTCGACCGTCTCATACGCACTCTTTTCTCACGCGCTCATTTCACACTCATTCATCCTATAATATATCCTACACAACTTTACCGGAGATGTTAAAAAACTATTCGCTCGATTCGATCCTCCTACGACAGTAGTCCCATCCGCGTGAACATTTCCAACCCACCGGGAGGGAACAATGAATTATTTCTCGACTGAAACGTCAAAGGCCACTCGCCTCGGTCTACCCAGTCGGATACTTTGTCGTAACGGGGAAAGACGCGTACGAGGTCCAAGGATTAATCTTCTACGGGAGTAATCCCTGTAACGTACCCCGGGATCTTCTATCTGTTGTAAAGGGATATACACGTACGTCTCTACAGGTTACAGAGCGATCTCAAAGCGCGTCATCCTCTCTCTTTGCGTACTCCTACCCGCATACACCGTTCAGTAAATCCCGTTCTAAAATTGCCGATATTCGAGCCCGTGTTGCTTCGATCACGCCAACGTCGTTACGTACCTCCGAATTACTATAATATTACCCGCATCGATCAGATGGCTCATCATACTGGCTTTTAATTAAACATACCGACAGTTAAGCATTCCGGTCTACGAATAACGTGATTTCCAGTTAAACGAACTTTTGGTTCTGGGAAATTTTTGGGCATCGGGATTCGTCGGCGCGCAAAATATCTCTAGTAATTTCTACATGCGACCTAGTTCGTTCGGCGCATCGCGATACCGATGTTCGTAACGAATAATCATAACGGGTTATATCGATGATCAATAATCACCGACGACCGACGCGTGTTTCAGTGTGGCGGTCAGAGCGGTGTCTGGATAGTAAGCGTGATCGTACTGTCAATTGGCAGTTGGGTTGGCAAAGTTGGGCCACGACCAGCGGATGGCGAGATCGCGCACCTAGCATTGCCGAGGGAGAGGCTGGAAATCGTGCGACAGGTTCTTTCCGAGGTGCCATTGATCGACGGGCACAATGATCTACCCTGGAACATCAGAAACTTCGTCCATAACCAACTGGCAGAGTTTGACTTTGACAAGGATCTACGACAAGTCGCACCCTGGAGCAAGAGCGCCTGGAGTCAGACCGATTTGGTTCGACTTCGCCAGGGCATGGTTGGCGGTCAGGTAATTATTTTAGATTGAAAACGAGGGAACGACGGAACGTCGAGCGATGATAAATTCGCGGGGGTGAAACTATGTAGAAACTAGAAACTCGAGTCGCGTCGGAAGCGTGCTCCGATAATAAGCGTGTTTCTTGAAACGTGTGTTATTGCGAATCGATTCAACGGGAATAAATTTCTACGTGAACTGGAATCATTTTCAAAAAAAAAAAAAAAACAAGTAACCCGCGAGTTTCGCGGACCGAGGATCAAAGAGTGCGACGGACCGAGCGTTTTAGGATTGCGCGCCAAACACTCTGCGTAATTGAACGATTCTAAAATTGTTACGCTCCGATCCCGACGTCCGAATCGCAATGGCGGGAACGTATGTACGCGCGCGATGGTTGTTTGTACGCTAAGTTAACGCCGATACGGCGGAACGCCGCGATAACACAATTTCTTACGAATCACGAGCACTCTCGTGTATTTATCGAGGGTGCGATACGAGTAGGGGTTACTCCGGGTTACACGTTCCCGACACGTTGAACGCATCGATTATCGTCACGGACCCTTGGATACTTGTCACGTCCGAGCCAAGTATACGCGCGTACGTATGTACGTGGGTATGTACATCCGTACAGGCGCATGGACGTTGGTCTGACGGTACCAACTGGCAGACGCTTACACCTATGTACGTAGTTACGTAGGTACGTACCAACGGATTAAAGAACATTAAAGAACATTAAAGAAGAAATATTTTCATTATTTTCATGGCACGTGCGCGCATATTTCTCGCGAAAGCCGAACAATTACGGAAAACGTACGTGGAGACTTGAGTGGCAGAATTACCGGACTAGCTTACCTGCCGTTGAATTTACTTCACTTTTTAGTCAGCTCAGCGGAAGAAACGATGTAATTAATATTCAACCATAGGCTTCTTTGACCAGTGCACATGACTTTCCCCGGAAGTTACGCGAGCTCTCGAAACGTCATCATCGTAATGCGCGCGGACGAAAAGTTAGATGTACGATAGTTGAACCACTTCTTATAAAACTAAATATAATTTCTTTCGTAACCAATATAGAGAAATAGAGTTGACGTTTAAAAGGAAAGCGTGACTACATATTAACAAAATATAAACTCCATGTTTTTCTAAATTAATAACTAAAAGTGCTACGTCGATTTTTCTTAAAATTGGAAAGTGGCTCAGATCTTTCTGCTGGGTGGGTAACTTGAACCGGGAACTGTTCATATCTATGAACCTATATCTTTAGGAATAATTAGAATATCAATAAACGCCGTACAAACAACTATAACAATTTCTGTTTACTATGATAACATCGACACATTTTTCGTCGATACAACGAAACGTAATTTTAGAACGCAGTGTTACCACATAGGTGAGCGTAGGGCGCGGTAATGCACGCGATGATGCAACTGTCGTTTCAGTAGCGCAAAATTTTAAAAAGATATGAGCGGTGGCTGATGTTTGCTCTCTGTTCAAGTGTCCCCTGACTACCCCCACGTATTTCAACTTAATTTTCTCACGTCGAAATCGAAGAAAAGCGGCCCCGTGTGTTATTATTTTATTATCGTGTTATTCCTGCCAGTCGTCGTGGCCCCACCCAATGGCGGGCACTATACCGATGACGTCTCGACGTAACGCAGCATCGATTATGCTTGCGCGACCCTTCGGAAGCACAGGCGTTCAAACATGCATATGCATTTCTCTAGCTCGGTAGCGTCTTTCCGTATAAGTCAGTCGTGGGTATACGCGTAGGATTTTGCTCGAACGCTCGAGTTTACGGAGTTGCATTAAACGTGCGTCTACGCATACTTGCATCGGACTCGAGTAATGCAGCTTGTTCTGGTGGAACTACGATGCGCAACGTGCAACGTGCAACGTACAACGTACAACGTGCAACGTACAACGTACAACGTACAACGTACAATGGAGAAATAGGGACGGGCGAAACGACCGCACCAGATGCCAGCCAGTTACGCATTCCCTAATTTTCGCTAACACTCGCACCGCGTCACGTACACGCCGTTCTTTGCTACTTTTGCTACCGAGCCACCTTGCAACCAAACGTGATACTACAATCCTTTCAGTTTGACCTTCCGCGTTTGTTAATCGTACAAAGATTTTATCGGCGCTCTTGAATTTTTCGAAAAGTCGCTCCGATTCTTACCGGTTCGAGGGTATTCGCCTCTTGTACGTTTCGCACTTGTACCCAATTCGATCATCGATATCATCATCGATCGGCTAGTGCCGATTAACGAGCTAGACGCGCCGAGAAGTAGTCGCGCGCTACGTTGATCGCGGACAGTGACGAGAACGATGTAGAATTTCGATCAGGTTTCGAAAATTGGAATTTGTCACAGTTTTTCGTTTAGTTTTTCCCTTTTCACGAACCAAAAGAACTTTCTTAAAAGCGATGGACGAATTGACCAGGCCCTAGCTAGGTTTGCGCGTCGGTATCTTTCGAATACATTACCGTGACGCAAATCGAGCGGGGGTCAGGCTCATCTTTTATGTTTCCGTTCGCTCCGACGAAACACCGTGGTCGTTACACGAGAGTTAATGACGCGCGATAAAATATACATTGTACTTTTGTTCTTTGTCAGCACGCGCATGTGACTAGGGGCCATACACGAAACACGTAATCGGCGTAAATATGTGCCAAAGAGAAGTACATACGTGCAAGGGAGAGGCGGACGGGTCCGATATTACGTTCCGAGAACACGGCCACGCTTGACGCTTCTCTGCGTTCGAGCTCAAGCTCGTTACCGGTTTTTCCGTAGTTTTCTTCATCGCTCTCCACCTTTGCTTTCTTTCGCGCATCTTGTTATCCCTCTCCCGCTCTGCTTTTTCCTTTGCCTCGGCAAGATACGCGTTGCTATCGTTGCGCGAAGCGTCTTTGCGTCGCCCGATAAGGTCTCGCAAACGAGGGACGCAAATTGGCAAAGGGTGCAACTACGATTTTACGTTTTGCTCGACGGAGGGTGCCCGTTTTTGCGACACCTGCACTTAACTACGATAACGACGAATATATTTTTCGTAATTACGCCGATCCCACCGATCCCCGCTGCCGACTGTACTTGATAAGCACAGAACTGCCGTAATATCGAGAGGCGAGGTCTGGTCTCGGGCCAAGTACAAGTACGCGAGAGCTTATTAAATATCATTGCTACGCGAGTATTCGGTAACTTTATTAAAATTAGTCAAACTTGTAAATTTTGAAATGCGATCTAAAGTGTTATTTTGTTAAAAGCAGCAGCAGCAGCAGCAGCAGCAGCAGCAGGTTTCCCAATACTTCGCTCCAAAGTGCTTTTATTTTCTGTTTAAATGTTCCTTCTTCCAAGCGAATCCGTAACGCGCGTATATGTATCGCGAGTAAAATATTTCTCTTCGGAAAACAGTGATTTATCGCGGAATTCGTATTGCGAACGTTGATTTTGGAATACAATCCGTGGGAACCGAGCAAAGGAGCGTCCAATATTACGTTCCACAAAAGCGGATTCTATTTACTTCCTGTTTGCCACCGTAAACTCGTCGGAGGCTGACTTTAATTTTTAACAGCAGTATTTTATGTTTTAGCGGCAACCTATGCTCCCTTGGTATACATGGTATCCGTTTCGTGCTCCGCGCGAAACATAAAAATTCATAGGGTAGAACGATATAGGAAAATAATGCGTGTCGGACAAGCGTATTTCGTGTATCGTGTAAAAATTAGCCAGAGTACTGGTGTGTCGCTGCAATTCGCACGGTTAAACTCGTTAACCACGGGTAACGTCAAATTTTCGTACCGGCGATTATTTATAGATGCTACGCGATACCCTATTTGCGGCTCGGTAAATCATGAACGAACGTAGCCCGCGATCATAAAATTTGTCGCGGGTACGCGGAATGAAATAAAGAGCTGTAAATCTTGGAGGACAATAATGGACAGCGGTCTTACTAGAACGCAACAATGAACCAAAGTGGACTATCGTAATGGACTACAAATTGTCCCGGCTATATTCGATTCGACGCGTATTCGATTACTCGACGAATGGGATGTGTCCCGATTTTCATAGGGTCCGAGATAACAGATACGCGCGACGATGCGCTCTACAGTTAGGCCCATTTCACACATGCCCGGCGACCATTTAAAAGGCGCCGGTTACCCGGTTTTACAAATAAATATTTTTCTTCCACACCTACCCGGCAATTTATATCGGTCTACACCCGCCATTCTTTTCGTCAGTGCGAGCCACATCGTTGATGCGTCTAGTTCGCATTGTCGGTCATAGTTATCGAGCACGAACAAATACTAATATTGGCATTATTGTATAGACGACTAACAAAAAAAAAATGCCTGAAAGACTTGTGTGAGTTCATCCAATTAATGCGAAACGGAATAAGTTTGGACATTTTTATTTGCTATTTTATGAATTATCAGAAGCGTAAACACTAAATCATTTGATTTCAATCGTATTACGAGCCGGGTGAGTTTCTTAAACGCGATTTCTTACACGCGGACAAAATTTAGGGAAAGTGACACGTAACTGCATCTGGAATCCATCGGCATGGTAGGCAGGCATAATGCACGGGTCTATGGATAGGTTAGAGAGAGAGAGAGAGAGAGAGAGAGAGAGAGAGAGAGAGAGAGAGAGAGAGAGAGTGAGAGAATATCGAAGGGCAGAGGTCGTAGGGCACTCGAGATAACTAAATAAAAGGGAACACTTGCAGGCAACTCGCGACTGTTTTAAGGAAAGAAGAAAAGTCTATTCTCTATGCGTGTTAACATAAAATTATAAAGGCGCCTTCTTGTCGCCAAGTGTAAATTCGAGAGCCGAAGAATTCGGTTCGACGGATGCATCAAGGACCGGGTAACCGGCGCTATTTAAACGGTCGCCGGGTATGTGGAAAATGGGCCTTAGGCCAAAGCGGATATCGTACGCGACAGCTTGACCTTTTCGTCGGAATAAGATTAATGATTAATAGGCGAATACATTTGTTTTCTTTGATTATAGTTTTGGGCCGCCTACGTGCCATGCGAATCGCAGCATCTCAATGCGGTCCAGCTGACTTTGGAGCAGGTTGACCTCATCAAGAGGCTCATAGAGAAATACTCGCAACACATGCAGTTCGCTGCATCTTCGAGGGGTGAGTCTCTTTTCTTATCATCCGAATTTCGAGGTGAGATTATATCGAGTTGATACTCGCGAGACCTTAAAGCCTAACGATATGCTTCTTGAAAGCTAAGATTAATATTTAAGTTGGCCAGAGCTTTTCTCCACATTCGAGCGTTAGTGGGACTCCGGTAAGGGCGTAGCAACGTCCGTCAATAAACTCAGTTGGTTTTCAGAGATCGTGGAAGCTCACGAAAGGGGTAGGATAGCCTCTCTCATCGGTGTCGAAGGTGGACACAGTCTAGGAAGTAGTTTACCCGTTTTAAGGACGCTATATCAATTGGGTGTACGATATCTCACGCTCACCCACACTTGCAATACACCGTGGGCGAAAAGTTCGTCGGTGGAAGACGAGGACGAAGACGGTGAGTGCGCTCGGACGATAAGGTATCTCGCTTTTGTCGCGTCGACGCGACATTACGAGTTACGAATTACGAGTTACGAGTTACGAGTTACGAGTTACGAGTTACGAGACAAAATCCAGGCTGTTGCTTAAATTGCAATTTTTCTTGATAAAAAGCGAGGGTGGCGGAAACGGTGGGGGGATATGTGTCGAGCGGCGCGTAAATAAATATACGTGCACGCTTCTCGCTCCGGCGTTACGCGCGGAGGGCACAAAGGGCGTGATCTTTGTAACGGCGCGAAAGGGCAAAAATATATCTGTGAATAGGGGGAGAAATAGGAGCGAGAGCAAACGAGATTCCTTTTGTCGCAGGAGGTGGCCTGACGGTGTTCGGGAAAGCAGTGGTTCAGGAAATGAATAGGCTCGGTATGCTGATAGACCTCAGTCATACAGCCAGAGCCACTATGAGGGACGCTCTGAGAGCCAGCAAAGCACCCCTCATTTTTTCTCACTCCTCGGCCTTTGCCATCTGCAATTCCTCTAGAAACGTGCCGGACGACATTCTGAAGCAGCTGGTACGTGCGGTGAAAAGTTACGGATATCACGAATTTTCGAAACACACCATCGAGAGATCTCTTGGATACTAGTAGCCGGATACTTGGTTAGCTGCACGATCGTAGACGATTTTTTTTTATAACTGTACGAGTCGCGTTAAAATGGTTCTAATCGATAATTCAACGATACGTTTAATTATTTACGATTGATGATTTGACTCGTACATTTTCCCAAAACAATTTTGGGATACCATAAGTTTTGCAATGTCCTGTATAGCGGTGTTTCAATAGAACACGGATCGAAAGGAAAAGCGTTTTCCGTCTTCTCTCTCGTTACTTGCATCTACCCTCCTCTATCCTAGTACCGCTTTCCCATCCTATCTCCGTAAGACGGATAATTATCGCAGCCCGGCAGCTAAGCCTCCGATAGCTCGAGACGTTTACCACAGACGATTCCTTTCTATTGTCGAGTTCCGGAATACTCCGCCAAGGAGACGGAACTTTTCTCTCTCTCTCTCTCTCTCTCTCTCTCTCTCTCTCTAAGGAACAAATTAGCAGAGTACGAAATTGACGGATCTAACCAACCGGGATGGTGTACCGACGCGCTCGTCTCTGTGGCCAACAACGATTTAGTTCCTCCGTGTGAAATGAAAAAACTTTGTCGTTGCCCGATGAAGAATTAAAAAGATTCCCTTTCCACTCGATTAACTCGATATGACAATCTTTGCTTGCCGGGCAATCATTGAAAGTAACGCACGAGAAAGAAGAAAGGAGAGGAAATCCGTGTCCGATACACAGCCACGGGAAAGCATCGCGGTAGATCATAGGTTTCGAGCAAGCAACGTGCCGCGGTAGCTGCGGTGTCGAACTGTGGTAAATAGGATACGCGGTTACCGTCTGGGGTTTCGAACAGACGAAAGCTAATTCAGTTTTTGGTCAGTAATCGGAATGATATTCCTGCCTGCTGGCGTTTCGCCGTTGGCACGAATCGCGCCCCTGAAATATTAGTATCGATCGGTAGATCAAACGAAAAAGTTATTAGGAGAGTAATACCTGACGTTTCACTGATTCGATTATTCTGCAGGCTTGATTTTTCATTTCCAGGCTGCTAACGGCGGACTGGTGATGGTGACGTTTTATAATTACTTCGTGAAATGCGGCCCGCAGGCTACCGTTTCCGACGTTGCCGAGCACATTTACTACATAAGGAATCTAATCGGCGTGGACCACATTGGTGTCGGTGGGGATTTCGATGGTATCAACAAGTGCGTATATTTGCGGTTTAAAACATTTAAAAGCAATTAATGCATATTAATTCGCTCGACGATCATTGATCGCGCATGACCAAATCATGAGCGAAATTTTGTCAACTTTCCTATTGGCGCGACAGCTTAATCGATTTTGAATTTGTCGGTAGAACACCTCGAGGTCTGGAAGATGTCTCCAAGTATCCAGAACTGTTCGCCGAACTCCTTCGTAGCGGGAAATGGAACGTACCCGACTTGAAGAAAGTCGCCGGTCTGAATTTACTGAGAGTCCTCCGACAGGTCTGAGAGCTTATTACACTCTATTAAACTGGATTTCGTGCACAAAGTTTTTGCCCTACAGATCTAGCCAGTCTTCGGTAAATTAAGAAATCTTGAGTGGACCAAGAGATCCTACGTCGCGTCAGACTTGCCTTGAAACGAAGATGCTGTAAATTAATTTTGCATCGGACGAATAATGATGAAATTAGGCTTAAATGTAGATAAATAAGAGAAATGTATATTTGTAGATGCATATACGCAAGAATGCACCACCGAGAATTCCCTGTTTTAGGTGGAACGGGTGAGGGACGACATGAGAACGGCGGGGATAACACCTTCCGAAGAGTACCTCCAGGATTCTCCCGACGCTACTGGCAGTTGTGCGCTCGATATCAATTCGGTGCAGAGAGTGATGGAAGTTTGATCGTTCTACCAATTGTCTCTGTTTCTCGGTGACGCGTAAACTACCTGGACCCCTGTACAACCTCTTTGCCGTCCCACCCTTGACAAACGGACAATATTGCGTCAAAGCGAGTCAGCGAGCGAGCAAGTGGGCAAAACGCCACCTTTCGCGATATTTCGCTATTTGGCTGTTCGCGAGGCTTGTCCCTACTTCGGATGCTCGATCGTAGCAAGATTTCAGAGAGCCTACCTTGAAGCGAATCTAAGCAACGTGACGAGCACTCGTCTCCGATGTTCACATTTTCCTGAAAAGATATTTTATTACTTTACGCGTACGGTGTAGTGCCTTCTTCGCAACGACTTTCGTCAACGTGGATTCGTTTAATTGGCGAGAAAGCATTGCCCCGTACTGGAGTGTCGTCGTGGAACAACCCTCTCGACAATTTTCTCTATTACGAACTTTCAATACGAGCTGTGCGCGCATTGTCTATTCTCGTAGGATCGGGTACTATCGCGAAGACCCGCATCGACCAAGAATCAACTGTTTATCGATCCAAAAGGTGTACGCGCGAAACCTTTGGTAACTTTCTTCGGGCGCTTCTATCGTTCTTGTTGAACTGGCAAATCCTACGAAAGACCTCTATCGCTATCGTCGTATAATCAGTCGATGCTCCACTTATTTCCCACGAGAAAAGACAAGATCAACAACCGAGGGAAACGTTGAGTTATTACCGTAGCAAATGCCTCAAACTTGATTGAGATAAACCTAAGATAAAAGTGATCCTGGCGATGTACGAGCCTCTTTCCCAAATTGTGCCACACTTTGGTATTTTGAAAGCAAAAACATTGTATCGCGTTTAAGCCCGGATGTATATCTTCGTGTCTTTCCTCCTCGTCCTTTCTTGCACCGACGAAAACAAGTGCACTTTAGAATTAAAACTTTAAGAAGAATCATCGCGAGCACTTACGTCTCTAAAAGGATCGAGAACCTGCACGAAACTCAACTCTAAATTTACACAAACAAAACATATCCGACATAACGCAGAATACTATATTCGTTGAATAACGAAGTCCTGTTATTAGCTCCATAGAGAAGAAAAATGTGGCTGAATGCGAAAGGAAACAATATAAAGCTCAAGGAAGTAGAGAGTGCTCTAATAAAGTAATACTCGTGTCAGTTCCTCGCAAGGAATAAATGTCGCCGAAGCATTTTGGAATACACTGTACGTGTTTCTCCAAGCGTTACACCGTGTGTAACCTATCGCTAATGCGCACTCAAAACTTTCCTCAATCATCATCTAAAGAATCATCTAAAGTCTCCGACGGGTCACCGGAAATCGCTGGGATCGATCGATCAGCTAGAAGAGATTTTCTGGCGCGAATGCTCTCTGGCGATTTCCGAGTACGCCCGTGTTCACCTATCTGTGTCTCGTGTGCACTTATTACATAATCCGTGTAAGCTGAACCTTCGTGGACAAAGGTAGCGAAAAGAAAAATCAAACGAGAGTCACATTGAAAGAGGCGAAGTCAACCTGCACGGATTATACCTAACTCCATGTACGGAGTAGGTAAAAAAACTATAGAATATCAAAAATTCTGTTGTATCTCCGCAACGAATTCTATAAATAAATGTTTCTATTGTACACTTGTCATTACCCGCCTTTTCGTTTTCCCCGGCCCTCTTTCTACCGTGTGCTTGACAAAACATTATGTTAGGAACAGGTATATTAATGCAATCATCCTTTATTATTTTTAATACAAAGACATATTATCTAGTTTTGCGCGACATTGTTCGTCTAACTGACGAAACTCAAAAGCGCATTGATTTCGTTCAGTCTTCAGATCAATTTCGTGGCACAGTAGAGACTCGAGGCACAATGTAGTCCGAAGTCTACCGTATGCTTCGACTTTCGTGAAATAACTCTTCGCTTTGGAAAGTGCTTTTATGGCACGTAAAATTACTTCTTTTCGCGCTTTGATGCACACCGGGGCAGTGGCGACCAAACATTTTGCATACAAAACGAATGCCCTGCCTTGTTCGTACTTTCCACCATGAGCCAAAATTTGGGTAATAGCTTCCTCAACTAAATTTATTGCCAGAGATGGCATACCCATTGTTAGCTATGGACAATTAGTAAAAAAATGTGTACTAGGTTATTGCTAACACGCCGATATAAAATCACTTATCTGTCCGCGAAATGAATGAACTCGTTACTCGATAAACGAAAACACGAATGGTATCATTTGTTTTACCTGTATATTTGCAAGATACATTTTGATTAATGCTTCGTAGTACGACAGGTGATTCCGTATTGCCAATTCTAAAGCTGTGTTAAGAACCACCAGAGAATTGACATCCGCGATTCCGTTTTCCGGTAAGACAGATGCACACATTATTTGACACAAAAGACACATCGCGCGAATTTTGTTTTGCGGCGTGATTTGCTCATCCCTTTGAATACTGTCGATACATTCCAGGCCTTTTGGGTAGTCACCTTTCCCTAGGAAAACTTCCGCCAACCTAGAAACCAAGTTTATACGGAATTTCTTTTTACAGTTATGACAAAAGAATTCAACTTATGGACGTGCCCGAGAATGATCGAACCTAAATTTACATTCCAACGGATCCAAGCTCGACATGTTTAACGCTATTGCTTCGGCTTCGCTCCATTTCTCGTGCCTCATTAACTGCGTAAATAAGTATAGTTGCTCGCTTAACATCCATATCTGCAATTATGAACCATACTGACGATGCGATACTTAAACTATACGTCAACTATAGTAGCCGCACGAGTGAAACAGACGTGTCGGTTGCCAAACAGATAATATGACGCACTTTGTTACATGGCTCGTTGGGAAATCTTTCTTTGGCGTGACCAAGTACAACCTCGACCAGCGTATATTCTCCGAACTCTAATAAAATATTTGCAATGTTGACGACAGTTTGGCAGGTAGATGGCCCATTGAACATGTGTTGCTTCTTGTCTCCTGTATTTTGCAGAAGCAATAGTTGAGCGCAAACAGAAGACATTTCAGTCTTACCGTAATACGACCATAATGCAGATTTTTCGGCATACGTCATTGACATTAAGTCAGTCATGGAATGTTGGCGATTTAAAACATCGGATTTCATTAGGGTCTGTAATGAAATTGCGAACCATTATTGTATTCAAATCGGGAGAAGGACTTTTTAAGTTGTTATAACTGAAGGTAGTGGTACCTCGTACACTTGGGACGGATTTTTAGCTTCCAATGCCGAATTATGAGCATACGCGATAAGACCCAAACCAGTGGTATGAGTTATTCCTAGCATACTAGCTTTTCCAACGGATCTTTCTATGAGGGGACCTCTATAGATTAAAAATGCATCAGACTCTAAATACGTAATAATGCTTAGTATGGAATTCCAGGTCTTACTTTTGTTTCGTCGTTAAATAGTACATCCAAGCGTGAGCCAATTGTAAACATACGTTATCTCCTGCTTCTTGCGCCATCATAATAGCCTCTTTTAAAGCAGCCTGACCCACCTCCCTTTCGAGAAGTTACATATTACTTTTATTAGCATCCGCATTAAGATCAAAATTTTTTTTTTTTTTTACATTATACTTAAACAGTTACTTGGTAACAACTGTATATTAGAATTCGATACCAAAGACACACTTATGATTAAACTGAGCATGTAAAACAGCTAGATTTAAAGCGCCGTATCGAAAGATACGCGATCTGTCTTCGGGGGCAGAACGGTTTTCCAAGGGTGCAAGCCTATCAAAACAATGGTATAAACTGTCGATAGCTCCGCAGTACTCGTTGACTCGCAAACAATTAAGGTAACTCAAGTAGTGCTGAAATAATTTACTAATTATAAAAATATAATTTACATGTCAATCCCATTAACTACGTGTCTCGGAACCATGGAGAGACATGTTTCTCTAACAACACGGTACTCACAGCTTCGGCATAGTAAGGACTACAACTTAGTAATTGTCGAACGAGGCTCTGTAGTTCTGCTGGTGACATTGCTTTATGTTCATCGGTCTGTAATGCGTGCGCTTGTTGGGCCACGAGCAATTCAGCCTGCCTTCCACCCCAAATTATTTTATTTCTATTGATAACAATAAATAATTATTATGAATGACAAGAATGAACGGTCGATTAGTAATAGAGTATTTACTCGTGCAAATAGGATTCCTCTGTTTTTGAGCACGTTGAAATGTCTGTGCTCCCAGAACTGTTTGTCCTCCTTTCCACATATTTTTTCAAAGCTTCGTAAAGGGACACAACTTGGTCGAATGGTAGCTTCTCGAAAAAGATTATCACTCTTCTTACGTATAGACCAAGAACAGAATTCTCGTTTAAAGCGAGCAAAGAAAGAGAATGGTCCGACGCTGATTTCATAAGACGTCCGACACTTTCAAACAAGTCTAGCAGTCCTTCCACACCTTTTCCTCGTAATACATTTAATTGTACCTCCAATTTGTGGGCGAATCGCTGTAAAGCGTATTCCGAAGAGTATAATATATCTAGCAGGCCTCCGAGTTCCATGTCTGCTGACTGAGAAGTGAAAAAAATTGTTAATAATTAAATGCACTTAAATAAAATGCTTCATGCTTTCATCAGATGCTTATATGTACCTCCTTTAAAACGATGACATATACGTGAATATATAGGTCAAATTATCATGGTAATAAACTTACTTGAATCAGTTTTAATGACACCAAGCAAAAATCACGCCTTTCACCTATTTCTGCAACACGCGTACATTAGTTTATATTTATGTTAAATAAATTTCTCTTTGATCTGTCAATTCACTAATTTTCTATCCTTTTGTTTACAATGCATTCTATTAGTTGTGGCGAAAATTACGTCGTTCTTATTTTATATCAAAACAGATTAATATTTGTTATCAACACTGCTTATGAGCAAAAGTAAATAGCGTAAGAATAAATCGTATAATACCTTTCGTGGTTTCATTACAGTACTCCTTAATTAAAATAACGGTGGCTATTTTGTAAGGGGTTAAAGTTTCCTTTTGTATTCTTTTAATATTACCATCTATGTTCATTAAATCTGTAGACATCGTAAATATTGTATCGAAGAATATGAATTTACGGAAGAAGTGACGTTTGCATCGACGGCAATAGACAAGTGTGGACACCCACACTGGTGGACACCTTGGACACTGTTACTTGCTGTTACTGCAGTTGCTGCAGTCAACACCAACACACAGACAACAGCTGCAGTCAGGGGTTACCATCTCCCCTCTTGTAGGACCGACGACACTATTTTCCGCGCCATCTGGAAGGTGTCCCAGTTTTCGGAACTAATTTTAGTGTCGGTGATTTGGCTATAAGTTAAGAACCCCTGGCTGAGTCAGCGCAGTCAGTGGCTGCATTCAGTCAGTAGTAGTAGGAATGGTCGTGAAGATCGTGGATGAAAGAAAAGGCGGGAGTGTATGAACTACATCAGGCATGGGCAACATCGGCTCCCAACTTCTCCTCCGCTGATTTCGCTGTCCCCACTCCCGGCGCGTGAACGGAACGGAGAGAAGGATAGCAATACATATACCTGTACCGTAGAGCCTCACTCGCACGAGCCATCGCGCGAGAGGATCGCTGGTGGGGGTACCCACTGGAGGAGAAGTTCGAGCCGCCGAAACTGTAGCTGACTGTAGCGGCTCTAAGAGTCGCTGTTGCCCATGCCTGCACTACATAGAAAACAGACTACATAATATGTCAAGCAGACTATATAATACTAAGAAAAATTTTATTTTTTAAAACCTCAAATATAAATAAGAACATTCTGAAAAAATACCCGCAACTGTCGATAAAATACAAATAGAATATTGGTGGAACAATTACAAAAGCACAAAAACGTTGTACGGTTGCGTTACACAACCGTACAAAACCGTACACAAGTTGTGTACGGTTTACAACAGCGCGCCCGCTGGAATGTTAATCGTGCCGAATCTTAATTCCAATGTTACTTTTCCTCATTGATTTTCAGCAAATCTCTGCACGATACTAAACATCAAAGTAGAGCGAACAATACATTTACAAGATGATTAAAACATTTGTGTTTTTTAATCTCGAGACGACTGATTTTCCAAGAGGAAATATTATGCCAAAAATAATGGAACTTTCCATGGTGGCTGTAACAAGAAATTCCATATGCCAGAGAAAAACGAATTTACCCAGAATCATGCGCAAATTACTGTTGCCCATTAATCCTATCATCGATATTTCTCCAGACAGCCGAGCAATAACAAGTGCGTCCAAAAATATTTATCGATAATTAAGAATACTTTGACGTCGCGATCGTATTAGTATTAGCTGACGTTGAATTTGTTGAAATTATACATTGTAGCATTTTGTATCGATAACCTTCTACTTTCAGAATTGTGTAACGATGATTTTCAGAACATTAAGCCATTCAGTTCCGAGACGTACGATTTGTGCATGAACTTCTTGCTTCAACTGGCACAACCTGTTTGTTTCGTTGCGTACAATGGAAATGGGTTTCATTACCCAGTATTTCTACAGGAACTCCAAAACATTAATAAGGTTGGCATTATTTTTGATAGCAACATAAGAATATCTTAACTCGTTCTATCATAATTCTCACAAATCGCTATCAGGATACATAGTTATCTACATTAATCTGTTTTATTTCTTAAAGACATTCAGCGAAAATATTCTCAGCATTGACATGCACCTGTTCATGCAGGAATATTTTGAAGGAAAAAATGCCAAGAATAAATCAATTGTTATGGAAAAGGAAGATTTGCATTCTGTTTCTTGCAACTCGGAGCAGTTGGGTATGCCGCTAGACAATGGTGGGGCAGACGCATTAATCAAAGTATTGGATTCTCCAATGACGGCATATATCAATTATACCGAACCTATTAATTACAGTAATTCTTCTAATGGAGCGGTCAACGGTCCAGAGGTCAGTCGTTATAAAAAAAATTAAGTAAATTATGTAAAAATACCCAAAAGCCAAATTACAAAATCTGAAGCTACCCGTGTAATGTTACAGATTAATTATGTGGATGACACAGGGCCCCTAGATTTTCAAGAGAGACAACCGCGCAATTTCAAATTGTGCACAGTTTGCGAGCATATACTCGGTAGCGTCCCAACGGACTTACACAACGCAGAAGCTGATTGTCTGGCAATGATACGTTGCGCTTGTCAACTAGGCAATGTTTTCATAGACTGGGTAGACCGTTCCGCGGTACCATTCGTTCATTATAAAAACAGGCGGCGTTAAGTGGAAGTTTACTACCCATGCTCTGCAACACTCTGCAAGTGAAATTTAAGACGTAAGAAATTTGTTGACGCAGAAATTTGTACCATATACGTTAGCAAACTTGCCTTTATTCGTTTTTTATGTATTTCCTGATTAGTTCCAGAGCTTCTGGCAAACAAAGTAAATAAAAACCTTTATACAAACTGTTAGTTCTTGTCTTTGTCGACATGTTTTTATAGTTATCAGTTTTATTATTCGATAGGAAGAGTACGCTTTATCTCTTTTTCGGGAGTGGCATATAACGGAAAAGCATACATAAATCAACGGTTGCCGTTATCATGTTTCATCGCACACTTCAAGTTCGATCGATGCAGAGGACATGCTAATTTACAGCGTGACATTTTTAATTTTATTTGGTGTATTTTCTAGTTAATGGTACAACTGTTTTTCGAAAGGATTTATAAAGAAATCAATGTCGAACATTGCAAAGATATCCATGAGGATTTTTATTGTTGTTAGTATGCGTTAAAAATGATACAAAAATACCTCGTAATTGATAGCAACATATCATGATATACGTGTAATCTTAACTATGTTTTTAAATGAATTACACGGATAAGAATATTATAGGAATTGTTATACATATTTATAAGATATTGCATATTGCTATAGTAACTATACACCGAAACTCGGTAAGGTTCCGCATACCGAGAATTTATAAAAAGAGTTTTACATCGCTTTTTAAATTCGCGAGTGATATTGTCGATGCACGCTGTGCATACTTACAATTAGTTAACGGGGTATCACTATGTAAAGCACTATTTTGAAGGCGATTTTTAGAATGGAATAAATTGTAACCTGTTCGAGTTTTCTTTCTGAAATTTGGTACACACGTTTATTGATCCTTCAAGAATATGTACAAATTAAAAACTTTTTATTTAAAATTATTGTCATTATTGCGACCAATGTTGTGAACGTTATATGAATTAAAGAAAACATAAAAGACATATTCTTAATCTGTATGAATGTTGTGATAGTTGGTTCCAGATTAAAAAAAAAAAAAAATTGACAAAACAGCGGCATGCTAAACTTTTATTATCTATTTTTTCCATTCTTCTGACCATTCTACGAGTTATATTTATATAAAAAACATTATTTCGACACGATTCTGCTGCCAACATTGAATAAACAGTCTACCGAAGGTGTGTGCCAAATCTCAGCTTAATCGGTCAATTGGTTATCAAGATATCGTGGTTGCAGATTTGAAAAATATGGGTTCGACAAAAACGCGTTTAAAGCGTCTCGACCGCGCTTCCCTAGCGTACCCCTTATAATGTTTAAAACTCGGGTAATTTTATGATTATCATTAAATGGTTTGCACATACGTATTCAGGAAGATACGTAAAATTATAAAACAAGTTTAAAAACATCGATCTTTTTAGATTTCTATAAAATGATACCCCCTTAAAGTATTATGCAGGTCCATCCCTCCGGTTGGTTATGATTTCCATGCTGGGGAACTTGGCCTAAAAACAGAACACTATAATGAGTTGAAATTAATAGACTTAAAAGGTATCTTTTACTATAATTTCTCTGACACGAAAAATAAAAATATTACCCGTTACCTACAAATTATATTACTTTCGTTACCGATTAATGCTTTTGACGACAATCGGGCTTCCTAGCACCGATATTTTGACATTCTAGGTGAAATATTTTATTTCGTCACAATACGGAAGATGCCTGTGAAAAAATACCCAGCAAAACGTTCCATCGTATGCAAAGAAAACGGAAAACGTAAAGAAACATGGTATTTTTGTCAGAAGTGTAATGGCGCTTTATTATGCGTAACACCATGTTTCCTCTTATACTACGTAAAAAGTAAATAAAAATAATTTCATGAAATTAATAAAAACTGTACTTATTTCTTCCATTTAGCCGTACGAATAGAATTAGTTATAAAATATATTCGTCTAGAATGTCAAAATATTGGTGCTAGGAAGCCAGATTATAGGGAAAAGCGTTAATCAGCCATCAACGAGTAGCGAGATATCTTGTCAAAGGATAACGAAAGGGTTAAACACATACTGTTATTGTGTACATATTCATACATATTGTGTACATACGTGATATCATCGAGGTGTTGCCATTTGCTGGTTCGACAAAATCTTTGTTGTCGGCCATCTTTAACTGCTCTAGTTCAAACTTCGTTACTGAAATGTAAAATATAAATTGAAACTTCCAACTTCCCAACTAATTGTGTCGCTGTTGAAAATATTGGAAGGGACAGTAACGCTTCGAAAGTAATTCTTTCGTGTGTACTCACAAATGTAACTCGCGATTATATATGCATCACTCTCAATTTGCGTTGCGATACGCCGTATGATCCTGTATAAACGTGTCTTTATATTGAACATTTCCGATTCGCTAATCTTTTTTAATAAATTACAGTTTCTGTCCCAGTAATATTTTATGTCGTGTAGTGAACATGCCTCGTACAACACTTTCAACATCTGGAAATTCATGATAACATCCATTTTGATTACACGTACATCAAAATGTCTATATAAATTTGTTTAAATAACTGTCGTGAAAAAGGTGTGACCATGTAGAAAAGCATAGTGAACGGTATATTGTCCACATCCCGTAATGTTTCCAATTCATGGAAAAACAGTGTCTCTATATAGTAACTGGCGATACTATGCAACCCTTGAGTGTCTCTCAGTTTCTACAAAATGAAGAAGGTAAGGTAGAAACTTTCGTCATTGTTTATCCATCCAAAATCCGGAATAAATATACTCGAACAGATGTAAATTAATTGAATCCTTGGTTGGATCCGCAACTGCACCTTTAATTGACGTATTACGGGCTTCACACGCCCGTATTTTGCGAGAATTGCTTTTTCTTGATGATAAAAAGAAAATCTCCAATAAAGGCGTTCGTCGTCGTAATCGGTATCGAGATGCATCGGTTTTGGAATTGCAAGCCACGATTTATTCTGAAACTAACAAAAATGGAAAAAGGGTTTGCCCGATTCGATGGTTGCAACTTTAGATGGAATGTACAGGGATAAATATCCTAATAGAGAACCTCATTTAACTTCGCGTGGTCCATTAAATGTGTTGGAAGTGTCGAAAAAGACAGTGCAGGAACTAAGTCGACATTCATGATCCCAACATTTGGAATAGTTAACGTTAACGTAAACGCTGGTCCAGACTTGCTAAGACGGATCTAATAACATAAATTTCTTTAACGTAATCGCAGAATTGTAAACATGGCAGATGTTCAATGTTGCATTATTATTTGTATGCTAACGTGACACGGCTCGCCATCAGGGAGTTCCAGTACACACCGCCCATTCAGTTTTGTTAATTTAGCGAAAACTTTATCGATAATTCCTTCTACCCATCGCCGAAAATATTCTTGGACAATGTAACCACCGGAGACGAACGTCTTTAATACTCTGCAGAATATAATTTAAGTAGACTCGATGTTTCAGACCTGGCATTTGTTTGACCATTTTTTGTTTACCTTTCTTCCGACGTAGTGCAGCTTTTAGTGAGTACCAGGTCCCCGATATATATCTTAGTATAACCAGGTACATCTGAAAAAAACTGCAAATAAAGCAATACAGTTTTAATTGAATTACATCGGAAAATATTCAATTCAGTAATATTGATTATATTTTAAACTTCCCGCTTTACGACAGAAGGAACGAGTCGTTATTATTGATATTATTTGGGAAAGTAATGCTTACTTGAAACGAGGTGGAATCGATGGGAAGCTGTATAACTACATCCAAGTCAAATTCCATTGGTTCGGCAATCTTTGTACCTTTATAGAAACTACCGCCATATTCAATCGTGCTATAAATTTTGTCAAATAACGTGTCGACTGATTTCATTTTGTTTATCAAAGCTGTGATTGCCTATTGACATACATTGTAATTGCTCAAAAGTTGAGGATGATTAACAAACAAAAAAAAAACATGACTTTTTGCATCCAATTTTCATAATAGTATACCTGGTGTAAGTAGATATTACTTGTCTTCACAGCTGACGCTTCTAAAGTTAGAAACTTTTTGTTGATTTTATTGAACACTGTGTCGTTAGAAAACTTTTTTTTTAATTCTGGATCATACATCTATGCCAGCGGATCAAATTGTACGATTAATTTCGATTTTTATAACAAATTATAATTAATCGAAGCAAAATCGTCGAACGTACCTTGGATGGAGAAAGTAAAATATCCTCTTCTAATTTGAATGACCGCTTCTCTTTTACAGCGGACTATGCTATACTTAAAGATGAAGATTACAACGAAGAAGCACAGGCGGTAATACAAATTTCGAAAAGTGCTGTAGCGAGGGATACAAACTGCATTATAATATAATAATACATCAGCGAGCTTACTAGTACCATTGGGAACATTAAAATATTGATAAATTGTTGAATCAACGATTATCGGAACTATCGTAATTTCTGACCTAATCTTATTCGCCATGTAACAACAAAATGATTCGTGACTGCTTGTGAAAAAACGTTTTATCAAAACTTTTCGAAAAACTGTAAATATACGAAAATACAATGATTTTAACCAACGTCAATACGCTAATTTTTTAACGCAATTAGTCGCTAGTACGAAAATCGTTTCTCTTCGTTTCGCTGATCGATTGACAACAAGATTTCCGTATTTTGAATAACGAAAACCAATCTACATACCTGCATATTGTCGCCTAAGAAACAATATCGCCCATGTGGCACTTTTGTGCGAAATAGATATTTTGATTTTTATGGCGTCGTAACATCGCCGTTCACCATTTTTTATTGTAGTTAAAGCCAAATGCCTATAGTTAAAGAAATAATTTTTAAGTACCTGAAATTCATTTTTCTATACATATCGTTAAAATATAACCTTTATACTTATTTGTCCTTCCTGTAAAATTTCTTGAATGTGTAATGCACAACGCGGTGGTCGTGCAAAAATCAATTTTGACTGCCTTACTTTTAGAAGCAGTTTACGTTTTATTTTGAATATATTTAAAATTAAAAGTCTTAAATACAAAGGAAAAAGACTGTCGTGCAAACGTATGAACTTCGTTATTCGAGTGCCAAATATGATCTGTGAATATTCTGTTTGATGGTTCGTAGCATTCTGCTTGAGATGTTAAGAGTAAAAAGCAGAAGGAGAGGATATGTAGATTTAAGTTAAACTATTATTATCTATGAAAAGAATGCGGAAGAGGTGGTGAGTAAGACGTTTTGGTGGAAAGTAAAAGAGAAGAAGACTAGGAATTTGGACGACGCGACGGACTAGGTGATAAGGAGAGACGCGTAAGGGAATGGTGATTCAGGGTAAGATTTCAATGATGTACAAAATATTTGCTACACTAGCTTATGACTAACCGTGTCACTAGAGAAATAATAGAGATGTGGTCGGCACATTACAAATGCTAGATAGGCGGTATTGTTTCTTAGGCGATGATATAGTACTTGTTGTGCAAGAAGCATGTAAACTAATGGCGGAACGCATAAAATATCAATGGAAAGGAAATAGTATACTATACGTATGTATATTTGTATAGTTATGGAGCAACTTACGTTTTCCGTTTTATTTGCAGAATCGATGCATCGAAGACAATTGGATTTGGATGGAGGTTTCCTTTCTCTTCATGTGTTTTTTATAATCTGCAATATCATCGGCGACTCTAATCAAGAAATACGAATTGGGGTAATATGCGTTGAAAGCGGCAGAAGAATCTAAAAAACACAAAGAAGAGCTTTGTTGGAACGCTGTGTTTCCGTTGCAGCACCTTCTGTCGTACTGCTCTTTACTGAGAAGTCCACCTAACTGAAACGCTATCGGTATTTTTTCTGAATGCCCCTCTATCGCGAACGTAACATGATTTTTGTGTTACTGACGCTAACTTTAGTACAGTTATGTTCGGAGGTACAGTGGTTGTCATTGCCGTTTTATGCCATCGTGTTAAAATATTGACTGCACTTTTCCTCAGTCTTCGAACCAATTTTTATTCGTTCATTAATTTTTTTAATCTTTTGCGGCTCCCTCAAAAGATATACGAATTCTCGAAAATTGATCTTATTTCTATGTAATAAATCCATTTAATTTTAAGTAGCATCGTAATAGTACGTTTACTAAACATCTGATATGTATTGATATGTAAAATGTTCGCTATTTACGTAAGCGCCATACATTTGTGGCAGGCGTCGGTTCAGTACAGAGATCGGGACGGCGCGGCGAGGCGCGGCGCGGCGCGGCGCGGCGTCACGAGTCCGACACGGCGTAAGCGGCCATGTTTTGTCTTCTGCGCGAAGTGTGTATGCGTGTGCTTGTGGACAGATCGTTACCCGTTTCAAGAGTGCCATGGTAGAGCGCATCTACATATAATTTTCTAAAATTCTTCTCAACTTTTGGACGTTACATCGGAATCCTCGTTACAATTCTAAATATCCCTACATTATTATTTTGTTAGGCCTAGTTGTAAAATGGTATCCATCATACGCGTATCAAACCTGTGGAGTGCAATAGATTAACATTAGATCTACCAAAGAGACCAAAATTACCTGTTTGGCATTTCTTAAAATCATGACTCATTTTCAGTACATTTTGTTTTCGGAAATTTTGTATGATTTTTTCTAAATATGTAAATAATTAATTCTGTAAGGCACTTCTTTTCTACGTCGAGGGTTAAATGTGCAGAACAGTTTACTATAGTATTTTTGTTTAGCGGTAAGTTCGATAACGTTACGTTTGAGATTTCTCGTTAGGAGGGGCATGATAAACGATGAACGAAGATGTTTTTATAGAAATTTAATGGAGTCATTTAATAGATAAATAATTGAAAATATATCGGGATAGAAAAAAAAGTAGGTATTACGTAAAGTTTTTTGAATTACATGAATTACTTCGTGAAATTAAACGATTTAATCTATTTCAAAGTTTCGACTCGCTCGCAAATCCTCCCACAAATTAGCCGCAGCCTCCGCAATGCGGTGTCACCGACATCCTGTTTCTTTTCTAAAATGTCTTCCAATTCGTCGCACATTTTCTCGACTCGCTTATCGAGATCTCTCCAAGTTGCAACTGTGACGCAGCTCTCGCTCGTTTGAACGTCCATTCTTGGGTGTTTCTCGGCTCTCTCCAATTCCTCGTAGCTTTGACAAACATGGGGAGGATCGTGAAAGCTTTTTCCTAATCGCCGCAGATAGAGGCGGACGTCCGAGAAATCCTGAAGATCGTAATGCGCTACATTGGTGAGGTACGCGTATACGAAATCTTTGACCGTTGGTTTGTTCCTGACGGCCGTGATCATTCTGGTAACGACATCCTCGTTTGGGCACACGTGCGTCGCTTCAACCAATGATTCGAGGGCCTGCTGCCTGACCCATGGATTTTTATCTTCCAGAAGTCGACAATTAAGTTCCGCCAATATGTCCGCAGATTTCAAATCGCAATCCAACGATTTGGCGTTATTGCTTAAGTAATGCGACGCGACCACTCTCAGGTGCGGCGGAAAAGATTGGGATGACGCCAAAATTGCTTCCAGAATCTACAATTACTCGTTTGCATTACTACATGGTGGCCTTGAAGCGTCGTTTACAATAGTTATTGGCAAAGCTGCGCGTACCGTAACGAAACTGTCGCGCCGAATGTTCTCGAGTTTAGTTGCATTCAGTAGCGTGACAATAAAATCGGAGATCACGTCCAGTTGTCTGCCTTCGAAATGTTCCAGGGTACTTGCTATAGTGCTCCATAGTTCGAAAAGATTGTCGGTAATCGCTTCGTTCCTCGAGTGACCAATTTCCCCGATTATCGAAACGAGCGTTGTCTTGTAACAGAAAAGATGCAGCGATAGATGATTTTCGAACGAAAGAGACAACGTTGTCTTGAGTCTCGACTTACGAGGCGATTCCAATTTTGCACGGTAGGCCGCAATTTCAATTCCGTCAAAGCATCGGTGACCGCGCTGGGTGCAAAAGATGGACGATCGAGCAAAACCGATTTCGTCGTTCGAGGTAAGAGTCGTACGATTGGGATCAACAAATGATCATCGTCGCCGAGATCCATCGCGAGAGAGTTTTGCGTTTCTTCGGAAAGCAACGCGTACAGTCGCGCGATTAAATTTTTCAACATCACTACTTGGTGATCGTTGCGCCTTTTTGCCAGAACGGCGTGAAGCTTCAACAGGTATTTTACGTGACTGACGCAAAGTAACGGAGAACCAACGCTAAACAAAAAGGTCATTCGCTTTATCAATTGTCCAAAGTCTCGACAATATGGAGATCAAGCACGTGTGTGTGTGTGTGTGTGTGTGTGTGTGTGTGTGTGTGTGTGCGTGCGTGTGTGTGTGTGTGTGTGTGCGTGTGCGATACAAACCGGCCAATGAAACACCAAACGTCCATACTGAGCAATGAATTCCAAAATTGATTGCTCAGCAAGTGCTTCAATAGAAGTAGTTCGAGGGCATGAAATTCATTCGGCGGAGTCTGACTAATTAAATTGCAGATCGGTACCAAAGTAGCTTCGTAAATCGTAGCGGATCGGGGTCTCTCCCCTATACCATGAGATCCCGGCAATCGTATTTCCCCGGCAAAAATCTCTTCCTGTACTTCATAACGAATTCAACTTGTAAGTATCTACAAGTTCGTACTTTGATTTCGCTCAAATACGAGAAAGACGAATCGTGGTGCGAAATACTCACTAGCGTTAATGCTCGTTAGTACATTATCGAGAATCGAATCTGCACCCAACGTCCATGCACAGCGACGGTCGTATGACGCATCGACTAACTTTTTGATAATGCTCAGGGTTAACGAGTGATAGCCCAATCTATCGATATCGGCTTTACACCCGTATTCAAAGTATGCCTAAAATATTGAACGAAACTGCAGACGTATCAGATCCGGAGAATACCATGTTGTTTATCTTCTCGTTAGATTGCATTGATACAACGGTCGACAAACCTGCTTGAAATCATTGTTTTCGAAGACGGCATCCAAGAATGGTTCGCATCCTAACGAAATCGCATCGTTCGTTAGATTAATCAATTTCTCGTTGATCCTTGAACTCCTTAAACGCGAGGAGGAACAGCTAGTTGGAGAAACGAATGGAAATGCGGTTAAGGGACGTTACGATTTGCGATGCGTTCGAAAAGGCCGCTTAATGGGTGCGTCTAGTGCGTCTAGTGCGTCTAGTGCGTCTATATACCTATGCATTTGCAGAAGAAGCTCGATGACGGCAAACAGATGCTCCTTATTTACGCAAGGTGAATAAGTTGCGAACAACTTGCCCAAGATCATTAGTACAAAGCCCAGAACTTTTATTCTCTTTTCCTCCATTTCGTCCGACGATTCCTAGATAAAATTCCATCGAAGGAAGACGGAATATTTATAACAATATTTATAACTACAACGCGGCAAAATATTTTGCGCGCGTCACAAATCGACGTGAAAGACGTACCTTGAGGGTCGAAATCATCGCGGATACCGCTGTCATTATTTCTTCGAGGCGCAAAATAACATGTTCGGAAGAAGAAGAAGAAGAAGAAGAAGAAGAAGAGATCCGCTGAACGCGATCGTGATAGCTTATCGCTAATCTGCCAAACGCTTTAATCGTTTCCGCGAACGTCTTAATATCCAGTTCGTTTATGATCGTAGCGATGGAGCCGAGGATGTTGATAGCTGTGCCGAGACGTCGATGCGTTATGACTCAAGAGGCATAAGTTATAAGAACAAAGGGGCACGTATTCAAGAATCCACGAAAAATTCTCCCGAGCATCGGTCGTTCGATTGAATCGCCTTCGCGTTCCAAAGATGCCGAATGTTTAAATTGCTCGAGAGACGAATTAACGGAGCAACGGTATCCCCTCCCTTTCTTATATCGGACAACCACGCGGTATAAGAATGTAAATGGCCCGGGTTAAAGAATCGTTAAGACGTAATGGGATCGCTCACCTTTCGCTAACAGCTCCGTTTCCGATTCCGTATCCGTGTCGAAGGCGATTACGTTCCCCAAAGTGGCCAGGTATAGCTTTAAGATAGTTTTCGCTTTACCAAAGAGATTCACTAATTCTTTCGGCACTGTCTCGAGCAAAATCGCGTATAATTGTGAACTGGAAACAAAAAACAACTCTACTCTACTTTATTTTCTTGACGCGCCGATAAAAGGATACCTCACCTTGCTTTGCAGTGCTCGAATATTAATTTAATAGCAGCGAGTACACTCTCCGACAACAACTTGAAGTCGACGGCGGATACGTTGCGACCCCCCGATACGTGTTCCACGCATTTTCTCCAAAAATCCAATAATTCCTGGCACACGAACAATTCTCGTTCTATGTTCTGCCAGTTCTCGTGTCGGCTGCTCACGTTTAATTCTCGATTGATACTTTGCACGATCTTGGACGGAGACAAGTTATTTTAATAACGGCGACATCCTATTCGACAAGAAAACGGATTTTGAATCGTGTTTTACCTCGCACAGAGAACGCTGCGCGATAGGAAGTATCACGGCGAAAACTTTCTCGTCCAACGACTCATGGGGGCAAGACGATAAGCACTCTTGTAAAATTTCTCCCAGTGATCCCGTTTCGAAATTTTTGCTCGAATCTGCTAAAGCGTCGTAAGGGGCACGATAATAAGGAAGATATACAAACAATTTTTAACGGTATACAAAAATTCTGATTATTATTTTAAAAAACAAAACAAAATAAAAATCATGAAAAAGGATATCTTTAATTTTGATACGCAGCCGTCGACGTCATCCGTGAAGAAAGAGTCGTCGACCAAAGACGAGAATGAATTCTCGCCCGCCATTTCCTGCAAGCATAAGTAACGCGCATTTGCAATTTACTCACGGCACTCGTTTCGCGAACGGAGCGCAATGCTTCGGAGCAGCAAAAGAACTGTCTCGAACAAATAGAAAGTTTATAGCTTTTTACGGAAGGTCGAAAGAATCGTTCCGGGAATTGGCAAAAAAAAAAAAAAAGAAACAACAAAATACAACGTGGCGAACACGTCGTAGTTCAGGCAATTTAAAACTGCAACGCAACTGCGCGTCCGTGAAAAAACGATCGTGTACGACCGATGTGAAACTGATTGCAAACTGATCTCATTTCGATCGCCTCGCGTGCGGATCCCCACAGTTACACGCTGCTACGGTCACAAAACAGTTGCATGCTCAACCGATTTACAACCTTTGTCGCAAAAGACGAAAAGACTCGCAAAGTGGGTGCAGGGCCTTAATCGTAACGCGCGGTGAGCCCAAGGGCACGAGGGGAACGAGATCGCTGTGACTATAGGGAGTGTAAAAAATGTAGGGGGGTACGGTAAGAAGCGATCAACCGCGTTGCCAGTGGTACAACCAAATCGACCGTCCATCAAACTAACTAACTAACTAACGGTCGTCCTCGCGAAGAGGTGGCCCGTTCGCGGAATGGGGCCTCGGAAATTTCTTGGCAAGGCTCGAAAGTCGAACTTTCCAAATCCGATCGAGCACGATAGACAGTCGTTTCTCGAGAGACCGGGGCAGGGATGGACAAACCTCACCGCGAAACGAGCGAAACGCGAGAACAAAAGTTCGCCCAGAAAGAAATGGTATCGTAAATGGCGAAAATCGCATTCATCTGGATCGCGTTGGAATTGAATTATTTCTAGAGGAGGATGGCGCGATCGGTGACCAGACACGTTTGAATCGTAGCGTCGCGTCGATCCCCGCTCGGCGTCGGTTTGCCCATCCCTGGGCCAAGTCGTGCACGTCGAAGGCGCTGATAAGAGGGGCAATTAAGGCTGCGAACGCTAATGGGCGGGCTCTCTTAATTTTCGTGGATTCGACGTGGCCGAGTTCCGGGGCAAAAGTTTCTCGTTTAAATTCACATTGGGTGGTGCGATCAGTGGGGAGAAAGTGACTTTGCTCCGCGAAGGAACGAGTAACAGCAGGGAGGGAGAGAAAGGGAGAGGGTGAGTCAGAGGGAGAGAGAGAGAGAGAGAGAGAGAGAGACGGACGCGAAAAGCGGATTCGAATGATCGGCGATGCCATGGTAACTCGGTACAACAAGCTGTCAGATGATAGGCAAACTTTTGATCAATAATGCCGGGTGACTGGTAGGCGAGTTCGAGTTCGAGTTCGAGTTCGGTATTCCGATGACATGTTTTCCTCGAGCCAACCTTCCGACCCGAACGAACCGTTCACCGCTTCTCTAATCCCCCGACCCTTTCGGTAATCATCCCCAACTTCCGTAGTTGCGCAATTACTTAATCCCGAGGGAGCGCGGATCGTTGCCGATCATTTTTTCCACGTCAGCGTAACTCGACCAACCGTCGAAGCTACGATTTCTCTACGAAAAGAACGTCGCGCCTCCGACACGTGGGCTTGTAAGCGCGGAAACGCTACGATAAGCTATGACAGAGCGAAGCTTGTAAACGAAAACGTAGTATCGAACGGACATACGATCGCGATCAAAGACTCGAGAAAGTAAAGGCAGATTATCGAACGTTTACCGACGTGAAAGAAACAAAATCGTAACGCGTTAAAGAGCCTTCCAAATGGCATCGGTAATCCCGATAGGACGTCGTCGTACCATTCGGGAAGAAGCGAAGGGCCAACGAAGGATTGGCCTCGAACCAATTAAAAAAGAAGGAAATTAGTTTCGATTGACTCGTTACTACTTCTTCCTCCTTCCTCCTTACAAGGCCTCCTCTCCACCTATACCACCGTCGGGGATGTCTGGCGCTACGTCACTGATCGTGAGTCGTCGGGGGGGGGGGGGGGGGGGGAAGGCGCACCGAGGTAGTATAGGTAAGCGAGTTCGACCACCCTAGCAGGAGCTGACAGTGCTTTGATCGAAATGACGGCTCGGTGGTGGCTAAAGGGAGCGATACATCGTTCGACTACCCCACTCTCTTGAGGGTGGAGGGTGGTCGGGAGGGTGTGTCGGGGCTACCGCTGACTGGTGGTAGGCAGGTACGAAGCCACCAAGGTAAATCGCATGAAATGGCAGTGGTGGTGAACGATCCTGGCTGAGGGCAATGGATCAAGTCAGTCAGTCGGTCGGCGTTCGTTCGCGCCGCTATCACGATGGGAGCTCGAACCTCTTACCTTCCCCTTTAAGCTCTTCCGTAATCCTAATCGCGTAAGTATCTCAACTTCCGCTTCAGTTTTGGTCAATGATCAACGTGGATCTTGGTTAGGAATTATTTCATATTCTCTCGAATTTCGAACGACGTTTGCCGAATTTTCCTCGACGAGCAGTCAACTTCGTAGTGGTCGTCGAGCGTGTCGAGGTTGATAATTTTGGCGCCGTTGCCTCTCCGGAAGTTCCATTATCTGTACAATTGCTCCAGAATGTAGCCTCGGCGTGGCTGGCATCAGGGTCGCGTCGCGTCGCGTCGCGTCGCGTCGGTATGTCGGGATCCAGAAGATCGGTGGGACCGGTCAGGCAGCTGTCTCTGCAACAACCTGCGCCGCGCCGCCAGCAAATCAGGCGCCAGAGGTCCGCCGAGGATGAGAAATCCCTGGAGATATACGCGAATCCCATTGCACGTGGGAGACACGGTGCGAATGCGAGGAGCGTCTCGGAAAGACCGAAGGTTAATCCAACAATATTTTCGCAAAACCGTTTGTTTAGATCGCTCGCGAGATATGCGCGCGTACGTAGAACGCAACTTAACCAATCGAACGCGATTGTCCCGCTTAATATAATAGTCGCGTTTAACGTATATGTATAAGGCACATCTCCACGATTGGAAGTTTCGATGACCCGCAGGTACGCGTTGCGTGGAGCGAAAATCATCGGAAGCATGAGGATCCAGACGAAAAGGTCGAGGTGGTCGCGCGTCAGATACCTGGCCGATCGAGGCCTGCTACCGGGAAATCGAGAGGTTTCGGCACCTGTGAGAAACCATCGATTCTCTACTCCAGACAAGAATTGGCGGAAAGACTTCGACTCGCCTGGAAGCATCGCCAAGAGAACAAAGCGAACATCGATATATTTTTGGCTCGTGGTACCGTCGAAGAAAGATGCGAGTCCGAATTGTCGAGTTACGCGGTTGTCACCGCTCCGTCGACTCCTCTGCCGAAAAGAGACGCATCGAGATTCGAGAATCTTCCGCCGAGCGACGATATCCGTTCGCAAAGGAAGGAAACGCGGAAACGAAGTATCGAGGATGAAAGCACCACGGTGGTTTTGATAAGAAGCGATAGTGAGTTATGCGATTTCGGGAATGACGACGACGAGCGGACGGTGCCGTTGATTTCCGAGTATTCCGGCGGATACGCGCGTGGAAGAGGCGTCAGGAATGCAGAGGAGGCGGGAAAAGAAAACGTCGAGGCGGACGAAGAGGAGGAAGACGAGAAAGTAGATAATGTATAAATCTTTATTCCGTAGAATTGTAAAAGCGAGCAGCGTTAATCTCTGCTTCGATGATTGCATTATCATTGTTTTCGTTCGAGTGTACGAGAAGCTCGTGTTTATTATTAAAACAAAAACAATTATCTCTATTCTCTTAGACGCTAAGACAACGTCAATTGTTCCAATTATTAGATTACTTACTTCCAGATACTGGCAGTTAACGATAAAACTTCGATAAACGCCGATTCATCGAACCTTCTTGTTCGATCCACGATATTGCCGTCGATAAAAGTAGAAAACGCGACGCAGAGTCAGACAAAAAGATCGGGTTTATTTTCGGCGAAGCAGAAGCGTGCTAGCTTTCATAGCGGGACCAATAAAGCTTTTCTGAGCCCCGTTAGATCGCCACCGGAAATTGAATGTAACGCGATAACGGATAAGGCCGTATCGCAAAAACCAACGGCGGACGGTAAATCTGTCGCAGCGGTCGAGAAAACTGCATCTGCGCGAACTATCGGGGAGGACAAGGATAATCCGTTTAGCGATAAGATTCCACCCTTGAAAGATACGCCCGAAGTTAGATGCAATTCGGCGGGCGAGAATGTTTCGCTTCAAAAGCCGATTATTAGGCGCGATTCGTTGTCGGATCTGTTTCGTTGTCGGACGACGAAAAAATGTGAAGCGACCGTGGAAAGAGAGGCGACGGCCGTCCCGGAAAATGAACATAAAGATGATCTTACGAAGGAGAGAGCTGCGCTCGCGAGATCCGTCTCGGAAGTCGGGTGTAATTCGGTAGCCGAGAGAAACGCGAGTTCGAAGAAACCACCGGAAGCTCGGAGAGCGGATCAAAAGTCGAAAAGGACGAGTTCGGCGCCACCGCAACGTCAATTAGGAAACGACTCGTCTTGCAATCGGCTTCGGGTTAACATCGTCATCGACGCACCGAGTACCGTAGCGCCGGCAGGAAAGAGCTGCGTCTATAATTGTCAAGAAAAACTTGAAGCCAACAACGGCAATGCATCGGAGAGTACCGAAACGGAGACTGCCGTTGCAAAGGTATAATTATTTTTTCCTTGCGGAGGTAAAGTTATCGTCTGATACGTATCTCGAATACATTTATTCGTCCTCTAAGAACCATCGTGGCCAATCTTAGTTTTCCCAACCTTTCGGAACATGCGATAAGGGGTTTTGATATTAGGCATTTTGAAAGTTAATATCCCTCGAGACATTAATTAACTCTAAAACGTGCACTGCATAACCATTTTGTCTGATTTCGATAAGTTTGGCAACTAAAAACAGTCAAAATTATGATGTCTTTAGGCAAAGCTCATCGATTAAAAAAAAGTCCTCTACGAAAAATCGATATCTTGAAAATCTTATAAACTTTAATTATATACATGTACATACAGATAGATAGCAAACGTATTATATTATATTTGCTATACTTGAAAGAAAAAACAAATAATGTTCATGATACAAAAAATGAAAAATTACGATATTTTCGATATCTCGAAAAATATTTGAGAAATCGATTTTTCATAGAGGATTTTTCTTCTCGACTCAACGAACTTTATCTAAACGCATCATAATTTTTAGTCGCCAAAGTTATCGAAATCGAACACTGTATTTTTCGAAAAAATTATTATTATTAAAGACGTAGGTTTGTAAAAAAATTTATCAAGTTGGCGTTGATCGCGTAATATTCACACTAATAACAAACGATTTTTAGATAGACCATGACGATATTTTGATTTTTCACAGCGAATCTGTCGGTCAAACCTCAAAACTAATAACACAGGCTGGGAAAACACGAATTCATTGTTATATAAAATTCAATTCCTCATTTCTTGAGATTGGCTATGATGGTTCTTAGGCGACGATATGTACATATGTACAGGTAGTCCTCCTACAACCCGACATCCTATAACACAGAGTTTCGCTCTAACACGCTAAGAAAATTGCTAAAACCTTTGTACAAAGCTGTACTTCTAGAGCACTGAGTACCATGATTTTTGTTTAACATATTTAAAAACTAAATTACCTTAAGATAATGACGGAAATGAATAATGAACTACAGCGCCTTTACATAAAAGTATATAAATAAATTATAATTGACTCATTTGTAACTCTCTTTCCTATATGAAATTTTTTTTAAAAATGCTTGTTTGTAATAAGTTTTCAGAATGTAACCTCCCTTTTTATACTGCCTCTGTTACTCTATGTACCGTGTTACAGGAGGGTTACCTGTATTACGAGCGCATGTATACGGATACGTATGCACTATACATAGACATGGGAGAAGATAAGTTACTGCAAGAAACGAACGATATCGTTTTATACGCCACTCGCTAATGTAATAAATCGATAATTCCTTATGGAGGTTCAATTAGCCTGCCAGGTAGCGATCGCGTGTGTCCGGCAAATAAAAATTGTTAAATTAGTATCATTCATTGCTGTTCGCTATGTTTCCTTTCGATTCTACTTACATGCATTACGCAGTTCGGAATACTCACTCACGGTATACATCGTCATCCGCGGGATCAATCGTTTCAAAATTATTTGACTTTGTTCTTCGTTACGAACTTTTAAGCAGGTATCTTGCGGCCGCACCGTAAAATCAGCAACGCTGAAGAGGCGCTCGAAAAGCGCGAAAAGACGGTTTTGGGGAGCGGTGGGTTCCTGCAAGATCGACGAGGATGGAAAATCGCGAAATCGGTCGGGTAACCGGGGCAAAAATTTGATCGATTCCAAAGCAATCGACGTGGTCACGATGGTATCGTTAGTCAGCTCTGCCGACAGCGATAGCGATACCGAGAATTCGCCCGGCGATGATAAGTTAATCAATGAATTACGCAGCAAACTACCCACAACGTCCATTATCAAAAGCACGATGAGTTCAACCTTGAGTATCACGAGAAAACCAATTAAGTCAGGTACAATAGAAATAATACTCTTAATCTTATTATTTTTACCAAGCTCCAAACTGGCCATCCTCTTTCAATTCGTTACCCTCTTAAATCTGTGAGAGGAAAATTACAAAGATTACTCTCTCTCTCTCTCTCTCTCTCTCTCTCTCTTTTATTTCATTTTAATTTCACGCCCTCTCCACGGCTCTCCGATGGAAATTCCAACAATATTATATAATTGGACAAACAGAGTTGGCGTTATTCGTAGGAGCATCGCGAATCTACGACATTTCTAACGCTCGTACCGACGAAGATCGTGCAAGAATTTAATAAACGCGCATTGCCATTGCCACGCTTGCGTTAACCACCGTAGAATGATAATTGAACTGACTAATCGGTGGAGACGCGAGGCACGCGAGCTGCGCATGCCGCGAATAATTTTGAATTGTCCTTTCGTATGCCAAGTGCTTTACGTACGCTTCACGGGTACGATAAAAAGACTGCGTGCGTGCGTGCGTGCGTGCGTGCGTGCGTGCGTGCGTGCGTGCGTGCGTGCGTGCGTGCGTGCGTGCGCGCGCCACCACAACTAAATCCATTATCCACACGAAATTCCAAGTATTCCTATAAGTTCTATCTAATACCAGTTCCTAGTTTCAAGGTAAAACATATTTTATCCGTCATTGTTAGTTCTAAAACGCGAACAGATGCACCGGCGCATTTTGTATGGAATTCTTTCTCTTCGTTAAAAAAGGGTTTCGTAAATCAGAGAAAGATGATCGTGAATCGAAAGGACCAGTCGAAACAGTACGACCGAATAAGTTAAATCGACTAAATCTCTTCTTAACTCTCGCCGTACGCCACTGACCCTGAAGCGAAATATGCATTGAAACTCGAGACGCGATCGGGTCTGTGATAATTACTCTCCCACCGGCGCGCCGGTTGCCTCATACGGTCTAACCATCGACGCAATCAAAGTACTAGCATTCAACGATAGGGGTTTATGGATCGAACTTTGCAGAATTAGAGGTAGAATTACCTCAGCGCGATATTGCCTCGGTTACCGTCGAAATCACCGTTGAAATCACCGTCGATCTGAACACGAGTGAAAATTTCTCTGGAACATTTTGTCGCTCTCGAGTCTGCATATTTCCCGCAACTGGTTATCGCGAAGGTACGGGGGTATCGAACAACTGTTTGGAAAAGAATATTAATGGGCTTGTTTCGTCTCGCGGATCAAACTCAACAATAGGCGATATCGTTCGACCCAGTTTTCGATAAATGACTATTGCAATTGCCGAGTCCCTGAATCGGATTACTGGGTAAATGCGTACGTACCAATTTAATCGATCACGGAACATATTGTTAAAATAACTCGTTGGAATCAAAACGGTTTTACAAATTGATGGTTACGTTACGACGTTACAATTTTCAAGAGCCTACGAATACCCAACATCGTCCATTCTGGGGAATAACCTGTAAATTTCCCCGTGCCAGATTCATCAGGCTCGTAGACGTATCTTCGCCCGATCGGAGCTGTTTATTGTTTGCTCAAGGAATTACTTTTTTTTTTTTTTTTTTTTTTTTTTTTAATCCATTTGTTAATGCGATTTGACCACCTCGAAAACCCCCATTCGTTCTTTCCGGAAAAGATACAAGGTCTAGTCTCGCGTACTTGTACTTGTTTCGAGACAAGACCTTGTCTGTTGATTCGCTTACATATTGATATCACGATTCTACTTCATTTTGGCAAAATACTATTTCATTTGTCGCTGGAGAAGTACGTGTGTGAATCGGCGGGAAGTAGGAAACGGAAGGGAAGCACTCTCGGTGTAGTCTCCTTTCAGAATGATTCCTTCGACGAGGAGTTGCCAAAAGAGCAGCAAGCACCGCCGAAAGAGGAGAGAAAGACGCAGCAGCCCCGCTTTACGATCGTTAATAACCGTGGAAACGTAAGTAACTTGCCGTCGAGCGAGGAAACAGTCTCGTGGAGAACGGATTTACCTGGCTTGGCTCTACCACTGGTGGCATTAATTCACGATGTCGAGGAGACCCCAGACGTTCCGCTGACCGATCGCGAGAAACGATGTTTGGCCGTGCCGATCGGCGATTTGCGGGACAAGAAACGTAAACTCCTCAGAACGCGTACCATCCCTTCGCGAATGTAAGTTTTCGACATTTTTTTGTTTCTCTTTCTGATTTTAATTTTTTAATTTTTTTCGTAAAACGATTGAAAATAATGCATCCACGCTTCGATCTCGTAACGGAGTCATTTGTCGGAGATAAAGCACGTCCCGGGTCCGGACGTGGTTTAAGGCCATGCCAAATGATAAAATTAACGGGCTACGATTTTTTTCTCTTTATGCTCGCGTAAAACAGTCGCGTGTACCGATGCCACGTTCTATACACTTCGAGTGGAGTAAACCGAACAAAAAACCAAATACTCATCAATCGTTCTCAACTGGGAAAATTAGTAAAAACTTATACGGAATCCATATTCTCGTCAAATTATCTTTTCCGCCGTGCCTTTAAAAATGATTCTCCGCGATGTGGAGTATAATTATGAGACGTCAGCTCACCGTCGTGATAATTGCATTCTTCCCAGACGATCTACTTCTAACGTGTATCTTAAATCAACGTCTCGTTACTTAACCGCGAGATCGATTCTCGGTTACCTTTTTTCTGCCTTTTTATTATACGCGCGTGACGGGAACTCTTTTTCTAGTCGGTAGAGCTCCATACCCTCTTCCCGGCATCACCGCTCAGTAGCAATTTACATTCGCGTGGTTGTTGAAAACTACGTAATAACTTCGATTTCACGTGAATTTATATGATATCGATGAGGAACAAAAAAAAAGTAGAGCGATGGAAGCGATGCCGCGAAAGGAGAAATAGGATGGATGGTACGACCGTGAACGAACTGTATTAAGAGTTCTCATAATACGCTTCGTTTTATTCAAGGACTGTCAAAGAAATGAATAAGGATTCAATGACAAGGTCAATCTTGTCTTCGTAATCCCGACTCATCATTTTCCACGCGTGAATGTTTTTTATACGCAATTACTATCGGGGATTCTGATAACTTCTGTCCGTTAAGATTAAAATTAAAAGTACTTAAATTAGAGATAGAAAATAGAAATATCCCCTCGAAAGGTGGTAGGAAAATAATCGACCATCCGTACAAAAATCTGCAACCATCGTACAACCTTTTTGGAAATGCATATAGCGGAACGGAGAAACAAACGACGACAATGGAAACGAAAGAACAAGCATCAGCGGAAAAACTTTCGCGGACCGAGACTACTCCAAATGAAAACAAAACGCAAATAGAAAATTCCTCTCGGAAGGTAAGCCAAGCGATTTGCGTTGACGAAATTAGCGTTGCGAAATTAGCGTGCAACGATTGACTAACTACCCAGGTAGAAGAACTACCCACGACACCTGCGAGAGAAATGGATCAAGAGATACGATTGATGTCAGTCGAGCCACATTTTCAAACGAACAAAGAAAAAGAGTGCTGGCATCTCTACAGAAGAATGTGCGACAAAGGAGTCTACGTTTCCTTCGACACGGTCTTGAGGTAGAAAATTCAATCGTCTTCACTCTTCTCTCCGTGACAATTAGTAGAGAATTGAGCCGTTTATAGCCTAAGTGACACGATCCCTACAACTTTTCAGGGGTATGCTCACACCGACGGAATATCGATTAAGGCAGAAGGAATTTTTGCAAGACTCGTAGCCCAAAGATTCGAGGAAATTGATCGGGGGGATGCAATGTTTCATTCGGCTATTCGGCCACGAATTCTCGATAATTTTACAACGGGAGGAGACCGTCGTTCGTTACTTTAACGATTACATTTCCGAATATTTTAAAGATTCCAGAGGAGGCAAACACCTATACATATGTATGTATGTGTATGTGTATGCCGAAGAGAAAGACAAAGGAGGAGCTACGTGAAACGGGAAAACATATAAAATATTGCGTAGATAATTCAGACGATAGTCGAACGATCGAACGATCATAGCCAGAATTATTCTTCGAGGTTATAGATCTGGGTCAAATAGAATTTGCGAGGAGATTTGGTAATTAGCAAATCGGGTATCCGAATTAGGTAGCTTACAGAGTTTTAGATATACATACGTACAACATATACATACATATCTACTGCCTATTTTTTAGACCGTTTATCAACGTACACGCGCTACAGTGACATAGATTTAAACGTATAACCCGGAAAGTACAGTTTCAAAGTCCTCGTAAGAAAGACTTTGAAAAATTCTGAAAAGTACAAGAATACCTCGTTCCAAAATACTCCTACGCACATAGTAAAACGGATTGGTATCTCAAGTGCCAGAACATCAAATTAACTACTGCGTTCTTAAGCAATTTATTATTTTATACGACATTTACGACCTTCTTTTGTATGCTATTGTACAGCTCAATAAAACGCTAAAGTTGTTGTTACCAATGTATTTTATTATCTACTACGGAATGATATTTTGAGACATAACCAATATTCTTTTTACCGCCTTTTTTCTATGAAGCATTAATCTTAGAAAAAATTATAATTTGGCCCCGCTTTTCTGATATCGTATAAAAACAAATTAATTCGCGATGAAAATTTGTGCAACTCTTACCGGGTACCAGGTTCTTGAAGATACACCGCTGTCACTCAATTTATGTTAACTGACATACTGACTGCCAATTTGACAGATTTCGGTCGGTGTTTTGTAAAGCATACCAAGTCACGTGGTCGCGGTTTTGGATAAGCCGATGACAGGATGACCTGCATACTTTACTTTCCTTCATTGTCATGACAAATACGATTAATGATGTCTCTACCACGAAAGCATGGGAACAAGGTTAATGTCGATTACAAAGCACGACTCGAGCACAAGTTATACCTGGTACGTTTTTCCCGATGAATGGAGGTTAGTCATCGTTGAACCCATTCTTATCCTCGGTAACCTTGAATTATGAAACTCCGCGCCTTTAATTTACGTCCGATGAAATTAACGCGATAGCTGTCGATTCATTTCTTTTACCGACAAGTCCATTCACCCATCTCATTCGCTTTTAATACATTCACAAAAAATTCATAGACTGTCAATACAGAAATGGAAGACTCGAACTTCACAAATCACTTTTCAAAGATAGGAAGATTCTTTCTGTTGAACATTTTAGCATGCTCCTTTGTTTAATGCAGTCGCATGCACTTCTCCACTATGTATTATTGCAAACAAAAACCGATAGACACAGTACGAACATGTGTGTTTACTTATTGTTTTACGATAGGCAAGGGAAAACCCAGAACCAATATTCGACGTCTCGGAATGCGCTTTGAAACATGTACCCTCTGGTATTTATTCATTATGTAAAGTATTCAGAAAAAAAGCATTGTGGATGTACGGTAATAAGTTGACTTCGCTTTCGGGTGGAGGCACCCTAAGCGACCTATCGTTACTCGTTACATTAGACGTTCATGGAAATGAATTTACCGGTATACCATCCGATATAATGTGTCTCGTTTCGCTCAAGGTAGATTTACGATAATTTATATACATTTATAATATACTTGCAAACAATTAAATGCGGTACAAGTACGACGTATAACTTGGAATACATTATTTGGGACGTTACAGGAACTGTATCTGCAGGACAACAACATACGGAAATTGCCAAACGAAATAGCGCATCTAAGCAAGTTGTCTGTTTTAAACATCTCCAGAAATAATTTGAAACAATTGCCAGAGACAATGGGAAAGTTACGGAAATTAACAACATTGGATATTAGTCAGAATAAACACCTTCAAAAGCTTCCCAAGTCTTTAGGCTATGCGCAACAACTAGTGCAGCTAAATGTTGATGGTTTAAAGTTGACATATCCACCATCGGATATTGTAGACGGTGGAACAATTGTAGTCGTAGCATTTTTAGCGAACGAAAGTGGCATTGAATACTCGCCAGAAGATTCTGTTTCGGAGACAGATTTGTCAAGAGACATAAGCTCGGAAGATATGCAGGCGGTATATCATAATAAAAATAATGATGTACAGGTACAGCACGCTAGAAGAAACACAGAGTTTCATGTGGCACTCGCGCGGCGTGTCTTTAATGTTTTCATTTCTGTTTTTATAGGCTGCATTACAGAAGCTAGCAAAAATCAAGGCATGTGGATGCTTCTTTTATTTTCTTATGCTTTCAAATATGTCTCTGCACATTTATTATTATTTCTTGGGACTCTTAATTTTCGTCTACCGAATATTTATTACACATTTCTGACTTATGGAAAATATTCATTTTTGTGTGTTCACACCATTGCATTAATTTATGGAATTTACAAAGTGGTGTCTATGCTACAGTAGAATACGTAGAATAATAATGGCAGTTTTAATGTAATGGCATAATAATTCAACCAATTTCGCAGGAGCATCGTCAAAATGCATTATTAGAAGTAGAGAAAAATATCAAGCAGCAACAAGAATACGAAATTGAAATTCAGTCAGTATTGAAATCGCACAGGAAAAAGGTATTTGGAGATAAAATTATTTCCTTGAAAATTATTTGACCTATGCCTAAGCAAACTATGTTGTTGTTCCTCGCGATTGATATAATTTTACCTTTAGCTCCTCGAAGACTTGGCTTTACAGCAAACTCAATTAGAACACGAGCTAGAAAAGGTACAACAGGAAAGGGATGCCAACAGAATACGTCTACTTTCCCATATTTACAATGGTATAACTTCATTGGTACAAAATACAAGTGCTACCTATATTCCAAAAAGATTGCAGTGATATGTAAATGTTATTTTAAGCTGAAAGAGAAGCAGACAACGTGATCAAAGAATTTCTAAGAAACAGCGAAGAAGAAAGACAAACTCAAGCCGAGTTAGTAGAACGGGAGAAACAAGAAGAAATGCAGTTATTATCGTCTTGCCATACAGAACAATTTATTTTTCGCACAAAAGATACTCTACGTAAGTATGAACTTCCAAACATACATGTCAATGATACACCGACTTTGTAATTATACATTTTTATTCGCATGTAAACGAAATTCTCAACAGTTTCAATGGAAAAGTTACTAGAAGAAGAACTTCACAGGACCAGGAAGCTGGAGGAACATACCAAATATAGAGATTATGCTGCCCAATCTTTACTCACATTGTTAGTAAGAAGATTTTGATGCCGAGAACCAAATAACTTTGAAATTCATTACTACTGTTCTATTTCGATCCATATTTCAGAGAAGTGAGAAATAATGATCATCTGGCGCAGGTGGTTCTAGATCAAGAGAAAAACAGGCAGGATCTAATCGACACGTTGCGACAAGACGAAGTCTTACAAAAAGCTGCGGTTGCAGCGTTATTAGAACGCAGCGATGCGCGTTCTTGGAGTATTGTACAGCAAGTCAATTTGGTGCAGACGCAATTGGCTGCACTTACGAATATTGAACTGGAAAGAAGAAAATTGGAGATCAACCAACAGCTCGTAAGTCTTAGATAGCTTATGTATGACTGTCCAGTTCCTTACGAAAAATATTCTTTTACGTTTCAGAATGAAATAGCTGACAAAAGAGTAGCTCTTAGTGCTATTCTTGTCAGTCTGTTAGAACAACAAAAGAACCGAAGAGACCAGCTTCTAGAAACAATTAATAACATAGAACAGCAGCGATGCATTGCAGTAAGTATAAGCCTCACTTATCTTAGATTTTGTACTGTAATGCAGTGTCCATAAGAACGTTTTTTTTCCGATTCTAAAGAATTCCAGAAGGGGAAGTCAGTTTTGGTTGATGCAGTATCAATCTTTGATGGAAGCTCGACCGCAGGGTTTATTAGAAATGTTGGAGCCTACATTGGTACGACACGTTGCTGTAGCAGGAGCTCTTCACTGTCTACCTTTTTTAGCTTCGTTGCCCTCGTTACTTCATGGCCTTTGCGACGAACAATTAAAAACCGTATGTAAAAATTTTGACCAACATTTCTTACACTATTCATCGTCTCCACATCACCCGGTTTTCAAAAATCGCAGATGGGCATACATTGCGAAAGTGATCGCGCCGCTATAAGACTTGCCGTTGAGAACTATCTAGCAGAAGTGAAACTCAACGAATCCAGAACTCCTGTAGCGCCTTCTGCACCCCCGGAGGAGGCGTGCGCGAGCTCTAGTTACCAAGAATATAACAATGATCAAAACATCAGTACCGCTGAATGTGTAGTTTGCCTTGATTTACAAGTAAGCGCAATTTTCAGCTTATCTAATAAACCATATAATACTATCAGTAGCCCTACGTTTGCTTATTAATTCAACGACGTATATTTATTCTAGTGTGAAGTGATTTTTCTACCATGTGGACATCTTTGTTGCTGCTCAGGTTGCGCAAGCATGGTCTCCTCGGATTGTCCGATGTGTAGAAGTGCCATAGAACGCAAGATTCGTGTTCTAAAGCCTTAAATTGTAAACGATGCTTTTTTACAACAATTGTACGAATTATCGTGACTTGTTGCTAAAGTCATTGATATGCATACGTATACAACATCCACTCAGAGTGATGCATATTTTTCCATTTAGATTATTTCCCATTTTTTGCAATTTATTATTTCGACAATAAGGTTCTATCCCTTGAGAATTCACTACATTATCCGAGACGATGACGAGACGGCAGTTATATTTTTACCCTGCGACACGTAATACGTCTTGACATATTTACACATATTTTAGAAGTGTTGTTTCAAAAATTAGCATTCCACGATATGTGCGAACTTTGCACGTGTTTATTGAAAGTGTTTTGTAATTACATACCTACATCACACGAGTGAATCATTTTTATGCTACAATCTTGTTATTCCTACGTTAAACTGTTACTCGTATTCAATTGCTATTTATAAAAAGGGAATGCTCTTGGTAAAAAAGAAATGAAATATCGGTTATACGAGTTTACGAATTCTAGTCTATTATAATTCAATACCACAACGACCGCGCTTTATATAAATGAAGTAAGGCAGTGAAATGAGACGACTTTTTAATAAATTTCAATCATACCTATGACTTTTTTTAAATTTTAACTACCATGATTAACCAGAAAGATACGAGATACGAAAAGATAAACAAAATGATGTGGTTTTGGTTATTCAATGTATTAGCAATTTTTATATAAAACAATAACTGACATATCTATACATGTTAGAGCCTTACAAATACTGTGACAATGAGATAAATTTTAAATCATCGTGGTATTTGGGAGTTAGCGATGCAATACCAAAAATAACATGCAAGCTTTTGTAAATGGTAGTTTATACAACAAAGTTTTTTACAAAGAGTATCTTCAATGTATCTATAATAAAGCATTGACATTTTACTGATTTGTATGAAATGTCTGTGCAGGAGCTGTTAAGATCAAGACATTAGAAAGATATTTGCTAAGAAATACAATATAACACTAACACTTCCATGTTTATTTATTCATGCAGGAATTAAAAAATGAAAAATCCTTGTAACTTGTTTCTCCTTTACAAGAAAGAATAAAATTATAAACTCTGCAGTATCCTTATAAATGCTAATGTCCTTTACAGCACTCTTATCTTCTAGTAATAATGAATGGAGCTTATTTTTTCTGTTTATGCTGTCCAGATAAAGGAGTATCAATAGACAAGGTCTTGTCTCTATCCACGTACAAGAGTACCAGAGTAGGCTTTGTCTTTTTTCCCAAAAACAAGTGGATGATTCTAGATGATATTCTTTATAGGTGCGATAATTATATGTTGTATGTACGTGGCAGTACATTTTGGGTCCATGTATATTACATCCATACAATTAACGCACATCAATAAATCACTTCTCTTCCAGTTTCTTCTTCCTCTATCGTGTCATCCTCGTCTTTCTTCTGTTGCTTTTTCTTAGTCGTGGCATCTTTCTTTTCCTTCTGAGCCCTACGGAAATTTTCTAACGACTCTTGTAGTGGATCGATGAATTGATCGAATTCTATATCAGTCATTGCTTGAATTACATCCTGGCCACTTATAGTTTTACGACTCCCTTTCTTGGCAATTAAATTCGCTGATGACGTTAAGTACAATATAAAAATTGAAGAAGCTTTGGCAACAGCGGTTCTGGCATCCTTGGCAACCGTAACTCCTTCCGGTAATGCTTCTTTCACGATTCTCGTTACAACCGCATTTGGTAAATTAAGGTCCTCGAGCCGTTCTGCCATCTGGTTTTTTATTTTTATATTCTATAAGAATATAACACAACTGGTCAACATTGTGTAAAACTTATTGTTTTCTACAGTTTACGATATCACAAAACATCAACGTTTACTTTTCGTACACTCATTGCAATCGGAATTGAACCTACTAATCGTAAGATTATGCTGCAACGTATATGGACGATAAAATGTAGATTATCGTGAAAATCGAAAATTACGAATCAAATTACCTTGAGCGGAAAAGGCTAATTTCTTGGATCAATAAGTGAAACTCGATTAAAACAAGTTGAGCTAATAATGTCGAGTTTGTATGTACGTAGTACAGTTTCTTCTTGTTTCCCGCCAAAGTGTGCAACTACACAACTTTCGAAAGAATGGCCAAATAACCGAACTGTACATGTGAAAATGAAAAAATATCTTGTTTAGCACGGGAACACAACGTTTACCGGTGTCAAATCAAAACCGAACGAAAAACACAATAACGATAATATCATATATTTACTGTTTTGCACTCATCAACGATATGACGATAAGGTTAATTTTCGCGCGCAGCTCCATCTGCTTGGTTTCTTTCTATTCATACAGGGTGTCCGCAAATCTTGCTCCATTTTATGAGGAGACAAACGTATATCATACAATTATAATAAAATAGATTTTTCTTTAAATATGGAAATCAATGTAGGCACATTGATGCTCCTGCCGCATATTGCAGGCATAAATTGTATGCTTGAAGATTGTGTTGTTTTTCTCTCATCAGATTGCCGATACCTGGTGAATTTATCATTTCTCGAACACTCTACGCGGATGGACAGTTTGGGACACCTTATATAGGACGTTACATTAGTAGCTCACGACTTAAAAACGTTGATTTCGTCAAGTACGAAGAACTTGTCGTCTGCAAGGTGGTTCGACACGAGCAAGTTTGACACGAGCAATCCAATATTAAACTGATATACCGAGACTGACACAGTTTCGTTATTAGAATTATCGAGCTAGGATAAAGTCAAACGAAGGCACCATTCGGAGAAAAATGTCAAAAATCGAAGAGGGTAACGCTCACATACGGCAAGCAGAGAAAAGGTATTTTGTTACCACGAAATGACAGTTCGTGCAAAATAATGTCAACAATTGGAAACTCCTTTTTAATTGATTTGTTGCTTGGCACGAATAAACAGTATCTTTTGTGACTCGAAAAAATTGAACGCTTGCAAATTCGGACATTGGAAAAATTACAAAATTTTTGTTACAGCTTAAAAACGTCGTTATTGAAATGGAGACCTGACTTTGAAGTAGCTGCTGATGAATATACGCACGCAGGTGAAAGATATACGAATTAATCGGTACAGTAAAATTGTATATTTAACTATGATGTCTGTCATTTGTTATTTCAGCAACTTGTTTCCGGATAGTGAAAAATTATCAGCAATGCAAGGATTGTTTAATGAAAGCTTCTGATTGTTATAAAGAGAGCAGATCGTATCCTTTTATGCATATAATTTCTTTGATAAAATAACTTTTTTGGAATCAAATAAGTAACTTGTAATGGCACGCTCGCTAGAGTATTGTTCCATACAGTTTATATATTTTGCATAGCGTAAGTTTATATATATTCTTTAACTTTAATTGTATGCAAGATGGTTTCATGCCGCTAAGTAAGTACTCTACTGCCCAGATCATAATTAAATAATTTACATAAATAATTATTGTTGTATAAAATTTCAGGAGCATTGAGCAGGCACTTGTGATTTGCAAAGAAATGGGAAATCTTATGGAAATACCGCCATTGGCGCACAAAGCTTGTTCTCTCTACCAGATGCACGGCTCACCGGAATCAGGTGCAACTGTGCTCGACAAAGCAGGAAAAATGATGCAGTCTGGTCACCCAGAGGAAGCATTAGAATTGTTCAAGCGTGCAGCGAGTATTGTTATGGTAAAACACTCGATATAGGATTATTATTATTTTAATATCTACGTTACAATCTTTGCATAAGACAATGTTTGAATGTTCAAGGGTGAGGATAGTCCACGTCAAGCTGCCGAATACATGAGTAAAGTTGCAAGACTACTAGTGAAACTGCAGATGTATGATCAGGCAGCAGATGCGATCCGCAGAGAAATTGGAATGCATCAACAAATCGATCATGTTCCTTCCGTAGGAAGACTTGCAGTAGCATTAGTCTTAGTACAGTTAGCTCGTGGTGATCAAGTGGCAGCCGAAAAAGCTTTCAAAGAATGGGGAAATTATTGTGAAGCTCCCGAAGTATGGTGATACACAGATTTTTGTGGATACAAAGTATGCAAACTACGTGTAAACATTCTTGAAGGACTAATTAATCTCACTCCTAGGTACAAACATTGGAAATGCTATTACAAGCATATGATAATGAGGATGCTGATTCCGCTAGACAGGCTTTGACGAGTAGTTTCATCCAACACATGGACGTGGAATATGCTAAACTTGCTCGTGCCATACCTCTGCCACAGCAAGAGTATGCAATACCGCCAGCTGGTGTGAGAGCAAATGCAGCAGAGTCATACGTGTCTCCTAATGCCTCTAAATTAACTAGTCAAGCTACGGTTGAGGCTGATGTCAGTCACGTACGTATGAATTGCATAATTTATTAATTATTTTTCTCCATTCGCAATGAAAAGAGTCAAGTACAGTGTTTGAAGGTTCAACTTGCTCGTTGCAGTAATTTGAAGTTTTTTTAGGAGACGAGTGGTACCACGGTATCCGATGATATGCCTAAGAACATCACTGAAAAGGAGCAAGAACAAGCACCCCCTTCGAAAAACGTAGAAGACGAAGATGATTACGAAGGTGGACTTTGTTGATCGCCTTCGATAGTTGACGTTTACATAAGTTATGTCTTCGGATAAACACATATAATTTTATCGAAGACGTTATATGTCAATATTCCAGAAGTAATGTACGATGCCTATCAGAGCTATTCTTAGTAGGCATGCTTGTATACATAATTGTAATTTTCAAACACGTTAAATAATTCATTCGGTGCGCACCTACTGGCTTGATAAGGATGTTGAAGTTCTTAAGAGAAATAATACACATAGTATTTCCTTCTTTACGATGTTTCTATCCAATATTCGCAAAATTACAAAAAATAAGTTAGCTTAAAGTTGCATTTAAATGTGAAACAAAACGTTTTAAATGCAGCCATATGCTGCAAAGGTGCCAGCTGGAATGGCATAGGAGAGAATGTTACGAGGACAATTCTATACATAATATAAATGCATTTATTGTTTAACAAACCTCTAACCATGTTTACCATGAGCTGTCCATGTATCAATATAAAACTTGTAAATGTTATGTTTCCTAATGTTTTAGAACGGCGAACCGATCGAGGATTATTATTTCAAATTTCTTGTATTAATAAAAACTACATATGTACAGAACACAGATATTTTATTAACCTATTCTCACCTATGTTTGTTAGATATAAAACGCAGGAAACATTTGTAGCCATAATATTTAATAAATCATTATTGCAAGGATTGTTCGAGATTCATCCATATATATATAAGTGTATCAATCGTTCCTACCTGCTTGTAGAGGTTATAGCGAAAAGTTAATATTCAAAAGTGATGTAATATTTTCTCACTCACCGATTATGGTATCCAAATGTACAATTGAAGCTACTCTGCCTGGGATGTACGGGACACGTTTAACACAGAAACTTTAACTGCAATATTTTTACGTCAAACGCATTCAAAATTCATTATTTTACCGGTACGTTTTAGAAAGATTACCGCAAAATCATGAAGTAAATACAATTAAGTGCATATGTATGTACATACATAGATTGCTCTCTTCCACGAGAATTTAGGGCTAAATTTTTCAGTACATACAGGCACATTAGTCGCACGATTACTTACTTCTGCATTTTATTCATATTTTATAAAAGTATGTTCCCTCACAATAGGTAAAAAATATTTTTAAATAAATATTAAAATATTGCTATACTCGTATGTCGACAACATATTAAAAATTCCGCAAACAGCAAGTACATCAAACCGAATGATAAAAGTTGGAAATGTGTAACGAAGGTTTTAATATTATATTCGAGTAACTGTCAATAACACAACACCATTTTCAAAAAACTGGCGCTCAACATTTAAATCCTTCAATCCTTCTCACACCGACCTACAATTGAACTTCGTCAACAAACGTTTGTAGATATGACTATGAGTGATTTCAACTGACATAAATTTAGTTTACCCGCATATTTATATCTTTGCTTACAACTGTCGAGGTGGGTTAAAATATATCTCGCCGTACGTACATAAAAAGGTAAGCAAAAGGTGTCGGGAAACCGCACAAAAACGTATCTAAAAACCGTTTCCTCTCTCTTCCCCGGCGAGAGATCGTGGAGCCATCCCATGAAATAACTAGTCCGCTCAGAAAGTCCCTATGGCGCAGAAAGCAGGAATGCCTATCTGGATCTATCGAGCAGTAACTTGTTCCTAGTTTTGATATCAATGCCCCGATTGGCTGTTTCAACGATCCAACGACAATGAACCGCCCTTTAATCGTTCTGAAGTTCCAACATGAAATCAATATCACGCTGGCTTCTAGAGAGGCGTGTTTGCGCACGAACGTCAAAATCGAATAAATAGTCGTCTGCAGGAAGAGTCGAAGCAGACGTCACAATACCACGACGTCGTGATAAGAAAACGGTGGGGCGCGAGCAAGTGTCAATTTGATTATTGTCGTCGTTCCACGGGGTATCGGTGCTCCTGTCAAGAACATCCCGAATTTCGACCGATGATCGGCAAATCGAACATACGTATTCCTGTGGGTGCCGTGAGGCGGCGAGAAAGGCCACCTCTTTAAATTGAAAGGAGGAATGACGCTGGAGAATCCGTTCTTTGTCGTCAAGGAGTGAGTACGAGTTTTCGAATAGTGCAGGTTACTGCTATCGCGAATCCGCGACATATCGTATCTTCTGTACGCGAACCCTCTATAATCACACGATGACTCTGAGATACCCGAAATCTATTTCATTACCCTCGTCCACACTATTGTTGACTCTGTCGAGGCATAGCTGTGCTTTGTGTATACGTATAGCAGCCCTTTCAAGGGATACCCTACCCGATGAATGTTGCAATTTTTATTTATTTATTTTAACGGTATGCAATATTATCGCGGTAGTCGTTTGTTTGTTTCAGTGTTATGCGCTTACCGGGCGTGGAGTGCTGACATGTACTACACTTATTTTCTTTGGCGAAGTCTGCGAAAATTAGTAAAACAAGTAAATGCATGATCTTATACTTCGATTGACAAATCTAATTTCATGGATTATCTTGCCGTGACACTTTCATAATCTGGCAGATATCGAAAGTGCGCACTTCATAGAATAAATGGTCTGGAACGCTCGATCGATCGATATTTTTTATCAAAACATGATTTGTTGTTTCACTTTACGATAACGTGCGATTTTCTTCTTTTTCCCGATTAACATTTTGCGCGTTTAGATATAACGTTTATCATTCGTTTAAAGAAAAATGGAAAGATAATGTTTGGTCTGAATTTTTATTTCGACCGGGCCGAAACAGATATTTTTTTGTTCAAATACATAAATGATTGCATAACGCGTTGGATATACCGGATTCGTGTGACGGGTATTACATTTATAACGCATCACCTTGCACACAAAAATTTCCAGCAGACCAAAAATTGTGAAAATTTCTTTATCGTTTTCGAAAACAATAACTTTGCTACGTCGCTTGTCGGTTCTTTTATCGCAACTAATAATAGCACAATTAGTTATGACGGCTTTTTTCGTTCCAGCGAAGTTTGTAAGGCTCTAAATAAAAATCGTGGCTTATACGGGCGCTGGACGGAATTACAGGATGTTGTTGTTGCTACTCCTACCGTGAGCGGGGGAATCCCAATATCGCGGGAGGAATTAGAGTGGACGACTACGGAATTGCGAAAAGCTCTACGTTCGATCGAATGGGACCTCGATGATCTAGAGGATACGATCTATATCCTTTGATATCAATACCTATCGCCGAGAACCGCATAATACTGACTCAATTTTCGGCACTTTCATAATTACAGAAATGCAATTTCTCGACAACTATCTGTATGTAAGCTTGTCGCAAAATTAACGTTTGCGTTTTAGATTTACTTTTACGTTGGTATAATATATAATACTTAACAAATATTTATACGTATCGTGGAAAAGAATCCGACGAAGTTTAAGATAGACAACAAAGAATTGACAGTTCAACGAAGTTTTATTGAGCAAACGCGGGAAGAAGTGAAGGTAATTAGCTTCTTGTAGATTTTCGCATTCGTCTTCTTTTTCACTTTAGCCAAAGTACTTGATAAAATGTATATTATTTGGCGATTTTTCTAGATCATGAAGGATAAAATGAATTTAAGCAGAGGCCGCGACCGCGACAGTACGGCAAGACAGGTTCGTAATGTTTTAAACGCGTTATAATCTCATTATGAATGTTTACTATAATAACGTATTTTCTGTTTGAAAAATTATTTACGATGTATTACAAAAGTGAATTTCAATGATTTTTAATTTGTCAAAATAAGAAATTATATTTTTACGCTTAAATTTCGCTGAAAGTATAAAATTGCGTTCGTTGCGACATCTGCAACAGAACTGTCATATTCACCGATAACGCTAATCAGCTGTGAGCGTCTATTCGGAACATTGCTCGATGAAAGTCTTTTGTCGCGTTAGTTTTCTTGTGTTTAGGATTCGGTAAACGCGAATCCTTGTCGTAATTGAAAAAGACCTAATTAGGATCAACTTTATGCGCAGAAACTCAACGAAACAAAGAAAATGGTGCACACTGTAAATCCATAGGCTTTATCGTTAACTCATTTTATTATATTCTATATTATATATTAGATATTAATCCACTTTCACGATTTGGCGAATGCAAGTATAATTTCTAAGAAGGCGATACAATTAAAGAGCTACATTTGATAACGTATAAAAATCAACTTTGAATAAAAAAGCTATTAAGAATACCACCATTTTATTGTCGAATCCAAAACAACACATTTTCCCATTGATTGCATAGCCACTGTTGGACAATAGTCCAGCCCGAGTTCCTGTCAATCATGGTACAACCAAATACAGTAAATTGGAAAATGAAATCGACAGTCCAAATAGACAGTTCTTAGGTGATACTCTACAGCAACAGAACGCCATGATGAGGCAGCAGGACGAGCAACTAGACATGATGGGAGAAAGTATCGGGACACTGAAGACTGTATCTAGACAAATCAACACAGAATTAGACGAGCAGGCAGTGTAAGTCCCTGGCGATTCGATTGATATTGATTTCATACTATCCTAAGAATCATTTTGAACAGATTCCGATATGTACGAATGTTATGCGTTCATTTCAGTATGCTGGACGAATTTGGTAATGAGCTGGAAGTAACGGATTCAAAATTGGATGCAACAATGAAGAAAATGGCCAAAGTCCTTCATATGAGTAATGGTAACTATAATAATTACATTCCTGCTCCTACTACTGCAACATCTAGTGTCTCTGACCTTGCCTCTAAACCTTCTTCTCTGTCATCTTTATCGAACACGATAACTAATTGTTTTTTATGCTCTGGAGATTAAATGCGTACTATTACATTTTACCATAATTATTCAGTAAAACTTATCAAAAGTGATACGTTTCTTTGCTTGATTATTTGTTTTATTTAAGCTTGTTTGAATATTAATCCAGCCTTGTTATTCGCACCTAACTTTCATGTGGTATGAAACTAATAACATTCTACAGTGTCTACTGAAAAATTATGGAGTTCTTGAGATTATTCCGCTATTGGTCATTGGTTTTGTTTTCTTACAATAATATTGCATATTATCAACTGTCATTAAACAACAATCATTTCTTTCACACTTTTCTCGCTGAGTTAAGCTATTATTAAGCACCATTGCACTTTAATTACTTGATCTTCTCTATTATGTATGCCTAGTCTCGTATTGATACACAAATCATCCAAAGAAAAATTTATAGGAAGGTAGAATCTCATTTAAAACAAACAATTCGTAAATCTAAATCAGATATGCGGCATTATTTAGAAGAAATGCGTTGGTATCCCACGTTTCACCAATGAGTAAGGCAAATTAATGCCTTTTTAAAGACACTTACCACATTTTCAGTCAATCTCTCCCTTCTGGAAGTGAGACTACGTATATATCTTTTATTTGACTAGGTTTCAAAAGAATATAATTAAAATAATAATGTTATAGATATTACATTTGAGTATTACTCAAATTGAAGTATCTATCAACTGTTCTTGCCGTCGAGTTTGTGTTATCGTTTGGGAAAAAACTTTTGCTACTTTACGAACAGTTCACTAAGTACGAATAGTTTGTACTCGAAATGCCATTATTTTTATGCTATGTTGCGGGTGAAAAAGAACATATTTAAAACATATGATGGCATTTAATTTAATCGGAAGGCATTAACTATATTCTGTCTAAAGTTATTAAAAACCTAAATCGAAAAAAAATTGCAAACATTTAAGACCTTTGTTAAAGATAGTATAAACTGGATAGATTCAAGTTCAAATGGACCAGTCGGTAATACTAGATTAATTTAGTTGCTTCTAAACACCTACTCGATATAATTGAAATTACGATAAACTGTACGGTGCCATAGGTGCCAAAAGTTGTAGTAAATTGCAATGGGAAACTAGCGTTAGCAGATGTATATTGTTGAAGTGTTGTACATCAAAGTTGTATAGATAATCAGACAACAAAAACTGTTAAAGTACCTTATTTGCATATGGATATTAAAAGTAATTGATTATGCCAAAAACTACAGCAGGAAAAAATAGCACAAGCAATTTGTGCCTGACAAAACTTTAATACAATAGACATATACATATGTATATCTATTGTATATATATTATATACAATATATATATAAATAACGTATCAGAAAAATCTTTTCGATATGTTTCGGATTCTCCGATACTTCGACTTCCAATGTATACAATGTGATATTGCAATATTAACTCGCAAGTAGGCAAAAAATGATTTCCAAATAATATCACAAAGTTTTCGAGCGGTATTACGTAAATACCAATCGGTTTGCGTGTATCGTAGATGTAAATGAAACTATAACGGTTGAAACTAAAAAGCGTTGAAAACAGAAGATGTAAGAAATAGTACTCGTACGTATGGTGGTTGCTGATTGATTGTTTCTCGATGCGCATAAGATTGTTAATTGAGTATTATGAGAATTAGCGATTACAAGTAATTCCAAGCTCCACTTTAGGACATTTAGATATAACAAAGAGAATTGAATACTAGAAAATGAAACGTTTATTCCGCTGTTAGAAAACTGTTAATAATATAACGTTGTGAATTCGTACTAAAACAAAAACCGTTTATTTATTCTAGCGTGTAATGAAAAAGAAAGAGAAAAATACGTACTCTATTATTTCTCATAAATGACCAATTGTGAAAACAGATATTGATGAATAAAATTTGAGATTTTATTTATACTGTACATGTTGCTGTAAAGTACCACAAACATTCCTGACCCGCTAATACTACTCATTACAGTTACAGTAGTAACTCTACATTTAAGAACTCGTTACATGAAATTTCGTAGCTGGGGGAGAACTTTTCCAATCTGCTTTTTGGTGTTATAGCATTGTTTCACTCGAAGAACATTGATTCTAGTTTATACTTATTTCTTTAATAATTTCATTGGAGTTCCCAGAAACCATACACTGTTACTTATTAATTAATCCGAAATCTCTCAGTTATCGAACATCGTTGATCGTTTGCACTCCTCGGTACATTCATATTTAAAGATGCGTAGTGTGTCTATGATTTATAAGTGTAATTTGTTCCTAGATTTTTGCTTTTTCGGGTTTGTGTCGACATCTGTTGCTCCGCAACATTTAGCCGATGTGAGATATACTGTTTTAGAGCTTTTGCGGTACCACGAATATCATTAAAGGCCCAGGGGTCACGAGTAACTTTAAAGATATTTGCGCGGTTTTGAAGGATTATAGAAAATATTAGAGTAGTTCGACATATTGATCCTTTGCACTCTGATTTTTGTTAATTGATTTGCTACACGAACTCGGACATTTATGTAAATGGATTTATTAAAGATACTTTTCAAATCTCACTCGAAAATAGTAAAGTATCGGTGCACGGGTTTAAAGGATCAATCATCGACAATGTGCAATGTTGTTACGAAATGCTTGTTGAAAAAGTGCATGTTGAGAATAATGCACTATGTTTACTGTTTGAAGAAGGGCCAAATATATAAGTATTGATTTATTTTAATTCCGATACAACATATATTTCATTCGCGCAGTTTTATCGCCGTTTACTCGACGGTGATAAAATCGTTCGATTCTAACAACTTTCTTTATATGTGACGCATGTGATGTTACTTTCCGTTTGTTTTAGATCGGAGACAATGGGTAGCCATTGGAGTGTTGACCGCTATATTGCTGTTTCTAATCATTTTGTTTATAATTAAGTGAATTATTTAATTTCCCAGCGTCCCTACGAATCATTGGTTCTTCTTCATAGCATTTATTGTAGACGAATGTGTTACATTCTGTTTCAACGAATACTTATTATCGATAGTGGTAACTTATGATGCATTAAAATAAATACTTACGGTTATTATAATGGTGACAGGGTCTTAATGAATCCCCTACCCTAAAATGCAGATACCATTAAATAGTGTAGAAATAACATACATTGAACTTTTTAAACGAGGATGGGTTATTAATACCTCGGGTCATGTATTCTCCAAAGACCGTTTATTTTCTTATCTATATCAGATACTTATCGATACTTAATAAAAAATGTTACACTATCACGTATATAAAAAGAAGTTCCATAGAGAGATATATATTGTAAAAAGTGATCTCCGCTTCTATTGTTCTCCCTTTTGTTACGTTGATGATCTTCGGGATCCAACAGTCGACAAATTGCATCGCATTCGACGCAATGCCAAACACGTTACATCGTTTAGATAACGGCAAAATCAGCCACGAGATACAGTTGCGAATTTTGTACATTGCAAATTAGGACGATTGCCCTGATTATCGAAGAAACTCTCCGAGATCTCTTAAATTTCTGAAGAGGATTACATGGCAGTTATGATAAGACGAATGTATATAGATACTATATACACATTTATACATACGCACAAAATAGGTTGCATTACTGCGATGTTAAACTAACGAATTGAATATTCGAATGGCCTGGTAATGATAGCAGTCGGAAAGTATATCTACTATATAATATCTTTGGTATAATATTTATTATTGCAATCGTTCGTATATGTACGCCTGCGAAACTAATCTCCAAAAGAAAATGCAAGATACTCGTTAATGGTTTGTTAAATAAAATAATCTAATCATAAATGTACAATTAACATAAACTTCCTTCTTACCTATCAGCGTACTAGCGTAAGGTAGTACAATTTTAAGCCTTGAAAAATCGTGCGCCAGTGTATTCTCTGTCAAATCAATTTTGTCGTAATTTTAAAGTTTATCTTGAAGTATAATTTACTTGTTCAACCTATAGTTGCGATATACCTGGATATACCTAACTCGCGATCATTTTATTCCGGATGTAGTGCATGAATGTTTTCATAATTAAAAGCTATTCTTACAAGCATGTCGACATAGCATTCCACATTTTCTCTGTAACGTTAAAATCCAGAAATGACACTTTCAATAATAAAAAAATTAATCGACCATTTTTAGGTATCGCGCGATACCTAACGTTCATACGTGCTATATTTAAGGTTCCAGGCGAACGCGTTTATGGCAGACGATAGGCAGAGCTTTTCTTATATCATCGACATTTTCAACTTCAATTCTTAGTCTACTGACTTCTTCGTCGTAATTTTTTACCCACTGGGTTTGTAAGTTCTTTGCATCTGTCAGAGCTCTAATCCTTTGATCCAAGTTTGCAGCTTTGATCTCCTTTTCCGCTGCTACTAAACGTTCTTCCAGGCGATTTAGATCAGCATCGTCTAAGTGGCAGGAGTTTTCATTGTAAAAACACAGATCGATGGGTCAACCACACAGATTTATTGAAAAACAAATACTCACTTATTTCCGGCAGATTTTCAAGTTCTTTTATTATTTCGGATACTTCCGACAAAGCTTTGTCAACTTGTTGCGCTGCTAGGGTTACGTTAATCCTCGCTTGACCAACTTTATGGTTAGCCTGAAAAACGTTAACAATGTACTACCTGTTACCATCGTGTGCCTATACGATGTGACTATACAAATATCTTACATCCGCTGTAACATTGGTATCTTGAGCGATCTGAATTTCATATTTTTGCATCATGGAATCGGTGGTGTCTACCCTAAGATGCAATTTTTCAGCTTCATTCCCTACGCGAAGCGCTTCTACTTTGGTCTTGTTTGCATCCACCCTAATTTTATTTGCATTCGCACTGGCTTCCTCCGCGTATGTCTGACGTAGAGAATATTATTTATTACTTCGTTTACTTAATATTTAACGTTTCTTAACCTTCCGTTAGTCGCACACGTATTTCAGGATTTTGAGGACACCGATAGTCGTATGCACATCACAGGTGCTTTTGCAGTTTTTCTGCCTTATCCCAAGCGTCTTACCAGTGTATCAATTTTTTATATTTTTTTTCGCTGAAGCAGGAACCGAAGTTAGGAAGCTACCGTAAGCGGACCCTCTTTCCGTCACTCCTTGGCGCGCGGCAAAAAAAAACATTTCACTATGCACCTCACAGAAACATGCGACTAACGAAAGGTTAATGATGTTCTTTCTACCTGAGCATTCTGTGCTGTTTGACGAGCGCTCTTAGCATGTTCCTCGGAGCCGTTCAGTTCTGCTTCTGCCTTCGCAGCTTGCGATTCTGCGTTATTGATCAGTGCCTCGATATCATCGATATCTTTCAAAGCATCTTGCGCTTTAACGCGTTCGCGCTGAACCTCGGCATCGAATTCTAAAAATAATAAAATGATTGAGAGAAACGTGACTAAAAAGTTCCCTCTTTAATGTAAATATTTTATACGATATTACCGCTTAATTTTTGTAAGGTCTCCTGAGCTTCTTTTAACGTTTGATCGCCACGTTTTACAGCATCATTCGCTTTTTCGTTTGCCCTGTCTAATTCAGCGAGAAGTTCAGCAGTGGCTGCTTGCTGATCCTGCGCTTTGTCCAAGAATTCTTCACTCTTCCTTACTCTCTCCGTCATTTCATTTATAAAATTTTCGTTTTGTTCCAACAACAATTGCGCTTGTTCTTTCAATCGTAATCCCTGCAATAATACTTAGATTTAGCATTTGTTTTCAGCAATACATTGATACCAAAGACATTTGCATTCAAGACAGATTTACCTCATTGCTAACACTTTCAACCTGGTCTTTCAAATCATCAACATCCACTGACGGTACAGCAAGATCCAAAATCAGCAAATCCAACGCCTCTTGCGAAACGGCAGAAGATTTAGTCGCTGCTATGCTGGTAAGATTTTTCACCTCATTCATGCGATGTTCCAATAACTCAAGTTTATTTTCAAGTCCTCTAATCTCATCACTAAAAACATACAATTTTGATAAATTTCTTGTCATACTAAAAATCCTTGTATCGAGGTATTCTCGTCAACGGAAGTACACACGTCAGGTTAGAGTATTTCGATATGGCCTTCTTTGCTAGATTGTAAGCTTCGATAGTTGTATTGCGGGCCTGTTCAGCCAGGGCATGAATTTTTTTAGCTTCATTTACATTTCTGTAAAAGACCTCTATTATAGTTATTAAATACACAGCTGCTGTAAATAAAAAAAAGTTTCGTACAAGTCAGCGTAGACACGTGCATCTTGCGCAATTGCGGTCATTTGCTGATTCTGTTGACCAACTTGTTCGGCGTGCAGTTTTGCATCGGCCAGTGCGGTTGCTCCATCGGTAGCTAAATAATCCTCCGCTTCCTAATTTTTGAGATATTATGTAATAATCCGTTTTAATTGCGTTCAAATGTTTTATGGTTTTGGCTTAAGATTCCACTCACTGTCAATTGGTAGTGTATCTTGTCTAAGACTTTTTCAGCTTCATCCATGCTCATCGAACCCGCGTCTGCAGTTTTACGTGCGTCGGAAGCAGTCAAGTCAACGGTCTGTGAAATTTCACCGATTTCGTTCAACTGGTCGCGTAGTTCATCTAGTTGTTCTACCAACGTCTTATTTTCGCCTGCAACATTTATATTTCTAATCGCGTCCACTGAGAAATGCGTAATAATTTAATTATTCGAGTATATTTACTGCCAGATCCTTGTTTCGCGTTGTTCAACAAATTCTTGACTCGCTCCTGAACGTTCTTCAGTTCCTTTTCAAAGTCTGAATCCTTTATAACTGTTGGGCTGCTATTAATTTTTCTGAGAGTACCCTCTAATTCTGCTAAACGTTGCCTGTGACTGTTGGCCGCAGACTGCACAAGGTTGTAGCAGTCAGGGCAATTTACGCATCCGTTTTGTCTGTTATGCTTGTTCTCCTTGCAACGATCACAGCGTCTGCCTTCCACATTCGCGAGACACTGAAACAAAGAAGTCGAAAAATACATTAGAGAGTGCTTTTATTAAACTGAACCTTACAGTGAAAAATATTTTCTGCGCCTACCGGACACTGTCCACTAGCATCGCACTGTAAATCTTGAGAACCGATGCTGTCACAGTCGCAAAGTTTGCATCCTTCTCGGCTGAATCCATATTGAAAAGGTAGACAGGCGTCGCAACGTTGCCCGGTGATACCGGGTCTACACTCGCACTGGCCGGTATTTGCGTTACAAGTGTGATTGTAAGATCCTTCTGGATCACAGTTGCAAGCTGTGCATCCCTGCAGCAGGTACGCATAGTTTAGTATCAACATTTAATTATTCGTAACAGTTAAAAAGACATAAAATACCTCTCCGCTTAGTATATAATAATACCCCTCTTCGCATTTGTCACAATTACGTCCAGTTACGTGAGGTTTACATGGACAGTGACCCGTCAATTGTTCGCAAGGAGCAACTCTGCCATCTTCGAGTTCGACTGTACCCGGGGGGTAACACTGACATAATTTACATCCGTCTTCCTTACTGTCAGACAGCGCGTCGCCGTAATATCCTAACGGGAAGCGTGATAAGTATTATTGTGAATAGATTCAGACAGTTTGTAGCATTTGCATATTTTTTTTTATCAATCTATATGTTACCTGCAAGACATTCCTCGCAATGGAAGCCTGCTGTATTATTGACACACTTTAAACATTCTCCAGTTTCGTGATTACAGTTGCGTACAGCATTTAGATCGATGTTATTGTTACAATCGCAAGGCCTACATGCTATGCCCTCTTCAGGATTTCCGAAATAACCGTCCGAGCATGTCTCGCATCTAGGTCCTAGAAAAACGAAAAATTGCAGATTTATGTATCGAAGAAAAATTGATCGATGTTGAAAATATTTTGCAAATAAGTTGCATCCTTACCAGTTCTGCCTAATGGACATTCCGAACAAATTGGATCCGGATTATTTCCAAGTAGTATACAAGGGCCATTGTCGGGACATGGACATTGTTTGCAATCGTCGGGTGTGCCCTTCAGTGGATGGCCGTAGTAACCACGTTTACATAATTCACAGTTGCTACCGGCCGTGTTGTGCTGACAAATACACTGTCCTGATAAAAAATTAAAATACGTTGAAACAAACGGAAATACGACAATGGTATGTCTAGATAAATTTGTACCGCAAATTTATTTTCAGTAAGTACCAGTTTCAGCTTCACAGATATCCGCGTGGCCGTTACAATTGCAAGAAACACAGAGAGCGAAAGGGCCACCGTTTGGTGGATCGTGGTGAAACCCAGGAGCACAGGATTCACAAAATTGACCTACATAACCATGTGGACATTGACAGTGTTCTACCCAATCCGCGGGTTCACCTGCAGCTCCGCGATGAGCCGTCTCCAACTTAACATCGTCCAAAAATCCTCTGCCTATTGGGATTGCAAAAAAAAGGTATTCTGAAACCTAATTCGGTGAATTATATTGTCATTTTCAACCATTCCCTGTACCTTGATGCGTGTAAGTTCCGCGAATTTTAATAGCTGTTAAGTTTGAAAGTATCGACATGAAAACTCGGGACGGTAAACGTGGCTCCCAACCATAATCAGGATGTTCGTGTAATCTGAAGTGGTATTCTTGCGACTAAAAGAATTCACAAAAACCTTTTCATTATTTCATATGAAAGTAAATCTATTATCAATCCCACTGTTTTTCTTTCACTTACCGTTACAGTAGGGAGGCGATTGTTTTGTCCGAAAATTGGCTGCGTGATCTGTTCTCCATTTCCACCTTCGAGAATTAAATCACGGGCAGTAGGCGCGGGTCCAGCCTCTCCAATTCTAAGCGTAAACGTCAAGTCTTGATTGTAGGATGCTCTTTGATCTCCAAGGAATCTATCTGCAGGACGTACATATTGCATAAATACTATCGTCGAGTACGTTATTCGATATCTATCTCGTTATGCGATCATATTTACCAGGGGCGATGAAATAAACGTTATCTCGATCCAGCGCCGTAGAAGATATCGTTTGAGTGAGAGGATCATAATGAAGCGGTATTGAATTACCAGCCACGGTAGCTGTCCACCGTTCCGCTCCTCTTACAAACATACTCTCAATAACGATTTTAGAATAACCAGTCGCCGGTTTACATACCGAGGAGTGGCCGTAGCAAAAGCACGGCGTGCAACCAAATTCATTGTCTACCGCAAGATTGAAGTATCCTGGACGACACCTATGTAATAACGCTATGTTAATTTACCTTAAATTAATTCGTTCGAATTGGGTGTCACTTTTATAACTTTGCAATCACACTCACTCTCGGCAACGTTTTCCTTCCACATTTTCTTTACAGGTACAGACACCACTCGTAGGATCACAACTAGGAGTGTTCTCCAGTGAACCGGCCAAGCTACACTCGCAAGAAGTGCACCCGAACGACCCAAAGTTATAATAATTAGCCGCACAATGATCGCATTTGTCACCAGTTACACCAGGTTTGCATTGACATCTTCCTTCGCTGTTACATTGCAAACTTCTAGAACCTGCAACAATGTATGTCCTCTTTGGAGTGTTTATTAGCCTCAATTTCACTTAATTATTTGGAATAATTAAATCACTTTAAGTTCTGACAGATTTTGCGATTTTTTTAAGAGTAATGTTTTGTCAGGCCTCATATATGATAAGAATCATTCCGCTAATTGTGAATCGAGAAATGAGCAATTTACCAATTTCGTTGCAGTTACAAGCCACACAATAATTGTCTTCCGGACGTTGGTAAAAGTTCTCTCGGCAACGCTGACAATTTGCACCGTCCCGATTAGCTCGGCAATCCAGGCAGTGACCACCATGCCCAGTTGCCTTATACAGCTCCTTATCGAAGTAGCATCTCTCCGAATAACCATTACAATTGCAAGCTGAAATATTAAGGCGTAACGCTGGTGAAACTTCGATTCAATATATTCCTCGGGAGAATTAACAATTTTTAAATATAATCCGTAACAATTGATAGTTTTAAAACCGTAAAAATCTGGATAGAAAAATATTTTTTAAACCGGTTTCTCTTCAATTATAATGATAATTATTAACACAATACTATATTAATAACAGCATTTATTTCGATATTTACTGGATCCTGAGTACCAAGGAAGGACTCCATCCCATCTTGAAGATGCACATATCATAACAGAATTCGCGAACATTAGGGTCCCCATTAATTGAATTTTTAATGAGTACTCCATTGCAGTTATTTGCCAAATATTACGGAATATAAAAACAAAACGACACGACACTCACTAATTTAGTTACAACTAAATCATTTTTAACAAATTACTCGAAAATTAATTGCAATCTCTACATGAATTCGTGCTCATCGTCGCGCTTCAACTACGTCGTACACACTTTCGTAAATTCTATTAAATCTTGGGATTGTTCTCAAACCAATAACTCCAAAAGTGAAGTGATGGTTGATCCTTAACGTAATGCAACGATAAGTTTCCATCAACAGCAGTCCTTATATTCCCGATCCCACATCACCCAGTCATATAACATTTTACAATATTATTTTCACCCTAGATTATTTTGCGTGCTCGTCGAACGCGTAATTACGCAATTCGATTAACTCGATAAATAAATGCCCGCCCGAATCGCGATATCATGAGCACTGAGCTCGTAGTGTACAGAAAAGCTGCATTGTGTGCCCGTCTACTGCCGACGATCCCCACTTCGGAACAAGCACCGAACGTAAAAGGTAAAGCTGGTTAGGTAATGCCAACATGATCGTGAACGCAAACTCTCTTCGGGTGCTCGGAAAGGTGATACTCACAACGCTAAAGAAATACTTTGCCTTTACGGAATGTACTTTTAGATTAGAAGTAACAAATGTCAATGGCAATCTATCAGCGATGTACGCATTAAACCGCAATGCAATTCCCCGGAGTTGTTACAGATAACTTCTTGTGGCTGTCCAGTAAATTATTAACTTAACAGCTTCGAATATTGTGGAATTTAAAAATTAAAAATTGTTATCACGTCGATTTATATAATCGGGTCTGTCGAATGCACCTTATAACTGACATATTTTGTGAAATCAGATATAGAAATGAAAAAAGCGTTTCCTGTTGGATTCACTGCAACCGAGTTATTTAACACGTGGAAATTTTGATGTTGTTTATAATGATCCTAATGTTGCCAGTCATGGAACACTTTTCGGTCACCGGGTATAGGATGTGAAAAACGGGCGTTTGAAGAGCAGGTTTGCCAAGGCCCACCTACACACTGTGACCAGGATACTGACCCTTCAAAGATATCTTCTTGTTGTGCGTATACTCAGTACATACGTATGCGTTTGTTGCATTTATTCACACACTAGTAATCCCGCTTACGTTATCGATAAGTTAACATTCCCACCAAAATAAAACAAGGAGATAGCCCTTGTCGCGTTTCAAGACGCGCAAAATGTGAATCAAAAAGTATAATCGTAAATTTTAATCGAAACGTATACATCATTCTCTCGCCTATTGCCGTTGGTAATAACTAAATCAATTTCCAGTACAATGATTACAATCTCATATCGAAGAGCAGCGTTTCATAAAAAGTATAAAGGAAAGGCAGGAGTTATTTTTGGCATATCGAAATTGAAATAATTTAGAACTTACGTTTACATTCGTGCGCGTCTGCTGTAGTGGCGCGTCCCCAAGGTGCATCGTTGTAAAAGGGTAAGCATTCACTGCAATCTGGTCCGCCGGTATTGTGTTCGCAACTGAAAACAAATTCTATCTGCATTTAAAAATTTGATCTTTTTCCTGACCCTATCGCTCAACGGCAGATTTGTGTACGGTACAGATTTGTAGGCCAGTTGCTAAAAACTCTGTATGAATAATGTACCGTCAATCTTTATTTGGCACGAAATGTACCATTTTTGGAGTAAACGAAGGAATACGTGCACTTGGGTATTTCGATAATTTGCAATCGATCACTGTGTGTATTAAAATCATATTTAAAAATTGTCTTACCGACATACTCTGCGAGTTCTTCCATCTACGCTAGTACTGTTTACACATTCTCCGGCGTGGCCATTGCAAGCGCAACGTGCTCCAACTGCAACGTCGGCGATCGCATAGTAGTAGGTTTTCAACACGCGATCATCACCAAAAATTTCGTCACCGAATGTATTTAATCTGTCCAGGGTAATCCTCAAGTCGGTCGCTTGTACCCATTCCTTTGAGAAAGATCACTTTGTTCGTTCATTCGTTCGTAGAAATAATGAGCTAGAGCGATAAGAAGATTATACCTGCAGTGCTGAATTAGTCTCGAAACTGTAAGCCGAAGGCCGACCTTCTAGAGTAGAGAACGCCACGGTACCCTTTGTCAAAGGTGATATGTCGGAGTATTCCGAGGTACACAGTACTCTCGTATCGTCTCCGCGTACAGTCTCCTCGGACTCCGGCAGCTCGTAAGTGTCTCTACATGTCGCGGAATAAAACTGATAAGGCTCCCAAGGTGATTTCTCATTCTTTCTTTTGTAGATACCCCAGCTTTCTGGCCGCGAGGACTCAAAGAGCACTCTGACGTACGTAATATCGAAAGTTTTGCCTAAAATCATATCGTTGGTTCCAGTAGAATGTACGGAGAGGGAACGATTAGACGAATAATAGTTGGAAATCATTGTGTTCGTTAGCTGTTATTTACACTCGGTTTGTACATAGTAGGGAAAGATTCTCTTTCGCGTAGAGTCCGTTAAAATAACTGAGACCTACGCCACTGCGGTTCGTCACTGTAAAACCAGCAGGGTGCAAGTGGCGGATTCTTTCGTACAGGAACATATGGCGCACAGACAGAGATTCAATGTTCTTCTCAGTTTTGAAGCAAAGGGAATCTACGATTATTGGGATTGTTAACGACATCGTTTCAGCCAATCTATATCCACTGGATTTTATGTAACCATTCCCTTTAACGTGAGAAAGCGCCCGGAGATGAGGAACAAGGAGATGAGGAACAAGGAGATGAGGTACAAAATGCATTGTATTGTATCTAATATGCGAAAATGTTTGTAATTACGGAGCAGTTTAGAACAAGTGCGGTCATCTAACGGAGCGTGCTATTAGCGAATTATGAATATGCAACGCGGTTTTCTAGTAGAAGAGATTAACAGGGAAGTATAAGTATTCTCCTCCACGTTTTTCCATACAACTTAACGAAACTGATCCATGATTTAATTTCCAATTAAGATGGTTTGATATGGCTCGATAAAACGGAATCTCTCTTGTCAAGAAATAAAATATTCAAGCGCGAAACGCGTCGACTGTGCGATTTCTTCACCGTTTATGCTCCGCGAATTATCTCATCGCACACGCATCCTGATAGATAGGGAAGTGGAACAAGAGATGAGCGGGAGAAAGAGACGGCGAGAGGGAGACAAACATTGAGGACGTGTTAAGAGTTCATCGCGTGTAGCGATGAATGAACCCTCTTTCCACGGACTATGGTTCTCCGTGCTTATACCATTCTAATTCTGTGAAAAATAATGACATCCGGAAAGGAGACGATTAAAGTATCGTCCTTTCATCTCTCCTTACGAGTATTCGAATACCGTCTACAGTAGACATTGAGTAGACATTAAAATTATTATCGATCGATCGATCGATCGATCGAAGAAATCAATCAGTAGCGATAAACGTAAGATATTAGTATTTGTTACAATTGTATGATCATCGTGTAAAATTATGTAAATGCAAAAGACAAAACACGGTCGTCGTACCTAAATGAAGCGTCAAGTTGACTTGATTCGGATACTCGATGCCTTCGAACATAGTTTCGGATTGCCACCAGGTTGCATTGTCGTTATTATCGTGATCGGTGAGGAAAGTTGGAGGGTGATCGCCGTAGCGGCATATCTCGCAGGATTTCTTATGCACGTTGCCGGTCTGCTTGCAAAACTCTGTGGGACGATCCTCGCCGCACGTGTTGGTTGCTTCCATGGGCACGTTAAAAGCGGCATTCTCGAAGGGCGGTATACATCTCTGTAACAAAAGTATTCGACGTGCGGAATTTGTGAGAAATCAGATAAAATGTTTTTTTCTGCCCTTCAGTATTCGCGAGAATGTCTTTATCAGGAAGATGAAAAACTTATTTTTTAATGAAAATCTTAATTGTATATTAAACAATCGAATGCGGCTGCTTCGTCAATAATAGAATTGTTTTATCAAATTTTTTCTTGGGCATTTCCCAAATTTGTTCGTGGATGGTTTTGAAATATTTCTGAAAATCGACCAACTAATGAAAATAAGAGCATCAATAAGTATGCGATATGACTTTAAGAATCTCGTGTCATGCACCTTTAATGCCCGTATTTACAGTTAGTTCTGCCGGAATGGACCTGCAAACCCACAAATGTGCTTAATTGATCGACAGCGTGCAGATAACACTGCATTATTACTTATTTGTTAACGATTCAAACATTTACTCTTTGTGGTGGTACTTTATCTCGTTCATCGCGAAATAATTTATAATCGTCAAAACTTATGCTTTAGACGGCAACAAATTATGATTACTTTGCGCAAGTAGACAATAGTTTGTTACGCAAAGGCAAACATTTCTGCAGGACCGCATACGAAGGTAATGCGTGTCTTCCAACGGCCCGCAGGTAGTTTCGTTTTCGGCCAGTTCTGAGAATAATTTTTACCCGGAATCTCCCGATTCCAGCTGTCCGGACATATGCGAGAGGTACTTTCTGAGTTACGGCAGTAGAGGCATTTAGGGAAAGTTGTAAATAAGATCGTTCCGAGGAAAAAAATGAATAGAGGAAAATCATGTATGCAATGTAAAATGATAATCAAGCGTGTAACACAAATATGAAACGGTAGAAAAATTTAACATACTCAAATATTTCGTCTATGATGAAGAAACGAAAACGGCTTTATACTACTGCGTTTCGAAGAAGTACCTTTGCCTTTAGAATAATATCTTTCCAAGTTTATCTTTCTATGGCTATCGCCGAAAGTTCGTGTAACTTTGGACCTTGCTCCGATAACCTAACGTAGTAATGCTCTACCAAAAAGCGAAACACCCCGCCGTTGGCCAAGAATAACCAGAAGTCTGTTCTCGCGCGTATCTCGATCTCTACGCTATTACATACCACATTCAGTTATTTATACCACCGAATAAAACAATGCGATAATAGTTATCCAAAAGCGAAATAAATGTCAGTGACGCGTCTCGTAAAATTACAGCGATAGAGTACTTTTTTTTAAATTTGATATTAATGCCCTCCGCGCGTTACGTTAAGTAACATAATCGATAAATTATTTATTTCGATGTGTAATATCATGTATCCCGTAACACAGAATATTATCGTTTATCTGTAATTAATGCTATAATACCACCAGAATTGAATCTGACTCGAATGAAATTTAATTAAGGTACTCGTGACAATCTCGGAGGGTATATTCTATATACGCAGGGTGGATTGTTTGGCAAGTATAATTTTGTTTTTTATTAAACATGTTTCCAATTACGTCGGTATAAGGGTATACGGGGGGGGGTGGGGGGGGGGTGGACGCCTTTATGTACAAGCAAGATATGAACTCAAGGGCTTACTTTTTCGATCATAATCAAATTTCTGTCAAACGAAAAATGATTGAAACTTTTTCAAAGAAAATAAAAACCTGATAGCGATATAAAGCATGACGTATAGAAAACCGAGACAAAAGAGTGTTTGTTCTTTATATAAAAACATTGTCGAAAACATTGCAATAAAAAAAATGTTAAGCGTCATTTTATTCGTAAACGTATTATGTATATATAATTACCGGAAAGTAGATTACTTGCGAGATCCTTGGGGACTCTTATGTTCGGCAACGGTACAGGGTCATAGGATAAATGACTAGGAAGCTTCAGCGACTTAATTCAACGGTAACACTAACGATTATGATCGACTGACCTGAGGTTTTCCAGATTCATCGTAACATTTGTCTTCGTCCCGATTCTTCGGATATCTATTGTAATGTTCTTCCGACGGTTCAGGATCGGCGAGGACTAACGCCAGGGAAACCACGACCAGTAATAGGATCCTTTTGGCTCCTTTTCGTGTCATGTCTGAAGTTGAACGGGAAGCTCCTGTCGGTTGGGAGTTCTACCCGCTTTTTTTTTTATCACGAGTCGCGCAGAAGTGTGTTTCGAAGATTGACTCTCACTTTTCCGGGGCTTCTTTGGAGGTTAGGGTGTCCACTGTTTTTCGATCGCGTCCATCGGCAAAGGAAGCAAATAAGGGCCGCGATAGTAATTTCTAGTTTTTACTGCCGAGGCCACATTCCGCGAACGGTTCTCGCCTTCTTATCTGCGGAGCGTTCATTAAATCTCGGTGTTAATCCTGTAACTGTCAGGACGAATCTCAGCGTGCCGGGCTGAGTATGCCGATTTCTTTAACGAGGATTGGTCAAATAAATAATAACGGGGGAACGCATAGACGCGTGATTTCTGCTTGCGGTTAGTTGAAATGTTTAATTGTACGACAACGACTTTTCGCGGAAATTTTTGTTAATTTTAAATCTCTGGTACATTTCCAGCATTTGGATTGTGCGAGACGCGAACGAGTTCAGCGGGGGTGAAACTCGTGTCAAAATTTTATTTTTAACGTAAAGCAAACAGGGCTAGGATAGACTGGTTAATTCGAAGGGTGATTACAAACTTAAGTTAGCCACGGACAAAGAAATTCGTTATCTTAAATGATGATCCCTCGGAGCAAAGTTTTGACAGTTGACAAAGCATCAACGATACTGTTCGCTACGTTTTATTTGGATGAATATTAAGAATTTTTTAACACAAAGCAAACTCGACTATAATACAACTAAACGTTTCACTTCAACTGTCGAGCACAACAAAACAAATATCTATTCTCAAACTCTCCAATTTTTAAGTAGGTGGGTAGAAATCGCGCATCACCGTTTCAACGATATCCGGCATAACATTTTTAGTAAACAATTTCCATTCACGATCAAAACCAAAACGCAATATTCGGAGCAAGAAACAAAATCGACTGGCGCCAATTCCGATAATTTAGAAACCGCGTGGACAAATCGGCCCGCCGAGTCTCCCACTAGATTTATCAATAACCAGAGCTGACACTAGTACCCGCTGATTTCGAAACAAAGGATTGATCCTCGTTCTAACCTCTTCGACCGATCGAGGGCACGGAAACCGTGGCGAGGGAGAGAGTGGCGTCTCTTTCCTCGCGGCAGTTCACTGAGAAACTGAACTGAACAGAAGAGAGGAGTCGTGAGTCCGTGAGCGAGCCTGTGGATAGCAGAGATACACGCATACACGTGGATACACGATCCCGAGTAAATGTGGTGGTAACGCACCGCCACTCGTGGTAGAAAGTACAGACACAGGACCAGAAGAGGCCAGCCGGAAAAGTAAGGATGGGCTGGTTGGTGCGGTAGTTTATGCCGAGACAATTGGGTACTGTTGGATTCGAACTCCGATGAAGGAAGCTGAGGCAATATTACCATACTTTACGGGTGAGGGCGGGTTGTTTCCCGCTGGTTAGAAAAATATATGTATTATCGTACAAACACGTTGTTGCCTATAGGCGGAAGACGCCGAATCGATTGTAAGCGAATTCCGCAAAATTGTTCGTTGAGAAGAGATTTATCACGCATATGATAACTTTCGAAACCTTTTACATGTACTATGCATCGAAATGGTTGAATATGTCAAATTTGCAGAACTGACATTAGAAAGCATTTAGCAGTGTACACGCCAATGAATTAAAACGAAAATCGTTCATCACCCAGCGTGTACTAGTGGACGTTAATAATTGGTATCTCGGTAGAGCGGAAGTGCAAGAGAGATTAGCCAGGAAACGATGAGTTCTGTATCCTCTCTCGTACATACATACTGCCATTTCTTCATACGCGTAGAATTATTTCTTATGTTGCTCTGCTCTCGTCTCTACTTAAAGCCAGATGCATCGGTATATACGCGCAAGCGATATAATTCCGAATAGTCTACGAGAAGTAATCATTTTTGTAAATGTATCACACGTAAACTCTTTTACATGGTCGCGATCCGCGGCAACGGTTCGAATCATCGGTTGGGAAACCCTGTCGGTACTATCTCCCTTACCAGGAAATGTTGAGCGATATCGCGAAGCCTCCCACGCGTTTACAATTTCTCGATCGGTCAATTACGCTTAATCAAGATTTTTGCTGTATAATTCGATTAACGGCAATTAATAAACAATAATATTTTATGCAATCAAACTTCTTTGTTCGATGAAGTATAGAGTATACATAATCTGTACGTGAACGGTATACGTGCTTGTTATATGTAAACACTTACGCATATCTAAACGTACGCAACGAAAATTTGATGCAAGGACAGTTTGTATTAAACTATGCTGTTTTATTAAAATAATATCTACGCTCTTATATATTTTTCAGTAATATGTTGTTCAATTAATTTATTTAATAACAAGCTATATACATATAATGTACAACATCAAATGGGGTGTCCAATAATCTGTAAACACTACAATTTGGTTATCAGTTAAAACAAAACATGCACCCAATATTCTCTGACGGCTAAAATCACAGGGTATGTACGGTACACATGGGTACACGTAACGTATCAATTATGCAGTATCGTATATACATATGTATACGCATACACGTTTTGGCCGTGCTCGGTTTGAGTAATGACCCATAAAATGACCTCTTCGGCATAAATGGGTTCACAAATTCCTATCGATTCAAACCCGCGTGCGCCTTTTATTTATCCAGTAGCTTAGAGAAACGAGCCTGTAATTCTTGAAGACTCGTGCAGCGCTCTTCATCAGAAATATTATCTTTCGCGGCATCGAGGTTTCGTTTAATGAGGATGGCATTCCAGTTGGCGCTTTTGGCGCCCGCGTAATCGTTTTCAAAAGAGTCACCAACGTGAACCGCTTCTTGTGGAGTCACGGCGATACCACGGTGTTCCTTCGTTAATCTCAGTGCTTCCTCGAATATCGAGATATTCGGTTTCTCCACGCCGAATTCGTACGACGACAAAACGAAGGAGAAGTAAAAACGTATCTTGGTATCCACCAATATAGTCTCCAATCTCTCATCGAAATTTGATATCACGCCTAAGATCAGGTCTCTCTTGCGGAGATACTCGAGTAATTCGATCGTACCAGGATACTTGTGCCAGCACATACTTGTACTGTAGCACCTTATCAAGCTGCTCGCAACCTAAGGGTCATAATGATAAAGCAGGTCATCGATAGTATAAGTTCGGTCGCATGGGCTAACTCAGTGACTCCCAACTTTCACCAAATTGTTCTCATTCTTTTCCAAAAGATGGCGACATACCTACCCGGATTTTAATAAAAAAATAACGATAAGTAACGTTGCTTCGATTGTGAGATAAGTTAAAAGAACTTTTATTTATGTATCCGAGATTAATTACTACCGACCACCGTAACCGGCATAGATCTCTCTATTTTGGCATCGTCGATAGTATAATACCGATTCACATAACGCATAACGTTTCGTTTTTCACCGTTGGTATTCAACGGTAAATTACCTTGTAGTGCGACAGATGTTATTTTACCGTTGAATACCGTATATTAAAAAAAAGTGAAAGAAATAACAAAGGCTACGGGCAGGCGAGAATCATTTTGTGAGTATTCACCGGTTACCACCTTATCCAAAGTCGCGTCAGGGATGTGACTATGCTGATCCTTGAAAACATTGTACACTATTGTACGCCACCAATTTTCCCATCCGAGACCGGTATGTTTGCCAAATATAGGATGCTCTGTGCTTAGTTTCCGGAAGTTGTTATTGAAACTTCGCGCCAGTTTTTCCGGCTCCACTGACAGGCCATACCGGGATCCGATGTCCACGTAGTGCTCTTCTAACTTTGTCATGAGCAATGTACCGGTAACATCGAACGTTACTAACCGCGGACGAATCGATTTGATCATGCTCGCATCCCCGCTGTCAGGCACCTTGATATTCCCAATGGTCCTTTTGATGCAGTGCAGCATGTGACAGACAACCCGCACCCGTCCCGTAACTCGGCTTGTCAACCAACCTTTTGACAATATCTGAAAATAAGGTTATGACAGCGACGCCTAGCGGCCACAGTTTGAAATTCACTAAGGTTAAATAATGGCGCTTTAACCGAATACGAAACTAAAAAACACGTACATATTGTTACGAATGGTATTGCCTTCCTGGTATCCGACACCGCCGATAGGTTGTTGTTGGTTGCCGGGCGCTGAATTAACGTAAAAGCTGTATTCGAGCTCTCGATGCGAGCGGTTGGGTTCTTGTATAATATACGTTTCTATTTATAAATAATGCCTAATCTTCGTTCGCGCTCGCGTAACGTCTGTAGCAATATGTAATACAGCGTCTCCACGTTACTACGTATATTTCTTATTTCGTCTTTTCCTTATTAATATGTTCGTGCTAGAGATAACAATAGTTGAAAGCAAAGTTGATAACGTGCGCGATTCTTCAATTTTCTTTTTCTAAGTTGCTTTTACGGAGATTAATAAAGGAAAAACTTTCATTTAGCTGAAGCGGTGTAACGCTAATGTTACGCTATGCAATAGATTTGTTACCGAAAATAGATAAGTATTCTTTCCTGAAAAAATACATGGTCTAGTTCGCGCGCTCTTACACTTGCCTCGAAACAAGACCTTGCCGCTTGATTTACGACACTGTACCGGGGATAATCACCTGTTCAATGTTTGTATGTATACAAGATTTTAATCACTAATTAACAATTGGAATAAGTACATAATACTTCCCGCGGTATAATCGCCGCGCGGTGAATAAAAAAGGTTTAGCGTATGCAATTTACATAAGCATTGATATCATAAGATGTGTGTACAATCTACGATAATTGGAACTTACGATACAATCTAATGTAAAAAATCTTGATTATCTCTATAGAATCTCTATAAATAGAAATTACAAAATTGTTAAATATGCATTACTACTCCAAAGTAATGTTGGAGTAAAAACTGTAACGTACCCTACTTATCGGTCAATTAATTTCGGTACGTGTCGCGAAAGAAATCTCCAGAAAAGTGAAGGGGAGTTTGGACATTTTTACAGTCATCTTACCACCAAGTAATTTTAAACTTATTGGGTATATCGTTTGTTCCTTTAATTGCACTGTCTGGCTTTCATACCATAATCGAACGCTTATTTGTAATTACGACGCGAACGAATTACGGAGGCGTTACTTCGTATTGCTCTTCGTTTCTTACGAATGCTAAAAAATTAAGGATCTAAAAACTGATGACATAGATTATTGGGCACAGCACGGGTTCTCAAACATCCTCGTACCGTGTGTTTCTCTTTCTGGGTAAATTATCACTTTATTTGGAATGTCATTAATCCTGATCGAATTGCTGTGTGAATGGTTGAAATTTGCCTTTTTCTTCGCAATCTAGAAGCTTATGATATTTTCGTGTCCTTTTATTAAATTTAAATCGGATAATTGTATACAAGGAAATACTTCTACGCAGAAGCTTGCAATCTGCATTTACGTCTAATACCCGGAACAAACATTTTGCACTCATTGATTGAACCAGTGACGACGATCGGATGGCTCGAAAAATATGTACTATATAAAGAAACGTGTTATTTAAATAAAAGTATAAGTATTATTTAATCCTCTATACACATAATTATATTTTTTATTACCTCTTTGTATCGTCACGATGTAAGAGTCGTAATTGTTGCTGACAGCAACCATAGGTCATTTACTTCTGCAAACTTCTGCAAATCTGGCGTACTCACTGAACCATTTAATCTCATTTAACTTTTCTTCTCGCGTACAATATTGTCTTATACATTCGAACCGTTACTGCCAAAAAAAACTATCGCATAGAGGATTAATAGTTACACGATCAATTCGGAAAATCATCGATCGAGAGGAAGAGAAAATTTAAATGCAAGACGCTTCCCGCCGAGCCGACGTTTTAGATTATTTCTGAGATTTTAGGTGTGTCAAATAATAGGTCTATGATCCTCCAGTAGAACGGCACTTGAGAGTCCCCGCAATAACGAATTCTCCATTACAATGTTGATTAACTCGCTGAAGCTTTATGACAGTAATTCTCGGTAAAGACTAATCATCACAGCAGAGTAGCAGACACGTGTGCATATACATATATATATATATATATATATATATATATATATATATATATATATATATATATATATATAAATTTCATTTCTCAAACCTATTTATATAAGCATGCCCCTGAAAAAAGAAGAGGGGTACACTTATAAACAGATTGCGCATCTCTACGTATCTACATTTATTTATATGCACGATTTACGTAATTTATCTATTAAAATTTGGTATCTCACAGACTTTTCTATACATATACATATATGTATACACACATTTATCAATTGGCTTTTCACTTTCGTTTTAATTTTTCTTTCGTAAAAAAAAGATACCCGGAAGAGTGAGTAAAACAAAAGTAGTCACCTAATTTACGAGTAAATAGATCGGTCCGAGCAAAACTGTGACACTTTGGTCTGCGGTATTTTAAAATTAGCACATAATATTTGCTTGCGGTAAAATCGTATCGTTATTATTACTCTAGTTTGTGTGACTGATGGATTCTTACGATTAAACTGTTTTATTACAAAGTTGTACATAGATAGGTGGCATATTTGTTTAAATTATAGAACGATTGTCCCATCGGTTGCGTGTAGCTTGAGTCGCTTAGTAGAACCAATGGGATTACCGATCAACGTAATACTTCCATGACCATTGTACAATGATTGGAATCGGTGTGTTAATTCTATCATAATATATATGTACACATGTATACGGCATATAATAAATCATTGCAATAACGAGATATATTTGTTGCGGCAGTCATCGTTCCTTACTGTTAGAATTTCGTTAATATATGCACGAATGATACAATTATCCTCGCCTATCTCTAATAGTTGTATGTAAATAAAAGTTATCTGCTAAATACATCGATCAGTCTCACAATCGTTATTTAATATTGATGTAAAAGTTTTTCTTTTCTTTGTTGCCGCGGTACAATGACGGGGACAGCATCGTAAGTACAATAGTTCTTGCGAGATCTGGACCCCCCATTAGACATATTTACATACGCATTTTTTGTTTACCGCATTCTACCCAAAAGATCATCATTCCCCCTTCTCTCTCTCTCTCTCTCTCTCTCTCTCTCTCTCTCTCTCTCTCTCTCACTTTCATAGATTTTACGTAAATGGATGAACCTCCTAAGATATTGATCTCGCGTTAAAAAAAAGAAAAAAACATAATTTCATCAATGACGAGGAACAAAGATAGTAAACGAGGAGTCGCAGATGAACGCCGGCATTGTGTATACATCAAAGTCGACGTAGAAACATTTAGAATTCTAGACTGGGAGTCGCACCACAATATGTCACATGCGTACATTGATAAATGCAATTAAATTATCGTGCCTCGGTAATTACTTAAACTTAAGAATGTACAAGATCACTGCGAAGAAATCGGTCATGCTCTTAACTGGAAGGACGCCACGAAATCGCGGGATCATTCGGATCTACTTCAAAACAGAGAATCCTTTCAAATTGTCATATACAAAAGATGCGACGTAGAAAAAAAGCACAGAACCTGCAGACGCACATTCCCTCGTACTTCGTAGACGCAAAATGTTTAATATCGGAAACTGCCAGGTTATCGTAGTAAGATACTTGCACCATATTCTCATCTTTCTTTCTTTCTTTTATTATTCGGTCACTCTCACTCGAGGATCCGGCAAATGACAATTAAATGGAAAAAATGCAATTCGATTGCTCGGCATTCATAGAAGGCACGGAGTTGATCGACGGGTCGCATAATCGATATCACAAGGACTCCGTTTGTTGCAGAACGAGTTAGCTCCCGCAATGATAAAATTGTTATTTGACGGGGAAACGATGAATTGCATTTTCCGAGTTTTAGCAGTAGTATGTATACCCAATAAAACTTGTAAGTATCAGCAACCTGTATCGATGTACCGTTGCAATTTGATTTCTGTAAAAACTACACGAGAAACAATTTATGCGCTGTAAACCTACGTGAACTTCGAGGACATTGTACCCATATCCGATGTTACTCGTGTTTCTGACTATACGAAACGTTTCTAAGATTTATCGAGATGGAAGAGTAACTTAGAGAGTGAAAGAGTACGCGAATCTGGGAAATTCCCTTGCCAATACGGATTTCATAAAATAGTTAGTATGAAACCTGCACCTACTCCGCAATAATGCAAGAAGCATTCTTGTCTCTACTATGGTATACAAGAAGCTGATTTAGACCCAAACATTGACGATCTACATATTTTAATCTTTAAAATTTAAAGGAAGGTTCGTACGGAAGACTAACGAAGAAGGATAAAATTGTGTAGCGCACATCCTTCTCTCTCCTGATATTCATCCACTTCCTTGTTTCAAGAAGTTTTACGAACGTTACAAGTTAAACAATTATTCTCTCGAAATTTACGTCAGTCCGGGATATATAAATTGTTTCTCGATTGTGACTTATCCTTAGTAGAAAAACATCAAATTCGATTCGAGTTTCGTAATAGCAATGCACTGGAATCTCGATTAATGCCTTATATATTTAAACACTTTCGTTTTATTCCCACGGACGACTAAGATACTGGAAATGACACGTGTCTCTTAACATTAATGTAACATTCCAATACCTATGTCAGATAATTTGATGTTTTTTTACAGCTATCATTATGCGCAAGTAGTACTGCCTCGATAGCTGCACATACGATATATTTAATATATATGTATCAATATTCATATATCCTTTGTCAATAAAGTTTTAATTTATCATCCTCTCTAAAAAAAAAAAAAATACAGTTATATCATGTTACTCTGAATGTGAGACCACTTCTATGCATTACCAAATTTTCTTATGCGAACTTACTTTAATCTTTTCGAGTGCCCACCAATCTGCGGGCACCATTATACTTTCATTAAAACGTAAATAACTCAGTAATAGATTAATGTAGAAGCTAATCGAAAATAAATAATTCGTTAGAATATTGCCAGCAGATTGACCTGGAATCAAACGCCACTTCGCGCGTTTTCTTTCCCTGGCAGTGTTACAGAAAATTCATTTCATAAAAAGCAAAGATTATTTTGTATAAAAATATATAAATTTATGTAGAAAAGGAATATTAGATATTGCAAGTAAACAAACTTACAAAATAAATAAGTTAAAAAAGTATTTCCTTATTTTCTCCTCTAGAGGAAGGATCATAGAAAAGAGTTATATAGATAATTCAAAAAATTATATTAGCTATTTGCTGATCGAGTATACCATAGAAATCTTAACTGTAATTTGAGCTTCGCTAGTCACAAACTTCATTTCTGTTATTGTAAATCAATCTTAGATGCTAACATTACACGGTTTCACCGAACTATGATCCAACCTTTATTCTTGACATATATTAATTATCATAAATCATAACGGGTGAGTTACAACAAAAAACATATCTATTAATATTCACAGTAAAGAGATCATAGAGTCTCCTAGCCCAAAGAAATGTACAATTGAAATTTGTCAAAGGACAAAGTGGTCTACGTTATCCTTGAACAAATTCTGGTTTCGATGTTTGATTCCATATGAAAAACTGTTATCGTTTCCTTGCTACAAAAGACGATTGTCAGCGAGCCTATAAGCCGGATGGGCAGCAGATATGGCATTTCAAAGTGTAATACATGTCTCTGTAGAAAGAATTGAATTTCAAAAACTGCCAGTACCACAGAAGTGGAGTCTATACTCAAATTTCCATTTTATTCCTAAGCCGAAATATATCTCTTTATTTATACGTGATATAAAATCTCGTAAGATGCCCGATGCTAGGATAACGGGAGTCGAATATTATGTATTGCACGCTCATAATTTTTATCTTCGACTCCATAGTCAAGTACTCCTACAAGATTTCATAAAATTGTTTTGATGACCGACCAAATACTTCTTTGACTACGATATAAAATAAATGCACATCCTTTGGCTCTTTTTAAGATCGGCCCAGCAGTTGTACATTTAGAATTATTATCGATGTTATTCTTGAACGACATTGAGTTTCTATATTGCTTGTGATGTATCTTATAAAATATGATTTTAAAAGTTTGCCTGTGATCACTCCTGGGTTCGTTCGTAAAGAATTTATCGTATTCAGATTTCAATAGATAAGCTCCTTTGTGCGCGTGATATAAGGTATCGATCGAGAAAAGATTTTTTATTTTTTTTTAATGAATATTCCGATGATCACAGTAATCTGTTTCCGACAGGTACTTTCGTGTGCTTTTGTTCGGTCATGTGCCCATCTCTGAAAACTAGGAACTAACAGTTTTTACTCATTTAGCATTAGACTTAATTCATATGTCATTCATCTGATGTTATTCCATTCAATTTATATTAATGCTGCAATCACTCTGAAGTATCGTAACAAAGTTTGGTGGTCCAGTTTGCCAATCTGATTGCCATATTCTCATTCAATTTCTCTCTAGTAATACTGCCTAAATATATCATCATATTGATATGATGCTATTCAACAGACTTCAATTACTTTAGTATAAACTTACTCTTTGTATTATTGCTATCAATGGGTCAGGATATATAGCACCTGAACACATCATTCCTTACGTTGAATTACTTAATTTTAACGTCATGGACCTTTGCATGAATCATTTCAAATGCATGTGGTACAATGTAGCCATTGTGACCCTAAATGAGTTCGATTCTTTTTTAAATTTTTGGACCCAAATGTTTTGAAAAGTGATTGGCATCTTGGAACTTCTATACAAATATTCACATGTTCGATTGCAATGATAGATAGCCCAGACAACGAAAGCTATGGATAAGGAAAACTTTTATACTACACGTCATACGTAGTAGTTTCATTAATGCTTAGGACGAAGACACTATAAACTGCCACTTGCCGAATAAAAATCTTATATCTCATGTTATTTTACAATCTCATCACAGTATTTTGATGTACGTAGCTAATTATTACACTTAGAAGGTAATTGGAAACTTTCCACTTCATTGGAGTATCTTTGTGGAGAGTTGGCAATTACGTGTTTATGGCAGTTTATGAGCATTCTATATATGCTACAAACGGTACCCAGTAGAAATATTGTGCTCTTCTTCAACAGTTTCCTTTAAAAGCATCTAAAAGACGTGGAACGAGCTTCAAAAACTCACGCCCATAAAGATAACATCATATATAATTATATATATATAGTATATATATACATATATATACATACATACATATATACATATACATATCTTTACCAACAATCAACTATCGAGGACAGAAATTCTAAGCGATCCTTGCTAAGAGCACTATCTGTCTACTGTACGTCATAACAGTCATTCTAATTACAAGAATTCATTTTTCACCATTCGTAACATTATAAACTCTCTGTGCTCCATAGGACAAAACTTAATCACTCTCGTCCAGAGCCTTTGTTATCTGGGACAGTTACGGTAGCATACTTAACACACAAATTTGTATCGTAGCATAAATCTAACTATTTAAGAAAAAAATAAATTAAAACTCTATGAGGGACTGACATTAATTAGAGACTGATTGCCTGGCGGAGGCTGCGTGCATGGCAAAATCGACAAGTGGGTTGCTCGGGACGGTAACGATGGAGTGTGAAGTACTACTGCTTAAAGTAACATTGGCAGAAGAAACTAAAGACAATGGCTTACAAGATATTTGATCGATTTGTTTTATAGGTACCAACTTGATTGGCACATCTGTTTTTAACCTGACAGCTTCCGATACCGGTATAGCTTTTAGTTGAACACTTTTTAATGATTGTATCTTAACTGGTGGCTTTGCGGTAGCACTTGTATTTTGAATAATTTTGGCAATCTTACTCTCACCAACTCCTTGGTTAGAAGACTCATCATAGCCGGAATCGGATGATGAATCGCTGAACGTCTTACTCGTCTGTTTAGAGACAGCGGCCTCTGTACCAGACTCTACGCTATGAGCGGGACTAGCAGACGCAGAACTGTGAACAGGACTGGCCGATGCAGAGCTATGTGCAGGACTGCAGCTTAATGCATTTGTTTGTTCACGTCGTTGTTGCCTAGCGATACAACCGATGCAAGGTTTTATTAATGAAGGGTCCACTATTACTTCTCCATATGGACCTTTGAATATCGTACCGCAACAAATAACTTCCCTGCAATAATGAAACACACATTTTTGTATCTAGTTAGATGTTAATGTTAATCTACCTAAGTGATTCTTTTTGTCAAGTATCAAATACTTTACGTGCTAAATTTACCTTTTAAAGTAAGTTAAATCGATGAAACCGTTAACGGATAAATCATCTTTCAATTCGGGATTATCCTTTACATTCAATGGTTTTCCGGTAACTGCAATATCATCGCTACCTACGGGACTACCAGCACGACTGGAACCTTTGCTGCCGACTCCTGTCGGGTAATCTTCTAATAAAAAAAAAAGGTATAAGATACCCAAAAGTCATGTAATAATAAGCTGAACGTTTATATTAATAAATTGACATATAAAGTGCTAACCCGTTAAATCGTCGCTCATTGCCGGGCTTTGTTCTCGATCCCTGTCTGTCTTTAAGAAAATGTGCTTCTTTTTCATAATCTTTTCAAACTTTTCAGGTATATCTTTTATCTTCTTTTTGTTCTTTGATTTAAACTTTGTTAGTGATTTAATCCCAGGTCCAGCTCGTGCATCTACCACCTGTAAATTAAAGTAAATACATAATCAGTTGATACACGCGATGATGTTAGAATAATTGATTTATTATCACGAGAGGACATTATATTTGAAATGGAAAAACATTGGATAATGCTTTGCTTGCAATGTTTTGGATACTGTGCTTTTTTTGATAACAATGAAAATAATATGCAGACTACTAACGTGTCTCCAGTTGCGATTGCTTCCAGCTGGTAATTTCTTCCATCTTTTCACGAGAAGTACGCATGCATTGCAAATTTCACCGGTACGCCTTTCCACGAGTTGAAAACATTCCATAAAATCATCTTCATACTTTTTACTATCCGTAAATCTTGAGCTGAAAATATAAAACAAAAAAAGTAATTTTCAGAGCTTTGTCTATCGGTCACAGTGACATCTTTACTGCGATACATTGATGTTCATTAAAATTGTTTGTTTTCTTACCTGCTTGACTTCGCTTTACAGATACAGCACCCTGTACTAGAACGGTATACCTTTGGCTTGTGAAAGCTAAACATTTTGACGGCTACGTTGATGCTGCCTCTGTAAAGTGGAAATTAAAATATGATAAAATCTAATATGTAGAAAACAACGAGCAAGGCGGTAAATGAATTTCCAATAAATAATGAAAACGTATTTCATTTCAGCACGTCTCTACCTCATAGAAGATATATTGGATATTGTTACATCTTCACGACGCGTGGGCTTACGTACTAAATAATAAAATGCTAGTTGCCGACGAATAATAACTGTATATTCTGCAGGTGTAAAATAGTCGTTGATCGTATGTTCAATGCGTCCTCCAAGTTATGCTCATTTACGGAAAACACCATGCTTCGATGGTTATGAGGAAAAACCGAAAACCGAACTATTTCCATCATATATTGTAAAAGTACGGTAAAAAATTATCCTCGATAATTTGTCCCGACAAAAAATCTCGGATCGCCACCATCTTTACAATACTTGTTTACATCGATTCGTTGCCAGTTCAGTAACTAACACCGCGATTTTGGATTGACAGTGTATACGTGTAAGACGCTACGCACTGTGACGCACGCATGCTACTAGGGGGCGTCCATAATCTCACGGATCCCCTCTTTATATTGCTCGATAAAATTGTAAAGAAAAACAACGTGGCTGAAAAAAATCAATCGATACTTCTTTGTAGAAAGTGTGCACCCCAAATTCTCTTGATTATTATAACTCGATCTTTGAACAAATCTTAGTGAGAGATATCTTATTTTATTTACATTGTTACGGCACAAAATTGTTCTTATATAATCCGTGTGAAAAGGTACACTTAAATTTATTATATGGTATATCATTACGGTATACACAGCGATTACAAAATATTACACTATCTTTTTTTCATGTCCGTTTGTAAGTACGCGTTGACAATTGCTTCGTTAACCGATTGACGAATGATGTTGACTTCTAAATTGCATTCACGAAAGTATCGCGTATATTTATAACAGAATTTAGGTGTACCCTTCCCGGTTATTTGGAGTGAGACAACACGCAGACAAAGAGAAATTGACCCTACTAAAAAAAACGGTCAGAAGAATACAAAACTGCCGAGTGCCGACAAAACAGACATCTAAAAATAGGTAGCGTGAAACCACAAAAGAGTGCAATGTGCGAGTAATATGACGAGGCACGGAACGCTCAAAATAACATCTTTTTTTTTATTCAACCTTCTGGGAGGTAATTTCAGCAAACGTATGTAAATATGTATTCATGTGCGTACACAAGTTGCAATAAATTGAAAACCGAGAAATAGTTCAATAATCAGATTTAAGAGGTTGAGAAATAAAGTAATATAGAAACCATGGTGCACGCTTTTCTTTATCGTACCATTTTTCGCATTGCGTCCAGACTTAACGTCCGTCTTATAATTAACCAAAATTTAAAAACAGGTCAGTGGCGTCGCGGCACCTTCCCTTTCGGCCAATGAATATTTGCGATCGGGAGAGGCGTGTTTAATCCTGACTATCCGATTGGTTGAATTCGCACACGGGGCGGGTGTTCGCTCGTGAAATACACATCGCGGTAGGCGCAACAAGCAGAGGCAAACCAGTTTTCCTTCGATATGCCGAATCTGTACGGTCTAGTACACATGTACTCGCCCGTCCTTGTCTCTCTCAAGGATAATCTCACTCAGGAGCGTAAAAACGATCAGATTCACCTGAGTCAATCCTCGGGGATCCACCTTCGCGATTACCCCTCGTAACCTTAATCTTTTCGATGCCTAATCAAGTCTGGCTATTCATCGTCAACTTGCATGTGCACCGCGCCTAATATGGATTAGCATGCTATCACCTATCACCTATCTTTTCTCAACGACTGTTTAATGAATCATCAACCTTCAATGGCACTGCGCTGCATTTAAATATTTTAAACTTCTGTGAAAAAATGCCATATAGGGATCCTACTCTTATAACTGAATCGCGATTATTCTAAAACTCTCCGAATGCCGTTCGGCAATTAGTTTTAGACAGAAACTTGGAATAGATATATCGAAAATGTTTGGAGTCACGTGGGCGACAGTAATTCAAAGATTACTTTGAAGCTACAACTGCAAAGGCAGACAGAAGAAGATGGATTCTAAATTCAAACTAAATGAACACTTTGCGATTAAAAAGTGTTTTCGAATAGTCCCTTGGGCGAGGTCGAAACCACCCGCGAAATATTATTCATATACAGCACTGAGTACTAACGTCTTTCTCGGACCCGACGCACTGCGCATTTTTTTCTTTCGTTCGTTCTGGGAGTGGCGCCATCGGTAGTTGGAGCCACAAAGCAAGAATGTTGCAACGTACTGCACGCAAAAAAATGTAAATGTGCTTTCGCCTGGTTGCAGTCGATGATCGTATGGTGGGGACCGATGTAAGGTTGTAAGGGGACATCAGATAACGAGGAGGGGAAGAGAAAAGTGGAGAATATAGCGATGTTGCCACGTGGTTTGTTGATCGGTTGCCTCTTCATCCCGATACAACTGAGATCTGTGACCCCGCTGCACGTCCATACATACGTTGAAGATTTTGCGTGCCGTGTGCGCGGGCGAACTCGTTAAGCTTGTGCGCCGATACGAAGTATAAGGACTGATAATGTTGTGTATCGAAGCTACTGCAGCGACGATCTTATCGCACAAACGTATTACTTAATATTTATAAACCAGTTGAAACAATCCGAACGAATTATAATGGGGTTTCTGCAATGACTATTCAAGTTATTACGCGCGGTTGAGGTGTAAGCGTGTTACGCGTTATCATTTATTTTCTTTTGGAATTGTAAATGCGTGCTTCAAAATGGAAGCAACTTCTTACACACACCATACTACTAGCTGGTTATGTCGGAAGAAAACTAATCCATCGATTGCATTGCCCTCTAAAAGTAGTAACACCGATTCTTTTGAACAATCAGGAATATCCTTCAAGAGGGAATTACGACAAAATCAGGGAGTAACCGAGTAACGTTCAAGCAACGTGTCCCTGACACGCTTACCCACTAGTTCAACTTTCGTTCTCGCTTTGATAGTTGATGTGTAGTTTTAAAAATAGAAGGTACCATCCCTGCATGTAAATATGGATTCTGCGGTGGCACACGTTCCCACATATGTAAATCAGGATAACGGACTTCGTTAAACCTTTGCAACTGAATGTATTGTGCGAGCAATTAGAGAGATTACGAGGAATAACTTCAGAAATTACTCCAATGTCGGGGACTTCGATTTCGGTGAGATGTTGCTACCGATGTCGCAAGCATTCGATCGTGATGACCTACATCATGATAAAACACGTTCTGATATTTTGGTCAGAACAAAAATATCAGGCATCTGTCTCTACTTTCGGGATACAGAAACCGATGCAAGTATAATATGTATATTGAAACTCTTGTAGGGCTCCTTTTTTTACTACATTTCTGAAACTTGAAAGTTCTTTTCAAAATCTCGAATAAACGTTGAATTATTATTACCATTGATATCGAAATCGTTTAAATGTTGTCAGAATTGTGATTGGTTCGGCGCGTGACATGTGATATTTTCTACACCCATCCGATAACGTTTGCGTACGAATTATCAAATTAGGAATAATTGACGTGCATATGTACGCACATTGACGTGACGAGAAATGTTGTGACGTTACGAACGTGTGTACGATGTAAATAATTTCGCAACACCAAATAAATTCTAAACACAACTGTCTCAATCGTATTATTGTAAATGCTCTCAAAATTTTCCCAAAAGAAGCTCTGCCACGTGCACCGAAGAAAAATGAAAGAAATTTCAATTGATGGTAAATCATCGGAAACAGAGAAGTGTGTCTCTCTGTAGAATCTTGGAACCGAAGACACAGACCTCAAATGCAAGTTTCCAAAAAAAGTGCGTTTATTGTTAGTTAAACAGAAATTTTCCAAGGTGAAAATACAGAAACCTATCAATTTTCGGGGCATATGACATTGAAACCTAGCCGCGGAGTTCCCTTTTATAAGCATAGCACGAACCCCTACCAAAGATCACTCGCGACAGGTCGTGTGCCATTTTCACGAAGACAAAAAAAGAAATGTACGGGCAAACGTGGTGCACCGGACGAAGGACGTGCGCGAGCAAGAGACGGACATGGCGCGTGGCACGGCACGGTGGCCGCCATCGTCGATTCCTTCCCTTCCCACCGTCCTCTAACCAACCCCGTCCCACTAAATGCACAGTATGCTAACAGAAAATATTCGATAAATGTAATATTCCCGACGATTCGTTCCCTGGAAATGATTCGAGCGGTCGTCATCCCACGACTTCTGCAATCGTACCGGCTGACACGAATTCTGTGTGTACGGCGGCGAAAAAAGTTAGCTATGTAGTGCCCGCCACAAGCGGGCACGCCATGACAGATGATACGGCACGCACAAACAAACAAGTCCACTTGCCAAGTGGAACACCGCGCAGGTAAAACGCGGGAATCGTCTACGAACCGAAAGACAAATTAACACGGCTTACGTTGGGCATCCATTGCGACCTGAGAGAGTCTTATCGGCGCGTTATCCCGTGTCCTGTCAACGAGACAGCGAGTGCCGACAATGAAAAATCCACGAATGTACGCGGCACCTACGAGTCTGGTGAAAGTTTCTTCCCGCACTTGACATAAACCAGTTGAATTTGGTCAATTGCGATGCGATAGAGCGAGTACGGATTACGGGAATAACTGACGTGGGCATCGGAACAAGAAAGAAATGTCAAATGCGTCGGCGATGATACAGCAGCCTGCCAGATTCTGACCCCGGGGCTCGGAGACGCTGACGTCTCGGAACATATTTATCGATAACACGTGGGTAATTCCGCGTGACAATCCGTAAGGCTGCTGACAACGCGTCACGTTATCAATACGTCGTGTTTCGGCGGCACGTGCTCACGAAAATCACATTAAGATGTTGAGATTAATGACAGCAGAATCGCTTACCTTTTCAATACAGGTGACGGCCAGATTTGAGAGTTCCTTTGCGCAGGCCCACGGCGCTGGCTCTGTTGCATGCTCTAGTCAAGCGAGCGTCCATAAACGTCGAACGTGATCGGACCGACCCACTGTAATTTATCATTGGCGACAGTCTATGTTCAACATTTGTACGATATGCAGCTTTAAAATTTAATATTGAGTACGTTATAACCGACTTGGTTCGGTGATAATGTACATATGAAATCTCAATTCGTGGTTAGCTCTACAAACTTGATTTCCGTTTGCGGATTTGATTTTTGTCGGGCATCAGTTCGACAAAATGCCGCCAGAGTCCCGAGACGGGAGAAATTCGTTTCTTACGGTCAAAACTTCATCTCTCGGCTTATTTATATTCGATTTTCACCTATACATGGAAGCGTCGATAATAGAATTCCTAGCCGACCGTAGGAACTGGTTGTTTCGCAAAGTAATTTAAACAAAGATATAATAACGTTGACAATGCAGAAAGTAGCGCCATCTCCGCAATTTACGGGCATAATGGAAAAGAAATTATGCGTAGGTACCGGTTTAAAAAATCTGACGGGCGAACATTAAATTTGCGTTGTTGTATGGTGCATATCGATTTTAATCCAATATCATTCAATTGGCATTTATTAATCGAACATAAGCAATAGGGATCACTTTTGAGTGTGAAATATTTGCATCTGCATTTCGATAATGTCTTTTGAAAAGCGAGGACAAAACTTGTACGACGACGAGTATTCGAGATTTGCCATCTATCGGCGCTACATTCGAAGCAGGGATAGATGTTTTTACATCTTGTTTGTTCGGTAGTCACTGAAATGATACAGGTGAAAACAGCTGATTGTTTCATTTTGACGTTCGTTCGGCAGAGAGAAAAATATAAGTACGCACTGCCGCCAATTTGTAACAATTCCGAATTGTTATGACCAGCCCTTGTTGACATATTTCGGGACCTACACTGTCAGTGAGACTTTTAAACGCAATCGTAAAAGTAATATCGCCCCCCGTGCATAGACATTAGGTAATTGCTAACTATGGCCAGTTCATTTACTAGCACTGGTAATGGTTATAATTTCAAAGTGGTTCTACTTGGCGAAGGATGTGTCGGAAAAACTTCTGTCGCATTGCGATACGTCGAGGATAAGTTTAACGATAGACATATCAGCACGTTACAGGTGCGATGCGTACATTTCAAGTTCAGTTCATAATTTCGTGTTCTTACTCGTCTATGTTTGTTAATGTTAATCTTTTTTCCAGTATTTTTTTTATGGATCTTTTCAGCGTAACGAAAGTTCTTGATGATATCGGCGATTTTCAAAGTTATGTTTTTTTCAGGCCTCATTTTTGAACAAGAAATTGAATATCAATGGAAAGAGGATAAATTTGGCGATATGGGATACAGCTGGACAAGAAAAGTTTCATGCGTTAGGACCAATCTATTATAGAATGTCTAATGGTGCCATTTTAGTTTACGATATTACAGATGAGGATACATTTCAGATGGTACAAGAATTGAGATGGAACTATTTTCTTATACTCTTGTTCGTTCATCGTACTTTACCCAAGATACGTGTGTTCCAGGTGAAAAATTGGGTGAAAGAACTGAAAAAAATATTAGGTAGCGAAATTTGTTTAGCGATAGCAGGAAATAAAGTAGATCTAGAAAAGGACAGAAGCGTTGCCATCGAGGAGGCAGAAGAGTGAGTTATTTATGATTATTTCAAATATGGCTCCAGATTATCTTGCTAAAGATTAGATTCTATAATGAATGTACTAATTGTAAGCGATAGAAGATAATGTAGCATTGTTTTATCAGGTACGCTAAACAAGTTGGAGCCATGCATTTTCATACGTCCGCCAAATTAAACCAAAATATTGAAGATATGTTTTTGGATTTAACTCGGCGCATGATGCAACATGCAGATGAAGTTGAACAAAAATCTACATTAACAAGGACTAATAGTACACGACGTAATGTTGTAGTCGTCGAGGATGAAGCTGAACAGACAGAACCGACAAAGAGTTCCTGCTGCGGTGGCTCTTCGCAAAGCTCATAATTTGAGAAGTTTTCTCCGTAATGAGATTTTATTCCGAACAACACGTAAAATATATATACATATATATATATATATATATATATATATTTAAAATATGTATATATACATATAAATGTATACACAAAATACTTGAATTATTTTGCAATTAATAATTTTGCAGTAAAATGGTTCCTTTAAAATTTATCATTTTCTGTATACAGAAATTTAATGAAATTATCCAACAATTATGTTTAGCATTATGAATGCACATCTGTATTGAAATCCTTATTGATGCAATGCAGAATATGTTTCAATGCTGTGAGCGTACACACACTCATAAATTGTTATATTTGAGATTTATATAAAGTTTGCATATTATCAGTGTTTTTTAAAATACCTGGTTATCACTTTAGTTGATAGTATGGGATAACATAATACAAGAAACATTCTCTAATATAATAGTGACAGAGAATTTGCAATTAATTTTTTAGAACTGCAATGATTAAAAATTCACAGCAAAAATTATGAATTTTAAAACTTTTATACGTACAAACGCGATCATTTGTTTTACACAACTATGGAATAACACCAGAAATGGTTCGAATTAGTGTAATTTCGTATGATAATATCAGTTATGATAGTGTACATATTAATATCGATAATTTTATTGTACAAAGTCTAAAAAAATGGCAGCGACTGATAAACTACACGTATCACGTGATTTGTGATCATTCATTTATTTGAACCAATGAATATCAATGAAGATAACCCTATAAAATTTGAAGCCTAAATGAACTATCTCGGCATAAAATAAAATATACTAATTATATTTTCGAACAACTTCGTTTTCATATATTTTAATATTTTGTTACACTGATAGAGAGTCTTGGCTGACTTATCGATCAATCAGACGGCTTGTTATTCATGTTTATCGTGTAGTCGAAAGGTTTACTATAATCATCGGATGTATGTATTTCTGTCATATAAATGTATGTATATTTAAATACCTTTGTGTGTTAATAAAAAGTTAATTAGCATATACCTATTTATAGTATGTTTGGGAATGTTCATACTTTCTCGCGCTTTATGACACGCAAGTACAATTAGTTTATAATTAGTTACAAGTTAACAGGCTATTGGAAAATATTATAATTTAATTACATGCACAATGTTCGCGAGACAGAAGTATAATGTGCTACTCTATCACAGGTACATATATGGAACATATACATGTCCATCTATTCTAACAACATATTTGACATTATTTACTCGTTATCGTATAGTACAAATTCAATCTTTCTTAGATGTAAATAACTAACGCTTAAGTTGTCAATCGTCACATCCAAGTAAGAGAACAAACTTAGTACACCGGAAGGAATGGATGGATAAATTAAGACTCGTAATGTACAGTTTGTGACACGTGCTAAGTATCCTAATGTTTGTATAAGCAATCATGCTTCAGTAATATATCCACTTTATCGCGAGTAACAGGGAATGTAATTGAGTCGTATCAGTTCTATACAGGTCTGGGTTAGTCTTATTCGGTAACAGAGAACGTATTGGCCAACCAGCCCCTATGTTATCCCAGAAACCCATAATGGCAGGACTATTTAAAAAAAAAAGTTTATCCCGAAAAGATTAGTAAGTCTTTCAACCTTAAAATGACAGGCGACATAACAAATTAAAAAGTTACATTACACGTTACCCTGACATTGATTTGAATATAATAATTAAATTACCATGGCAATAGATAATTGTTGTTCTCGAATTTTCATTATAATTTTCAACTAGAAAAAAATTCATGCAAATTACCTTGTTTGCAAATTCGTTTCATAGACCATGACTATATTGAAGTTTATAGAATAAACATCGTATTATGATGTTACTCGTAACGACACTTCTTTTTGTACCACCATACAACGTTCTATTGCGATTCAACATCGAATTTCAAATCCGTAATATGAAGAATCTGTTTAAAAGTTCGTTAAGGATGTTCTATTTAATTATACTAAAATTTTATACATTACTATTTGCTTCCGTATTTACACAATTTCAATATAGAGGATGCCATATGCGTAATGAACGCGTTGTCACTTCCCGCTTTGGTTACGGTAATTAATCACAACTGCTATAACATGTAGTCAACTTTAAATTAATAATGATTCTCACGAGTCTTAAGATCTTAATTCTCTTTAAATTAATAGAATTATGCAAACGTGGCATCCTGTACATTATTATAGTTCTGCTTTATATGAATTGTTTCTATTCTCATTAAGTTATACTAACTCTAAATAATCCTACAGTTTACAGTAATTGCATGACGTTTTCGTGTATCTTTGGTATACAGTCATAATTTTTATATAAATGTACACACCTTTCAAACTGGCATTTATAGTGCTTCATATTATTTTGATACCCAACCTCGTTCGAAAATCATCCTACCAATTTACTAAAAAAGATCTTGTGCAAGCGGTATAATACTATTTGTGACATTAGCAGGTATGCAAATATTTCTCTATCTGTATATCGAAATATAAAAATATTTTAATCAACATAGTACGGATGTTATAATTAAATATGAATATTATACATGAATTGTTTTACGTTAGCATCAAGCGTTAAGTTTGATATGACATCGGAGACGAACAAATCTTATGAATGAGATTACTTTGTTCTTATACACTAATTGTAAGATGACGATTTCAAAGAACAGGTGCGTACAATTTTTTTTAAGAATCCTAGAAAATGCTTCGTCGAAGTATTCACCCATGTAACTGTACAATATCAAACTTGACAGCCAAACTTGCAGGATCTCTCCTTCGAGATGTACGCAAAGTACTAATTTTGTATCGAATTAGGCCCTTAGTATACACTTCTATCCTTCTTTTAAATAATGAATATTTTATCTTGATGTGTGAATAAGAAATCGATGAATTGATTAATAGGGCCTATCGCGGAAAGGGACAGTCCGCGTGACGGTGGTGCTCTAACAAGATTTGGGCCAAACACCACCGCAAGATTGCTCGATGTCATTTTATTTAAATCGCATCTATCCATTACCTGTAGAGAATAACATGATTTATGTTACATTTGTAAGTAGCATAACCATAAGCAGTAATGTAATCTTGAAAATAGTGGTGTCTTACCCTCGATAAGAATTGTACGATAAACTTTAGAAGTTGGTAATTATCTTCTGGAAGTTTTTCAAGTACTAATATTTTGACTCTTCTTGGGCGTTCGTCTTTTGACAGTGCTGAAAGAAAAGTTTGTACTTGGTACATAGGTAGATGTACAAGAAAATAACTCAAAAGGTATTACATACTTTGGAACTGTGTTATTTCATCGTACAATTCATACGTCATAAGAGGTTCGTCTAATTCCCGTAGGAAAGTTTTAAGAAGAACTGCCGCGATATGCGGGTCCCCTTGAAAATCGACTGGTAACCCTTGATTACAACGATGTTGAAGTTCTTTAATCACTGTCACATTAGCTGATCTCCTAAATATTCCCTCTGTTTCCAAAGCTACAAATTTATTAACACTTTATTAGCTTATTATTGATTATTGCTTCGGGATGTACAAAATCCTAGTAATGGTACGCGTAAGAAACAGACCATCAGGCGCATCGAGGAATTTAACGCACTGCCGTACAATGGGGGGTATTGGGTCACCATTATTATTTTCTTTAATAAACTGGAGACTCGCGCCAAACTGAGTGGTACCAACTGGAGTTGTTACCGTACTCTGCGGCGGACTATTTGGCAAATTCTTTTTATTTTTAAGCATTAGCTGTTCATTGTGCCTAAAAATTAATGTTCTTAATTGGTAAATTTATATCTTTTAATGCTACCATACGATTCTCAACGCTTATAAATAAATGAACATACTTACTCTATTACTTGGGGAGGTATAATAAGCTGGTCGAGATTAATGTATTGTGCCAGTTCCTCTAAATAATTGACATACATCATCTTTCGTCCAAATTTTGCGCTACAATAGTTCAAATATAAAAATCTTTGAGTTTGGCAAGATTGTCGGAATATTTATTTTAGTGTAAGCGTCAAGAAAGATTCTTACCTAATGGCTGGCTTGAATATTTGCCAGACTATTCTGATGAAATTAGTTGGATGTACTAGATACAAAGCTTTCAAATTCTTTTTGTATTTCCTATCAAAAGCTTTGTACGCTTGCCATAACCAGGACAATGGTGGTTTATTTTTTGAAGTAAGACCATAGTGAAAGTATACCAAACTATAGTCTTGTTCTACAAACGTATCTAAAGTATGCGTCAGATACCTGTGGAACGATCGTATATCTTTAGCCCTGTTTAGAATATCGGTACAAAGAATTTACATGATGCAGAGATATGTATGAGAACGAACCTAAGAAGTTTTGCATGGTTAAAAGTTTCCTTTCCAACGGGAGGTAATTTACACGCGGATACAACTATTACTTTACGACCAGCACTGTCGTCGCCAACAACTTCTACAATTCCATGCCTCGAGATGTCAAGATAATCCTCCTCATCGGCAAGTTCGCCGTCTAATGCAGCAAGATCCTCCGCTGCTCGTCAGAAGAAGACATTATTCTCATAACGACGTTCTAACATTACCAACCTTATTTCTTTTTCGTAACTCTTTACGAATCGAAGAACCAAATAATGACTAACAAATTAAAATGCATAGTGCATTTTATTAAGTAATGCCATATATCCCTCTCTTCTGCCATTGTTATGCCATGCAATAATAAACTGTACAATGATCTACATAATTCACCTGCTATGCCCCAAATGCCATGACATTTAGTGGCTACTAACAGAAGATAAAAGGTCACACACCGGATTCGATAACTGGAGCATCTACCAAAGCTTCTTCAAAGTTCTCTTCGATCGTCCCATCGCTTACTGGGCTCTCCAGATAATCTACCCCGGTACCTGCGCCACTGCTAACTAAATCCAGTTTTTCTTCTAAAAGCTGTACAGCTACAACATAATTTTTATGAATTGTAATAAAACAAATTGAGTGGATAACAGTTATGGTTTCAAAACCTAGAAATTCAGACACTTGGTTTCTCCTCGCAGAACCTTACCATTATTCGAAGTGGTCTGCAGTTCAGTGTCATCAAATTCCAGATTTGGTTCATAGTCATGATAGTCTGACAAACTTGGGTATGGATCTTCGCTGTCATTACCTATTGCTATCAAACAATCAGAAGTATGAATACATCATCCATATCGGTCGAGGTTAAAAAATTTAATTTGAATGATTCGTAAATTAACCCGCCTGCGAACCTGATTCTTTTATTATCAATGGAACACGCATTATTAACGATTAATTGAAGCAACCGGAACAATGAAAAAATGTGTGCACGCAGAAGTTATCGCAAACTCGCAGCTTCTGGTTACATATCACTTTTCCGATCGTATTACACGGTGTACGATTTCCAATAAATATTTCAACCCCGTTCATCGGCGAGTGTTTACAAACCGCATACGGTCATGAAATCGAAAGAAACCTATTTCGTAGAAAAACATGTATACACACACATCTCTGCTACTCAACGGGGACAATCTCGAGTTGCGAGACAAATGCTGAATTTTGCAACGCGCACTTGCACTATCAATACGTGAATTATCCGTCGTGATCCGTTGCTCAACGATATGCGTTTACGTCGACAGTTCGTAAATTGTCGCAACGATGTTCCGTTGTTTAAACAAATATGAGAACGCCGGTATCGGGTGAATTCTCTCTATCGCGATCTCCGAGGATACGTAGTCGGAGTGACGTTTGTTTGACACCTAAGATAGTATCAACAATCGCATTGTATCGACTCACCTGTCAAAGTTCGCGTTGGGCTTAGCGTCGGTTGATAGTCCGCTTCCATTTTCTAGCAACCGCGCGATCGAACGAACAGTGCCACGATCCAATCACGGATAATGTCCCTTTGCAGCCCGATTTACAGAGAGAGAACGTTTTTCTTCCCGTACGACATTATCTCGACGCGGTGTGGCAAGCCAACGCATTCACGTCACGCTTTCATCTGTTGTGTCGCTAATTGTAATTCGTAGTTGTTCGCATCGTAGACTACGATTCGTAGTCACTCCCTTTTCCCCACTGTCACCCACTGACACCCGCTGTTGAATCCCACGAATGGCTTCGTAACATCGCCTGATTGGTCCGTCGCGCTTCTAGTGGCGCGCGGTAAACTTGTGAAAATCACGTGATATTTCTGCATGCTAAATTAAAACGTTTTAATCGCGTGCTACGTAACGAAATGATAATTTAATGAACATTAATCAGTTGCGCTGTTCGTTGATCTTGGATCTGCAATTTTAAGATCTTAGAATCACTGATCTTTGTACGCGTATAGAGCATTTTCTGCATTCGGAGTATATTGTGACTGGTTGTGACCCAAGGATTTGAAACCATGGTTTCGTTCTTTAACTGTGCAGCATCGGCAGGGGTTTTCATCGTTGAAATGACTTTTACATTGTTTTGCAAAAGCTATAGGAATTGAAGGTAAGATTTATATGTGTATATAAGATTTATAAGTATACTTTGCATGAAAAAGTTAGACGCGATTCGTAATTTCATCTTGTTCTATCAATTAGACCGTTTAGCTGTTATATATCGCTAAGTAATTAGAAAATGGTAATCGCATAAATTGTTTATTTTTGAGCAAAATGTGAAACCTCCAGTCCAGTAATTAATTAAGGGTTTTCAATTCAATTATACTATCTTACGAATAATATCAAAGCATTTATTAATTCGAGCACTGTATTAGGCAACGGAGGTAAACTATTAGGCTTAAACTTTCAAGTGCCATTGATATAGTAATGAGTACAGTCTTGTTTATCAGCGTTTCCTAGTCTTCCATATTCTATTCGACTGTACTGCAAATAAATCATAAGAATTTGTTAGTTACAAAACTGTAATTAGTAATGTTGGCATGGAATATACCTTACATTTTCCATACGTAAATCCTAGTGAAAAGCAAGAAATATTTTCGTAGCATGAATTCTCCGCCTAGGAAACACCGGTGTAAACTGTACTATTGTAATTACATAGTCATTACATATGTGTATGTACATAATTACACAACTTGCAGTGGTAAGGAGAATGCAGTCAAATTTTATGTAATAGCGTGACATTGCAACCAAACTCATTAGTGTATTCTCGTTCTTGCAAATGATATGTTTCAAAGAATCTCACTGCATTGTCATTTGTTTTATAATTTTAAAAGACTAGCTTTATTTATAATACAGAGTTGCAGGTCAATACGTTACCCCTGCAAAAAAATCAAATGGAATATAGCATTTTAGATTTGCCATCTAACAGGATTAGTTTTCAAATACATACATTGTACAATTCTATGTTCTAGGCACACGTGATTTCTAAGATCATCATAGAACCCGTTCGAAAAGATTGAAAATGATTAAGAGATGGGTGGAGGCGGTAAATCCTTTTAATCCATTAATCATCACGCACGATGCACGAAATATCTTTCCCTTTGCAAAGGAAACTTTGTAGAGATTAAATCATTATTACGAAAGAAACTGGATTATTTTTAGACGAGAAATTAAAAAAATAAAAGTCGGGACTAGTATACAACATGACTTGATACGTTTAACTAACATTGTGTTTAAAAAATGTGGGATGTGCAGACTTTTGTTAAGTTTTGAATTTATCCGTTTCTATATTACTTATCCATTGGCCGATTGCACGAAGCCTATGCAATACTATTTAATATAATGTCATTAATAGATCTTAGTTGTTAGTCAAAATAGATTGCTATCTCTAATAACTTTAACACGTGTGTTAAAACTTTTTTTCTCTGTATACTTTCAAACTACACGCTCCGAACTTTAACCTGTTTTCAATACTCTAAACTGTACGAATATTATTACCGTGTCTAAGAATTATTCGCGGTACATAAAAATATGCGTATGGTATGGAACTATGAATTTAGTCGATGTATCTTAAAGAATTGATTATAATCGGTTGTAGGTATTCTTATCTAAATGGCAATGGTGATTAGAATGATTCTACATTTCGCATTTATGAACCCACAATTTGCAGAGAAATTTATCCTGTTTTTTTTTCTCACCTATTTCTGTCTGTCATCTCGTTTCGACATCAATTATTTGTAATTTAAATATCTAAGTTTCGAGGCTCAACAAAAAGTGGCAGCTTTAATTGATGTATACATATAACAAAGATAATAGAGCATTGCAATGGAATCAGCGGCTACTTTCATAATTTCTTTCCAATTGTAAATATAAGTTCATTTTTCGATTGTAGTTACAGTTCATACAAAATTGTACATTATCGTGGCTTATTAATACATATTTCGCAATTCGTCATTCGTATTTTCATTTAAAATTATTCCAGTCTGTTTGTAAACATAAAAATAGATTTATACATCTTATTGAGTTACAGAATATACACGTTCTTCGTGTGTGTGGATATATATATATATACACATACACACATATATATATATATATATATCCACACATATTACAATGCTCTTGATCGCAATGTAAAAGATATATGTATATTGCATATGTATATATATATATATATGATATATCACTTTTTATTGAATTATTTTCTCCAATTTGCAAAATACACGTCTTACGTCCGTCAGCATTGTTTGAATTCGTATGTAACTACATATTACACTTTGATTGATTCACTTGAGAAGGCAGAAGAAGATGTTTTCTTTTTACTAATCTTAAATCATTAAAAAAGTATGGTTAATATTAGTGGTGATAAAATATATATGTATACACGTCTCTAAAGTTCCCTTCAAATCCTGATGTCACACTGAGCTTCTGTACAATTTACACGAACACGTGCAGCATCTTCGACCGCGATTATATAAATATTACCCACGTTTTCTCTTACCTGAAGGTTGAGGCATTGCGGTGATCAAGCGTTGAGTACAATGCAATTCCGCATGCTATGTTGGTGGATAATCGAACTACGACAAAGTACGCAAGAGAAAAATATTCTGATAATGAACATAATTTTTGGAACGATTTAAAACAAATATTCGTACTACGTAGTTGACAAAGGATAAGAATGAAGAACGGAACGATTGGCCCACATTAGCAAGAATTAATAACTGTGATATTCTGTACATTACGAATGATCTCAATACCTGAATGTGTATTTCTAGGCGCGCGTCTATGTTACTTCCAACTCGTCTTTCCACTTTTATAAGTTAACGTCTGTTTCATATTTACAGTCTTATTAATTTAAGCAATCATCAAAATTCATCAATGAAAAGTGCGAATTATATGTACAAAAGTGCAATTCCTATAATTAAACCGAATACTTAGGACCACATTTTTTTATTGGCGTTAATCTGAGGCCTTTAGCCAACATTTGAGCTTCGAGGTCGCGGTCTTCTTCCTGATACCTAAAAGAAAAGTACGTTTCCATTAACTGGTAAATACAAAGATCTCAACTTTGCAATAATTGCGGTGATGATACCATTCAAGTGCACGCAAAACACAATGACAACATACAGGAAAATAATCGATACGAGAACAGAGAGAAATTTCTTTGCATTACTTTTAACACGTACTATTTACGTCTTAGCGTAAACGTACATTTTTTATGAAGTTGAGATTGAGTTATGTACATAGATGTATTGAAAAATATGTTTAAAACACCCGTAAGTATATATTAAGCGGCAGTTCTACTTCATAATTGTGTTTAGGAAATAACTACCATAAACACATAAAATAACATATTTTATTCCCTTCGGAGCATCCCTTATATAGGATACTATCAAGCTTTAACAATATTTACATTATTGTTATTGCAACAATAATGCCATACTTTTTAATTCTATACAAGGCTAATAACAATTTTAACTATAACTAAAATATCTTCATTCTGTCACATTGACGCTACAACGAAATCATGCGCATCCGCTTTGTCACGATGCAACAAAATAATTGAAATTGGAAACAAGAAATATGTAGTGGCATGCACGATTGAACTGCAAATGGATCATCATCCGGAATTGAGAAAAATAAAGATAATTTATGCGTCTATGGCATGCATTGAAAAAGCATTACTCATACTAAGTATTTGAAAACCAACTCGGCTTTGTTAAAGAACCAAAAGTGTAATAACTCGTTGAAGAGGTTCAACGGCAAAAAAATATGTTGAAAACATAATTATGAAACTCCCAAGATTTCAAATTAATTTCACAGATAATGTGGGAACAGTGTGCTAATAGAAGCAGAGGTAATTTTATAATTAAGCGAAGTTAGCGATTCGAGCACCAATTAAAGATTTAAGAAGATACCAGAGAAACTGTCAAAAATTGAAAAGTGTTGAAGGTTGTTCGTGAAAGCTAATAAACATTTCGATCAAGTTAGAGAAAAGTAGATACGCGAATAAAATGACTAATAACGTGAGCACGGAAGATGTGCCGTCTGTTTCGTGCGAAAAAAAATTAGATACATGCGAGGTGCAGGCAGTCGTGCGTGAAGAAGTAGTTAATGTTTGGCATGGAGATTTACACCACCTTTGTCGCTCTTCTTCTAATAGGGCGATGAGCGAATCCCGTTTCGTAACTATTTCCAACATCTCCGTCAAGATTTCGACTTCCTTTTTCACATCGGCCGAGGTCTTCTTATCATCTAGAAGGTTCAAGAATATCTTTCGTTTCGACAGAAAATAATGGCTGCGGGATGTGATATTCGAATGTTTTACATATATATCTAATATGTAGTTAATTACTGCAATAACGACGTATTTACATACCTTCTTCAGCCAAGCGCTCGCGCAATTCTTGCTGCAATCTTTCGTGCCGATCTTCAAGCTGTACCTCTTGAGCTCGTACTAGAAGTTCTTTTTCGTATCTACGTAATTCCGTGCGTTCCTTCATCAGATCAAACCATTCACCGAGTAAATCTGCTTCTTCCCGATCCGAGCATTCTAAATATATTTAATACAGAAAACATTGACATTCTCCTCCTTGACGAGACAAAAATAATATTTCATTCTATTCCTTCTCACCTCCTTCTCCGCGAAGAGCTTTTTCCACGCTGACACCTCTACTTTCTAATTCCCTTTGTTTCACTTCCGTTTCCTCCAATTTTCTTTGTATCTCTTGGGCCATGCGTAATCTGCAATGCATTAGTAAGTTCAGTTCTACTCGTCGTTCAGCCGTACAAAAAATTATCTCGATTTATACCTTTTCAATTGCGCTTGTCTAGCAATTCGTTTCGTAGTTTTCGATTTGCGAGAAATACTGTTACAAGATCCTTCGGTCACGGTGGCTTTTTGCATGCACGACATTGACACGGCCGTTGTTTTCGTGTCGTCCTCCGATAAACTATCGTCTGTCGAAGAAAAATTAATTTAGCTGTTTGCTCCTTCACGCTGTACTAATCGTACACAATATACTACTGATTAATATAAATGATTTATACCTGACACTGGTGTAGCGGAAATATCGTAATTAAGTGGTGGCGGTGGAATTGGAGGTGGATTTTCACTGAGAAAATTTCTTGTAAGCATGCCCTCGCAAATGCTCTTCGGTCTCGTATTAATTTTCGGAGAAACCATCTTATCAAGCTGAAAGAACAATTTTCTTCGTCATATTGGATTTTCACCATGCTCAGTAAGACAACAAAGTTAGCATCTTTCTGTAATGGATTGTACGCATTACTAAGAATACATTACGGAACGGAGATGACATTAATGAAAAACAATTTAAAAAATTTCAACTCCAACCAAATCATGTATACGCAAAATTACAACAGCCAAAATAACCTACATGTACCTAGTTTAGAGTGACCCAAGTATAATGTATAGTCACCTAAAGTCTAATCGTCTGTTAGAAGCATACAATGAGGATACATTCTTTATCACACTACGATTTATGTACATAGCTGCAAAGAATAGAGAATTGCAATAAGTAGCAAATAAACATTCAGGTGTACCGAATATTATTATTGTACGTGTTATTTACGCGATGCAAGTGTTTCATCGAAAGACTGACGTGGCGAAGCTGATAGAAATTGGGCAAAGATAGTTTTGGTTAAACGTTACAGTTCGTCTACCCATCAGTCGATCTTGAACCAACATTGTCCCAATATTAACGCTAAACTGGTATTAAAAACAATTTCTTCGAGGCATACTTCAAAACGAACATACTGAAGTGGCAATGTAATGTACCCAATGAACTTAACATGCTTCTTCTTCGAAGGGATAGAACACCTCAAGGATCTAAAGTCGTAAGGAAAAACTAAAATGTCGGACTATGTCAATCAATTGTTACCCCTTTAAAGCAGAAATTCAGCAAACAAAAATAAAATCATGGTACCTGCATAATATACAATAGCGAATACAAATAGTGGCACAAGAAAGCAAATACTGGAAAAATTAGTATCAATGAGTTATGAGTTGCTTACATCTGACCCTTCCGAATACGATTTACATAACTGAAACATTTAAAAACCAACCAGTTAGAAGGAAATCATGAACCTGTAATGCTACTCTGTAAGATACAAGAAGTATTGAGAAGGTAATGAGAGAGAGAGAGAGAGAGAGAGAGAGAGAGAGAGAGAGAGGCGCCATACCTCTACTATACATACTTTTCCTTTAGATTTTGACGAAAGACGGAACATGGACAGCTTTTCTTTTTGATTGGACGGCGAGGGTGACGTTTCCTTCTTGAAGAAAAAATCTGAGACGGCCTGAATGATGCTCTTTCTCCTTTCCGGGTCCTTAGTCTTCTTTTTTTCTCTTTTTGCAGCGGCGACGGAACTCGATTTTGGAGAGCTGGTAGCGTGTAACAACTCGTCCATCGATTTTGCACTTGTACCAGATAGCCCTTCGAAATTCACCGCTTCCGCTACGGCTTTCATATTGTCAGTGCTCTTGCTTGTCTGAAGTTTTATTCTAGATTGATTCACGTCGACGCTGTAAAGTCTGAGTCGAGGTTCGTGCACCGCGATCTCGTCTTCCTTCTTCCTCTCTTCCATGGAAAGTTGTCTTCGCGCTACCTTCATTCGTAGTTCCTTTATCTTGTCTTCCGGGCTAAGACCCAGATCCTCGTCGCTTTTCAATCGTGCCCGCTCTCTGGCATCTTGTCTTGCCTTCTCCGCGGTTCTTTTTGCTTCTTCGTGCTTCAATCTAGGCGGGGCGATTGGAGTTTTGAAATCCTCTACGTCGTTGCTCGACGTGATTGAGCTCTTCCCGTCGAATGGTCGATTACTATGGATCGAATCCTTTTCATCCTTTGCAGGTTTCTCATTATCCAATTTCCAAGAAAACTGTTGAGGTTCTCGGAGGGAATCCGGTTCCAGAGATTTCTTGGCCTCCGCGAAAGTGGTACGAACAGGGCTGTTAACGGGCGATACTATTGACATTGGGACAAATTTATTAATCGGAGAAGAGTTCTGTACGGGAGGTTTGATGGGCGATAAGACGGGAGAGGAGTTAAAGGAAGAAGCTCTAGCGGCTCTTCTCGCTTTCTTTTCCGCTGACTTCTGCTTATGGGCTTCCAATTTATCCATCAGCAAGTCTTGTATCAGTGTTTTCTGCTTCGATCTCTCCCGCGTGATTTCTTCTAATTTTCTGGACGTTGCCGGAGAATTGAAACTATTATTCACTGCAGTTTCCTGACTCTTAACCTCTTCCGCTATCATGTCAGCGGTACGAGATTGCAAAGAACTCTTTGAATTCTTTCTTTTCGATTTTCTAACATCTATGGAATCTTTGGCATTACTGAACTCAGCGATTCTAGATTGGAGACGCTTTACGTATTCGAGATAATCTGGATTGCTGGAATCTGCAATGGTTTTCACTTGTTCTTCTTGACTTGGTTCTATCTTACAATTAATCGGAACTATTGAAACTTGCGGATTGACTGGACTGGCAAGAATTGTGATCACTTCGCTAGTAGTAGTGTCTTCGGTAGGTTCAACTATCAACAAGCTATCCTCTTCCATTGATTGGAACAATTCTTTGTTCACCGCTTCTACGACAGGCTGCCGCTTCTCCATGAAATTTGATCTCGATTCTGCATCAGTGTTCGTCGAAGTGACATTTTCCGATTTCTTCACGGTACCGTTTAACTTGCTCATAACGTCGTCCATAGTAACAGGATTTATTTCAATCACATTTTTATCATTGTACGCTTCGTCTTCGGAACACGAATCATTTTCAAGTTCCAACTTCGCTATTGGAGCATCGGTTACTTTAATATCATGGGAAAACAACGGCGCTGGGGCGGCTTTAATATTTACAAATTCAACATATCCCCTGTTTTTTAGCATCACCATGTTAGAGGCATCCTGTAGACTGTCGTCCAGCAACGATTCGTTATCTGTATCCATAAAATCGATATTTTCACCATTTACAAGTAACTTTGAGGTATTATTATTAGGAAAGTCTATTTCTTTGTCTAATTTGAACGAATCCAAATCAATGTCTGTCAGATCTTCTTCTTTGGCTATTCTAATAGGGATATGTCCCAACTTAGCAGCATTTGTTAACGAGGTTGTCCTCCTTGTAGTTATAAATTCCGGATTGATATTAAATTCAACGTCCCTCAAGTCATCCGATGCTAGCACTTCGCCGTCGCGGGCCCATTCCGAAAATTCGGTTTCAGTGAGCGCGGCCGTGGTTACGTCGTTCTCTTCGGAGTCATCCTGCTTATTGGATATAGTAGAATTTATCGACGTAGGACTACTACAATCGCTAACGTTTCTTTTACTATCGTCTTGCAACTCTAATTGTTCGATCTCATTCTTTACCATCTCTAGTTCCACCGATGACTTTTTGTAACTGGGCAATAGATCCGGATTTGTAGATAGAACTTTATTGGCCAGTACTTCGTCTCGCAGAAACGAACATTCTATGGAATCTGGTTCGAATGTTTGACCATCATCTAACCCTTTACACTTCTCGGCCTCTTCGTCCAAAAGAAGATCACCATCTGTACTGTGAATTTGTAATCTAGGCGGGGACAAATTGGCGGCAACCACTTGGTCCTTCCGTGCTCCGTCTTCCAGTTCAATGTCGCTGGAGGACAAGGAATCGCTGTCTATTTCCGAATCTCCCGTACTAGGTGTTTCTTTCGTTTCCTCTTTGTTCCTACTCCAATTCACCTGTGGCACAATTATAGATGTTTCGTGTAGAGGACTGCGCGGTCGAAAGCCATTGCTGCCTTCGTCGTTATTCACCGTGAAGTTGTTTTCTGTATGTTGAGAGTTCTTCGCGTTTTCCAACGTCTCCGAATTTTTAACTGTCACGTTAACTTGATTAGGTACTACTTGTTCCTCGACCGATTCTCTATCCGTATCTTTTTTCGACTCGGTACATACGATATTAGGGGCAGTTTTTGACTTCAGGATGCTCGTCTCCTTCACCAGGTCTGGTAATTGGGCATTCGTGATTTCCGGTAGAATGGTGGCTTTGTACATGGAATTATCATTATTTAACAAGTTCTGGGACGAACGATTTATGGAATACGAACGAACGGGGGTCGCGGTGAACAATGTCGTGGGCGATATCGGCGAAAGCTGGGTGTTGCTTGATCGTAATTTACTCGTGCCTTGCAAAAAGGCTTGCATTGTGGGACTCGGCTCCGGGGCAGGATTCAACAGTTTTTGATGCTGCGAAATAGCATCCGTCAGGTTTCGTAATTTAGTGTCCACATTCGACGTTGAACCAGATTTCATAACGGATCCACCAAAGGCCGATCCGCCGAGCAAATACTTCTTCTTCAGTTCCAAGGATAATTTGGACGCGATCCCTTCCGTAGAGTGCGTACGATTCAGTAAATAATCTCCTTTGCGCGGATTCATCAGTGGAACTCGGTTCAGATTGCTATTTCCGAACAAATTTGTATTACCTTCTCGATCCGGTTGAGCAGGATCTGTACCGCGATCCGTTCTCAACAGCTGTAATTTTGCATTTACATCTTTATCCTGCTTCAGATTACCGTTGATCGGCGTTATTACTTTACTCTTCACTTGGACCTTTTTGGGTTCTACGTAGTTGCCCCTTGTCTTGCGAACGAACAAATCATTGATCGTGATCTCTGGAATTTCCCGTTGGGTAGGCGTTGCCCCATCGTGCTCGAATTCAGAGTCCGTAGAGATTTCCGTGGCTGAATTTTCCTCGCTTTCTTCCGACGTGTCGTCGTCAGATGCAACCTATTAAAAGACATTTCCGTTAATCAAATCTATCAGATCAAAAATAATGCTTTGTTAAGACATTGAAAGGTTATTTTAGTGTATTAGTTTCAGGAAAGATGAATAACATGCCAAACAGCATGATGCACGCAGTTAGAAAAATACTTCCTCCTTTTCTTCGATCTTTCCCGACTGATATCGAAACGTACCAATTTCCCACAATTCGTAGGTGAATAATAATCAAACTATACATACCTAACACGGAATTTATCATGACAACGACCTGATAAGGCTATAATTTTTACTCCAATGCGGAGTTAGAGTTCTGATGTTTAAAGTGAGATGGTGAGATTTTTAATAAAGTATTGGCTGGTGGTAATTTTGAAATTAATACGATTTGGTAAGTAACACTAAATCAAACGCAAACAATTAATTGGTTTGAGTCACTGTTAATTTAAAATTAGTTCAATAGGACACTCCAATCAAATATAAAAATTCATTACCTTATCTTTGGGTACCTTAAAAGCCTTGGGTACTTTATAAAGTAATACCACCATCAGCCAACTAAAAGTAACTTTTGTTTCTCTACTTTATTAACGTATCTCACACAGTTTCCCTAAGTGAAAAATCATAAAGCTAAAAGATACAGAACCGTAAATATTATGACAAAATTTTCATTAATTCTTCACCACGCGCAATTCACTCGTATCTGTTATACTGTATATCGGTTAAAGTTATTTTGCATAAATTCTAAGACACTACACATTTATCTTTCATCGATCGATCACTCTTGGGAGGTACAGACTTTGTGGATTCACGTTGATTGGTTTTACTCGATGAAAGAACCTTTGGAGAATGCGAATGTTTCTGTTCGATGGGCGTGTTTGTGCAGGAAGTTGAAATTGTGTCTGTTTCACGGCTAGCTACTTTAACTGAATTTTTAAAACCATTATATTCTTCGAGCTGGCCCGTACCAGGCTCTGGTAAAGTCAATCGTTCGTCGGTCGTAATATGACTCGGTTGAAAAGTAGATTCTTCGGTGATCGAGGTAGCGTTACATTTTCTTTTTCCAGATTTCTTTCTGGCTGGAATTTCAGGAACAACTTGTTCCTTGGAAGAATTACATTTTGGCGAGGAATCAGATTCTTGTGTACCATACTTTCTTTGTGGCCTTTTCGGAGATTCACTCCAAGAGTCTGGCAACGCAACACTATTGTTTATAATTACTTTGTCGAATCGTAGTGGTGTTTCGATATTTTGTTCGACTACTTTAACTTTCGCGATTGGCATGGTCTGTGTAGGAGGACACGTTAACTCGGAAGATGACTTGGAATTTTTTCGAAATAGTTCAGTCCCGCTAGAGGCTCTTTTCTTTAAATTTATAGTACCGTCACTTCCGTGCAAAGTGTTATGTTTTTTGTGCACTGTTGTTTTAACATCGTCGAATGGTGTTACTTCAGTTTTCGTGTTATTTTCATCAAACTGAACTGCGTTACAGTTGGTATTCTCTTTTTGCGTATTATTTTCTAAAGCGTAACGTAATAAGTCTATGTTTTCCTCGTTTACGGGATTTATTGAATGTGTGGGGAGGTTGCTATCGAATACTTTCCGAGATCCTTCGTGTTCTGTTATCTTCTCTACACATTTTGTATCATCCTGAATATTTTCCTTTCTCGAGGGTAATTTCACAGACGGAACAGACATACGTACTTTAGATTCGATATCGTTGTCACTGATTAAATTTCTAGGTTCACTCTGCTGTTCAATTTGTTCAAATTGTTGATTAATAATCTCGATGTCAATTTCATCAACTTCTTTTAATCCATCGATGCCCGCATTTAAATTACTTTCGTCCTCAAGGGTTTCTTTATTGGTATTAATTTCAGGCTTATCGGAAGTTATAAGTTTCATTTTATTAAAATACTTTACTATATCTTTCGCATCGACTTTATTAGACAATCTTGGCTTAATGTCAAGCTCGACAACTGTGATGTCAGCCAGTTTCTGATGTTGTACAAATGTTTCATCCATTTCTACATTTCGCACTTCCGGTTCCTTTTTTTCTACAAAATATTTACTTATTTTTTGCTGCGCGCTTTCTGTCGATAGGGGTCGAAGCTCATCCATTGGCATTTTGTTTTTTGCTTTTCTTCGCCTTAAATCTCGCTTCAATTTGTCAAACGAACTGTTCGAGTCAGACTCAACTGGTTGTTTAACAGCTTCTTTGGGAACTGTTAATTTACTAATTTCAATTGATTTTTCCTCGAGTTGTCTCTCGATTGTCGGTGACGGCGAGGTAATAGTAACTACTGGAATTTCCTCTGAATCTTTTATTCGCAGCTGCAATTTTCTTTCTTTTTCGAGATTAGCTGTAACTATTGTATCCGACGCGTCCGTCAATGATGATTCGTTATATACTGTTTCGGTTGATCGATAAATTTCAGGGGAGGAAGCTAAAGACGATCTTCTACTGTATTCAGCAGGAGCAATCGTCACTACTGGTAATATTTTATCAAAGCTCTGACCCTGTCTGATTATCGATAACGTTGCGGAACTTTGATTACATAAAGTAACATCGGGAAGCTCTGTTTTTTCTTCAGTGTCTGATACCTTTTCCGTTTCTGTGACGACTTTATCCTTCAATTCATTGTCGGTCATATTGTTTGCGTCCTTAAGTTTCGTAGCAGATTGATCGAAATTATTTTCATTGACGGTTACGGTAAAGATACCGTGAGTTTGATTCGAGTTCGAAAGAATGTTCTCCTCCACGAAACTCTCATACTCCGAATTGCATTCCTCTGTATTACTTTTCTTATCCGAATGATTTACTACGGTAAGACAATGAGTCGCATCTGCAGAGGGATCTAAATTTACGATATGTTTTTCCACCCTAGTTGCAGTTAAGTCAGAGTTTTGCGATACGCCTTTCTCGATATCAGCGCTCACAGTACCCCCTGTTTGTTCATTAGTCGTTACCACTACCGTATTAGATTGCAACGCTTCCGAATCTAACGATTTTAAATCGTCTCTTGCAATAATAATTTTCTGATCGACCGCGGTAACACTGTTATCCACGTTCAACACTTGGGGCGATGTTAAATTTGGAATTTGCGTAGAACCAGACTCAAGGAGCGTGAGCAACTCTTGAGTTACATTATCTACAGAATCTTGAGAAATGTTCACCTCTGTCTCGGAACCGGTATCCGTGTCGGAACTGCGAGTAGGATGCTTCAGCCAGACTTCTTGTTTCCTGAGCTCCCGTGCACGTATGTCTTCTTCGTCTTCTGTGGCAGTTCCACTCTCCTCATCTGATACAACATAGTGGCATTGACTTAACGAACAAAATATTGATTTCACTAATCGTACCTTCGCTAGTGTATTCATCACTGGAATCCTCGTATTCGTTGCTCCCGGTGTCCGATTGTCCCGTTGCGGCGTGCGGATGAGAATACCGTAGGGTCCAATTTTTAGCAAGTTCGATGGTTCCCTCGGTTGTAAGTGGTTGATCTATTGCCTCTTCGTATACTTCATTATCGTCGTCCGAATCGCTGGAAAGGACCGTAAATCGATTAGTACGGATTTACTTTGATTTCAATGATTCAGTCGCGGAAGAATTAAAATGGTTTACGTCATATCGGAAATGTCGTCACTAGAGCCCATTTCTGCGGTCGAAGCACCGAAATTTCTATCTGTCCACTCGTCTTCATCCATTTGACTTTGAGCCTCTTCGGCGTCCGATATACCTGCCAAATTTTCGAATTCTATTCTCTCCGGTGTTTGACCACGATCAAGCAAATCAAGACCAACGACACCTTCCAAGGGTATCATCTTTGCCTGGAAGTAATAACGCCAATTAATGCAACCGACGACTTTGCGTTACAGTTTAACCAATGGTCATTCTGAGCGTCATGCCTTTTCTGGGGTTTTTAAGATCACAGGCACGTTCGGTATATTTTCTTTATTCAGTGCCGTAATTCTTTTCTTCTCTGCTCGAGCTTTCATCGTTCCCGAAAAACCGAAATGTTGGGTACAATAAAATCGTCCACCGTGTTTCTCCCGATCAAACGTATGACTTCCTGCAATTCAAAATAATGAGTAACGGCTCAACGGCATACACGATACCCGAATTTGAAACTATGAGAAAATAGAATGCAAATTGATTCATACCTATTCTTAACGAGGTAGAACAATATTCGCAACGGAAACATCCACGATGGAAAAATTTCCCTTCTGCACTAAGTCTCTCCATCAAGTAAACTCTCTTATTGCAAAAATGACACATCTCCGAACCTCCTTGCGCGGGCAACGTTACCGTTGCTTTAGTATTCTGGAAGAAAAATGTTCAGGCTCGAAGTAACATTTGATACTTTCAGGATTTCAATACAGAAGGATTTTAGTCAGCAAATACAATGTGCATCCCAAAATGTGATCACACAATTTTTGGAAGAACATGCCGAATGTTAAGAGGTCTAAAACAAGAAATTGTTACGATTCTTCGTACTAACGGGTCGACGAAGATTTTAGTTACGATGGGATTCGTAATTCTAATTGGTTTAAATTCACGTAGTATTATTTCTTACACACACTACGCTAAACAAAAGTAGGTTAAAAATTTGACTTCCATCCTGTGAAAGATGACGAGACTGTAAAATCAAGTACAAGTGGAACGGTGTCAGTTTTTTTTTGTCGCATCGAATTGTACGATATACAACGAACGTCAAAAAAACTCGATTTATCCTGCTGACTATTCTCCGTGTACTGAAACTCTTGAATGTCGTATTTACCAATTTCTGCACCTTGGGCTCCACGTCCTGACTTTTATTCGAAAACTGCTCAGCCATGGCTGAGACTTTATTGTACCCGAGCACATTACCCTCTTTGATCTTCCTGTCTATATTCTTGAGGGTATTGTCAATATCAGCGTACTTACTGTCTGACTCCTTCTGATCCCATCCCTTCTTCTCCATCTTGATTTGTCGAGCTAAAAACTGAATGAAGCATATACACATCTGAAAAGCATTGATTATTGCGTACTGTTATACTTTTCTATGCCAACCTGTTCTCGACTCCACTTCGGCACGCGTTCTAATTTGTCGTGTCGCACCGATCGACCCATCTTACTTTCCTCTATTTTCTTTTCGATTTCTTTCACATTCCAATCGGTCTTCTCGATTTTACCTTTTCGAAACAGTGATAATACGAACGAATTAGAAACAAAAATTGAAGAACATGTTTAAGGAGAATAATGAAGGACATACCAATGGCGCGTAAAAGATCTTTCGGTTTCTTTTCAGAAGGAGCGGATCCCTTCAATTTATCTTCGATATTTTTGATTCTCCCTGAGAATTCTTCGTCTATGCTACTTCTGCGGTGGCCGGCGTGTATCTTGGGTTCTCTATCCTACGGAAAGATTTACAGTGTTAGGTGCATTCAATATACATGCGCGCAGAACGAAATACGGACAATCACAAACCGTTAAATCGTTATAAAGCAAAAGGCACATAATTCACGATCGTTATAAAGTTTGCGAGAACGAAAGTAGAAACAGAGGTAATTTATTAATATACATTTATATAAACAAGATGTAATGTTTATGTGCCCCAATTTGAGTTTGTTGCATTTAGCGGTATTAATCGTATAGACTGTTAAAAATAGATAAGTGCATTCCGCTGGCATAATACTGTCACGGGTTTAGTTGGAAGTAGTTATCGGTGTAATTTGGAGTTCTGTTGTTTAGTATCACTGAAGTTGTACTTCGTGCAGAAAACACTTTGCTTCGTAGTCCTTTTATCTGGTTAGTATCACGCGCGTGACGTCGAATAATATAACAAATTTGACCGTGGATAAGTGGTACGTTCCGTAGCCATTTACGCACAAAATTTATTATATTATACTGACAAATGCTTGTTACTATATTAGCCATTGTCGTTACGTTATTAGGATAATATAGCAACAATTTTCAAGTTGAGAGTGCACTGTTTGATTGTTAAAAATTCACTGAAAAGTTCGTTACACACTCAAATCATTCGTCCAGCTTACTGGGTATAATATTTTTTGTTCAAGATATTTCACTCTATCCTTGAAATCCGGCGCTGTTTGACGATACAAGAATATCGAATAATCTTCGAACGGCTCGTCTTTCTCATGCTTCGCGTTAGCTTGCAGCATCTGCATACTTTTGTAGAATTGCTGCGTTGCCATTTTTCGTAAATATTGCCGTCTCTTCATGCGCTCTGCACGATTCATTTCTATATCCGCGAGCCTCCTCTGCCTTTCTTCCTTTATCATGCACCGTGAAACGTACAGGCGATATTAGTATAATTTAATTTTTTTTTCATCTTTTCATCCTAATTTTCATTTCTCTCCATTATTCACGTACGTATCGTATAATCGTTATGTCACGTGAAACAACTCGATTTCTATGTATTAAATTCGTATGGATACAGAAATGATAAAACACTATTACAAATAAGCGTAGAAGATCGAGGGTTCTTCAACTCGAGTTCGGCTACGCTATAGATTTCGTTTAGAACGAGCACATAAAGTGTGTCTACTTTTTGTGGGTCTACATTTTTCTCACGGGGGCAATGGTTATAATAATTAAGATCTTAGTAAACGGGACAAGTACAGCAGCTGACGTAGCAAATATATTATAACATAAAGATAAATATATAGAAAAAAGTTGGCAACATAACCGACAGTTCTTGTAACGTTCCACTGATACTTTGGTAGATTATGCGAGGCGATCAGAACACACTCAGTTTCTTCTGTATCATGGCAATCGCAACTCCAATTATTATTAGCAACGATACGATTACTCCACGATATATAAGTACTTCGAAGCTCTCCCACCGTGACTATAGGATACAAGCAGTGTAAATGTGAGAAATCAAATTCCGTGTATGTGTGTATTAAATGTTAGTATATGTATAAAATTTTCAACCCTTCGAGGAGAATAATTGAATAAACAATGGAATCGTAAAATACGTAACGGTAGAACAGATTTCAGTAAGTAAATCTTATTTTTGTTGCAGGAGAAGCGCACTCCGTAAAGGGCTAAAAATGTTGCGATTTTTAAACTCTCCGCACTCGGAGTCGGTTTATAGTGACGACGTACTTTGTGCAAAACTTTGGATATTCGAATGCAGATGATTAATTGTTGATCTAAATGAAAAAAAAGGCGTAACTCAAAACGTTGATAGTCTGCTGACTAAAATGCTCTCAATATTATGCAAATAAATATCTTTCGGACTCAAAAACTGCTCTACGACTTCTGATTTTTCATATGGTAATGTTGCATTCTCCCAATGATTCTGTGCAACACTTACCACTGTCGCACCCATCTTCTCGGTACTGCGTCTCTTTCGAGAGCGCCGGCTGATAGTTTCTCCCTTCTTATCAGTAGGATGCAAATTTTCAATATGACGAGATCGCGAATGTCTAGTTCTCGTTGTACCATGCGCAGGCCTCTCTTCCTTCTCCGGTTCCTTTATGGGACAAACAAACAGTTAATATATAGTTATACAGTAATATAATTATATTGTTGCGAGTCGAATTTAGCTAAAACTGATTAAATATAAGAATTTGGTAACTGGTTAACTGTACTATTATCCGACTGGCAGTTTTTATATCTTCTATTGAATTTAGCTTTTGGCTCAAACATTTCCTTCTGAAACTTATTTTGCAACCAGTACCCTTCGGATACATTATTCGTTGCTTGGTTGCTTTCGTTCAATGATATTCTGTTATTATTATAATCTGAAAGATTGTCGATCGGCGGGAAGGATACAGATATCGTTCGTGAGGCGAGCCACGAAGATGTTTCGGATTTTTGGCGATGGAGGGAGGACCAAGTTTGGTGCCTACGGGACGAAGGATCAGGCATTCTTGGACCAGAATGGACCAGGTGGACTTTGCGCGTTAAAGAAGGTTTTATTAGCCGTGAATTTTCTGTCTCAGATTTCGAACGTGATGACAGCGGATACTACAAAAAGGATGAAAATCAACCGATCAAATCTCACCACATCTTCTTTTGCTTGTGCGAATTTACTTACTAATTTCGGGTGCTTGATATGCGGAATTTCGCCGCGGAAAGCTTCGTATATTTGCGTCAAGTAGGAAAACATTGCAAGTTTATCAGGAACATCGCATTGGACCATTTCTTCACCCGTCATTATCTAAAACGGAAATTCCTTAAAATACAAATTTGTATTCTTTGCTTTCGCATTAATGATAATTTGTTATTATTCGACTACTTACCGGAAATATGCCCAATTCTTTTTCTAAAATATCGAAAGCAAGTTGATTGTTTTTCATTTCCTCCTCTCGTTGCAAACTATGAAAATCTAACAGATCTGGTCGATATCTGTGAATGATCGCACAAATGGCCAGACCATTTTTAAAGGAAGCACCCATGTCTTGTATCTGGACTTTATCGTACAGAGCAACCTGTTTCTGTAGCCAACGGAGCAGCGTGTCCGGGTGTATTTGAGTATCTCCACGGAGATCTGCATTAGGGTATATGGATTATGATTTACACTCTTTACTCTCTAACGTGTATTGAAAGACGCCTTCGAGAGAATACGCATATAACAATGATCCGCCGTGAAAGAATTCTGAGACTTACCGCGTCGACGACGTTTCTTAGGAATATCAACCTCGGTTTGTACAGGAGGTTGTTTGATGCTTTCGGGATCGTCGGTATCGAGAAGACTTCGGACTTGTATCGAAGTTACAGAGGATACATTCAGATTTGGATATCTTAAAGAGAATTATGTTATTTAGGTAGCAGCATAACGAGAACAACTGGGGAAAATAAGTACCGAGGTAGAATACTTTTCAAAATTCGTTTGAAATGTCACGAAGATTTCGACATTTCGAGCGAATAATTATTGTTTAGAATGAAACGGTCTATAAGCTATGTACGTATATAATTTATTAATGATACTCGCTAGAGGCTTAATCAGAAGTAATAGATGTACTAGCAGGCACATGCATTACATATCATAACGCTAGAGACGTGCCATAAATTACTTAACGCTCTATCTCTATAATATAGCAACAGCTTATTACCATTGTAATGCATTATACCTGGTATGGGGATCCAGAGTGTACGCGGCATAATCTCTGTTTAAGTTTTCCGGCGTTGTCTGCCCCAGTAGCCTATAAATCGATTCTCGTTCTGCAATGACTTCCAACGGCGACACCGAGGCGCCCCATCCTTTGATCGCCCAGCACGCGTCCATTGAGCTCAGAAACCCCCTCGCGCAACCGGAACCCGTCGGCCAAAAGGGCTGAAATAATTTGCAACTTCTCACAGATTCTATCTATATAGCGACTCGCAGTACGGTTTCGGCATTATCAACGACTTCCAAATCGACGGATTTTTCTTGCAACATCTAATTGTAAGTCGTGTCATACGAACGCTCGATACACAGGTATATCGGTATATCGGTATATCGGTATATCGGTATATCGGTATATCGGTATATCGGAGGTAACAGTAAAATGGAAAGAAGATGGCAGCAACGGATGTACCTCGAGTAAACTGTCGCCGACTAAGATCATGAGGAGCCTATGACCGTATCGTTCCAAGACGCGACTAGCATTCTCCGCCGCGTACATTGACGTGAAATCGAACATAGCGACGTCTGGTTGACCGTAATGGTTCACTGCGAATTCCATGTCGATCATTTGGTATTCCGTCGAGAATTCGGCCGCTTCGCGTGCGTAAAGCATTAATGCCTCGCGATCGACGTTCTCTTTGGCGAGTAGCTTAGCGGTATCGGCGTGATCCTGAAGAAGATCAAAATCATAAACTGTAATCGTATAATTATTTGTTGCTCGTCGCCATTGCTACGGCGAATTCATACCTGCAGAATGACTCCTTTATCGATGAGACTGTGCTTCTTGGCAGTCATTACGAAGTAGTGCGTGTCGTCCTTATAATAAACAATATTTTCTAAATCGATCCCCGTCTCGTGATACAATTCCTTAAAAAATTTCGGATTGAAAATAAAGGCCACGCCGCTGATCTCCTCGACTCGAGCCTCCGCTTCCGTGCGTTTATTTATAAAATTCGCCGTTATAGCGATGGCCAGCTTGCCCCGAAATTCTTTACGTTTGAAGCCCTCCAAAGTGTTTCTCTTGCCGTCCGCACCAATCAAGACGTCGAATTCGTATTGCGACACTGGATGGTCGACCGGTGTTATTTTCGCTCTCCAACCAATTTCTGAAAGAAGCAGAAAACGTTGGAAATTAATGTTTGAACAGCTAAACATTTAAATGTATGAATTAAAAAAAAAAAAAAAAAAAAAAAAAAAAAAGAGAGAGAGAGAGACCGTTTCGTTACTTACTCCCTTCTTCCTGGTTCTCGGGGGGCGGTACCAAAGCGTCGAAGCTTACGCTCTCGTGAAATTCAACGCCGAGGATAAGAGCGACTTTTAACAGGATACACTGGAGTTGCCGAATGCTGATGTGATCAATGGCACCGGCGCAAAATTTACCGAAGAACTTTTTCGCGCCCAAACCGCGAAGATCTTGAATGACAAAGGGCCAAAGGTGAAGGACATTGTTCCTCGACATCCGATCTCTCTTTTCGACGACTACCACCTTAGCTCCCAGTAACTGTGCCTCGATCGCCGAGCGAAGACCGCAAGGGCCACCCCCAATGATTAAAACCTAAACAGGTTAAAATCATATTTTCACATTTTTTGATTAATGAAATGGTTTGGAAATTTATTTCAACACAATTTACGCGGTGAGTGCGCAGTAATAATTGTGGGGCATATTCATTTGATCAACAGGTATCGCGCAAATATCTTCCTCTCGACGCGATATCGGGAAATATTAATTTATTATTAGCCGATCGTCGAATGCCAATATCCGCCGAACGAATACGCATTATTGGGTCAATCTTTCCAATAGCCGTATCGCGAACGCCGTAGCGAACGAGCGCACTTACCCTCGTATTGGGGCACGCTTTGCCACGATTATAACACTTGTGATTGGCTCGTTGATCGAATTTCTTCCACAACGCCTGGGCCTTCCACGAACGCAATTTGGCTTTCAGTTTCGGATAGAACTGAGTTACGGTGTTCGGCCTTATTTTCAGAAGCTCGCAGAGCTGCCTGTAGTGTCCAAGGATGGACTTGAGAGTGGTGGCATTGCAGAACTGATCGAAGACATCGCTGGCCATCGCCACTTCCGGCGAACTTGCCGGCTGTTTTCGACCGGGTTGCAGGTGATCCATCTTCCACATATCACGCTTCCAACTCGAATCAACGATGATGCCGTCAGTTTGTCATCACCTGAAAGACGAGAAAAGCGTTCTTTGTTATCCCGATGGTAATTCGTCTACCGCGGACATTCGTTTGATTAATTTCCTACGATACGACAAGCGACAGAATGCCAACAATTTTTCTCCACGATGGATGATAACAACGGACAACTACGAACGAAATTACAGCTTCGGCGCAGGGAATATCCGGAGTGAAATTGCAGTCGCGCCGGAAATAGAGAAAGAAGCAGCGTCACGCGGTGCACGACGATAGACCGCAAAAGCCTTGGCTAGTAGAAATATCTTTTAACGGTGCATCGATAGACAGCTCAATTGTAGTAATTATGGAATATCAGTCATATTCCATATTACGACCGTGACGCCAATTTTCATTGCAGCTCTCTCTCTCTCTCTCTCTCTCTCTCTCTCTCTCTCTCCTCGATATTTTTCCTATGCCTCGTATCAACGCGTCCGTCGGTATACGTACGCTCACGACACCAAACTTGACTGATATTTAATTTTCCTTCGGGTCCAACATCGTGCACCAGCGCAAACGCTGTGCGCGTTACGTTATCGTGACACCGTGATAACGAATCTACTCCCTGCGCGGATCGTTACGAGTCAAGGAAATCGCAGTGAATTGGATTAGACGATAATCGATACGTCAGAAATCAGCGTAATGCGGTAATGTTTCGCGACGGAGCACGTGGCATCGCTTCCGCCCTGCCGCGAAACTGCACAAGGCACTATTGATTTTTCATTATCTAACGTAAGATAGGGTGGTCGACGACTGCTTAGAAACGAGCCCGCAAAATAAAGAAACGCCCAATAACAGAGACGACGGTGATCTGCAGGTAAGAGGAGAGTCGCATCGTCGCGCGATAGTCCCAACGCGGAGAAGCATCATCGAGCATCCACTCCAAATGTCACGAAGTGCTACCGCTGCTGCCTCTGCCGCCGCTACCGCCTCTACCGCCGCTGCTACCCGAGATGCTTTCTGCGTGCCTTTCGCGGCTCGAGTCGGCCATATAGATCATCGGTTCTCGCCTTACGATAAGTGCAAGCTAAATTCAGACCGAATTTAGCCCCCGAAGAACCGCAGCTACGCACTGACGCACTGACGCACTGACGCACTGACGCACGTATAAAACCGAGAAAGATTCGGTTACGTTCGCCTATCAGATCGATTTACGGATCAATTTGGTTTGGAGCTCGCCAATGTTAATCGCGTCATTTCTGCTCTTCTACTAGCTGTCTTTAGCTTCCGCGTTGAGAAACGTAACGGAGATAATGCGACGCGTCGCGCGTTTGTTTGACCTCGTACATTATACAATATTATACGTATATCGATAACGTCGTTGGAAGTTAGTTACTCGTGTGACTTCGAGCCGATAATCTAGACCCTTAATGGACAGAAATTATTACATCGATATACATATTGGCAGTACCATAAGGTATTATAGCCGTTAACATCGACAATGTCGTTTACCGTTTGGCATACATTTTTAATGTTTCAGGCAGTAATGCCGCAAACCTCCGGCTTCTTCGGGAAAGAATCACGTTAATAATATTACCACCGTCTAGCTCCACGCGTTGAGTAACCGATATCGCGAGTACACAAATTAGATCAATCGTGCTACGCATTGACACAGTACGCTATACCACGCTTGGGCTGGACTACCTCGATAATTCCTAATCGCGACAAATGGAAATTTCATTCTATTCCTTAATCTCCCCTCGAATCCCTTTATTAACACAAACTGCTCGGATGCAATCGTGTCCGTGCTCTCTCTCTCTCTCTCTCTCTCTCTCTCTCTCTCTCTCTCTCTCTCTCTCTCTCTCTCCCTCTCTCTCTCTCTCTCTCTCTCGTTCGGAGCGATTCCCGGGACCACTTTTTCCCCAGCATTTTTTCGATTATAATTACATTTCCCGATAAGTCCGAGGGGCATAATTATCGCGCAGAATGGCCGAGGGCAAAAAACAAATGCTAATTTCTCTCCGTACCGTTCAATGACTCTTTATGCACGGTCATGTCCCCACGGGCGAGCGTAATACGAATATCATGCGACGAAACATGCCGATATGCACACACACGCACGCACGCACGCACGCGTACACTCGACGATGCTCTTCTACACGGTTCTTTGAACTTACGGCCTGATAAATCTGCCCTCCTCCTCTCCTGGGCGCTTCGTTTTACCACGATGCACTCTCACCCGTGCTACTACGTGCGACGTACGATGCACATCAGCAGCCGGGAAAACGGAAGCGCCGGCAACTTTCTCCGATAGGTATCCTCCGAAGATCAAAGTGCCCATGGTAAGCTCACCGTCGCGTCGCGTCGTATCGTATCGGCTTATTTTTGCAACATTGCTCTTTTGTCAGCAACGGCCGATGGAAAAACATTTGTAAAGGCCGCTCGATGTACCTTCGATGTACCTTCGATGTACCTTCGATGTACCTTCGATGTATCTAATGTCAACTTCCGGGAGGGATGGAATAAATAACGGAAGACGAAAGTTATAAATTTAATCGACGCGAGAACCCTGATAGATACAAATAGGACCCGACTTCGATGTTCCATTTACAAATATTTTCCTTCTCGCGTTATCCGGTGAGTGTTCGATCGAAGAAAGTTTCTGTTGCTTCCTGGAAGCTCGAGACGATCGAACTTTTTCAAACGGATACGCGTGCCGCGCCCGTGAGGACGGATCATCCCCGGAGTGAAATAATTACAATCGGGATGATTCAAACTCGAGTGTATAAAAGCGACGAGCGTAACGATCGATTCGGGATCGCAGAGATACGCGCGATCGGTGGCGAGATTTAATATAATCGAAGCGCATATAACGAGATAATCTTCATCAACGGCATCCGGACGCATCGTCCGACTCGAGGTCCAACGCCAGTTTCGCGCTATCACGGACAAAATCGTTTCTCGTTGTGCGCTCACGATCAGCTGTTCCGGCCATTATCGCAAATTGTCCGAGTAAACGAGCGTCATCCGACGTCCGCGTTATACCTACGCGCGTGTCTTTCGTACTTTCGCACACCCTTACGGTAGCAATTAAACATCCCGTGTCTCGAGCAACGTCGAAAAAACTTGGAAAAAACGATCCCATTTTCAGATTCGTGCCGGAGCGCCGCCGCGCCGCCGCGCCGCCGCGCCGCGCACGGGACGAGGGCACGTATTTTGCGATCGGGTAATCGATAGTATTGAAGTCTACCAACGAGGTAAACTCGATACGTCCAATTGATTCGACGATCGTCCGAGTAGAATTTCATCGGGATCCATTGTATTGTAGAAGAGTGGAGTAGCTACCCCGAGAGTATCGACGGTTTATCGACACCGGAGAGGAGAAATTTACCGTAAGGTTTGAGCCACCTGCGACGGTCGATCGGACGAGCGACCCGAATGTTAAACGTTGGACGTGGTTAAGAACCAGCGCCGAAGCGGGGGCAAACGGTTCACTGGGTTATCTATTACGAGTCTTGGTGGAGTATTGAGCAATGGAAGGTGACGCTACCGAAGCTAGCCGCGTAGCTGTCAACCTAACGTTTTGGAGCACCTTGGAACGCAGCCATTATCATCATCGGACTCTCGACTTGTTCAGCTGAGAAAGAAATAGCAACAACGTCGCTTCGCTCATCATAGCGACGACAGTCCAAAAATTGAGTATATTTGATGCTATGAGAGCAAAAGTGGCAAAAGTGGCCAAACCCGAAAGATCTTGAAAACTCCAATATAGATTTTGTGGTTCATACAGTGAACCAAATTTCTATTGGTGTGTTGATGTACAGCGCCGTTGTCGAGTGATCGTGATTTGTAATACGAAAACGCCTATAACTCCATTCGCGATGCTAGTGGGTTAGGCCACTTTAACTCTCATAGCCCCGCTTATCTTCGTTGTTTGAATCGTACAAGCTACGATACAAGGAACGATCTTTCCAAGCAAAAACTTCGTACGAAGCGTTCTGCCGTCGTCGCGGATCAACGAACGATCTGTACATGTACATAGAGAGATGGTAAGCGTGGCTGGAGGAAATTAAAAAGAGGTGAAACGGCAAACATCTTTTTGTCTCGATGCCGTAACTACGGCGAAAGAGGCGATCAATCGAGACGCGCGGTATTTGTTTCTCTCATTTTTTCTTTAAAGAGAGCGGGGGATGGGGGGAGGGATTGTCATTGGAAGAACATTTGCTTTTCTTTCTCTCTCTCTCTCTCTCTCTCTCTCTCTCTCTCTCTCTCTTACAATTGGAAAACCGACGACCGGCTATACGGGTAAATGATCGGAGGAGGGAGAGTAGTTTATAAATACGGCAAAGTGGACGATTTCAACGTACCCCGAACGTGTTTTCGTTGAAACTGCCCGGGATTTGTATTTCTGGAGAAAAATTTGATAGGAGTATTCGAAAACAATTCTGCGTAAATATAAAACTGGCAAAAGAGGATCGCGCGCATCGAGAGTGTTTCCAAAACGTAAGCATCGACCGTACCGGTCAACGACGAACGGAGGAAAGTTTAACCGAGCGATCACGATTGAGACGGCATCGATCGCATAAGCGCAACGATAAGCGCAATGCGTTCGCGGATGCTACTACGACCGAACGAAAGGGACGCGAACAAAAGTCTCCACCGTTCAAAATTAAAAGTAAAGGTAGTATTTAAAGTTCACGGGGCACAGCCAGACGCCGCCTTAAAATCAATAACCATTTTCAGCCAGTGCTCGAGGGAGTGCTCTTCGTCTCTCTGTCTCCCTCGTCTAACTCTGACACGACTTTTCTCTGACCCACATCTCGTCCCACGTATTTTCGCCGACACGCAAAGTATCCTTAAAAATAAATAAAGGGTCGATCCACCGGGAGCAATAACCACGGCGTTGCGCGTCGACGCGATGCTCGAGCGGTGCTTGGTCAACGGTATTTCGAGCCAAAGGGAAATGAATCGAGATAAAATCATAAAAGCGACGCGATCAGCCGGATCAGCCGGATCGCACGAAAACAATGTAGACGCGTGCCGTTTAATCCGAATGTCACGGATCCGATCGTCGAACCGACTTGGGATCAAGTTCGCGTTGTTTCGCTATCGCTATCGCTCTCTACCCGTACGTCTCTCCGATCGCGAATCGATGACAAAGCCAGCTATAGATGCCCGAGCATTCGTTCCTGCCACAGAGAAATAAATAACAAACGCTCCGCATCTAATTGTAAGTGACCACGTACGTAGGAGAAGGCGAGTGTAATACCTCTATAAATACGAACGGCGCGGCGGCGAGGTGGCCGAATGAGAGATGCTATCCCGCGGAACTAGAACGACCGAGCCGACGACCAATTTTACGGTAAACGTGGGCGTCGATGAAGAAGACGCTGGTGACACCGCACACGTATTCCTGGACACGAGTGCTGGCCGTGCGCGTGTGGAGTTTGTGCTCGCCAAACGAACCGAGGAGATTGAATTTTCGACAAGCCCTTCCGAGATTCGACTCCTCTGCTCGGCGCCGGTCAATTTTTCTTATCGAGGATGGAACGCTCTTCTGCGCAATTTCAAGTCAGAAGAACCACTCTGGGTTAAGCGCCTAACTCTTTGCGACACACAACAGGCAGACGCGTGACAATTACCCCTTCGTCGCACAGACTAACTTGTTTAGGAAATACCTGGTTACATTACATTTTAATACATGTATTATATTAAAAGTGGTTATCCTTATTAACTAACCGCTATTAATGAAAAAGAGAAAAATACAAAAGTGTTTTTCTCTGGTGGTTAGCTCTACTAACCATCGTGCAATAAACTAAAGAAAACGGTGGTCAAGATAGCTAGGCGACCATGTCGAAAAGAGTTAATCGCTTTCCGACGTTTCGGTGCATCGATTTATCCCGGAATAGCGAGTTCGAACTCGAGTCGTCGGATGGAAAACGAACCGACGTTTCGCCGTTCCACTTCGATTCGTAAATCTATGAGCGAGTAAAACGAGTGTCGGTAACGTAGGTTATTAGAAATTAGCGCGAAGCGCGGTAAACGGTATGTCGTTGAAATTTCGACAAGTATCGAGGAGATACGTTCACGACGATCGCGATACGGCACTCCGATAGGAATATTCCATACGTTTGATGCCATATGTTTGATGGTTATTAGACCGAGGAACTACATATCTCCAAGTCCCAGGTACGAATCCCACACCGGGCGTTCTCTACTCCCTTCCATTCGCTCCGGTTCTTGACCCCCGGGGCTCTCGATCTCTTTATTTGGCTTTGATCTTCGCCGTTACGCCAATAGGAATACACCCAACCCGTGGCGTAGCGTACTCTTTCTTTTTTTCTGTCGCCAAGGGTCATAAATTCATGGCAATTAGCGGCATCAGCGTCGGCAGACGGTAGACGGTAGACGGTAGACGGTAGACGGCCACCAGACGAGCGTACAGGTTGCGGACCTCGCTTTATTACGAGCTGTACAACGACTCTACGCGCTCGCGCACCGTGTGCACAATAAAATGCACATCGGTGCAAAACACGTGGGCGCTCTTATCCGACCAACGTCGGACATTACTATTTTCGTAGCATCGATTTTATTGGACGAACGGGTCGTTCATGCCCGTGCTTTTATCACCGTGATACAGCGTCCACGCATTCGTCGTTGTAGCTCGCACCTACGGCAAAGTGTCGTCGAACTCGAGGTAATCTATGCACTCGTCCGTGATTTCAATTTCGATCACCGACGACGACCGTGGACGATAGACGATATCCGATGTCCAATGTCCGTTAAACAAGCACATAATTACCCCCAAAGATCGCTTTGCAACCCAGTTTTTGCAATAGAGCTTTTGCATCGGTTTTTACCGCAGGTAATGTTAATGGTCGACTCGCGGTATTCGGAGTGTTGACAGAAAGAAACTCACCGAAGTGTAGAAAGTGCGAAAGAATCCGACGGGGCGTTGCAATTAGCGCGGCATCTTAAATTCTCTCGATAATTAGAGCCTTCGTCAACAACGACGTACAACCCCCGGACGGGGAATGCCGTACGAGGATTATTAAATTGTACCGCAGCGCTTGACTTTGGTGTAAAATCCAGTGCGCACGCGTGTCCGTGTTGTCCTTGTTGTCCGTGCATACGTACATACATGCATGTACGTGTGTATGTATACAGAGGAAAGCGTAGCAACACTGGGCATCCCTCCCGGTATACTTCCACCAGGAAAGCGAAATTACATTATAAACATAATTGTAGCGCTGATTATTTGATTATACATATAGTGCTCTCGACGAATCAATTGCTGTGCTATAACGAAACACATCCCAAAGTCTGAAACGTTGCTTCGGGCAACCGTGTTACGCGCATTCCTCGGTGCCCAGATGAAACGTATGGATTCTTTTTACGCTCGACACTAAAATGAGAGCAACGGGGCTGGGCTTTAAGGGCTAAAAATAATCCATCGTTTCGTTTAAAATTGTTACATCTATCGTGACTTCGAAACGCGGATCGTTTCGTGCATCCCCGTGTCCATCGTGTCCAGGCAGCGATATCGCGCGCCCGCGGACATCCAATATCTCGTGAAACGATTCCGCGCGTGTGATTCTCTCGATTCGTCGTTTCGCGCGTACGCACGGACCGAGGGTGTATATTTGAGCGAGCGCAATTTCGTAGCCAGAGGCTGAGACACAGAGGCGCATTCTATTTGCCGGCGAGGAATCCTCGTTCGAATTCGACGGGCTCGCCGTTGCACAATGCGAAAAAAGGCATTACGACGAGTGAGATGCATTGCGCGGCTGCATAGGTCACTGGCTGGCCGTTAAAAAAAGACACGGCATAATGCCTCTCGGTAAATCGACGACGAAGTAGGGCAAACGCGATGGTACGCGTTTGACCTCGTATTATCCTCGAGACACGTTCGATACCTAAGACACGGATAAAGAAATCGTATCGTTTTCGTACGCGGCGCGAACTTGGTTAAGGGGAATAAGGTAGGGGTTACTCGGTTTTCACCGACAAATCATTTCACCGACAATATTGATTCACCGATAGATTGAAATGACAGATTTAAACAAGATTTTCAAGATTTTCAAGATTTTCAGGTCAGTCTCGGTGAAATCGTGTCGATGAAAATATTGTCGGTCAAATGATGCGCCGTTGAAAACAGGATAACCCAATCAGTAGTGCCTTAATATGTTTTTAATAAGTTATAAACGGTCTATACTATGCATGAGAGAGAGAGAGAGAGAGAGAGAGAGAGAGGGAGGGAGGGAGAGAGAGCGAAGAACTGTAAGAAAAACGAGAAAAGCGAGAGAAATTGATCAAATCCTAAGGAGGAAGAGTCGAGTAAACGACACAACGTCCTACGATGTGCAAGAGTTAATCGAAAGGGAAAAGTCCAAAGATTGACGGAAACTGTCGATTCCAACCGGAAAACGTCCAGAATTGGATTAATGGCTCGAAATTGTGCGACGTCCACCTAATTGGCCGAAATGTGATCGAAAAGTGACAGGTTCAAGTTTGCACTGAAATTGTATTACTATAGAGTGATTGATCTCTGGATGGAGATAACTTCCGTAAATCTTTGGTCTTTTATCTTTCATATGAGACTTTGTGCAGAGCGAGATGTTGTTTTATTTAGCCGACTCTTCCTCCCCAGGAAACGCTTATTTTTCAGGGTTTCCGACGTCACAGCCGATTAATCTGTGTTAATTAACGATCAAGCCAGTCCCATTTCGAGGTGTAAAGTTTGTCAATTGATTATGCCAATTGTCAGAAAATTATCAAACACGCGACTACATATCAGTAATTTGCTGCAACAACGTTATAACCCAATAATCATGATTTTTCAGGAGATGCATTTGAAGTTTCAATATTGTTGTAGTTTTTGGAATCTATAATATCAAAATAAGAAAATGGCACGATTTGGTCGAGTAACATCTGGTTATGACGTGGACGTGCATTAATGGCTTAAATGTATACTATGCAGTTTCTCCTAACATCAGAAACTACCCCTAGTTTTATTTATGACGTTCTCGCGGGTAACATTAGTTTTGTAGTACGACCTAAAATAGCTCAAAAATGACACTCCACCAGCTAAAAGTACATTTCATCGTCATCGTCCTTATGGCGTTAACTCGAAAATCATGATTTTCGATTTATGAAGTGGTTGTCGCAAATGAGCGATATACATATTGTTGTCGTTTGCCTCGTTTCACATTCAATTTCATAAGAGGAGGAAAAGGAAGAGGTGGTTCGATGGAGAAGGATCACTTTCCATGAGAATGCTTTCAAACGGGTAATAATATCGGAGCGTGCTCGCGGATGTTTCGTGCATCTAGTATGCAAATCACGATTCGAGCGAGTAAGTCGGATCCGGTAAGACGAAAGTCATTTGCGATGATTTGTTGCGCTGTATAAACCGGCATTTATTTTTACGTCAATCCTGAATCCTGGGGGCAAACGACTCCTCGGTAGCGTTCGCCAAAAGTCTTGGACGCATAAGATTTTATAAGACATCGGGAAAGAGTTCCGCGCTTACGAATTGTAACGTTACGTTTGATACCGAAAATTTATAAAAAGGAGATCGATAAAAGCAACGAAAAAATGTATGGAGGCTAACATCGGTACTGGCTGAATGGAGCGGAGGGCCAATTTATAATAAATCGATGAGACGAGATAATCGGGTAGACTTATCGTGCAGATAAGTAGTAGAGTAATTCAACGATGAGACGTGACTGCGCAACAATTCTGAAGAGCAAAGAAGCGCAATTTTAAGAAATAAATTCTATGTATACCAATGTCGATCGTCGCGTATTTTGACTTGGCAGGCCTTGCCCGTGCTTGAATTTAAGCGCGTTCGTAATTCATAATCGCCGATAAAATAGCGATATTTACGAGCTACGCGGGACAGATCTTTTCTTCTAGCGCGACGAATGTGAGATTCGCGTTATCCTTGAAAACCGCATCGTCCGCAATAACGTCGAGGATCAGCGAGACGGAAAGTCGGAAAACTAGTTTGATAAGCAATAACGGTCGAAACACTGGGAGGCGGGTGCGGTGGGTCGAGCGTGTACCCGTTACCCAATGAAACCCGCTGAGAGCCACGTACGTACATACCTACACGCGTACGTACCTAACCTACGAAGCAACTTTTTAGGTGGAACGAGTCGAGCATCGATATAGATACGGAGGGAAGCGTCGGAGGTAGCGGTAGGTCGTTATCTCGAACGGTGTTAGCATCGGCCAAAACGCGGAAGGGTCAATTCACTTCACGGCGAACGATAAAACCGATTACGTGCCGAGTGAGAGAGAGACAAATACTGTCCGGTTACCGCGATAACGCTTATCGGACGGACGGCCGTATAACGCGTCTTTTTCTCTGCTCAGTGGCAGGTTCACCGAGTAGAGTAGACGCGACCCTGATTCGAAGATACACGACGACGGTCTTTCTCGAAGCATTCGTCGTCGCCCTTGAATTTTGAATTCATGAACGAGACGAAACGAAACTTGGTCGTTGAAAAATTCTAGACAGAAGAAAAGGGACGTCTCGGGCATCGCGTCTAGCAACGTCCGGCATTCTCCGGACTTAACCCTTTTACGCCGAAGAAGATTCTTTATCGCTCCAATCACGTGCATCGACGCGGCAAGGATTCACCGTTCAAAGCGCATCGACGTCGTATCGGGGAAGGAAGACTCCCACGTTAAACACGCTTTTACGTAAAACCTCCAATATACGAATAAAGAATAAAGCAACGAGTATAATGGCGCAACGATACGTGACTGTAATTGCGAATGATTGCAGCCGTGAAAATTTCACGCGATTGTCTGAGGGTAACACGGGTTCTAGGAAGGCCTAACGATGGTATTGCAATCGGGACAGATCGCGATAACCCTGGGGCATCAAATTACGGACCTCGATGCAAGGACGAGGGAAACCACCGTGTTTTGCGTACAATAGCAAAGCCGACGAGCGAGCGGGGTAATTAAACGTGCATTTTTCTCGACGACCCTTCGAGGACGAACGATCGAGTTCGGTTTGTTCGGGCCAATCGAACGAGGTTGGTTCGATGCAATCCGCGGGCGTCAACCGCGTCCAACTGATCGCGAGGCCACGATAATACATCGTTTTCGCGATATATGTCTTGGACCGCGTTTTATCTAGATAACGGATGAATAGCGCAGTGAATCAGACCGTGGTGGGCTTTAGATTGCGCCCCGGTGAGTAATCCACTGTGCCCCCCCCCCCCCCCCCCCCCCCCGAGACGTCTATAACGTGCGCGTACGTATGCAGAACGGCAGACTTTAATGCGTACAGGGTCGAGGAGCTCGGGGAAACTCGATAGCCCGCCCGCTCTCTTATCTTCTATACCCATCTTTGAAGGAATTCGATTAAACCGAATAAACGCGGCGGTGCTCGGCGAACGAGTATCAATTTCGCGCGATCTGCGTCTCCATCGAAAGTCTACTCGAGACAGAACCGGGGGTCCCATTTCAATATCGGCATTGCAATTTCGTCTTTCGTATTAAACCATGGTTGCGTAGAGACGCGGAAGACGTAATTTTTGAGTAACCAAGATTACGCCCGCTATGCTTGGTCGCGCACGTAAGTACGTACATAAGTACACACAACTTTATAAACGCGAGATACCGTTATATTTGCCCTCCGTTCCTACGTCACCCCCTCTTTGTTCTCCTCCTTTCCGCAGCCCCGTTCGTACGCGTTTCCGTAGAGGGTGGTGATCTCTGGCGCTGACGTCACTCTTTTCCCAGGACAAAGCTCCTACCGTTGAGGGTGCGTTTGTACATCCCAGGAACGTAGATGGGGCTGTCCGGTGGCGCCGGGCGTCGAGACGCTTCTCAAACTCCCGCAACAAAACGTGCGTCGGCCCCCGGGACACTGCCATTGCTCTACGTATCCCCCTCCCCTCCCCCCCTACCCCTCTCTCTCTCTCTCCGCACCCCTACTTTTTTTCGTCCGGTTTCAGCGTTCTAATACTCGTTTGTGCTAATTTCATTTTTGCGTGTCATTTATTTAAGCTCGTCCCATAGCCCAGAGCCAATCGTTATTCGATAAGTCGGAGATCGGAAACTGAAAAAATCTTAATTACCCCGAGAGCGTCGATTCCCGTTCGGAAAGTGTCTTTCGATAAAAACAAGTTTTTGATTCTGACGCGGAGAATCACATCTAAGGTTATTTTGTTAGAAGCTTCGGAGCACCGAGGGTGAGTTTTTATCTCGGAATCCAGAGAGGGGCGTACCCCGACGACGTCGAGCGTCGAGACGCTTTTCAGACTGGCGTAATAAAACGTTCGTCTGGCCCTATAATGTAACCTTCCCCGTATTACGCTATATTTACATAAGAAAACCATTCGTCGCTGAAAGTATCGACCCCCCTCGTAAACAACATTATCATCAAAACAGTTTCATTCTGATTTGTGTTCTGAACGATCAACGGTCGGTTTACCCCTTGGGTTCAAAATATGTGTATGTTTTTGTATCTTCAAATCCCACAGCTGAGCGCTTGTGTGTCGCAAACATGCGCGCGAGTGTAATTACCACATCTACCAAAGAAAATATTGATAAGAGATCAATACCCGAGTGGTATAAAAATACAGAGGCCGCGTGACTATGCATCCGTATGCACGTATGCAGGCGCGCATAGGTCTAGATTTCTAAATAGCTCGCAGAAAGGCAACGATTTCCACGGACAAAAAGCTACTTTTCCGCGAGCCGCGTGGCTTTTCCAGTGACTTTCTCTTTGCGCTTCTTCGAGGCTCTTCTATTTTCTCCGTCCTCGTTGTACACGTGAACACGTTGCAACAGGAGCGGCACGAGAGAAGAGAAGAGAAGAGAAGAGAAGGAGAGAACCTCTCTCGAGTCCGTTGCACCGACTTTTCAGGGTTTGTTGCTCCGTTAATTAGATCGTCCGCAACGAGACTGCCGCGCCAGCAGAGGAAATAGCCAACTTTAACGACTGCTACGAATTGGCCGGATAGAAATTTCAATTCAGATTCAAATTCTAATTCAAATTCCCCTATTCGATGGTGCCGAGCTTCGAGATCGCGCGTCCTTTTCGTGCCCAACGATCCACGTGGATTTTCACTTACGCAACGTCGGGTTCGCTGATACGAGGGTAGAAACGAGTGCTCATCGATTACGAGAGAAGCGATCGAACGATCAGAAATCAATAGACAAACGTCGATCCAAATTTCCAAATTTTCCAAACGCCTTTGGAACGTCGCGCGACAATGCTGACCGTACTCCACCCAATTAATGTCGCCCTCTTTCCTCAACGACTGACTCACCCACGATCCCGCATTTTTCTCATTCGCCGGGCAAAGATTGTATCGAATGGAATCACTACGACGCCATCGGAAATACGAGACCTTTCGTACAGTAAAAATAGAATCGAAACGATTCGTCTTCTTTCTATCTTTCCCGTATGTCCGTGTAGCGTACGAAATTACGTCCGAGCTAATTGCAAGCACACTCGACCGCGCTCGAGGAAATTAAATGCGGAACATGATTCACGGAACGTTCTACGAGATCGCGATGCAACGATCCTTCCTGCATCAACGTCTTTGTAGGAAATGGTAAACTCGGTTTCAAGAGTCATGTCAACGGTCGCATCGTTAATTTCGGCAATAGGACCGATTATTTTTAACGACGTCGAAAATCGCTACGTGGTCCGCTTACGAGGAAATTTTGCTACGTCGCGTCGAGGAAAGACGCGACTGTCGAGACTGCGTTAAATGGAAAAATACGCTCGTATTTTTTTGCCCGCTTTTACGCTCGTGTCCTTACGGGGGAACCTAAAGCCGATGGTAGATCGCGTTACGCAACGCTCGTTCATTGCCGAGTGCTTCGTACATTTTTCTCATCTTTCTAAACGTGACCGAGTAACGCTAGTGCGGCGCATTCCTTTTCTTCGACTATTTTGGGGGGGGGGGGGAGAGAGAGAGAGAGAGAGAGAGAGAGAGAGAATTTTACACGGAAATTGAGGAAAAACTTGAAAACAGAGATCAACGAATACGCGTATCTTTACGATACGAAATCGTATGGATCAACTCGTCCTTAATAAAAGCGTACTTTTTTCCATATTAACGTTTTTTATTCGTTTCTCTTTGACAATGTTTTTCTCGCGCGCCGGATTAATAAACGTTTTTACGACTCGTTGACTAACAATAAGATTTCGAGCTTGGCGAGGAACGAGACAAAAAGATTCCGTGACTCAAGGTAAATATAATGCACCGACACTTGGAAGTCATTAGTCATTACACGTTCAGTCGCGTGTGCACCGAGAGGACTCTTAGGCGTAATCGCTCGTAAAGGAAAAATCCAGAAAGCTTCGTTACGGCAGACAGAATTATACTGAAAATGGTAACCACGATTCGATATGGCGCGTCATACGTGAACGCGTTTAACGTCAAATCGCGTTCCACAGGTTTTACGCGTGCACTTGCGCATTACACGTATCATCCTCTTCGTTTACTTTGACAGATTTTCTTAGTTTTACCGATACGTGCATCGATTTTATTGCGCGCGAAGCGCGATAAGAATGACAGAAATAATCTGAATCGTGGAACGACAAGACAGGAACGCTCGACCAGTTATTTTCCAAGTTTCATATTCGACCAACCACGTGGGAGGTAGATAGGATACCGAGAATAGCGATCGGTACGATATTTTGGTATTCCTGGTGACGCCAATATTGCTCTCCCTGTCCGCAATAGTTTCTCGTGATACGGTATTTGTCGACTCTCCATATTTTTAGCATCGTCGACCGTACGCGTACATAACATACGCAGTAATTTCGTGTCCGTTAGGATGAATAGATCGAGAGGGCGATAACGCTAAAGATCCGAAATATTATCTAGCGATCGGTGCAAATATATTCTCTCGAGTTTCTAATCCGACCAGATATAAATCTAAGTGGCACGTAAGGAATTGCATCGTTATGTACCGACACGCGACGCGAACGAAATTTGCCATCCCGAGGAACGCGTATAACGATTACGGCGGACGGAACGGTACCGTCTCGCGATTCAGACATCGTGGAGCGTAGACGAATATCGATTATCAACGATCGGGCCTGCCGGTCACGTTTCGATGGCAGCACAAAAATGGCACGATCGTTCGATAATATATACCAGGGCCACGATCTCATCGTGCCATTTGTGTTTACGGGATGCGCGCCCGCGCGCGTCACTCGTCTGCATCTTTTTACGGTCTAACAATCGCGCATTGATTTGAAAAAGTCAACTCATGCCTATGCGATTGTATATTTCGTGATGACGTTTCGGCATCGTCCAACGACGAACGTAAAGTATCCGAATGCTCCGTTTCGGGCAGTTCGCGCGAATCGGGCAGTTCGCGCATTTTACGAATTGATTTCGATCGGCGGGAACCGCTAATGCGTTATTAGAGGACAAAGAAGCGACGATGCGGGTAATCGTTATTTGCGCGAGAAGGTTAATCGTAACGCGACGCACGTTCGATCGGCCGAACGAGCCGTACAATTACTTTGCGCAGTTGACGGTGTCGTTGGGCAAAAAAGCTATCGATGAGAAACGGGGAGAGAAGTTTTCACGGTAGGAGGTTCTCGCCGTACACGCGTCTACGTGCGCGCGGTTGCGTCGGTTTTTCTCATGCGTCGCAAATGCGAGTAGGTGGAATGCGTACGAGCACGCGAGAATGGCGTTCCTCGTCATCGTTACAATTATTATCGCGATCATCGCGAACACCATCGGCCTCGTAACCAGTTTGAACGCGCTGGTGCAAGGCGATGCATGTACATATGTATGTACGCGTACGGCACCGCCGCATTAGGCTAAACTACAGGCGTGGAAAAAAATAATTAGGGTCATGCCGCATAATTCCGCGGTACGAAAACTTTCCTGCAATTGGATCAAATAAATTTATGCGCGCTTCGGGAACGTTTCCACGCCAACGAGCGTCGCGTTACGAATTTCGCGAAATTTCGCGAAATTTCGCGAAATTCGTGAAACGAGAGGAAGTAACGTGTTACGCGCGATGCAGCGCAAACTATTCCTCGCGGCGCCAACTATTCATCAATTTTTCCTTTCTTTTTTCGATACAAAAATAGTATTTTGCGATGCGAGATAGGAGACGGAGTGAAATCGTCTTATAACGATCGAGCGATTCACGAGAAACGAAACCCACAAATTGTGTTTAATGAAATTACGAACTTTTTAACGAGGCATCTCGGAGATCCTTTCAGGTTTTCGTTCTAACCGCACGACTACTTTCCACATAATTGTCCTTAGCCCGAGTTGGAAATATCGAGCGATCTATCGAACATTCTTTTCGAGGGTAGAAAGCGTAAAAAGCTTCGATGGTATTCTAACTGCGAGCGGACAGGATGATCATTGTTGTAACAGGACAAGAGTAAAACGCAAGAGTTGGCTGGCGGCCTCGAGCCAACCGATCATCACGCCGTTACCAAATGTCTTGCTCGGATGGTGAACGAATCGTAATTTTCAATTCAATTTTCATCTCGAACATGGACGAATCGTAATATTCGTTACACGTCCGCGAAAAGATACGAGTCGATCCAAATCACGGTTCCGTATTACCCACCCTAGATGGGGGTCACGAAAAACAAGATTCATAAACGTACCGCGCGGTTCTCGAGGATCGATAAACCCATAAATTCCATAGCCGGTGCAACGGCAGCTGTACACGGCGTTGTATACGTCGAAACAACGTTGTGTTCCTACGAGGCTAAGAATAGTGGATGCAGGTTTGCCCAAGAATTTCAAAGCGAATTCCAAGTGTTTGGAATTGATCTTATAAAGATCTCAATAAGGAAATTGGGCGTGGTTCTTTCGACCCACGCGAATCACGCAGATTTTCGTTACCGCGGCGTTAGAATAATACGCGAAGACTGCGATGACCCGTATCGCTAACCAGCGGGTCGAAGAAACATATTTTACACGATTCAGTTTCTGCCGCGAATTTAAACTTTTCAAAATGTTTTTCAAAATGTTGCTAGAAGGATTGACCGACCGTAGGGATCTATTCGAGTTCATCGATCAGGAGAAAGAAATCTTATCGACCTCGTACTTTAATCGGTAGCATCAATTGCCCCGAGTAAATTTTTCAAATCGGCGATAGAAACGACCGCGAGGTCCTTCCTAGGATAAGGAAAAGTCTAATCGGAGAACGATACTTCGGATACAAAGGTTGACGCAAGAGTGCCGCCCCTGACAACGAGTGGATTCTCGCGCTGGACCGTGCGGATGTTTTCTCCATTTATTTTTCTCCGCGGTACAAAAGTTTCATGACACAGCTGCGCGTAGTTGCGCGCACACGTAAGAAAGTGAGACGCGAAACGATGATTATCGCAAATTACGCTTTGCGCCGTCTTCGAATGGTACGAGCGTCGTTTCGAACAAACCGTTCTCGTATCGCGGAATGGATATTCTTACACTGGATAGATAGAGAGATAATACCCGGGACGCGTGCCACACGGAATAACCTGTCATTCGTACGAGCGAAGTGGATCCGGTCCAATCGGTGCCAATGATGCGGTACTTTGAAACAAAAACCACTACTACTACTACTTAACGAACACTTTTTCTTCTTTACGTTACTATAAACAACGTCCTGTCTATGAACGCTATTTAAAACGGGTCTAGCTCGTGCCAATGAATCATCGGCCGAAGGACAATTCGATATCCAAACCGCGCGTCACCGACGGATATTAAAAGTTTTCTGCGTGTCGCTGCTAGGTGTACCTATTACTCCAATTTCTCGCGCAATCAATAACAAAGTAGTCTCAATCTCGAGAGATGAAAACGCCAACCCGATGCCGTGATCCCACCCGGGTCGCGTCGCGTCGCAACGTAAATAGCAAATGAGTTAAGCGCGAGAAACGAAAGTCTTTGCGACACTCTAATTGCCGTGCAAATCGTAGGTTTCCGGGTATACCCTAAATAGGAGTTCGAGCGTAGTTTTCGCGCGTGGAGGACGACATTCGATGCCTGAATTTCGTCGACCACGCAAAAAAGGACAAAGACCGATCTCTCTCATCTACTGCGAGCGAAGCGCGGTACCAGCAGCGGGACGAAACCCACGCTCGACGGTGCTTAGGCTACCTACGTACGTTTCGTTCAGCGATAAAGATTGTTTGTACGGACGGCGGAGTCGAGTGTGGATTCCTAGATTGTACGCGCGCGCGCGCGCGCATCTCGTCTCGTCTCGGCTTACGGCTTACGGCTTACGGCTTACAGCAGCTGCAATGATGCTCGGAGCTTTTTCCGCGAGGCCTTTCGACTTCGATGCCCGCGGGAGCGCACTTGCGCCGGTAGAAATAAACGTTTACTCGGCGAACGAACAAACGAACAAACGCGGTTCTTTCACTTTCGCGAAGAGTCGCGGAAAAACTCGAGATAAACTACGCGAACGATCTTCCCACGCCCGATGTCTCCTTAGAACAAATGGATTTAGAACAAATGGAAATGAGTGGTAAGAATAACTTTGTGCGGTGATAAAGATCGAAATATCTCATGATTAACAGTTTACCGGAAATCGACTGTCGCACGATTCGAATTATATACGTCGTTAAACCGACGTCGCGTGTACGAATCACGATTTTACGAGGAATGCAAAGTGCAACGTTGCACAACGGGGCTCGTTTAGTTGCTAAACAGAAGTTCTTTCACTCTCGCTTCTGTCCTTCGAGGACAGTCAATGCAGAAAGATCGGGAGACTCGATCTTTGCGAACGAGACGCGTGAATGAGCGCGTATTCTAGCGCGACGCAGAAATGGCAATTTTTACTTTCCCTCAAGATGTTTATCGATCACGGGTGCATCTTTTAACAGTTTAGACAATCGAATTAGCGGATATCCTCCTCCCGTTCGATATCGGAAAGTCGCGACGGGTGGAATTGAATTAGTCGAAGCTGAACATCTTGGTTGACGCAGAAGCCTTTTTTACACTCCCAAATAAAGAAGATCGTTATATAAGCTTAAATAGGATTTACCAATTCAACTTTACTTTGTTCGTCCACTCTTGCTATAGATTACGAACCTTACGAATTTCCGGAAATTGCCTAATTTTTCCAACGCGAGATCGGTACAGAGTTTCTAATTAAACCTGCTTGAAAGCATCATTTGACAAATAAATAAATGGGTGCACCTAGTACACGGATACAGGTTTAGAACTGTGTCGTGCTGTACTCACGAAGTAATTCTGAAATCCACGTGCAACTCGTGTATCCTGTCGTCTATGTATACTTCGTATTCCGGGTTTTTCGGGAAGCTTCAAGGACGCGAAAAAGTACGAGTAATCTTGTAAAATAGAAGATTTTAAAAAACCCATACGAACGCGGAAAAGATTGCGAGTTCACGTGACATGGCCGTCTTGTAATCAGCTGACAGATAAACGATTACGAGATTTCCCGATATATCCTGATATTTCTTGTAATCTGAAATAAGCGAGTTGCCGCGGCTGATTTCATTCCAGCGATTAATATCTATAGCATAGCTGTACCGTAAATCGCCTTTCACATTTAAAAGAAAACATCCAATCGTGACATTGGTGTAGCGTCGTACATGCAAGCTATTCGATCGTGACACCGCGAAAGTAAACAAAGAAAACCGCATCTACCGTTTTCAACTAAAAACGTACATATATCCGGTGGTTCGACAAAAATCCGATATGTACTTTGCGAATCTTTTATGTAAATACGTTAGGGATCCTCGTTATTTACGCTAAAAGACTCTCCCCCTCTTGTCGGCAGAAAAGAAAAGCCACAGAATTCGAGAGGATGCATAAGTTCCGTAGAGGACAGGCTGCGGCACGAACGATTTAATTGTTTCTAACAACTTGAAAAAGAATAAAGCGCGTTTACCGCGATGAAGGGAGAGGTGGGGGGCGCAGTCATAAATCTCAAAGTAAAACAAGGGGGGAAAAAAAGTGCGACTTTCCGTGCAAGCTACTGCAGGAATGCAGCAGAACGAACGTCAGAAGGAGAGGATAGACAAAGAAAGAGAGGCGCAGGGAGTCGTCGTCGTTGCCGTGTCGTGTCGTGTCGTGTCGTGTCGTGTCGTGTCGTACGGGCCTTTCATACGTGAGAATCTGTATACATACGTGTACGTGCGCGAAGGGCCGCTGTGCCGTGCACTACCAATTAAACTTTGAGTCACCGCACTTCTTTTCCCCGTCGCTTTTCCTTTTCTTTTCACTCACATTACGCGCTTTTCCGTGCTCTATCTCGCAGTCCAGCTGTACACCACACACTATTGCCGGCTTATCACTATTCACATTACTGCCCTAGCTCGATTCACCACCCGTCCTCCATTGAGATCTCGTGCTCGCTTCGACTGGCCTCGTTCGACTGAACGTCGGACACGGCGAACACGACCAAACATCGGGCCACGAGCAAACGCCGAATGTGGTCGAGTGAAATTCTCGACGGCAGGAGGCACTGGAAGGTCCTTTCAATGGTCGGCGGACGAAAGAGTGGGGGGATACCGGACATCGCGATAGGTAGATTTGGACGCTAGGGCGCGGCACGTAACGTACGCGACAACGACATCTTACGGTTGTAAGTAAAACAGGGTTATGGTTACTCTTCTGATAATGAGTCTAATTCTAATTCTTCTTCGGGTTTTCTTCTAATTCTAGATAGAAATCCTGAATTACCGATGTAGGAAAACTACCGATTCGGTGTATTAATTAAATATGTATAATATACGAAAGAGAGAAAATCTTCGACCCAGAGATAGCAAAAACCTTGGCATCGTATTATTGACACGGGTACAGGTCCTAGGTTAAAAAATATTTTTGCTGCGAAGCGTAAATGAATTTGGGGGACTATTTCTTTCGATTTAAAGTTTAATATTTGATATAAAATTTTCCTTATTGTTTGTCCCACCACATACTGAGAATACGGTAAATGCGATAGGCGTGGAAGTCAGCGGTTTTATCTTTGCGCAAAAAAATCACGAAATGTAAATGTATTCGTCGTCTATAAATTAAATAACTTTTTTGCATTGCCTTCCACTTAGAACTTTTGCTGTTCTGTTCTGTCGGTAACGGGAAGAGTGATTTGGAAATGATAACGGGGCTGTAGAACTCCGAATTATAGACACAGAAAGATATTTATATTGCTCATTTAATTTACCGTACAGTCAGTTTTTCGAAAAAATGTTTGTTTTATGAAATTAATGCGTATCGTCTGCGAACGTAGTAAAATGAAATTTGTCTTCGACTTCACCATGTTGTGATTCGACTTCTTACGCACCTGGTACGGTCTGACATTTCTAATAAGATTGCATCCTTATATTTATTTTGTAATCGGTACCGTAATTCCGTTAAAAAATGCCGAAAGTTGTGTCGAGAAGTATAATATGTTCCGACACGAAAGATCAGGAGGAATACAGTGAAGAAAAACCATTACACATATATTATTGTTTGTGCGGACAGATGACATTGATTTTAGGTTAGAGTTATTTTGATAAATTTTACACCATAGAAAAGATAAATGAAAGTAAGCGTTTTTCAAGCATTCCCCATTTTTACAGATTGTGCAATAGAAAAACTGCCTTTGCGAAAACGAGATGGTGCCAGAGTTATCGATGGAAGTAAACATGCTCATAAAATGACCTGCGAGCAAGACGAAACTGTGTACTTAAAACGTACGGAAGGCATAGAAAGACAGTACAGGCAGAAGTGTAAAAAGTATTTACTTTTTATTTTAATCTGTACTTCTATGGGTTGTTTTTTTATGAACTTTTGCAAAGTGTCCATAGGAAAGGACATTTATCGGTAGACTCAGGATGTTTGTCCAAAACACATTGTTTTACGCATCATTATATTTTGTTTTATACGTATAATATAATATATCGTGAGTATAGTTCGTCTACACTGACATACAAAGTTAGTATAAAAATAATGCATTTTGCATAAATATCCTGAGTTTAATTATCACCGTATTTTTATATCTCAAAGTATAGCTTGCAAAATACAAGAAAATACATGTTTGCTTTCACAGGTGTGGACTTTTACTTTATTACAAACACGATCAAGGAACAAACATTGTATTTATCGTAAAGGGTGCGGTAATTAAAAGTTCTGGCGAGGGTCCAATGACGGACATATACAACCAAGTAGCTATCGAGAAACCTAAGAAAATAATGGTAACAAAGCATACAAAAAATATGGGAAAATTCAGTTCAGTTACCGTTTCCACGATCGACGAAGAAGAAGACGAAATCGAAGCTGTAAGTTGAGGACGAATCGAGTATTATATAAACATTTTTGCATTACTTTATATCCTTGAATATTTTTGTTACGATTTACAAATAATTGGCCAGGGACTTATTACTGTCCGAGTAAAGTGACATTGAACATAGATATAAAAAACAGGGACTATCTGTACGAACGATTAATCTGAAGGTTTGATGGTACGATCTTATAACAAGACATACGCAATTAGTACATTAGGGGTTTACCGGAAACCATACAGGTCGTATCGTACGCTTTGTACTGAACATCTTATCCGCCGTTAGTCCCAAAATGATTGATAGAAATAATTTACCGTTATTTCAGAATTAAATGCATATAACGTTTGTCAGTTTTGTGTACATTAGCAGCCGCACGGTGTAGTTGCCTGCTCTTTGCAAAACAATTGTATCTTGACACTATGCATATTTTGTTTTCAGAGAGAGGTGGCTGATTCGTATGCAAATAATGCGCGAATAATAGAGAAGCAGTTGGAGAGGAAAGGAATGAACAAGAGAAAAGCGATGCCTCCGCCTGAAGCTGATCCAAAGAGAGCAAGGCCTAGAGGGACTTTGTTGGATGTCTAGCAGTTCCTATTATTATTATCCTGCGCTAATTGTTAATGTAATTGTACATATAAAAAATATGTAATACATTGACGTATTACTTTTATGTAAATTTTAGATTACATCACTTACCCATGATTTGTATGAAAATTTTCAGACAGTATTAATGCGCAAAAATTAAACCTTTACGCTGACATTTTTTTAACATTGTAGTGAATTATTTATTAACATTACATAAAAGTAAATATTTAAAATATATAAATGACTAGATACAAATATTGCATAGAAATTTACATTGCAAAATATAGATACAAATTTCATAAATAAATACAATAGCTACGTACAATTCATTAGTAAGGATCACTAGAGGACAAACGGAGCTTCTACTTACAATCAGAATTAGTTCGTAAGATGGCAACATTTAATCGTAAGTAAGTCGAAGAGATTACTCTACGTGTACTGCAGCTATTACGATCGGTACGGGGTTCTACAAAACAATTTGGGCGATATGGCTCCTTGACGTGGAAGGAAGGAAGATCTACTTAAAAGTATCATAATTACATAACTGGCCGTGTTACAATCTACGATCTATGGATATGCAGTGTGTAGTACTACAAGACATTAATGCGTAAATATATGAAAAAATGTGTGGGACACTCATTAAGCTTATCGGCGCTGGTGACCAATAGTGACATCTTGATCGATACCTTAATTGTGCAATATGTCAATTGAATCAAAACGTGACCTCAAAATGACACCTGCTTTCCAACACTCTCAGAGATCGGATAATCGGAAAGACGATTTAGTTGAAAACTTGCATTATCACTAGTGCCATTTCAATTCTAATTATGTTTAATATTACAACAAAATCATAGCACATTTCCTATATACCTAGTAAATGCATTTGAAATATATCCCTTTCGACGATCGTGTCAACTGCAACTTGCATTAAATAAAAATTATGTATAATATAACTCTATCTTTACACGTATAGTACGATTCCGCAATTGGAATTATCACGTTCGCGATTATACATGATAGCTCTGTATGTGTAGTAGTATCCGTAAGAAAACCGTACACGGCAACCGAGTCTAGAGAATTAAGTATTTATCTGGGACGTTTTGATGTCCGCTTTCTTAAGTATCGTAGGCTCGTCTTTCAGAAAGGTTCCGGACCTGGAGCCCACAGTGGGTTGCTTCGGAGCTTCCCCGTTATGGCACTTAGTTTTGACCTTGTCCTCGGATGCGGTCTTACCGGCAACCTTTTTATTAGCGACAACGGATTTATTTGCTTTGTTAGTGCCAGACGACTTCGGGGAAGACCTCTTGCTAGGGCTCTCGGAGCCCTGTTGATTCGACTGAAAGACCCCCTCTTTCCGTTCTCTCTTTACGGTAGGATGGCTGGTCGCGGACTGAACGATCGGCCGTATGCTGGTAGGCTTAGTCGCCACGTTATTCAGTAACTTACTTGGAATGTCCGGCGTCTTCGCGGCGTCTAGAAGATTTCTTCGCAAGCTAGGCGAACCGTGGTAAGCGCTTATAGCAGCGGCTCTGCTTCTGCTAGCTGCGGTCGAACTCTCCAAAGATCTTAGCGGTCTCCTAGGTACCGTGAGCGGACTTCTCTGCTGCATCGGCGGTGAGCTCTTTTTCACTCTATCATAAATCTGTATCTTGCTCGTCGTTTTCCCTAAGGTGGGCGAAAGTTTGTTCGACGTGTTTGATTTCGGCGTTGTTGTTATTTCGGTCATAAGACTGTCGGCAGACATCGAGGTGTCCATTTTGCTGGTCTTCTTTTTAGCAGTTACAGGCTTATTCTTCGATTCTGCCAATGAATCTACAGACAAGCCTATTTCCGTGCCTTTCTGCTTAAAAGAAGGAGATTCTGGACGTGTAATGCCGCAGCTTTTACTGATCAAGTCTTTTTTATTATTTGTTCTGCTTACGTTAGGTTCCGTCAGACTGTCCGAGGAAAGGGCCTTCACGTCTTTCTTTATGGGTAACTTCATCTTGGCTAACGGCTTTTTGTCAGTGGCGCGTTTCATTGCAGGACTAGATGTTCGCGACGAGTCCGAGGATGAAATCATTATTTTTCGCCGTTGTTGCACTATTACCTTATCCTGGATGGGTGGTTGACTGATTTCTTTAGGTAAAGATTTGTTTCTTGGTTCTAAGTATCTTGATTTTACCTGTAATTTCGTATGTAAAGTATTTCGGAAACAAATGCGACGAGAAAAACAGCTCGTAAAAAAAATTACCTCTACTTTATTGGGCCACGATTTAGGTCTTGTCGTATCAGCACTGGGTTGTTTGTCTTCCTGCATCTTACGTTCTAATGGATCGCTCTTAGGTTTGTTCAACACTTTTTTTGTTTGCTGCGTCGTTGCCATTTGCTTCAGAGTCTTATCGTTATGTTCGGATATGACCATTTTCACCCGCTTCAAGTCCAAGCTTCGATTCGTTATCGGCCGACCTGACGCTGGTTTGGGTTCCTATAAAAACGGAAAGTACACAGAAGGAATTTGAAGATTACAAAAAGAATGATGCCAGTCATTATTCGTTTGCGTAACAGCTAAAACAAGTGTTTACTTTCGTGAGATTGGAATGCCTAGAATGCCGTTTCGATGTCTCGTGTGGCAAAATTACGAGGCATGCTAGTTCCTGTATTCTTCGCCGAAGTTCTAAATCCATCTTCAACCACGCAGTAGTCCGTGCAGCTCTTACCGCGTCCCGGACTAAACATTTCTCGACGCGGCTTTGAATTTTCTTTAAAAAGTCCACAAACAGAGCTCCCCATTTAACTTTTTCCTGAGCTTCGTCCAGTTGCGCTGAAGCTAACATTTTGTGCAATTTCGAGTAGCTTTTACACGCTTGTTCGGGGGGCAAACGTTCAGCGGCCGCCAAGAAATTGTCCTCCAATCGACTAATGTTCCACGTCAATTCTCGTCCAAGCGATTGGAAATTGTCGTTGCCCAATACACCAGAAAAATTATCCGACAAAAACTTTACCGATGTTTCTAATAAGTTTGAAACCATTCTGAAGACAGGTTCCGCCCAGCGCACATTCGGTAATGTCGCCAAAAGTTTATCGCAGTCCATCATGGTTTGAAGTACATTGTCCGTAGACTGAAATGTATAATAGAATAATAGAAATGTATACTATTTTAAATGTGGGAATAATTTAAACTTTGCCGTTTATACCATGTGAACGATATGTTGGTGATAACACTTTTCCATCAATTCCCTTGGAAGAGTAGCAAATGCTTTGCATGGCCATATTCGTACAAAATGCCTAGTAATCCATCTGAGAGATTTCCGGTACACTTCATCCAAACCGTAAGCTGCTGCCAGGGGCATACATTCCAGTACACCGACGGCGCAGATTTGGCATGGCTAAAAATGTTTCGGCGGGATAATGGGCACGGACAATGTTAAAGTTACAATGTTCAAAACCTAAGTTTAATTACCTTGTGAAACAGATGACAATATTTTACTTTAAGAGTATATCCAATAACTTCTTTAAGGCCTTCCAAGCATAACATGTCAGCTAACGTTGCCAATTCAACTATGCTAATAGAGTCTGGTATATTACTTTCTCCACTGTATATATGGCACAATGCAAAATGTACCGCATCATAAGAATATCTGGAATTCATTTGTATAACGATCAGCAAGCACTGAATATTACTGCGTTTCTGATTATAAATATGTATATTCTATGCACGTACCCTTGCAGAGAAATAACATTTCCTGCATTTTCAATCCATCCACCACTGAGAATCGCTGCAAAATATTGACACCGGGAACTCAGAATACATTTGTGAGCTCGTATACGTCGTCCTGCTACGTCGATTGTAACATCCGGATTAATTTCTTCCAAAAACATCCTTAACAAGTCCTCCCCCAGTCTGTTATAAGGCTTTGCTCCTGCTAAACTCGAAGTTTCGGTTTCTTCCGTGCTGCCATCTACGCAACAGTGTTAATCATTATGAACATTTTGTCATATCGGTGCGCAGTTTAATATTATAAATGAACAAATTAACTACCAGCCCCGGATCGTCCCATACTACTCTGCATACTGCTGAGATCAGATTCTGATATGATTCCCTCTCCATCGTATTCACCCGTTAGATCTTCAAGGGGTGACTTTTGTTTAGGTGGAAGAGAAGTGCTCATAAGTGACGTGAATTTTCGAGGGAGCGGTCTCACAGATCCATTTGTTCTGGACATTACCAGCTTACTCTCAATCCAAGATGTTTCTGGTATACTGTTACACATGCGATACGTCGATCTGTCCTCTTTTGCCGTTGAAATCTCTGTTGCGTGACACGCCACTGGCGTTTTATCCAAATCTGATAATCGAACAAAGTTGGAACACGTTGCCGTTGTCGAGTCCAAATACAACTCTTTTAAGTTATGTGTTAAGTTCCTTTCAACCTTTTTCGACGACTCCGGCTTTACGTACTCCGGACTCTTCAATTCACATTCAATCTTTTTAATCGTCTCGTTTAAGGATTTATGTGTCTCGGATATCTTGCTAGCTACAGCAGGGACGACTTGAGATCTATCTATATTTGGCACTTCTCCGTTCAGTAATTCGGACAATTCAAAGTCATTATTATCGCTATCAGGGGAAGGACCGCTACCGCTACTGATATCGAAAGTTTCGCTTTTCCGTGTTTGACCCTCAGTACTCTCCGTGCACGTTTTCTCCCACGCCGAGGGTTCGGAATATTCATCCTCGTATGCTTTGGTATCGATACTCTCAAGAGCGACTTCTGTAGCTTGTTCGGCGTTCAACTCGTGCTGTTTCGCGCTGACACGTAATTCTTCGTTGATGACTTCGACGTGAGAATTAGGAGGCGTATCTCGTACATCGAATTCAAACATATCTTCCGATGACGTGTCCATATTACTAACGTTGCTATTACCTTCGTGGAGCAGTTTACAATTTCTCGGACCGCCAGGCTCCGGTTTCGTTCCATCGCTCAATGAGTGACTCGATGAACTGGCCTTTGTTTGCATCTTTGTCAAATCGCCACGGTCTACGGAAAGACTATGCGCACGTTTGTGATCTTTTCTAAACATCAATTCTTTCGCTACATGTCCATTGTTATTAGCACCTTGAGTCTTGTCGACATTCCAGGAATGGCGCTTGAAAACTGGTCGCGAAGAGGACAGTGTTCTTCTTCTCACCACGGGGGAATCGGAATCTATGTACATAAAAATTGGTTTGGCTTTTTCCTTTACGCACTTTTGCTCGCCCGACGATTGATCTTGTCTCGCAGTGGTACTATTTTCGCTGGAATTAGTGTCATCTGACTTTGTCTCAGCCCGCTTATCAGCAAAGTTGGAAAAGCTTCTCCTGTGTGATGGACGTACGTCTGTTTCCGAGGTCGTACGCGGTTCACCTAAACCAATGAACATGGAGAAGATATTCTTCTTATCGCCGCCTTCATTTGACTTTTCGGATATGGTGCTGATATCCTCCGTTTCCGGTCTCTTGATCTTCGGTGCGTTATTATTCTTGGTAGACATATCGACATAGAACTCGCAATAAGATTTACCGCCGCCAGTTTGATCCTTTTTTTCCGCTGAACAATTTTGCGACTGCGATGGTTTACCATCCATGTCCTTCAGATTAACGAAGAAACCCAAGCTACCATGTTTTTCATGATTACTTAGGTTTCTGATTGGTTTTCTGACGCATTCGGAAGACGAGAAGCTCTGAGACATGCCTGCAGTAGAACTGCCTCCTGGTTTCGATTCGTTCTTATTGCAGCCGCTCATATCGACTACCCATGCAGTCATCGAAGAAGTCATTCTTGAAGGTTTTATCCGCGTTTCAGGCTCATTCATTATCACCGAACCGCCAGATACAATCGGTGTGGATTCTGTTTTCCGACGCACGGTAGGGCTATCCGTTGGCTTAGAAAAATCTGAAGTGCTAACACCACCGGAAATAATAGGTGTGCTTTCGATGCATTTAGTTCTTTTCAACGTGTCCGCTCTATTATCATTCTCTATAATGCAACTTAGGGTAACTGGTAAACTGTTACTACAGTTGTTAGAGTCGTCATCGATGTTAGTGTAACTATCCACGAGTAACTTGTCGCTGGCACTTTTTGTTACTGGGTAGATTATGCAAGATTTACTACCGCTTGGTAAAGGATTATTATTCTCCGGGTCTGCTTGATTAATTTCGTATTTTCCATTGCCCGCAGGTAAGTATGGCAATGTATATTGCGTTCCAGCTGCAATCTGAGTTTCTGCTGTAAATTTGTGTAAGACTTCGGGGGCAGAGATTTCCGGTTCATCGGAAGGATTAAAAAAGGAATCACCATCGACTCGGTGTCCCGAATATTGCGGGATAGCGTTTTGAAACACAAGACTGCCCTGTCGCCTTTCGTATTCTTGTCTCAAGACGGACAACTTTTCGTCATTGGAATCAAGCTCAAACGTGTTTCTTCTAATGAGGGAGGGTGGCCGAGTGTCCTCCGTTACGTTCGTATCTTTGTCAGCGGTTTGCATCTTCTCTCCTTCTTCTTCGTTATCCGTTTCCCTGATTGTGGAATCATTGTCACTTGTCGTTCGCGATATGGCAACTTCGTTATTGTTTATATTTGTATTATTATCGGGACAGGGAGACGGGTGTGCACTCTCACCGCTGTCTGCTTCCTTAATTTCTACTGCTAATGACTCTTTCGTTCCTATATCTACGTCTCCTTTATCCTCCGAAGTGGAATCTACTCGCTTTACTTTACGCGTCTCCGAAAATGGTTCCAAGTATTCGGTGAGTTTCAACTCCCGTTCGAATTCAGCTACTCTCTCGTGCCCAGTTTGGAAACAGGCTGTTTTAAGGGCCGTAAATTTATAGCATTGCTCGTCCGAAGAATTATTCGGTCTAGTTTCTACGTAATCAGAAGGAAACGAAACATATGGCTGTGTCGATTCATCGAAACAATGATCCCTCGCTACATTTGAAGTGGGAACTTCTATTTCATCGTTCAGGGTGGATGCGTCGATAAAGTAATAATTGCTCGTGTTACAGGAACTTTTTTGTTTCGGCACATCGGCATGAGGCAATTCGTGTCTTGAGCTTTCGGCTTTCGTACTCTCCGTTTGCGAATAATTGGAATGATACAGTCTCTCATTTCCAGGTTTTCCTGTAGATTCCCCCTTTGCAGAATCCTTCTCGATATCGGTGCTTACAGAGGACGCGTTACCAGGTTCGATGAATTCAAAAGATTCGTTTTCATCGCTACCGCAATCCGACTCGTAAAACGGATCGCTCAGTACTTGACTTTCATATTGGAAAATTTCATCGGCTGGTAATTTTGGTTTTTGGGCATTGTCCGTGGACGAGCTGGAGGAATCGTGTTGCGGTTGTTCTGCATCAAAGGAGGAACATGTCGCGCTGTGGTCATTCGAAGTGCATTCCATTAATGTCGCTTCCACCAAATCCCTCACGCGACACGCACTGCTATAAGTATTTGATGGATCATATCGTTCGGTATCTATCACCGGTTTGTGATCCTTATGCGTTCGCTTAGTATGTATTTTATTCAAGTCTTCGTTCGTAGAAATATATTCCGTTCCTTGCAATTCCCCAAAGTCAGTGCTCGAATTCTCAGATGTTGTATTTTCGTGTGGACTTACAGATCCAGTTTCTAAACCAGAATCAGCCATATCGGATAAAGTGGGACTTATATCCGCAGCGGTATATGCTATCACATTTCTTGCATGTTTGATATCTATCGTTTGATTACAATCTGACGTCGGACACTTCGTACATCTTTGACATAGAAACAAAAATATATCAGTTCATACTTTTAATTGAACTCAGAGCCGAATCATTAGTTCGTGTTGCCAAATATTACTATAGATAACATTGTCCAAAGTGTACAGCTATAAGAAATTTAAGTATTTATAAAACAAAACCTTTCATTAATGTTTGGTACAACATTGACATGGGATGTATTCACAGGTTCTGATGTATAAGTAACATTCAGAATAATCTTTACCAATGCCCGTTCTTCTCGTGAAAAGTCCAAATTGCTATACAAAAGCCTGGAAAGAAATATATTTATATAAAAAAAAAAAAACGTTAGAATACACGTAATTTTACAAAATTGGAATGCTAAATATTTGCAATAAAAACATAAAAGTTTCACCTCACTCATCTTACGAGAAGGGAGAAGTTCTATGCATAAACATAGATAACGGGACATGCTTCTTGACATAAATTGTACTTTCAATTAAGGAAGTGCACATAACGCAACAAATACAAAAAATGAATTGGTTAGAAAGTGGCAAATAGATTTTCTTCGTAGATATGCACTCTCAGATAACTCACGACCCATGCAAACAAAATTTGTGAATTATAAATAATTTTTCATCGATACTGGTTCTAGGTGTACGACAAAGGATATGGGAGTACCTCACAAAGCCTTCAATGTGATGAAAAAGTTCCGGTTTATCGAGGAGACAATCAATTGCATTATTAGTGTATACAAAATAAGGCTTGAGAACCTTGTAAAAATTTGGTGATCTTGTTTTAACGATACACTGATTTGTTCGTATTATATTATAGCCATGTATTATGTTAAGGTCACAATATAGGGACTCCGAAAATATTCTACAATAAAAACATTCCATTCAGTTTCAAACAATTTGCAAGCTTATGTTCATTATATATAAATTGTGTTCATTATATCCATACGAACATCGAGTTCATGTCAACTTTCGAAGAAGGAGTACGACAAGTATTAAACCATTCAATAAAATATAGCACGCATACTTTGAATAAAATGACTCAAAATCAAGTTCAGATTTGTACAGTCCCCATCGATCATTTTACTTTTTCAAATTGTACAAATTGATTGGACGAACGGTGTTACATTAATTCAGTTGCCTCGTTGTACTGTAAATCTATCGTGCACTTTTGAAAAGATATTTATATTTCGTCGCAATTTATATACACATGTTTATATCTTCTTGCGCATTTACAATATATATTTAAATGACATTTTACTAAAATTTTGTGCACATTAGTTTCTCAGCTCCACATCATGCTTTTAGACGCAAAAGACGTTTGTTTATGGAATCCCATTCATTGTATGAATATATACATTATATGATTTTGTGTTACCTTACAAACCACAATATAAAAGTGCATTACATATTTTAACTAAGTTATAAAGTTGTATAGAAAATGTGACTCTAAATTATCGATCTACCTTAAAATATTGTCTTGTAGGTCATTGATGCTTTTCACAATTGTGCGGTTCTCCTCCACACATTGACGTTTCTTAAAGATTTCGCTCAATGGAGGTTTAGGCGTGACAGAAGCGTAAAGCTGATGGCGATAGAGCCACTGGCGTGTTCTGTCTAAATTTCCACTTCGCTTGTTGTTGCCCCTGCCTCCAGCCATGAGGCATGTTTACTGTTTCATGCTTGTACACCTTGAGACAAAAAAAAATTTAATTTGAATGAAATATACAAAAACAGGTATCTATAATCACATTACTATCCAAAGTATATAAACAATTCGTTTGTTGAATACAGTATTATAATCGGAATTTGGTGAATTTTTTGTTGTTGAGTTAAGAAAAGTTCTAAAAAAAACGTTATTAAATAATGCAAGAACTGTTAAAGCAAGGAAAAATTTATTAAAGCAAATCCAGCAATGATTTGTTATTCGGCGTACACGTTGCTGACAAAGTACATAACAATTTCAAGGTCAAGATTGTAGATACCTCTCGCATAGCAATTATGATTTCTTCCATAGAGTGTCTTTCACATTTAAATATCAGAAATAGCCTATACCATACATTATTTGCGTTACGTTGCAAAGTTCAAGTAATTCCATGCTTGAACAGAAAACATTGTCGACCGATATTTTTGTAAAATATCTTGAAAGCCATCCTCTGAGCGTTCAGTGTTAAACTATGCTAGGTACTATTTTATTAAATTTAACCTTAAATTTGTCGTACAAGTCGCGTATGGATGTCCAATTAAAATCCCCGAGTAAACCATCGTAAGCCAAGATTTCAAAGTTTAAATGTTTCTAAAAATTTTAATGAAACATTAACTTGCATATTACTCACACCGCGGAAAGTAGAAATTATCGTGCCAAACGAAAACGGTATTATATACGATTGCAAACGACACCAATCAATCGATTAATTAACACAGTTGCGTGTTATGACAGACGCAACACTATCTGACAGAGCGTACTGTCAGGAACGTCTGTTTTTTGACATTTAAACATCACCGATCGGAACACACCTTGTTGACAGTCATTCCGATGCATCTCTGCGCCTCATTTACGTTTCAAATAGGACTTGGGTATTTTCAATGATGTGCACGCTTTGCCGCACTCTGACGCACTAAATATGTTTTGGGTAAATTTGAAACGACCAATGGTACTTTTTGTATAACACTATGAAATATTATGAAGCGGCTTCCGGAATATATTTTTGACAGGAGTTTCTCAATAATTTATTGATCGCACGTCGTGCATACGTACTTACGTACCTCGCATTATTTCGACTCAGGAACACCGGTCCACGTACAACACGATTATGCGACCTTACTAGTCATGATCCTCTCGGGCATTTTCTCCGCGTGTCTCCTGCGAGATTTGGCGAATAATAACGTCACAAATGTACCAATCCTTGACTTGTTTGTTGTTCCAGCAACATAAATATGCGACAACTGTTCTCACTCCGAGAAAGCGTGAGACTGTTTATTCTTCGCGCCGTCAGGCGGCGTTTAAGTCGTGATCAATTCGTTATTTTAAGGTTAGGGCGAAGAATGTATATACTGTCAAATTCTTCCGCGAGTAATCCTCGTAAAAGCTTGAGTGGTTTTTGCCAACGATGCTGCCGTCGGGAGTTATTTATTTGTGGTGAGCGTCAATGATGAACACCAAGGAAAAGGAGAAGTACATCGAGGAGTTTGATTTTCCACATTGCGACGAGTCCTCCAAATATGAGAAGGTTGCGAAAATCGGTCAGGGCACCTTCGGGTAAGTCGGGCGTACTTTTTTGATGTTTTTTAGGTTATAGATATATGAGACTTCGAGATTTTCGTGAGTTTTCTAATTCTCAGGATTATTGTGTAGGGAGGTGTTCAAAGCTAAAGACAAAAAGACCAATAAAAAATTTGTTGCAATGAAAAAAGTATTAATGGACAATGAAAAGGAAGGGGTACGTATACGTTTGCACGCTTTGTGTTTTCTAGCATTTCGCATACCTTTTTATCCAATAAATTTTACGAAGAATACCGAAATTCCTTTTTCGAATGGGACTTTCGCGGGTTTCTTAATTCATTTGTTATACAAAAATCTGATGGCTGCATTAGTACTACGTGCATACTATTATGGAGTATCTAGAAGCATTCCTTCTAATTAATTATGGTCTTCTTTTTTTTACAGTTTCCTATAACTGCATTAAGAGAAATAAGGATACTTCAGTTGCTAAAACATGAAAATGTAGTGAATTTAATAGAAATCTGTAGAACACGGGGTAATTACTTAATTGCAATAAAAGTTTTGTATCCAAGAGGTAAATCTGAAATTCTGCACATTTTATTTCAGCAAATCAATACAATCGATATCGTTCTACGTTCTATCTTGTATTTGACTTTTGTGAACATGACCTAGCTGGTTTGCTATCGAATGTAAATGTCAAATTTAGTTTAGGAGAAATTAAAAAAGTTATGCAACAGTTATTAAATGGTCTTTATTATATTCATAGTAACAAGGTAAGACTGTAAATGACAGCTTAATGGATATAAGAATCAATATATGCTGAATATACCGTGCAATTTTAAAAATTGTTCTATAGATTTTGCATAGAGACATGAAGGCTGCAAATGTTTTAATAACCAAAAATGGAATATTAAAATTAGCTGACTTTGGGTTGGCACGTGCATTTAGCGCAAATAAGAATGGACAACCAAATCGTTACACAAACAGAGTTGTCACGCTTTGGTACAGACCGCCAGAGTTGTTACTCGGCGACAGAAATTATGGTCCTCCTGTAGATTTATGGGGAGCAGGATGCATAATGGCTGAAATGTGGACCAGGTTTATATCTTGCTGATTCTTACAATTGCATTGTATCTCGTACCGTAACATTTTTCTAACATTGAAATATTATAGATCACCTATAATGCAAGGCAACACGGAACAACAACAATTAATATTAATTTCACAATTGTGTGGTTCTATAACGCCGGACGTGTGGCCTGGTGTCGAGAATTTAGAATTATTCAATAAAATGGATCTTCCCAGGGGTCAAAAGCGGAAGGTACATAATAAATAACATGAAATACACGAGAAATATTTACGACAAATCGAAATGACTGCAAATGTCGATTTTGTGCAGGTGAAAGACAGATTGAAACCATACCTGAAGGATGCTTACGCGTGCGATTTGTTAGATAAACTTCTAATTCTGGATCCAACCAAAAGATACGATTCGGATTCTGCTTTGAATCATGATTTCTTTTGGACAGATCCAATGCCTTGCGATCTTAGCAAAATGTTGGCGCAGCATACTCAAAGTATGTTTGAATATTTAGCACCTCCGAGACGACCTGGCCATATGCGTCACCCTCATCATCAAGTACCTGGTGGTCCAGCAAAACCTAGTTCCAGTATGGCTGACAGCGGTTACCAAGATCGGGTGTTCTAACATATTCTGCTCCAACACACGTAGACTGTTCCGCATTGTCCATGTCCTTCGTCCGATAGGCTTTTGATAAACCGCATAACATCTGACTTTAACTTTGTACATAACAATAGGGTTCTAAGTTAAAGTTGGATGTCTCATTTATACAAACTCTGGAAATATGATGTAAGATTTTCTTATACATATATACATATATATATATATATAAATTTTGTACAAACAGATTTTAGTGTCCTGATTCAAGCCTTACATTTCCAAAAATATATATTCGATTCTTGTAAGACATGTGTTACTACGTAGACGGGTTCTCGATGTCTTTTGAATAAGAAAGCAAACGTTTAATGTACATTATTGTTTTAATGATACACAAACAGAATTCGTAATCTTTCCACACGTACACGTTTATCCATGTAAACAAACCGAGTCGGTTTCGCAACGTCAAGGACGGGAACTACCACAACTTTGCGATGTATTTCTCTACGAATTAGAATCAAGTTAATTGAGATCAGTATTAAAAAAAAAAAAAAAAAAAAAAAAAGTACTCTATTGGATATTTCAAACGATAGTTGACAAGTATTATCGTATTTCATGTTAAATCAAGATTTATTTCGATAAACAGATTTTAATTTTACAAAGCAACTTTGAGTCAACAGCAATATACTGTCAATCTCTATAAAAAAAAAAATCTTAGAACTTTACCAAACTAATACTAAATTTTCCAATCACTAGTATCGCTGATGCAACAAGACTGCGACGATTAGCGAGTTCAACAGCTTTGATCAATTGGTACGTTTAGCTTTGCGCCGATATCATCGTGATCTTGAAACTGCAGAGTCGTGCGTAGCACCTAAGATATCAAAAACAATTACAAATACATATATACATGATCGTATGCCCGTAATACTTCATTATTCTTATCCTTAAAATTATATCGCTACTACGCTATTAAACGCTATCGAATTATCAATTTGTGAGGTACGGATAAATATGATCTACGTTAGAATAAATGACATGACAGTGGTATTTATCACCGAATATAAAAATACAAATAAAAACTCTTTCAACATTAATCGTCTTCGTTTCTTTTTCAAACTTTAATTGCCCATGTACGATCTGCGCGCGTTAAATGGATGATCACTGCAACGTTTCGATGAGATGCCGAACACGCGTTATATCACATAATATTCCTAATCATCGTCGTTGAGAAATTGATCCAGTGGATTTGGACCCATCCTCTTCGGTTTACTGGTAGACGCTTTTTCCGGGCTATCGGCTGAAAGAATTCGATATTTACAAAGATAACGCGTTAAAGATTAGAACAAAAAAGAATCCTCGAACGTATAGAAAATAAATTACATGACGCAGGACGTTGAGCATTTAGACAGCTGAGCCACTCTGTCATGCTAATTCTCCTGTCGTTGTTGATATCACAGTATCTAGGCAGTTTTTTGCCGCACCTTCGGAGCTGCCTATTGTTTGCTACCATTGTACGGAAGCTCTTCCACTCTTTCCTCTCTAAAACCTAAATTATAAATCATGAGCAACATAATTAATTTCACGACGAGGATTCTCAATATTACAATCGGATGCCCGAGCTTGCCTTGTTCTTGTTCTTGTCGAGCATGACGAAGTGCCAAGTAGCAATGCGTTCTTCTTTGGAAGCTTGCCACTTAGCTGTGGTTTCGTCCGAATCCGTGCTCGAAGCCTTCATCTTTTTCTGCATCAGGTCCATCAGATCCCGCAGGAATAATTGCTTCTTCAATTCGGGGCAACCTAATATCGTTTATCGGCATTAGACGCGTCAAATGGCGCGTTAGTTTCAATTCCGTTAAATCTTTATTACCTTTCATGGGTCTGCTAGGTGTAGGGACCGGATTGCAATTAGGAGTACGATCCTTTGAAGAGGTGCCCGGGATCGGTTTGCCGGTGTCCTGATAAACGCACCAGCAATAGCCAGAGTAACACTGCACCCTGTGATATCTTCCGTCAGGGGTGCATTGGGGAATATAAAACTTCTCTTGGGAATGTTGCCTCTGATCGTCCAGTACCGATCGTCTATCCGTTATGCAATCGTTCGCTACACAATGTTTAGATTAAGAACATTTAGCGATACAGCGAGGAATAAATGGTATCCGGCCTGGCCTTTTGTTTTCTCTCTCATTTAACGAATTTTTATCCAAAGTGGTGGTTTTGTCCCAAATTAATAAATGGACCGTTTATTTTGAAAGTGGTGTAAGAGCATTTAAAAAAACGAAATATCACATCATATTTGTGATTAATTTAGTGTAAAACAAAAAAAAAGAAAAAAAGAAAAAGAAATGGACTTGGACCACTTTCAAAATAAACGATCAAAATAATAATACGTTCAACACGGTTTGTTCGCGACTCACCATCGGTGTCTTCTTTGGTATCCGGTGGATCATCGTTAAACGTCGGTCGGGAATGCACGGGAGCAGGATTACCTTTCAAAACTGCGAAAGACATTAAAAACAAATTGGTTAAAGGTCCTTCGCCATATTGAGTCGACCGTGAATGTTGACAAAAAAAAAATTAGCCCTTTCACCGAATACGAGCTCTTGGATTAATGTTAATGACTATGTACAAGGAAGTATCGTGGGAAGTTTGCTAAATGTCATTACTTTCGGTGCGTGCACAACAGCGGGATCGGTTTTCTTTCTTTGTACAGCCGGCGAATATTTAGAACAGATTGTTAATGTAGCGGTTAATTTGGAATAAGAGATCCGCTCGTATGTATGTACACGCACGATCGATCAAAGTTACGTACACGTACGTTACATTCTTTTTCTTTACGCAATTTTGGAAAACCGTCACCACCCACGCGCAACAGAATCGCTCGCACACAGACGCATACGTATTTTCATTTTCTTTCGTAGCGCATGCATGGACGTGGAAACAAGCTTTTACGGATTATAAGTTACGAGACAGGGCACCGCTGACCATTCGGATCTCTCGTTTTCCGCGTTTTAATTTCATCCAGGTAATTGTAAGTTCGTACATCGATCGACATAAGGAACTGGGTGGTGACGCATAGCTTGTAGCTTCGAGGAACGCGTCGAAGAACATTACATGTCTATCTTTATCGTTATTCATTGCCTCGATGCAATCGATGAAAGTCCGTGTAATTCAATTCGTTCTGACAGCACATGCTTAGAAACAAAAAAGAGCACCGCCACGTTAATCGTTCGGGGAATATCAGTTATACAAGATATCTGGTTCTACGCCCCGGATAATCGAATATAATAAAGAAGAGAAAAGAGTAAAGGCAGAGAGAGAGAGAGAGAGAGAGGGGGGGGGAGAAAGAGAGAGAGAGAGAGAGAGAGAGAGAGAGAGAGAAAGAGAGAGAACGTGGCAATGCTGTCGATGTGCAGAACAGGGACTCACCTTGGTCCGTGGCCCGGGTCCTCTGGGCCTCAGGGACCTCGGGGCGCTCGTCTGCGGGGTTCAGCGACAAGAACAAACGTACTAAATGATAACAATGATGTCACTCAGCCGACCGGCCTTACCTATATGTACAATGTTTTTTTGTCATTCGCGCATCGCAGGTTTTCTAGCAGAGCAGCGGCGAGCGGTGGCTGACATCGAAATAGACTTCAATGTTTTTCAGGTAACGGACTCTCGCGCACCCAAACAACGTCGTACACGCGCATTGTCAAAGCCCTCTCTTATCAAAGGTTTTGAATCCGTGGGACTCTCGTCTCTTTTTCGTCGCCAGTAACAACTGGTAAGACGGGTTCATGAATCTTTTTTTGGAAGCCCGGCAATATTGACGATGCGATGTGCACGCGTGTAATACGAGTACACTCGGAGAAAGAGGGAGACGACGAAAGTGTGCCAAAATCATTGCAAATTGATCGCCGTTCAGATCAGGAAAATATTTTCACGCTTTAGGCATAGATCGATTAATGATTGCGACTTGCTTACGCAACGTTAAGATAAGTTAACATATGTTGGACGAGAAAGTAGAAACCTTTTTAGACAAGTACGATTATCGTAACGGGAGGAGAACATTTTCTCCGAGTGTACGTCTCAAGATTCCGACCTGTACGCCTGGATCATGCTTCGCAGCATGCTTCGCAGCGCAGGATGCGTTACTGCAAGGGTGGGAAACGCATGCCCGTGGTATACCTACATAGTATTGCGCGCGAAGGGTATGGGTTATCTCAACTTGATGACGAATCCGGATTGACCCCATTCTTTCTCAATTCTTTCTCTTTCAAGAGGGTTCAATGGATTTTCACGATCCCCAGCCGATAGCCCAAGTTTCGTTAATAATCATGCAACCAACGGAAGGTATTCCCAGGCGGTCTGAAAGGGACCAGCATAATTCTACTCCAACGTGCGAGAGCAATTAACTGTTCTCAGAAGACGGGGGAAACGTGCAAATTCAAAAAGCATTCTACCCTCGATCAAAGAAACTTCAAACATCGAACTCCTTTTAGTCTCGATTTCCTTGACATCGAGCGCGTCACCTCCAGGCGGATATGTTTTGCGCAAACTTATTTTCAAGAAAGCAGATGCGATCTCTGATGAATGTCGTGCTCGGTTCGGACGTCTTTAACGCTCGCTTCGCGGAAGATAGCAAATAGTCTTCATTGGGATCCGCGTAGGCGCGGATTTACGAAGTGACGAACCGCGCAGGCGGTCGTTTTCTCGTAGACGACCCGCGAGGACGGGACACGTACGCGAGGTCAATTGCTTCAATTCCTCGGCAACCGGTCGCAGTGTGGGCAAACTTCCGGTAGGATTCACGAATGTTAAGCGGGCCGACTATAGAAACACGACCCTTGGCTCGCGCGACATCCTGTCGGGGCACCGTTCGTAATTTATGCCACGATTTAGACGCCGAGACGACGACCATCTTCCGGCATTATCCTCGAGCGACGCGCGACGTATGTCACGGTCTTTGCGAAGTTCGTTGCCGCCGCCAAACTTTGCGTCCTCGCGGCCGTGTAATTTTGTCCTACGCGCATCGACCGATTCTCTCGTTGCCGCGTTTCTTGAGAAACGTATCGTCGCCTGAGAACCGTCATGGTCAAACTCAGTTTTCCCAACTGCCAAGTTATAACAAATGCCGTACGTACGGACATTGCAATGGGTCTCTTTACCGTCGATTGTATCGGTACTCACATTTCTTTTGTCGAAAATAAGTGTGTTAAAAAATGTATACATTAAACTTCTGGGCAACTCAACTTTGCATTTTGAGATTGGCCACGATGGTTCTTAGGAGACGATATGCGTCTCCTAAGTGTTTTCAAATCTAATGGATCGTTAAGTGGACGAAGATCCAAAAGCGATCGAATTCTCATGTTCTTTTTCTTTTTTTTTTTTTTTTTTTTTTTTTTTTTGACGTTAAAACGGTTTTACCAGTCGAATGGTTTTGAACGGATCAATAAATAAGTGTTTATATCCTAATCGTAAAGTACGATCGCATGGAGTGCACCGGGAAGAGAGGAAGAATGTACAAAAGAAAAGCAGCCGACACGGAGTTCCTACAAAGCAAAAAGCGCACGCATGTTATACTTATGCAGATACGTTTCCCGCGGAGGAATAAACTGTAGGATCGCCGCGGGGCTCCCACTTGCATCACTTTCGTTTTATTTCGAATTTTCAAGTAGGAGTCTCGCTTTACCCGAACCAACGCAGCGTATTTGCGCGTGATATTAAAATGTAATCGTGGACTTTTAACGAAGAAGAAGAGAGAAGGAAAATGTGATTAAAAAGATTCGAGACAGTTACCCATAATTTAGCCCGAAAGCGGTGTAAATAGCGATTCAAATCGTACGATTATCTACTTTGTAAAAACACGTCGTATCGTCTATTTATGGATCTCGATAAACATTAACGGAGTATCGGGCATGATTATGTTACTAACAAGCCTTGATTACCACACTCGCTTACATGCTTGTAACTTAATCATCCGTAATAGGATCCACAACAAACTCAGGTGACCATAATTACACATTTTCGCGACACGAATTTCTCGCGCTTGATGGTAGCCATATCGCGGCGGATAAATTCCACGTTCGTTACGCGACTCAAAAATTCTGTTGTGAACCTCACCGTTCATGTTTCAAGCGATACACCGATACCACCTTCGTGCAACCTTCGCCCAGGAGAGTGTAAAGAAGAGAGGTGCGGTGGTGTGCGCGGTAATTGGGTAGCAAGGCGATCGCAATGCCACGCGCGTAAAGGTATTAGCGTCTGTTAGGCAGCGTCGTCGGTACGACTCTAGTATTAATTCCAATTTACGATCGTCGTGGAGCGTAATATCAAAAAATGTACGAAACGTTCAGTTTCAACTTTCAACAGCTTTGTTTCGCCGAAACTTCTCACTGTAAGGATCGAGTGGCCGACGACGCGCGGTGATCCGCTCAAAGAAATTTCTTTACGAGTCCCCGCTCTATCAGAATTACGTGCCATAAAACGGCCGACGCCGTATATTGGATTTAAACGTGTATTCTGCGCTCGCGCGAAAACGATCTTCGATTCTGGCACTCTCATTTAGTAGCGCCGCGTCAGAGAAATCTGAATGCAAAGCGATTTATTCGCGCACGGAGGCACTTTCTTTCGATCGGCGACGGTGTGCGCGATAGTACGCCGCAATGAGAATAGACTCGCACGGGAGACAATCTTTCGTGGCGCAACAGCGTGGCGGCGCTTCGCAAATATCAACGCGTTCAAAACTTGATTTATAAACCGATTAACCTCGAGTAGAACCTTGAATCCTCCGTGCATCGTCTTTCGTCTTCCCGGAAGACGATTAAAGCGAGCGCGAGGAAAGTAATTCGCCAAAGGTTCGCACAGTGTTCCAGAAAGGCTGATTTACGAGGACAAAATTTGAAGATTTTTTCCGAAGATTACGAGAAGAAAGTCGAAAGGGAAAATGAGCAACTCTGCTCGGCAGCTATTCGAGATCAAAGATCGGCGTTCGCGCGAGAACAGGATTCTCCCGAGAGGTCCGTGTGGATCGGGGGACTCTCTTCGTTATCGTTCGAGGAGCATGTGCACCACGTGTTTAACTTACGAGTGAAGTCGTTCGCGAGACAAGCACCCCATTCCTGCCTGGAGAGTTTCAAATCCCGATTTAGGTCGCACGTGCGGGCGAACGTGCGCGCACATTTCTTCGGTCTTACCGCCTTCTTCGCGAGCCTTCGGAGTTCCTTGTACTCGGCTCTGTCCAAGTAACCATCCCCGTTCTTGTCCAGAGTGACGAACTTCCAGGACAGCACCCGTTCGACGTTCTTGTCGCCTGCCGATCAATCGTGGAAGAAATGCATACATGTATAATCGATGCGTAAGTGCAATATAGCGCGCGCGCGCGCAACTCAAAATTCACCGACGAGACACGCGCGCGCCGTTGTCGAGATAAATCTTGGCAGCGTCTCACCGTCGGCGGAAATGTTGGTCCGTCTGTACTCGATCTTGAAGTTTTCGATGAGATTCCCGTTGAACTTTGATTTCTCCGCCCGATCGCAGGTGTTCCTGTGCCTGTTGGTATACTGCCTGCGCTGCTTCCAACTCGGCGAGCGCCTCCTCTGGCCGCTCCTAGTGGAAGCGGCAGATCTCGGATCGGGCCTCGGTCTCGTACATCTTGGTCTTTGGTGTCTTACCGAGGTGTCGGGCAGCGGTCTGCCCTGCGGCGTCACGCACCAGCAGTACCCGGTTTCCGCGTGACATTGCACCGGTGCGTAAGTGCCGTCGGGACGGCAGACGGGTCGCGCACCCGGCCTGGCGGTCAATCTTGCGGAGAAGCACGCCGGTGTCTCTGAACGGGCACAGGTCGAACAACGTTGCTCGGGATTAGTAAAAGTGGGACAAGCTTAAAACTCGAGCCGTAAAACTCGGATCCTCGTGCCGAAAGAAAACGATCATTCCCCCCTCCCCTCTGTATATAAATACCCGAGTTCTTCGGCGAGAACAAGTTTTACGAGTCTATTTATTTAGTTGGTTATACTCGATATTCCGCGATGACGATGTCAACGTTTCTTTCGCATTCCACTGTATATTATTGTTACTATTACCGTCATCTATTCTTACCTGGACAGGGGCCAGTGTGTTTGATAAGAATAGACACGCCTTGACACTGCTTCGAGATGACCTGACACTGACTCGAATACGTTACACCGTCGCTCCCACATACCGGTGTGCTCGCACCGCCGCTCATCGTGCACTCCGCTATCCTTTTCCTGCACTCTTCCTGAAACACGCCATCGGCGCAAAGTATCGATAAATGAGCGAATAAACCTCGGCAACATACATATTAATAATATACGTTTTTCCTTCGCAACACGTTTCCCGAACTTGGTTAATTCATTACAATCAGTTTTATGCGAATCGACGTTAGAAAAGCTATCGAGCCTTATATAAATGCTCCCATAAAATCAGACATATCCAGTTACACCGGATTAAAGGCCGATCGTAAAACGTTAATGCCGGAGCACCGATGCGGATACCGACGCAAACATTCCATGCCGACGTTAAGAACGATTTTCGTGGAACGAAACGAGTCTAATCGCGCGACGGTAATCGATAAATAGTCGAAGCGTATCCCTTCCTCTTGCAATCGTTCGGTTACGTCGCGGAGAATCGTGGTATCCAGGTAGTAATCGGTACCGAACGATCGAAATCCGGTACCATGGGACGGAGCGGATCCCGAGAGTGCCCATCGAGTGCCCATCGAGTGCCCATCGAGTGCCCATCGATGAGTAAAACGTTTATCTGGTAATGGTGTCACCGGCTAAAGCTAGATGTTAACACGATCGTGCGCGACAGGCACGTCTTCTTTACGGCGTGATACGTTCGCGGATATCGTTTACAAAAATCTCGTTATAATTGAATTGGAGCTCAGGGATGGAAGGGCCGTACCAACGTTTCCAAACCGACGATCGTTGCGCATCGATAAAGTTACGATTCAGTACGATCGTTACGTTTGCGTCCGATCGAGCGTTTGCATAACAATTTTCATGCTACGAGAAATTAATATCGTGGATTTATTACGAGCGCCGGCCGTGAATCATTTTGTTGACACGCACGTCGAGTCGATATAAAATCGCAAAGACTTTTCGCTCCCATGAGGATGGGACGGGGCTGTCGGTTGAGTGGGCACGATAAGGAAAGGATTATTATTAAAACCAAACGGACGTTCCACGGGATGACTAATTCCTCGACGATTTCCCTTGAAACCATCGACATCGTCGGGGCTTTCCAGGAAGATTGCCAGCACATTATGCTATCTTTCGTGACCTCTTACGCACGTCTGCGAATCGCATTTGTTGCCCATAATCGGCGACCGCGCTCAGCCCTCTACGAAATGGATCGCACGATAAAGGAGTAAGTCCCGTCCGACGAGATTCCACGCGCACACTATTTTTTTGTATGCTTCCACGGCGAATACATATTCAATTGATATACACATATACACATATACACATGTGTGTATATCAATTGAATCGGCGAGAAGAAGAACAGGACTAGTCCGAAAAACTCTATTCGATATAAACACGTTCAAAGTTTCAAAAATTTGTAGGCTACATCATGACTTTGAAAGCCAGCTAACTTTACGCCTACTTCGTTAAAGTTTTCATTGATCTGTTAATGTTACCGTCGACCATTAAACAATTTTTTTTGTGGTGACAAAGTTTAATGAAATTCATTGGACAAGTACTGTTATTCCTCTCAAGTACGATATGGTGATCAAAATTTTCATTCTACGTTGCTTATTTGCATATTATTGCGCAAAAACGACCTGATCAGCCACCGTACTAAACAGAATTAACCTCTGGGACAATCATTATTATTTTTGTATGGTGATAAAGTGATTAGGAAAACGAGGCCGAAAGAATGCTATGCGCAAGCTCTAGCGGTTAAGTGGAAAAACAGTAGTACTAATGGACAAGTACTGTTTTTCCAACCATTCCAATTTATAATACGTCTTAAACCAATGAAGATCGGCTGGTACAGTACTGTTCTTAGACTCAGAATTTAAATCCACATTCATCGAACCAATCTCAAGAAAAAAACAAAAAAGATGGAATTTGGACTAATACTGTTCTTCTCTCGCCGATTAAATTGTTTCGTCCCATTCTTGGGTTATCGTCCGACGAATATATCTGGCGTTTTGAGTGTTCGACCCGCGGGCCCTAGTGGACCGAATCTGTAATTCTTTGCGCGCGAGATCTTTCCTATTGTTAGCGATTGGATAAATTCGCTCGTCGCGAGGATACCGCGAAAATGAATCGAGGATGTCGTCTCGCGTCCAGGGAATGATTCACCCGGAATAGTCTGGAACAGAGGCGTCTTTAACTCGGAGAAGGAGGCGCCTCTATCCAGCGAGGAAGGCGCCTTCGCTCGGTCAGAGGAGGCGCCTGATTGTTGCGTCACGCATTTGCATTACCCGGAATGTGAAACTCAATTTACGATATCCGACGTAGAAGCGTGTCAGTAATCACCTCTCTCAAAATTATCGAGCACGTCGCTCATAAAATGTCGCTAATTGCCATGTATATCGTACTCGGATTACCGCCTCTTTAAACGCTCGGAATGTTATTTCCACCCGTAATAAATAGTCCATGGATAAAAAGTTGCTTCGTAAATCTCAATATATACAGGGGGGCACACGCTAGAGCGCACCGTTCGAATCATGATTCACAGCTATTACTTATAGAGCCTACAGAATTATTGTTCCGTGATGTGTAATTCATTAAAAGCCACCAAATATTAACCTTTCGTCGGTCCCAATTGATCCGGGAGACGCGCGGAATATTTGGCTACTTTTTACACAATACGATTTTAATGGCTGTTTATGATTAACGCGCGACAACGAATACTCGGAACGAGTTGCGCGAAGTATTGCATTTTCTTACTTTGATACGTCTACCGATTCGTATAACGAGAAGAAAAGACATACAACTACTCCGCGCAACCCGGGCCAATTGTGATCGACAGAGGGTTAACACCAATGCCATAGAGTGATTAAGAAATTGCGCAACATTCTGACAAGTAAATCGGTATCGACGACAAACGATTTGTAGACAAAAAGAACTTCTGAACTAACGCAACAGTTTGGAGAAAAGGGTGGTCGTCGAGGCATCCGAATGTGGCGCCCTATCGTTGCGGCACGCACCCGCATACTCGGGAATGTATCGGTGCAACGCGATGCAATACAGTGTAATACAGTCCGGTACAGTGTAACGCGGTGCAGTACAACTGTGCGTTGAATGCTAACGATCGGTAATGTATGCTCGACGCAGTTTAGTTGGCGCCACGTCGAGCACGATGGGACAGGGAGAGGGAGAGGGAGAGGGAGAGGGAGAGAGAGAGAGGGGAGAGAGAGAGAGAGAGAGAGAGAGAGAGAGAGAGAGAGAGAGAGAGAGAGAGAGAGAGAGAGGAAAGGGAGTACGTAATGATAGGTTTGTACTATCGACGCGATCGGATCTACCAAAAAGTAGGTATTTACATACATCTTCCGTGTCTCGTTGTGCGTTATACTTTCGTAAACTCTACGCTTAATAGGTCAAAATTCACCCTACGTCATGTTAATTCAAATATCCGACCGAAATGTGAGCCGGTACTCTGTTATAAAAATACGCTTACGAATATTCGTATTAAACATATTGTTCAAATATTCCATACGGCTCTGGTATATCGACAGCGTACACACACACACACACACACACACACACACACACACACACACACACACACACACACACATATACACACACGTCCCGTTGGAGGTGTCAGCAAATACAAGTAAGAAAGTAACGGCAAAACGGAATTTAAGGACGATACCGCGATACAACGCGGTACGTAGGAGCGCGTATAAAATTGTCTTCTCCCTCCTCGGTGGTAATCGTAGTGGCGCCTGCCAAAGCAAAGAGAGATCGATCTATCGTGCTACGCGCAATACATATAGTGGCCCCTTTGTGTCAGTCAGTTTCTCGACGTTACGCGTTACGACAGTGCGCTAGTTTAACGCGTGCATGCATACATGTACGCGCGATGCGTTACACGCACTCGTGCCGTGCACTCGAGGCGCGTAACGAGGGGGCGTTCGACGTCGAACTATCGACCACAGGGTGTTTCGCAAATAACCCCTAAACTCGACGTCACGGCCATGGAAATCAATTCGACACGCGCTCACGCGTTTTCCGTGCCAAAAACTTTATTTATCCCGAGGACGTTCGGCGGGAAAGAGATCTCGTCTTTCCCTTTCCAATGCTTTCCAGCAAACTTACAAATCGACGGATGTCGTTGCTTTCCGGTAAGTAGAATAAATAGGATCGATCGAATTGATCGATGCGAATCGCGAGAGTCGCTCAAGGACTACGGGATTTAACGTGCCGTTCGATTTATCGCGGACACCCTGTAGCCGCGGCACGAGTATCGGCGCGGCGCGGCGCGGCGCGGCGCGGCGAGGCGCGGGACCGTAGATGCGAGGGAAGTAACGAGTGTGCTCGCGATGACATAACTTGATTAGTAATTACGGTGGTTAAGTGCCACCACGGTGATGCACCTGCTCGTCTTAGCCTCATCGTTCGCTTCGAATTCTGCACGGTCTTTCCTGGCTGCGTACACGTCGCGTCGGGTCAAAACACGATACCGCCAACGAAGAAAACGAACGAGGGGCAAAAGAAAGTGAAATCTACATAATCACTTTATAACTATAACCACGAACTAACCGCCGCGTCGTATGAATAATTTATCCATTTGCCCCGATATTAACGAACATAGGTGGGCATTTAGTTACTATTTTCTTTCGTGTCCGAAGCGTTTTATAAATCGAGTCTCGGGCGTAGATGCGGATAAAGACGTGATACGGGCTCGTATACCTAACAATGGATTCCCGGAAGGAGTCTTTAATTCCTCCAGGTGCGACGACGAGAAGCACCCGGTGATTTGTCACTGTCTCCGATTATAAGACCGCCGATGAAGCCAGTTATACTCGCCATCGAAACGGATTATTATACGAATACAGAACTGTATTTAACGTGTCCACTGAATTTCGCAAAAGGTCTATATCCGTTCCAGGCTCGCGCAATCGTTTCTAACGTTAAGCGTTCGGTCAAGCTCACACATCGGTACAGCTTATAAAACGTCAAGTTTTTAATAAAACCTAAAGCCTGGGTTCCAGGCGATCCCGGTCGGTTTCCGTTTCACGAGGCTGCATTTTTTTACAGCTTTAAATTCGTTAAACACGTATCTCGATCGTTCCACCTTGTCGTTGATTATATTCCAACGTGTAAGCCGAGACGTTATAAATTGATTTCACAGAGATCAAGGGGAAAATATATTGGCCGCGAAATCTCGTGGGTTCGTGAAGTGAAAAAGTATTGTCGGTGGTGAAGATCGATCCGCGTTTCGCGGAAGGATCGCGTTTAGGTGTTCACGATTACCTACATCTTCTCGCGATTACAAATAATGGAGCGTTAATTGTCGATTCGCATTCAGGTTTCCAAAATCCTCGTGCACGTTCCTGACGTAACGCGTGATAGCGCGTACCCTGCTCCTCGTGGTTCTTTAAAAGTTTAAACATTCCGAGGTGAAGCGATTAACGCTTCGCGTCGGTACGAACACCGACGGAATATTAAAAGATCGTTTACTCGTATACATCCTCCTCGAGGATTTAAACGATTTGCTTCGTGGTAGTATCGTTCGTGGTAGTATCGTGCTTAACGCGTCGCGTCCTTCTCCGCTGACTTTTTCGCGGTACGGATAAGCACGACCCCTCATGGCGTGCAGGTACGTATGTAAGTATGTTACGCGTATCGCGTTATGTATACGTATATCGAAACGCACACGCGTAAGCGCTCGTAAATATATTCAGCTTCATCTTTGAGAGGTTTAAATCAACCTTGATATCCGTGAAGTCTTTTCGTTTCTTTCGTCATTTAATTATCTAACGGCTTCGCGTAGTACGGAAGGTGATAAATGTACGTGTATGTGCGAGGCGATAAATCGATCTCCTGTAATTCTTGGCATCAATGAAACCCATTCTGAGGTCCCATTCTGAGGTTCCATTCTGAGGTCCCATTCTGAGGTCCCTTTCACATGGACCACCGTCGGATTATCGCTGCCGCGCGACACGATCATTCTTCTCCCGTTTTGGAGCGAAACGCTTTGACGACGATCGACTCATTGAAATAAAGTTCTCGACACGGGGAATGCCGTTCTCTCTAGAACGATAGACGAACGATAGATCGTTGAATTGATTCTTCTCGCTTTAATGCGTTAAAATGTGCGGTCCGTACGAACGAGGGCCCAAGGAGCCCTTTAGGAAATAACGATCTTCTGGATGACAAAAGACACGAACGTACCAATAATTATTGTCACGCGATCGTACACCGAGGGAAGGAAGAGGAGAACGTCGAACGTCGAACGTCGAACGTCGAACGTCGAACGTCTCATTCTTCGAGCTCCAAGGAGCACGAATGATTTGTTTTGTCGTTCGTGTCTAATCTAATTACCGATATACTTTCGCGTTCTCTTCGGCGCGTGTCGCGCGTTAAACGCGAAAACTTTCCGCGTCACTTGTTCGGATGAAAAGTAAGTTTTTCGGACCGTTAGCAATGATTCGGCCTGCGTCGGGGCGTATCAGCGGTCTCGTTAACGGGTGCGTTGTTAGCGTGTCAAGAGAAGTTGATAACACGATTTGGCGCGAGACAAAACGGGTTTTTCGGCGTCTAATCGTGCGCAACATTTCTTCCCGGTGGTAAATAAATTTCATACAGGGCTCGCAGCTTTGAATGCCATGTACCTACGCTGCACGCCGTGCGCCGTGCGCCGTGCGCCGTGCGCCGTGCGCCAACGTCGAATTCTCATCGGGTGTTTCTTTTTTTAGAAGCACTCTATCGCCTCGATCGGAAAGATATCGACTCTGCCTTCCCCCTCGGGGAACAACTGTACGATTGGCGATGATATATCAAACAAAGTATACGATTTTTGAAAATCTTGTTATCCTTCGTGCTCTGCTTTTCAGGCTTTTCGACGATCTAACGGCTAATAAGATACGATCACGTACATACGAACCAGAGGCAGTAACGTTAATATTAACGCGAAGATTCGGACGTATTACGTTGCTCCGAGGTATCGAACACAGTTCGTAGAAAAGCAACACCGAGTACGTGGGTTTCGCTACGACACGCTAATGTAAATTTATACAAATAAGCGTCGACCACCGCGATTGCTCGTTGCACCTGTCACCGATCACCTGGGTCTAAGCGCATTTAGGACTTCGCCTATGTATGTACTACGTCTCGAGTTCGATACACTCTTACCATCGAGGTATTTTCGCGAAATTCAAATCTGTCCCGTTTCACCCGAGCCGGTTTTTCCGCGAGAAAATAAAATTGCCGGGACATTCGTCACTTACCGAGTGTCGCGATTTCTATTAATACCGGATTTGCCAGCATATCAAATCCAAAGTTTAATATTTTCTCTTTGTCTTTTTTTCTTCGCTCACCAGGCAACTCGGAGTGACTTTCAGCAAGTTTTTCGCAATTTCTGGCGGTGCGCGTTAATGAAATTCATCCGAATGAAAATCCGACGACGTTAATGAAATTCATTTACAAACGCGCATCCCTATCCCTGCCGGTAGCACAAATCACCTGTAAATACGAAAATCCGTTTCGTGACGCTTTATAGATACGTCCTATCTTACATACATACATACATACATACATACATACATACATACATACATACATACATACATACATATGTATGTATACTCCGCGCACGCGTGACGTGCGATTTGTGATCGAAAACCGAGTGATTTCTGAATCAACGTTCGCGCAGGAAGAACAGGAATGACATAGACAGGTTCGGTCGGGGCTCGAAGTTATCGTCAACAAACGAGTCCTGTTAACGTTAATTGCCGAGACGTGTCCTCCTGGCGCCGTCGTCATTGACACGCGCGCTAATTATCATGGCACATTTTCCGCGTTACTATTAATTGTACGTTCGAGCTAGCGTCGCGAACGATATAATGACGCACCAAGAATTGGAGCAGAAAAAAGATCGTTGGTAAAAAAAATTTTAAAAAAATTTTAAAAAAAAAGATCGTCTCGCGGAAAAAAAGTCTCGTGGCAGGTTGGCGCCACACGGCACCGCTTGCCCTCTTGTTGGTTGACACCGGAGAATTGATTATAGAGTAGGGAGATTGATTTGAACGGCGATAAAACTTCATATTAGCTACCGATCAACGATCAAGGTTCTGGAGCGTGATGCATTGATCGTGGAATTACGATAAATTTAATTACCTTTCAAGCGTCTCGTAAGAGCGTTTGAATCGAATTAAAACCCTCGTGACTGTGGGTATTGTGCAATCATTTGGTCTCAAACTTCTCTTAGGTCTACGTTTGATAAATAATTGATCGTACGAATTTAGTTACGAAATAATTGTTCGCGGGAGTGATTAATGACGGGAAACAAACTATAATCGGATTATAGACGGCGATCAGAAAGTGGTGTAGAAACGTCGAACGTATAATTAATAATTCGACGCGCCACGTTCAATCGGTAATGGGGAACAATAACTTTGCCGATCGGAGTACGAGGAACCAGTTCGCCGGAACGAATGCAAAAGGCAAAGGTGGTTCAGGAGCAGAAAGAGGAATATCGGCTAACACCTGAGCATTCGGGAGAACCTCCGCGTGTCGCAATGCGCGAGCTTGGTGCACGTGTGTTTCTCGTAGGGGGAGCGGGGAAAGGAGGGGGAGATAGGGAGAGAACCCCGTAAGATATTGGCTCTCCCCAAACAGGTTTCTTAGACACATTCTTTCTGTGTTTGATGCTTGCCATCCAAAGTGCTGCAGCCGACTTTGGATTAATTGTTACCCCCGTCTCAAATTGAACCACGGAATTCACGTTCGTTTGGTCGGACTTGAGAATCCTCTCATCTTCCTTGTCGCGCGCAAATCAAACATCTTGTGCGAAAAATCTTTCGCAGGTACGAATAATCGCCAAATTACCGTATAATTTTCAATGTAACCGCACGGGGGTGGGGGGTGGTAAGAAAAGAAAAAAAAAAGAAAAAAGAAAAAAGAAAAAAGAAAAAAGAAAAAAGAGAAAAAAAGCGTAATGACGAGTGGCGAGGTATGCCAATTGTGGTTACTTGGAAGCGACTGCGCGTCTGTCTTCCAGGTAAGACCAGGTACTAGGCCGTTAGCCGTGCACGTGCACGCGCACCTTCGACACCTCGGAGAGGCTCGCGGTGGTGCTCGGATCGCTGGACCTAGAGATCGTTTTATCTCTTCGCACCGGCTGCGAGAAAGTTGAGATTACGCGGAAGTGGGGGGCCCCCCTCGTGGTGCCGGTGAAAAGAATATGTCTCGTGATTTGCATACGTTCAATGTTAACGAACAAAATTCCTGCTGGGGTAACGAGAGGGGAGCGCGGATACGTAAAACGTGTCCGGAGGACGCTTCGCTGTATCGTGGGACGAGACCAAAGATCCTTCGATGGCTCGACAACGACGCACAACTTTTACATCGCGACCGTTCTTTACGACGGCGAAGCTTCGTGTATGTGCACGGATCGTCTCGTTGGAAAGCGAATTTTTCGAATACGAACGGGGAAGGTGGTAGCCGTTGGGCGTACGTAGAAGATTGATTATTGGCTCGATAAAATGCAAAGTACGGGCATCAACGATTTTCGACAAGCGAAAGTTCGTGATACTAAGCACCTTCGGATTTATTTTTCTTACGTCAGAGATTTCGAAGAAAACTCCAGTATCGTGGCATTAACCGAGATTCCAGAGGATCTTGAACTTCCTCGGGTTTCCTCGACATTGATATACTATTGCGAGCATCGCGAGTAACGGTCGACGAGTCTCTGGTACACACGCAACACGGAAAACAATGTCACTTTTCGATGCTCGAAAACATTTGCACAGCGCGACACGCTAGTCTGATTAATGATATGCGTGCGTGGAATTTCGAAGGTCGAACGAAGACAAAAAGCGTTGGATGAAGAGAGATGGGTTATTTATCGGCGGCAAGTTACTACCAGCGCGAAAAAGTCGAATTGGAGAGGCGAAAAAAGAAACAGTTCCGAGATGTCGAGTGTGCCAACGAATGAATTCCTCTTGGTGGCGGAGCCTACGGGAATTTATGTATGTAAGCGGCCCCTCGATCGGAGAACCGGACGTGAAAAAACTTTTGACGCATTCCGCAGGTGTGCTTTCTTCGGGGAGGGGAAGTCCGTCCAAGTTTCCCGATTATCTGCTTTCGCGTTTTCTGATTTAACGGTACAGACTGCCCTCCCGTCCTGCTGCACTCGGACCGATGCGTTGCAACGCCGAACGACGCGCGTCGGTACGTTAGCGGTGCAGCGTGTGGTTCACGGAAAAGTACCGAAATCGCGTACTCCGAGATACTTTTTTACGTGACGTAATCAGACAAATTTCACGCTATCGAATTCCTAACAAGTCGCAAAATGCGAAGCGTTAATTGTTCGAATTAACAACCCAAAAGTGACTACTTTCCAAGTGTCTAAAACTTTTAGTCAATCAAACATAGCACCTTTGTCGATCCTATAACCCTGTTTTACTCGAACGCTCTTCTTGGTCAGAAAAACGCGTAAAACGTTATACGGGAGTCTGTTCTCAGAGGTAGACGTTCGAGCGATCGCGTTATATCTGCGAACGAATTTTGTTGACATTCGTGTGCGTTACGTTCAACGTAATTCTGCAAAATAATTGCGAGCAATTGCTATCCGAGTTTGCGAAAAGAATGGCGCTATCGCTACGAGCTACCCCCGGTTTTCACGATGTAGCGCAACGGTTTACAAACAATCGACACCAGAGGAGCGAACAACTCGGCTGGCTGCTCCAGGGGCTTTTATCGTAATTAATTCGATAACGAGGAAACGAATGACCGCGATATAAATAAAAGCGATTTTCTCTTTAACGGGTGCAACGGGAATCGCGCGCGTTCGATTACGATATCTCCACGGAAATTGATTGGGCTTAGCGATTTCCATTTCGCGCAACAAGTGCGTAAGGCAACGCTGCATTTTGCGCATTATTCCGAAATTCAATCGACTCTCGCGCAAAGTTAAGTTTCCCAACGGAGCGCTCTTCACCGTGCTTACGAATACAGATTATGCGCCGAGATACGTAAAATGAAGATTCGCGATACGACGAGGAGATAGTGCTAAAACGTAAAACGTAAAACGTAAAACGTAAACGGAACTTTGTGGAATTCAGCGTTGAGAAAAAGATCCAGAGGAAAAGCGATTAATTCGAAAGACGCTTGCCGGCGAACAATGAATACCGAGTAATGAAATTTCGTAACGGAGAAGTCAAAATTATCTCCTACGACTATAAAGGCAGCGGCTTATCGGTGCTCCACATAATTAAGTTAGCAACGACTACGGCACAGTGGGGCTCCGATTAATCATTGACAAAGAGATATGGAGAATGTATAATTCTATTGGGGAAAAAAAATGTACGCTGTCGGATCTTTAATCGAGCGTTAGATATACCGCTATTTACCTTTCTTCTTTGCTTAATAGAAACAAAAGACTATTTGTATCGCGTGGCGGGATACTTGAAAGGCCAAAGTTTGTAATACGCGCAAACAGGTTGTAATTATTTTTCTGACGCGTATCACTTGTAAAATGTTCTTCGTTACGCGATCGATCGTTCCTCGAAGCTTTAACGCAACGCGCCGCACGGTCCCGTTCTATTGACGCAAAGGAAAATGTTAATATACGAGGTGTTCGAGTCGATAGTCAATCATTTAAACGAAGCGCACGAATGATCCAAGGAGTAATTAATAACGCTAATCCCGTCGTCGGTAACTAACTCAAACGTTTTGCGACGGAATTAATTGATATTATTATCGCGATAATTACCGCGATATCTCATTTCTTTTGCACCGTTCTCAAACGTTAACTAGACGTACTTATCGTAAATATTTCACATCTCTGAAATTCCCGTATCTCGTTGCTTCCTTCATTTCTCTCCGCGTTGGAAACTCCGGAAAGCAATTATGACGACAAGAAATTAAATGTTTGAATCGCCTTCGTTGAATTACATTACGATGCGCCTATAAAAAAAGTCTTCATCAATTTTCATCATAAATCCGAGACGCTCGCGCACTTGGAAACTGTTTCTTAGCTTCACGATTGGAGATACGTTGCGAGATCGATTTTCTCCAATTCATTATCGACAAGTTAAATATACTTTTCTAACCATTCCACGAATTCCCATTAACTTTGGGACAGTTTAATAAACGACGGAAAGATTTGTGGAACACGTATTTGCGCCGTGTCACTTTTGCTACGGCCGTCGTGTAATTACGTTGCGTAGATTATCACCTCAAAACTACGACGACAGGCAATAAATTTCAGCCACTTTAATTGAACTAGTTATCTTTAAGTAAGTAGTTTTACGGCTCGCGCGCACCCTCCCATTTTCTCGGTGGGGCGAAGGAATAAAAAAAAGTTTCCCCGCGGAAGTAAGACGGATAGAAAAAAGAATATAATGAAACCGACTCGGGGTAATATCCCTTTCTTAATCAATTATACCGAACTACCATTTAGCCAGGGGGAGGTATGTGAACGCGGAAGATTGTTTTCGTACCGGAGTGGTGCATGTACCGTCGTAAACACAAAATGCCCATAGTTTGAGGATTTCTAAACTGTTTACATCGAATCGACTATCTCAAACAGCAGACACCATACAGTAGTTAAAGCTATTAAGACGCAAAAGATTCTACCCGTCTATTTGCAAAAAGGGAAACAACAGTTTATGTAACTCTTTGCGATCCAATTGATTTCGTCCGGTTTCGCGCCAAAAAAACCAAATCGATGTAGAAAAATTCCTGAACGTTATCCGTTCATCTTTAATTCCCCGCTGCAATGACTGTCCGTCGTCGTTAAATGATTCTATTGAGACGCACGGCACTGCCATAAACTGCCGTATTAACTTGAACTTTAGAAAAGATTGTTTTCAAACGCTCCCCTCCCCCCCGAAGAAGCTACCGTTAAGAGAAATTTTCCTCTTTACCAGAACAATATAGGAAAAGAAATAAAGGAAAAGATGCATACCTTGGCCGTAGTCATGGTATTCGCGGCGGCGTCAAGATGAAGGAATAACGACAGCAGGACAGCGGCGCGTATCATCAGGATCGTCATCGTGTCCTCGGCTGGTGGTACGATCCTCGAGGGTCGAAGGACCGAAGCCGTTGGTCCGGGCACGCACGTACACGCACGTACACGCACGTACACGCACGCCACTCACACGCACTCACCGTTTCTGGCACATGGCATCCTCCTTTTCATGATCCTTTTTTTTTTTTTTTTTTTTTCTTTCCTTTGCCCCTCGCTGATCGAACTTCTTCTCCCGCTTCTAATTCTTCGAATGCTTTTCCAATACGTCTCCTTGGAGTAGGCGCGCAATTTATTTTCTTCGGTTAAAAATTTTTTAAAAATTTTTATAATTTTTTTTTTTTTTTTTTTTTTTGTATAATCGCGATGAAAAACCGGGGGTAGGTGGGTGCAAACGAGAGGACCTTCCACGAAATGTCGTCGCGAACGTACGATGTGTCCAGCCGTGGCAACTGCTGCCGAGCAACTGGCACTTGCTCGCCCGCTGGAGCAAGCCTGTCTCGGCCCGACGGCGGACTCCCCGTTGCAGTCCTCCGGTGCGTTACGCTCCTCTTCGCTCTGCTATCGGAAGCGAGAACTCGGTTGGCTTAAAGTAGCGAACGTTTATCGTTTCCACTATGCGCGGAGAAGCGATATCGGTAGGTGAACTTTCCATCCAAGAAGAAGATCGATCCAAACCCTTCGCGATAGAATTGAATTTTTTCACATTCGTTGTGGATTCATCATCGGATGTCGGGTTGTTCGATAAATATCGACGATTCGGGGAAGGTTTTCTCGAACTGCTGTACACTCCTGGACGAATATGATCCATCCACTTTTAATGGCGATTGCAGAAAACGAAAGTTTCTAAGACGAGGCATAGAAACGCAGATATCTTATCCGCTCTTCTTACGTACCTACGGTTCGCACATGCGAAATGACTTGTGCAATATTTTACTTTTATCTTGATTCGTTATCGTATTTAAGACCAGGAGTACTAGCTTTTAGCACGTGCACGGCGTTCTTTCCGACGTTGCTTCGCGAAACGTTCGGGATAAAGGCGATAAAATTGATTCCCGGTGATTTCCTTTCATCGGACAATACACAAAAAAAAAAAAAAAAAAGAAAGAAAAAAAAAATGACAGAAATTTCATCTCTCGAGCAATCCTTGGCACGATATGACGTGCCATATGACTGATTGTGAAACAATTCTCGCACGCAACGTAACCTAATACGGCGTACTCCTACTTTTTCGAACGCAAATCAAGGAATTTCGAAGCTCATTTCGCTTTCTTCCTCGCGCGGTACAGATTCCTAGGTAGTTCCGCGCGATCGAAGATTCATGAGTCATCGGGAATTCGAAACCGATTCAGAACTGGTTGTTTGGTCGATGGAATGTAGCTTTTAACAGCGAGCAACCAAACGATCCCCCACTGGTGGAAAGGGTACGAGGGGGTTCGGAAGGGTTGTGCGCGTTTAGGAGCGAACGCACACCTGGGGCCAACCGCGTTCCTCATTAAATTTCAATCGGAGCTCTGATTTATTCCCCCACCTTCCCGCCGTGTTCGTACTTCGCGCTTCCCCCACGATCGAACCGATTGTCTTCTCGGGATCTTGCAAAAAGTTGTCGGCCAACCGCGACATCATCTCCGCACTCCTGGGTCGGTAGCACCGTTAAGACAAATCACATCGATTGATTTTCGTCTTTGGATTATTATTACATATTGTACTACGCACTTGTCGGGTTGTCTCTTTTTTTTTATTTATTTTTTTTTTTTTCGTTAAACTCGCATCGAATTGCAGACCGGTTTAGTTCGACTGTCCACGTCGCAGTTTTTCTCGCTAATACGTTCTACTGAACTCTCTTCGCTATAACGAAGAATTAGAAAATTGTCGTTTGCGATACTCCGTAACGGAAGCATACATATTTCTGACTAATGGCTAAATTGACAAGTCGAATTGTGAAATTAAACTTGTTACGAGATTTAAAGGTGATCGCGTACCGCAACAGTTGCTCCGTCAATAATTCGTAACGTTGTCGCGTGCAGGCAATATCTGTCTTCGAGACACCTGCTCGAGACAAGCAAATACAATGGCGCTTAATCGAGCAGAACGATCGAACTCTTCGATTGAACTCGTTCTACGAGTAGGCGTAGCGACGACGATAATAACTCGCTATTGCCCGGCTACCTACACGTCCCCATGGGTGCAATTCATTCCTTGGGTTTGCCATTTAAATCGGTTTAAACGGCACCGCTAGCTGCGTCGCGTTCTACCAAAGCTTTTTTTTTGTCGAGTTATCAAAGAAACGCGAGGCTCGTTAATCTACTCGTTATCGATAGAAACATGTTTTTGGTAAACGAAGGCAGAAATATTCTGGGGATATTCATTGCATTTTTGAGCGTTGATATCTGGATCGCGACGGGTCAATGATACGGGTAGTCTGGGAAATACCTCGAGGCACGATCAACGAGAAGGAAATATGTACGCAATGGGACATTTAAAACCTATTAAATATGAAACGATCAGTCTTAAGGATTCATCTGTGATTTGTTTGCAAACGACTGGAAGGTGAAAAAAATTGCTTTCTCAATTCAGTCGGTGAGTGCATCCGAAGTGGCCGTTAGCATTCGAATGTGCTCGGCTCGCGACCAGCAGAGAAAGTGGCGGCGGCCGTGAGTGCAATTATATTGCCGTTTCATGTAATCGACTGGACCAAAGTATCGCAACATTTTTAAACACTTCCGTTTTATCCGTTCTCCAGAGATACGAACAACCAGACGCCAACCCTTTGGAGACGTACATTCGATACAAAATTCACGAATCGCGGTAGGTAGCGAATCGTGATTACCAATGTTTTTCCTCGATTCGGCCGAAGGTAATTCTTCTAACAGATCTCGAATATGTGTAAGCATTTACCAGTGAGCCAGATCAATTAAGGGGAACTTTACTTTCTTAATTGGAATTTGAGTATGTAGCCGCAGTAAATTCTGAAATCGGGCAGTGATTGCGTCCCTGTTCTCCGTGCACGAAGGGACTTAACAGGCTCCTCGTTGGCCGAGCCGCCGTCGGCTGGACAGCAGCTCACTCGTCGTCCATTCCGGCACACCTGTTCACTCAGGTATGCGGTGTTCTCCTCCTCTCTCTCTCTCTCTCTCTCTCTCTCTCTCTCTCTCTCTCTCTCTCTCTCTCTCTCTCTCTCACTCACTCCTCCTTTTTCTCCCTGTTCCCCTCTTCCTCTTCCACTCCTCCCCCCTCTCTCTTCCCTCTCGCCCCGTCTCATCACCGCAGTTCTTTTGTCTCTGTCTTACTCCTCATCAGGGCTTACCAGCGGTGGTTTACCGTTGTTCCACTGGTTCTGGACCCGAGGAGAACGCGTAGGGCTATTTGCGCCATGTAAACTTCGCGGCTCGACCCTGCAATCTTTTGCTCCGTAATTATCGCCGTCGCGATTTTACCCTTCCGATATGGATCCGGTCGGGAGAGAGCTAGTGTTCGATTAATTACGAACTCGTGGAACGCGGATTTGTTCCTAATTAATTCTTGATCGGCGTACACTTTGAAATAATGCGAAACGCGATGGCGCAGATATTTATTATTCCAGTGGAATATACGCACGTTGTTCGTTATATTTTGCTTGTTCGGGAGTCTCGATGATTTGTCGTTTCATTGACTATTGTGTTTTTGTTATACGAATGAGATCGAACACTCGTATCGCTGCGTATGTATTCCACTTATACGTTCCATCGCTCTTTGGGAATTCGCCGCGATTCATCTCCTTTTTTTTTCTTTTTCTTTTCCTTTCACGGAGTCTATGGTGCCCCCGACTTTCCATTTATTACCATGAGAGGCCCGCAAGGTCCGTGCTCTTGACGGTTTCAGATTGTTTCGGACCGATTGGAACAAGTGGTCGGTTCAGACTACAGGGGGGCTCTCCCTAAGAGTCGGCTCTCGACCTGGCCGAGCAGAAGAGCCAGACAATAGGACGCCAAGATCCCAACTGCTGTGCACTTGTCTCTCATTTTTGTACATTTGCGAAAGTCTCTGCCTTTATACACGCTTCGACGCGACGTACAAAACATTTTTCGTTTTACTAACTTGTCCGGTATACCTTCCGGAAAAACATAAATCACGATTAAATCAACATTCTTCTCGTCATCGCGTTTTTTCTGTATAGTTATTATCTACGTACGTACAGTCGTATCGACAGGATTTTCGCGACGTTACTTACGAAACACGTCGACTATGCTAATGTAATTCTCCGCTGAAGTTAGTAGAGTCTAATCTGCCCGAGGTATAAAGAAATAAAACGGGCAGGTGCCTGCAAGCAATCTTGAAGCTTTAACATATCCCAAGGACGAGGGTTTAAAGTTCCAAAATGACATGTAAATGGAAGCAGAACCGTTTGGAGTCGTTCGTCCGCCGATTCTATCGATTCCTCATAAATTACGTTTGGCTTGGTTTTGACCAAATCAATTGCCTCGCCAAAATACCAAATCGGACGGACATTACAAAACTAAGAGGAAAATGTCGAGACTTCGTTTCGCGAAGAAACAGGGATAGAAGATATTCCAAAGCGTACGATAACAACGTCAACCTCAATTTTATTGTACAAAACGTTTACCTTTCGGTGGTTTCGTGCAAAATTTGCTTCAAAACTCGCGTTCCATCGTGAAGTTTACGATACCTGTAGGACGCAGAATCTTCCGCTAGCGATTCGCTCGAATATTTTTGTAATAATATCGTATCGCTATCGTCCTCTTCTCTTGCATTCCAAATATTCCAAAAATACATTGTGTAAACGTCAAGGTTCTTGATCGCCGAACAAGACCACGCGCACACGTATACCTGAGTAACGGAAAAAACAGTTGGTAAAATTTCTCTCACACGGTTTTATCTTTCATCGGAAAAAAAGTTGTACAGTCCAATGAAAATAAATGCTTGCTAAATGAATACTTAGCGCCATTGACACCGATTCCCCGAAGCCATAGTACGTTCTCTACTTACGCTCGTTTTTAGAATTCGTGAGCAAGAATTCATCGTGTCTAGAATCAGAGAACAAGTCTTGGCAATATGCGCGTTTTGCGACACTTCCGTTTCTTTGAAGTCATTCGTGTACGCATCGAAATCATCGATCAAGAGTATGGAAGGTAAAGTGGCGTAGGTATGCAATTCGACGAGTCTTTCTACGAGAGCCTCATAGTTCTCCAAATACCTGCGAGACGTTACGTACATTTTATTGGTGCTCCAACGACCCCCGCGACATTTGTCATTCTTTTTTAGGAGAATAGAAACGATAAATCGTGGGCGTGCTTTTTGAAATTCTTTGTACTCAAGTGCGACGCGTTTATTATGTGTATTTTCTGGTAATATAATTTTATTACACTTTTAACGAGGATTATGGAAAAATCGGCGATACCCGTTTATGGTGTCGTCGTGAGATTTAATTACCCTAACATCAAGGAATTCCGTAAAAAAGCCACCAGGCAT